>CM031233.1:177685351-178885351 GCA_018340775.1 Taxus wallichiana var. yunnanensis
TAGCGAAAACCTCCACATGTCTCCTTGTTGTAACTACAAAGGTCAAAACCATAAGTGGATCCTCAAATGAGCGAGACCCTCCATGTGGAAAAGATCTTAGTTGAGGTGGGCGTTGGGGGCTTTTGCATTTTATGCCACTTAGAAGAATTGTGTGCTTTTAAACATTTTGGCTTGCACACCCGTTTTCAATATAGGTTTAACACGTGGCTTTCCTAGGGCGCTGGTGGAGGCGTGACTTATTTTTACACCTTTTTACCTTTTCAAAACAAAGCCAAAAATTCCAGAATACCTCCGGTGACCCACCTTCCCGTCTTTGATGTAAACTCAACACATGGCTTTATCTGGACATTCGTGGGGTCGTGCTTCACTTTATAACTTTATTCCTTTTTTCAAAATAAGGCTAAAAGTTCCAAAGTGCTCTGATGACCCGCCTTCCCGCTTTTATGATAAAAATGGCCACTTGTCCTTTTGCAGGCCTTAGGCATTCCTTTTATATTTTTACTCTTTTCGCTAGAATGCCTTAAAAAAAAAAAGGGCCCGCCTTCTTGCAACTGCTCAACTTATGACATGTGTACACTTTTCAAAGCCAAAGTAAGAAATTGCTTCACCACTTCATATCGTTGAGTAGCCAATTAGAATTCATCGGAGCCACGGGACCAATTGGGCATTTTTTACAAATGTAACAAAAGTGACAAGTTCACCAAATAGACCTGCCATGCTATGTCTAATTAAAGAAGACCACGTATCCGCAGCGTTGGGATAAAATTTGACAGGGAAAACATGACCGTGGAAAAATAAAAGGAAGGGAGACCCCAATATTCTTGCCCAAATACTGAAAGCTGGTCTACATGGAAAGAGAAACTATAAACAACACGAGCTCAACACGTTTCATGACTATATAAGGTGATTTGGCAACAACTTGATAAAGATAAAACTTTGATCATCCATATAGAGAGACAAAAAATATTTCGACCACGCAGACTGATTTTTTTAACAAGCAGGTGAGATTGAAACGAGCACCAACACAATTTAAATTGTTTGAGGATTTGGTCAATGCTCTTGATTTGGTTTTCATCTCCATATATACTTTGACTCTTAGAAATTCTAAAAGGGTGTGACACCGAGACTTCTTGAGAGGTCACCCATCCTATTATTACTCTAACCGAAACACTCTTAGCTGTAGAGTTACGATGGGATCCGATGAGATCGATGCATAAACGTTGGTATGATTGCACCCTCAAATATACTTTTAGATTAACATGTCTCTCCTATTAATGTACTATATACTATAAAAATGTATTATAATAAATAGTTTTTCACCGATCCAAATAGCTATTCCATTTCCTAAGAAATACTTGGGGCCACATTAATTCACTTTGAAGAAGTTTTTGTTTTCTACCAATGCATTTTGCACATGAGTTTTGTTTTTGATAAGCGGTAAAAAGAGGGTTAAGGGGACCCTTCCCGTACAAACGATGGAGAAAAAAATAAGACATTGAGGACCAAGACAAAATAGCCTCTACCAGCTGCACCAAGGATAAAAAACAACAACAACAAACAAACAACATTAAAAATAACAACTATCTCAACAATTCGCCCCCTTCCCTTTGGATCTTAGTTGCATTTTTAGGGGGAGATAGTCCCTTTCTTTTCCTACACACAACTTTCCAATCCTCTTTCGTATTTGGATTTACATTTTCAATATTATGGATTGGAATCAACACTTCAATGTGTCCATAGGATCCTGATAAGGCTTCCACATCATTCCTATAAACTTGTTGCACTTCCATCTCTTTAAGTTCAGTTGATTTCATAGATTATGATTTTTGTTGACTTTCCAAAGGATCGTTTACCACGAGGTGACTAGGTCTAGAATTCTTCCACTAGGAACTTTGGCCTTTAGCATGTTTCCTCACCATGTGACAATTTGCAAGATGACCAAGAGAAAAGCATATTCGGCATCTAAAGGGAAACCCTTCATAATCCAAATTTTGAGACCATGTTCTATCTTCGACTTTCAGATCAATAGTGGCAGGGAAGTCAATAGAAGTATCCAAATCAACCTAGGATTCGAGCATACGTTGTGTGCTCCAAATCATCATCTTTTGGGTCAATAGCTAAACATTTCCCTAAGGTGTTTCCAATGGTAGTTAAGCGGCGTTCCAACCAGAATTTTTGCACATGAGTTTAGACGAAATACCTTCTTATAATTTCTCGATGTACCATCATTTTAATTTTAGTATCAAATACACGTGATAAAAAAAAAAGCTGATAAAAAAATTAGTGCATTAATTCTTCATTTAGATGATTTACGTTAATTAATTCTTCATTTAGATAATTTATTATAGTTTATTTATTTTAAAAGATAAAATTTATCATTTTGAAGGTTTAAAATGATATTATATATTCTGTATTTTCTGGCAAACTAAAATATTAGTCAGAACGTAATTTGACAGCACAACTGATTAAACTGTCATAAATTTTCTGTTTAAAAGGGATCCCAGACTGACCATCAAATTTCAGTCCCGGTTTATACAAGACACCATATTTCTATTTCTACAAGACATCAAATTCCAGTCCTGGAAATAACCGCGGAGGCTTAACAGACACTGAGGAGAGATTTCATCTTGTGTAGAGAACATGACACTCCGTCTTACAGAGGCTGAAAAGAGTTTTGTAAGTTACATATTTTGGCTTTCAATCAAAAGATACTGCAATCCCACAGAAAGCCTCCTCATTCACGAAACTTCCTTGCTCTGAACATTACAATTGAATCTTACACGATTTCTCTGCATCACATCAGGCGAACAAAATCATAAGGGACCCTCAATAAAAGAATAATTAAAGTTATACTAAACTAAAATAACTCTTCGAGGATTACCACAGTTTTCTTGCAGGATCCACAAGAGATTAAGGAACCTCGATTTTCCGTCAATTTTTTGCTGCATGTCTCACTATTTTGGGCCTCTCCGTCTTTTTAAGCAAAAGTCCAGAATTTTTGCAGCAGTCTCGGAACTGCTGTCGCTCTCTTCCATCAGTTTAGCGAGCTGAACTTTTGTTAGACGGACTTTCACGCGAACAGCTCTGTCTCCTCCGTTTTCGGACGACGGACAACCAGAAATTCTACAACGGGAAGAAGTGAGCGCAGAAATATCAGAGCTGGACCTACGCTCCAAACACATGGCTTCCAACCTTGACTTGGCGCTCTTATTGATCTCGGATCGAATCCTGCTCTGCGCAAGCAAATTCTGAATCCCGGGAATCTCAAGCAGAAAATACAGCTGCTTTGCTTTCAGTTGAGTGGATCCTCCAGAGGCTGCGCCTGTATACCCAAATGACGAACGGCATCTGAATCCATTACTAGATAATTTGGATAATTTACGAGAAGTTCATCTACTGTCAGAGGAGGTTTAAACATTAGCACCTCGCCGTCCAGCATCATAATTTTCACGCGACCGGCACCTGCAACTGCGTTTCCCATGAAATCAACTTAACTCGCAGATGTTCGACAGTAGCAAAGCGAAGCTTTTGGATTACGTTAAGGGTAACTCAAGGATGGAATTTATAGGGCAGTTGCTCGCGTGCAGGGTGGTCAAAATATCTAAACAAATCGATATGATGAGAGCTTTTAAGGTCTCAAATCAATTATGAAACGATTTCCGGGTCATTTAAGCCGACGAGCCAATTGGGTTATACGTTAAAATCAATATATTCCATAAATCGTTGTTAGTGGATTACGTCAGTTATAATTTTTACGAAAAAGGTAACAGTTTAATACGTTAGTAACACCGTAAGACATTATTAATATTCAATTAAAAACACATATCGGAACATTAATAGAGTGAAGGATAACAAACAAGTTGTATTACTATTAAGGGATCCTTCTGATTTTGTTGTCTCGTATGCCTTGTGACATATACAAATTTGAGACGCGTTTTCATATCAATTTTCCATTTTTTTGATTGAAAAGTATATCCATATAATAATGATGAAGTGTACAATGCTAATCATACAAAATCGGGTGGAAAAGATCACACCCCACATGTAGAGTAAAAGTAGCCATTAACAGGCTATGAGTGACACATATTACATAATCATATCAAGATAAGCTTATCAATCAAAAAAAGTTGGAGCAAAATTTGCAGAAACTAGAAGAGAAAAAACCGCTAGCAAAGAACGGCGAACATGGAGGCTGGAGGCGATTGCGGGGGGCTCTTCGGACGGTCACCCCACCCACCAAGAGGGTTGGCGGGGCGTTAGTAATCGGCTCCCAGCCGTCAGTCTGCGGTTGCTCCTCCTCATTGCCCCGTTGGTTGGGCGATATGGCTAAGGAGAGCCGAGGAAACTTGGAGTGATCAGGTGCCTGCCACCTGAACCGCCACCGCCCAGCCGGCCAAACACCCTTGGCGCGGGAGGAGCCCGAAATGGAGGCAGAGAAGGACCCCACCGATGAGGGGAGGCGCTCCGCCGCCCACGAGCCGGACCCCGATCAAAATTGTGCCGCCCACGGGAACGGGAGCGACGACCTTGTGAGCGGGAGTGGCGATGAGGAGAATCAGGCGGAACACGACTGACAGTGCAGGGGGTGCTCCCAGTGATCCAGAGGGTCTGCAGGTGTTCCACCTCAATGCGGACTTTTTCCGCTTGAACTTGGATCTGAAGCGAGACATTGGAGATAACAACAAGTTTGTTAGAAATAACAAAAGTTCTATCCACAGTCTCTTTGTTAAAAATAGTTGAGTTTCTAGTTTTCCAGATGTGATATAAAATAGTAGCTCTAAAAGAATGCCAAATGTTGTAAAATTTTGCAGGAACAAAGGCCGAGTCCCCAGAAGAACCATTTTCCACGTAAAGAACGTGGGCAGAAAAGGTTGAAAAAGGGTATGAATCCAGCGCCAGGCAGACTGAGCATGGGGGCAGAACCAAAAGAGATGAAGAAGAGTCTCAATGTGGTTGCAGAAAAGGGCAGCAACGGAGGAGCTCCCATAAGAATGAGACGTTTGCCCACAGGAAGCCCTTGGTGGAGAATACACCAAAGGAAGTGAGCAACTTTGGGCTCTATAGGAATGGCCCAAACAACCTGAAAGCGTTGCTTCCAACCAAAACGGGTGGAATGTAAGCTCCAACGAGCATTGAGCTTATTGAAAGGGAGCTGCTTCTGAGCAAGAAGCTTGTAACCCACACGAGGTTTGTAGTTTCTGAAGGGGGTGGCAGCGGGCCAATGACGGGGATTTAGGTGACTTTGTAGCCCGGTTCCACCTTTGATAATAGAATTTCTCAAACATACTACACAAATTGTGGGAAGACATAGACCAACTAAAAAAAAAGAAAAAGACAATATTAAAAACATTCAGTCCAACCGCATTTGAACATTAAACACGCCATTAACTCAGGATCAGGTAGATGTGACTGAACGTAAGAGTTTGGTTGGCATATTCATCGACAAGAAATCCTTTGCGACTTTTCCTATCGTGTCGTATCTGCAAAATCAGAAGAAAATAAAGGCTATCGAATAATTTTCTTTCGACGGGCCCTGTGATTTACAACTCTTTATCGCCACTCAAGAGAATCACCAATCACCGCTCACCGCTCACCGGAATGCTTATCTTAAACTGCTGAAGGGCTTAATATTTCAAAAATAATTATGGCTGGACTCAATCTTCCTTTAGTGGAATAAGTATTCCTCTTCCATCCATTCCAACAAGTAATAAATCAATACCGAAAAATTGTTGGTGTTTGAAGGATGTGTAGTCTTATATTGTTAGAAACTTTGAAAGAGATACAAAGAAACATGATTACATATTAAATGTATAATAATTAGCAATTGTGCGTGAAATGTAGAATGAGAATGTCAAAGAAGATAGAGTTAAGAATTAATACTTAAGGAAGCGAATAAGAGTGAGAGGACGGGGGCAAAGAAGATGGGGCATGAGGGAGGAGCAGTGCATTGTGTTCCATTGAATTTTCTTTATCTTGGTAGCATAATTTATTTGAGTGAAATATATGTTCGAAGGGGACGAACTGAAAAATTGAGGAAAATCGTAAATGTTTAACAAATGTATTAAATTGGGATCGTTTATCTGCATTCGCCCAAATTTTGCCCTTTCTTGCCAAGGGACGGAGGATATTATCTTTGGCTGGAACAACAAAATGGCTTGGAGTTGTGCGGCATCAACCATGACGAAAATGCCAAAGACTGACAATAAATCGTTGATGCACCACCGTCCATCTAGCCGACCTTCGCAGTGCTTGCATTCTGGTAAGGAAAACGTACAAAGAAACAACGTGGAGATTAAATCGGAATGTAACCATCGATGGCTCCTCTTACAACATATTTCAACGAAATTGTCTAATAAAGTCGCGAATGTCCATACATGGTTTCCAAATGTATTGGTGGTACGATGTGTAGGAAGCAGGGAGACAACGCGTTCATGTGGAGCAGTTTATCATGTCAATAGCGAAGATAACACAACCATCAGATCTCAACACATCCCCTCAAACTAAAATCTTCGCCATCCACATTATGAGCGGTGTTCGAATCAGCCACCCCGATTCTAATAGGGAACGCTTTCAGCGTAATGACATTCATATTATTTAGAGTATAAAAATTACCAACATCTCCAAAATAAACAGTTTGTTAAAGCGTTGAACCTATTCTTATCTAAATATAAATTTAATCTGCAAGGAGATCAAAAGTTTGTGATAGTGCGCGATTCAAGTGGAATTTATTGAGGGTTTACAATTTCAAGAAGATATGCTTCATATAGAGATAATGTTTCAACAATGAATAAGGAGTTAGAGCCTACAACCTCATTGCCATTAAGAACAATGAACATAATTTCTATATTTAAACCAACGAGTCCATCATCAAAGTTTCATACAAGTAGGCTACAACCATCAAAATACAGATACAAGCTCGTGGGTTTAAGCAACATCTGGTTGAATAATGAACGATCTCTTTTAGAGGGTCAATGCATGGAATTTGAAGAATAGTGCATCAATGCTTTTAGATTAGGGAACTATGGTTTACCATATCAAACACAACCTTTGATGCTAGTGTTGGTTGTTGATGAGCCCATTAATTGAATAAATAATGACATCATTTGTATTTCCCCTTGTTTGAATTTGAATACATTTTATAACTTTTTCTTAATTTAAAGTAGAGATTGTATGCATTTTGTTGGATTAGTGTGTAAATCTATTCTATCCTAAATATCTAACTAAAATCCTCAAAAAGCACTCATTTTCTAATGTATAAATCGAAGAAAGAATAATATTTATCAAGATGCGAGTTTCAGCACGAAAATAAAAAGGAAGCTTTCTTTGGAGTGTCTCGGCTAGCTTTGGAGTGTCTATGACCACTTCAAAGTATCTCAGCTTGCTTCAGAGTGTTCTATCTCAACTCACTAGGGAGTATCTCAACTCACTTGAGTGTTCTGTCTCATCTCTCTTTGGAGTATCTCGGATCTCTTTAAGGAATATTAGCTCGCTTCAAAGTCTTTTCGGGATGCTGCGAGTTTTTACCCTAGGTTTTAAGACCTTTCAAGCTAAGTGATACCAAACGATAAAATATGGAATCCTTCCAACCTAGAACATGCATCCAATGCATATCAGTACACGCCAAAATAAGGGAAATGTCAATTTTAGAATAAATCATGTAATTTGTTTTGCCAATTGATTTCCTTGATCCTCTCCATTATTTCATCCGAAATATGGAGATGATTTGGAATCTCTATTTCTACTATCTAAATAAGGATTCTCCTTATAATTTTGTAGGCACTAGTTGAGGATCTTTGGACTATATAATCCACCATAACTGACCATGATAAGTTAGAAAAGAATCCATATTGTTGTAATTTTGATATGATCTAGAATTTTGAATAAAGAAAAGTGTTTCTTTGGTGAATTAGTCTACAACCTGTCGTTATGATCAACGTGAGAGCAAGGGCCCACTCACCTCGAGACACTGGAACTTGTGGTATTTTCTATATTAGTAAGTTTTTGTTGAATTCTTAATTTTTACCTAAGCATTTATCTATTTACTTGCTGTAAATATTATCACTATTCATTCACTGTTTCATGATAGTAAATATATAATAATTCATCTCATACAATCAATCACAATTTCTTTACATCTATTGCTTTTAGTAACTTTCTCTATTCTAAGTTGTGTGAAATTTCTTTTAGAAGTTGTATATTCTTTGACTTTCAACCCTTCAACTTTATTTCAATAAGTGTGTTTTCCTTTCAAAGTCTTTTGACTATAATTTTCAAAAACTTGTCTTTAAGTTATGAGGGTATTTAAATTTTACAAGCTAATTAGTTTTATTCAATTCAAATGGTTTGTGTAATCTCTATTATAACATAGCTTAAATTTCAATTTTAGAAAATTAGAATTAGGAACCTCTCCCCCAAAAAAAAAAAAAAAAGGAACATCATGAAGCAATTGTTAATTTCCTAAAAATACCTTATTGCATATTGCCTTTAGACACTTCCCTGGTTATAATGACATCAACTAGATTGATTAAATGTTGAACCAATAACGAGGCTCATCAGCTACTCTCATAGTGAGGTGATAGCTCTGAATGAGTCACCCCTTCTTTGTCATCCCAGGTCATTATAGAGGAGAGCTCCACGTATGGTTCACAACAAACTTTTACAAGTTTCGTTCACTTTTTGTCTACTACTATTTTGGTTGCTCACTCTGAAATTTCTTGTAGGACATCCAAATCACTATTCCATTTTAACATGATTGTAGATAGTATTTTTTTACATCATGCTATACCTCATGAAGAAGATCGAAAACACATATATCCATCTTCAAGACTTCTATAATTTATGTCGTGAATTGGGATATCACTAATACTATGTTGGTAGAAATGACCAATACGTTAGAGATGCATTTACCATTTATGTTGTATCCCGTAATGTTATAACACATTTTGATTTTAATAAATTTAAGTATTTAATAGAGGACTGAGATCAAATGAATATACAATAATAAAAAGATCTATCATGAAAAGTACAAGTATGCAAGAAAGGAGATAAGAGTGACTCAACTAATATTAGGAGATTTGATGGAAATTGACAGAGAACGTGCTTGATCTGGATTGTGAAATTTTTTTATGGAAAATTGAGATCCGGGACTTCTTTGGAAACGAGTGCCCACTATAATGCCAGTCCTCTTCGATACTATTTTCATTTTGATGATATTATTGTTGGATTGATACTTAGACATTTTGATTATTATATCTTGATCAAAGTAGATGATATACTATGCATATATTTTGACTATTGACATGATGTGATTTACATTTTGATTATGATGCATTAGAAGACGATGATGGAGAGATATATATGTTGAATTCTAGTATTTTGATTTTATACTAACATGTCATATTCTGGATGTGTAGACTATGTTGGATATTTTGAGTAGAATTATGATGTTATGGATGTTAAAATTGAATTAAATTGAATGATGATAGATGATAGAATTACTAATTTTGGATGATGATTATTGATTTCTATATGTATATTATTGTCGATGTTGTTGATATGGTGGCAAGGCCATAGACATATTATGTTTGTGTTGCAGGGAAATTTTATTACGTACATTGAAAGGGGATAGAGGACCAACCATGAAAGGATGTCGAGTGTTGTGCAACATGAGCAAAATTTGACAACTTGTGTATAATATTATGTTGTGTGGTTAGATGCTTTGTTAGGAGGTTCCCATAGGAGGGTTACCTCATTTATGTGGCCATGGGTGTATTTTATTTCCTTTATTTTAATTTTTAATTCTTTGAATTTGTAGTGCATGTGTTTAATTATTTGGGAAATATTGTCACTTTATTAACACTTGCTCATGTGTCTTAATTAACTAGTTTAGCTTAAATATGAATTAAAATGAAAGTTATGACACGTGGGTAATAAATTGGGTAGACGGTCCTTGAAGTCTTGTGAATATAAATTTGATTTGTGTTGGGATTTGTGTTGTGTACTCTTTTCCAACTTCAAAATTCGGATTTTGACTTGGGAAGCTTTTTGGAAGCTTGTGGGACAAGCTAAGTTGTCTCATGCCTCATAAATTCATTCAACAACCATACCTATGGTATGGGAGTTAATTTTAGGCTTGATTATACATTTTGGATTGTAAAAGGGTAAATAATTACACTTGTCACTTACCACATGTAAGTTTGTCATTGATAAGCATGGTGTGAAATTTGGAGTGTCATGTGGGCATGTCATAAGTCTTACATGTGCATTTAATTACTTTGGGCTTGGTGTTTGATTTATGTGTTGGAATGGAGGAATGATGAAGTGGCATCCTACATGGAGCCACCTCATCATCCTCACATCCATTTTCTATTTATTGGATGATTTTGATGGATTTTGGGTTACTTGCCTTATTTTCTTCTCTTGCACTTTTGAAATTTGGTCTTGGCTTTCATACTTGGAGTTTTTTTTTGGGAGTGGCATCTTGGATTGAGCTTGGGTGAAGGATTCAAAGGCTTATTTGAGAAAAGGAATTGGAAGCTTGATGGAGAGGTAGGCTCTCCTCTTTTTCATCTTTGTATTATTGTATTTGATGTAGAAATGGTGTTGTTTTTAATTGTATGAGTGTTGTGGTTATGTTGTTTGTAAATGGGTAGCTTGCCTTAAGTTGTGTGTGGGAGATGGATTTATGGGAACAATGGGGGAGGGGAGGTTGGGGGGGGCGAGGAGATGTGAGGCATGCATTTTGGAGGGAGTGTGAGTTTGAGTTCCACCTATGGGGAGTGAAAAGGATAACATGGTTATATTTTACATTTTGCAAGTGTAGAAATAAGGATTGATTTATGTTTTGAGTTGTGCACATGGAGGCTTTTGGGTGGAACTCCTACTTCACTTGGGAGACAAAAGGAGGTGGTGCCCATATTCCATTGCTCCTTGTTGGCTTGTTGTATTCAAGCCTTTGTGCTTGTTGGGGATATTGTTATTTTGTTGAATGGAGTGTTGAATGTGTTATTATGGAATGTTTGTTATGAAAGCCTCTTGTAAAATTTGTCAAATGTTGCTCAATATCCCCCATTTTTGTTTAGTTGGGGCTCGGGGGCCAATAAGGGGATGGATTTTCCCCTTGTTGGACTATAGGTTGGGCGGAGAGCATCGCCTATACCTCTTTATTTGTATTGTGATATAAAGGAGACTTGTGTTTTGACCTTGTTGGAAGACTTATCCAAGTTTTAAATCATATTATTATTCCCACTTAGAGTGGAAGATTTTAACTTTTGTATGTTTGAAAGAAATTTTTGTATATTTCATTTATTCCAAGTTGTAGTGATTTAGTGAATGTAGAAAGAACTTTGTTGTATACCTTGTTGGAAAGGACTAGTTTTATTGAAAGAAATGGATTAGAAGTTCTTGTATTGCAAAAGAATGTTATTGTAACTTGTAGTTATCATATTTGTATTGTATGGTTGAAAAGAGAAATTCCAAAGTATGTTCAATAAAAGAAAACTTACATTTCATATTGTTGAAGGTTGTATGTTTGAATGGAAAAGCTATGCATTTGGAAATTTTGAGTTATGAAACTAAGATATGTTATCAATATATCAACTAAAGAATTGTAGACACCTTAATTAAAATTAATGTTTCCTTAGAAACCAACCTAAGTAGGAAAATATTTGGAAAATGATTTAATTTAAGGTTCTATTTTATGGAAACAAAACCACCACCCTATGTAGAGCGGTGTTTTCAGAATAACCGCCCACTTATTGTGGCGATAGATGAACTACTCTTATGAAGGCGATAGTCACATGACCACCATCTGCGTAGGATGGCTGTTTCGTCACTTTTGACATAAAAATAAAAATGACAATCTGTGGAAAACTCAAATTGAATTTTAATTAAAATATAAGTTTTAAACCTTCAAAATGAAACTACCAACAAGTAGTAATTGATCAAATTTAATTGTTTAAGATTATCAATCCTCTTATGGGCATCCAAATGTGTAAAATTTCATAGATTAAATGAAATGAGGTTTTTCCCCAATTGTTGAACTCAAAGAATGTTTACATTAAATAACAAAAAACAGATCCACAGTGGGATCTCTACATTAAGCAAATGAGAAACCTTACAATAGTAAACCCTTACAACTAGAACCAAGGAAATTTCTCCATGGTAGCACTTATTGCTTCCATGGCTCCTCCTCCTTCTCCTCTTCCAAACTTGCAAAACAAGAATGAACAAATGAGGTTGTTTTTGGGGAAAATAGAAATAAAAAGAAACCCATAAGGATATTTAGGGCAACCCAAATCTAAGGGCTAGGATAGATTCAATCTAATGGCCCAGATTAAACCCTACATCACTTAAGTGGGAGGTATTTTGTGGGAATGAAATTTAATTAAAAAAATTGCATGGGTAAGGGGGTATATGGGGCCACTTAGTGGCTAGGAAAATAATTAAATTTTTGTGTTAAAAATAAAGTAATCTTGGTGCATGATAATTAATTAAACTTCTGGAACTTGGTAAACCTATTGTTTTAAACCGTAAATATATTCTAGGAAGTAAATTAATAATATCTAATTATTAAATTAATTCCAACTTTCTCATGCTTGTGTAGAGAGACTTTAACGAAGAAATTTATTAATTCTGGATAATGTCTAACCTTGCAAACCTTTAAAAAACAAATTTTACCTTAATTTTGACTATTAAATTTATAGTTTCCATTTTGATTGAGAGTAGATTTTTGTGGGCGTTACACTTGGTATCAGAGCCATGGGTTCAACGCTTCGACCACTGGACACACTTGGAAACATGAAACACAATAAGAAAACCTAGCGCAACTCTAAACCTAGAACACACAACATTGCATGATATTTAAAAAACTTAGAAAACTAAAAAAATCCTAGATGATGATAAACTAACTCCTCTTCGCTACTATTTTCGTTTTGATGATATTACTTGTTGGATTTATACTTAGACATTTTGATTATTATATCTTGATCAGTAGATGATATAATATGTTGATATTTGGACTATTGACATGTTGTGATTTACATTTTGATTATGATACACTTGATGACGATGATGGACAAATATATATGTTGATTTACGAGTATTCTTATAATCATCATTTTGCTTAGAATCCTCATCATCGGTCCTTATTAAAATGTAAGCATATGAAGGAGGTGTATAATGACATGAAAATCCAAGATACAAACAACCGTCATGTGCTAAGAACATAACCAACTCCATGTAACATACACGAATGTAATGCAATATGAGAAATAAACAATCTCACCTAACAGGGAAGTAAGTACAATCACACACACTTAAACCAACAATGTTCAAGATAGTTGCACAAATATTTTGTTATCAAGATGTATTCCCAAATGTTCTGAAAAATGACAAGGGTGAAGGATGAGACCCCAAGCAATGTGTATATGCAAGGGAAAAGATGGAGGACACTTCGGTCCAATGAAAAAGCAATGTGCATGATGAAAAAATATACCAGGCAACTGATAGTGCCCCAGAGTACAGACGAAGTAAGCAGCGTAGCTTTTGTAGATGATTTGAAGATTCATATGATCCGTGAGTCATTGTTTCAAAATATTGAAAATGTGAGCAAGATATGGGATGAGTGCCATGCGAGAGACACAAATTTCAGCCGTAGATGAACGGTTTACCAAGTTTTAATCTATTTCCGAGGTATTTCAATGTTTTTGGTTTTTTAAATAGTTTTCTAATTTTTTATTTTTAGATTTTTGATCGGTCAGAAGAATTTTAAAAGATCAAATATCTTCTAAAAGTACGCGAGGGTGATAGTGGGAAGGCGAGGCTACCAGAGAGCCAGAATATATTCCCACAAGAAGAAAAGACGGGTCGAGAATAATTTCTTTAAAATAAACTAATAAATAATTATCACGATGGATGAAAATAGATGAAAATAGAGGAAGAGGTGGGAAAGGGCACCTAAAAGGTTCATAAATCATTTTAGTGCGATGGAGAAGTAACCACAGAGTGGCACAAAGTGCCCCAGAATGTGAAAATTAGCAAAAATAATTATTTTAATACAAAAATAATTATCACAGTGGATAGAAGAAGGTTAGAATGATCACAAGGTGGAGAAAACATGCCCTAGGGGCATCATGAATGGGTTAATATACCACCCGGGTGGTAAATCAATCACGACCAATTCATTTCTACTAGAGTTCTTGCAAAATTTTTTACCGTGAGTGAGAGCGAGCAGCCCAGAGTGAGATGGTGAGAATACCGAGCAGGAGGAGATGCAGATCACATCCGAGAGTTCATGCAGACCCAAGTGGATGGACCCTACGTGAGTGGCCTATCCCTCTTTGTGATTTACACATTTAATGCATTTTTAGGGATTTTTAGGGTAGGTAGGAGAATTTTGATGCATATGCATGGGCGTATGTGTCGGTTTGATGGGTATGCACACGCGTATGTGTCAAAATGAATGGGGACGTGCATATACGCACATCCGTTGATAGAAGAACACACATGTGCACCCGTTGGGAGGGAAAAGTGGATGGATGCACACACATGTAACAAAGGGCATCGGTGTTAGAGGGGTGCGTAGTCGAGTGAGGGTAGAAAAAATAGGACGTGCACATGTGTGTGCCCAGGTAGGCCTGTAGGTGTCACACTGGGTGTATGCATTCTATGTGGCCTTTTTCGAATGGAGAGAAGGTTGAGGGGTCACGTAAGCATTGGTAGGTGCGCGTATGTGTTGAAGAGGGATGTGCATAGGTGTCAAAAGAGGCGCGCAGCCTTTGATGGGAATGGGGAAACAACTTGCTAGTAAAATAGCCAAGTATAGAAGAATATAGATTAGATTAGTGTAGAAGAAAAGAATAATTAGTAAGCTAGATGATTTAAAGAAGCATTTTTCCTTAGAAAAATAGATAGAAATAAGTAAGTGCCTAACACTTGTGTTGATTTTGCAGCGTATATTACCCATTCTTTAGACTCATGAGCACTATGGTTGGTTAGTAGTGATAGAGGCACAATTTGATGATGATGATAGAGTGATATTGGACAACCTCTTATATGTTACGAGATTGGCCTCACGTGGTGGATATGCCCAGATCACATTAGATCATGGCCTGTTGATGGCCATAATAGAGTGATGGCACATGAGAGCTAGTGTTTTTGGCTCCTGATGGGGAGATTACTATTACTCTGGAGGATGTGTGGTGGATTATGTGGGTCCGATCCAAGGTCAGCTTATCCAGGCTACGAGCCATTGGATTGATATTCAGTGATACATGTAGAGTTGTTTGGTGTCCCGATGATACCATGGCGTGGGATGAGCATTAGGCTATCATGGTGCATTGATGACTTAGAGCTAGATCGGGTGGTGGTTTATATGATGGCATTTGTTCAGTGGAGTTTTACTCCCTGACAAGACTAGTGCTTCATTTCCACTTGGTCTTTGGGAGTGATACATGGGTTGGTAGCAGGAGAGACCTACTGCTGGGGTCAGTGCATCCTAGCACATCTATATTGGGACCTTCATTTGATTACCTACTACCATCAGAAGATGGTAGGACCAACCCACTTGCTTGCAGATTTGGGTGTGGGACCACATTGCCATTGGTCACCCTTAGGTGTTTTGAGAGTTCGGGCTCCCGAGGAGCCTTCTACGATGGGTTGGGTCCCAGCAGGGGATGATGTGCAGCCATACATGGGGATGCATATCACTATCGGTATGAGTTGATGAGCTACAACAGACTTCCATTGTGTGGAGGCCTTATAGACATTTCTAGTGGCCCGAGGATGGTTTAGAGCTCAGTACTGCCATAATGGAGCATTTTATATTAGGCAGTCATACTATATGGGAGTTATACAGGGTGGATCGGTGTTAGAGGTAGTTTGGCATTACCCAGGATGTTCCTAGGCTAGATAGGTGGTATGCATGCGTAGGGCCCGAGAGTACTTTGATATGGGTCCATAGATTTCCGTGATAGAGCACTGGCTAGTTTTAGATAAGTGGTACCTTTTATGTGGGTGCCACTGAGACAAATTAGAGATCGGGGACTACACTGAGTATGTGCCATGGTATCATGATGTGCTTCCACATCGTCATTTGACTATTTCCAGTGGGCGTATAACGCCGGCATGAGATCTCCTCTAGTGGGGCCTCCTAGTGGTGATGAGGGTAGAGCCATTGGTGGTGATGATAGTGATGATGATGATGATGATGACGGTGGGCCCGACTCACATCGTTATGTTAGAGGTAGGGGACAAGGGTCCCAAAGATACAACAACCATAGGGACAGGTTCCTAGGCCTAGGCCAAGGTAGGATTACAGGGCACCTGACATAGAGTTGCCCCCAGTAGGCATTCCAGTGGGGATATACACCCCTCTTCAATAGTTATTTCTAGAGCAGGGCCCACCACCTCAGGCTCAGGGGGTGGTGGTGATGGTGGATAGTTAAGCTACCCTTTGCTTGAGCAATTATAGGTAGTGATTGTTGTATAATTATAGGTGGCTAGAGAGAGAGATGCAAGCTAGGGCACAGGTATAGGCTCTCATAGTAGAGTGAGATCAAGCACATGCTCAGGTACATATTTTGATAGTGGAGAGAGATCAGGCTAGAGCACAGGCCACCAGGGTAGTGATAGTACCCTATGGTAGAGTCGGATTAGTGAGATGGCCACATAGGGGCTCAGATATTGAGCCTTCTACACATTAGTCTCAGACTCAGTGCGAGATGGTTTTTTCAAAGGGACCATGCCTAGGCACAATCACAGGGCTATATTATACAGAGAGATCAAGCATGAGCCCAAGTGCAGACTATTACTTTAGATAGAGATCGAGAGGCCTGTGTCTAGACAGGCTTAGGCTGACATTGGTAGATTGACAGTGAGCGTGATGCCACCCTACAGAAGCCCTCATTTCTAGGGATGTTGATTTGATATGGGATGCTATGAGATCTAGTGGTGAGGCCTTATACTATAGGACTACTTACTTCAGGTAGTCCTGGGAGAGCAGTGAGTGGTACCATTTTGAAAGTCAGATGTGAGTGATAGGCTCTAGGTCACGGTGATCAAGCCATTCAGTTAGATCAGTTTGATAGCCCATTTAGAGAGCAGTAGCTAGTTAGACAACAACCTAGCCAGAGATAAACAGGTGGTGGTACCCCTGGTGCTGGTCCATCACAGCCACCTCTCTTCCATCGACTAGGTCATGGACCCAGGGAGCCCCGGCGAGGGTGAGAGCTGTGGTTGAGCTCTTTACTTCTCCTTTTGTACAGATATATTGTATACATGCCTCTTATGAAGGCTGATTTTGATGTATAGTTGTATGTACCATTGTTTTGATGATGCCTCTTGATGAAGGCTCGATTCTTTTTTATGCATGCCCTTTTTAGATGGCATATTATATCGATGATGTATATTTTGAGCACTGACTTGGACAATTATACATGTATTATATGGACATTTGATGATGATTTTGTCATTTTATATTGTGATTATGCTTTGTATGATTTGCATCATGATGTATGATTTCCCTTTCCTCTATGTATGTGACATACCTTAGATTGAGAGATGTATATGTTTCATGCTTTCATATTGATGATGTATATGTAGATAGCACCACATGTTTTTAGATTTATGAGATGTTTTGAGTTCTTATTCTAGCACTTGGGATGATACTAGATGATATTGGTGTGGGGGGATAGATTTGTGATTATGCACAACCCTCTTGCCCCCATTGATGATACGATATGTGATGATTAGCTTAGCATACATGCATGATGTAATACTTAGCATTTTTGTATATATGATGTAGTGAATGATGTTAGAAATGTGATGAAATGATAGATGATAGATGTGATAACAAACAAATGTGCAAAACACACAAGCAAAAGTTAACAAAACTAAACAAATATACACATACAAACAACACAACAAAATACAACTAAATCGAACACATGTAAATGCTAGCAAGAGATTAAAGTGGTACCCAATCTAAGTAAGTAAAATGAATTTCAATAAATGCACACAACAAACAAAGAAACCTACAATAATATTTTACAAGTATGAAAGTTCCTAAATGAATGCAATGCATACACAATCAAATCAAACAAGATTCAATATAAGATAAGCAAATGAACCACTTCAAAGAACAAACAATTCAACAAGCTAAGTACATCAAAACTATACAAACTAAACAACTAAAAAGCAATTAAAGCATTACCTTGTTTTTGTGGGACAATTTTGATATATTTTCTAATGTTTTTGGGTTTATCTAAAAAGATAAGTTTTTATAGCTACGGTTTTCATTGTTGTCTAGGTTTCCCTAAGATAACATTGTGAAATGAATGTAGCTTTATCCCTGAAAAGGGAAATTTTCCAGATGTTTAGGTTTTTGTGTATCTTTTCTAAATGTTTTTTTGTATTTTCTAAGGTCATGTTTTGAAAGCAATGTACAAGAACAAAGAAGCGTGGATGCCCCCAGCATGATGTGGGAATATACAAAAGGCAGAATGCCACATGTGTATGTATGAGAAGGTGACAATGTGCAAGTATGCTTAGTGTTAGATGGGAGTATACAAAGGTAATGTCCTTCATGCAAATATAAGAGCAAATAAACCAGATCACGGTTCGAACAAGGTAGCCTAGTAGGGTGCCTAGACCTAGCAAAGGAAGTCATATCTAGAAAGTGGGAGGGTTACCCATCCTGCTGTAAGAGTAACTTGCATCCGGTGAATCTTCCTTGAGTGCCAAAAACTAGTTTTCACTCAAAGACCTACCCACTGCGCCACAATTGTGTGGTTTTCACATGTGGATGACCTGTTTTTTCTTTACTATTTTCTCATTTTTCCATTTTTTGCTTGTTTTTTCTTTTTTTTTCTATTTTTTAGTTCTTATATTCTCGCCATGTTTAAGTGTAGAACCACTTGAGGTGCATGGAATTCATAGGTTTTGGAAGCTCCTCACCATCTGAGTATGCAAGTTTATAAGCTCCTGATCCATATTTTGTAATCACTACATAAGGACCTAGCCAGTTAGCCTCAAACTTACCTTTCTTTTCTCTGTCTTTGGTCATGTTCTTCTGATTTTATTTTAGGACTAGGTCTCTGACATAAAATTCCCAATGAATGATGCGCTTGTTGTATCCTCTGGACACTCTATTTTGATAGACCTTTAAGTGATTCAACGCTCTGATATGCTTTTCATCTAACAGTTCTAACTCTGCTAGCCGAGCAACTCTGTAGTCTTCATCTTTATCAAGATAGTCTCTGAGAGATATTCTCAGGGAAGGAAGCTCCACTTCCAGAGGTATGATGGCTTCAGTTCCATAGACAAGTGAATATGGGGTCACACCAGTAGGAGTGCGGATGGAAGTACGATAGGCCCAGAGGGTGGGATGTATCTGTAAGTGCCAATTACGACCGGTTTTACTGACCATTTTCTCCATAATCCATACAAGGGTTTTATTAGTGGCTCTTCTTGTCCATTACCTTGAGGGTAATAGGGGGTAGACCACTTGAGTTGGATATGGAAGCATTGACACAAGGTTTTAACCATTTTGTTTTTGAAGGATTTACCATTATCAGTGATAATGGCTGAAGGGATCCCATAATGGCATATGAGATGGTTCATGATGAATTTTGAATTTTTGCACATCGGTGACATAAGTAAGAGGGACAACCTCTACCCATTTGGTAAAGTATTTCGGTGGTAGTGATGATGTGAGTATGACCATCTGAAGAAGAAGGATGGAGCTTCCTATGAGATCCAGGCCCCATTTAGAGAATGGCCAAGGTGTTGTAATAGGTTGTAAGGCTGTGTCTTGGCGGCACATGTATTAAGTTCCCATATTTTTGGCATAGTTCACACTTCTTTACAAAGTTGCAACAATTAGATTCCATGGTAGGCCAATAATAGCCTACCCTCAATAGCTTTTTAGCTAAGACCATGCCACTAGTATGTGCTCCACAAATACCACCATGTACTTCTTTAATGGCATGGATAGAATCAGCAACATCCAAACAATGAAGTAGATTCCCATCGTAGCCACGATGATAAAGGGTGCCTCCTAGGAGGGTATAATGGGCTATGTGTGAATAAGGGATTTCTTTTAGAATGGGTAATGTCTGGTGGAAAAGTGCCATCTTGTAGGTATTGAAAGATAGGGTCATACCAAGGGGATAAAGGACCAACAACTTCACATGCCAAACATGACTCTGGCATATCATATGCAGGCACTTGTAAATGCTCTATGAAGAAAGGCATCTTACTTTCTTTAGGTGTTATGTGTAAGAGAGACCCAATAGTAGCCATAGCATCTACGAGATCTATTATGTGACCTTGGTTTTTCTCAAATATGACCTGTGTGAAATATTCCTTCAAGGTTTCAACCATATTTTTATATGGAATAAGCTTCTCATCTTTAACCTTGTACTCATCATTAACCTGCTTTATGATAAGTTGAGAGTCCCCAATGACTCGTAGTTGTCTGATGTTCCATGTAATAGCTAGCTTGAGGCCAGTGATGAGTGCCTCGTACTCTGTAATATTATTTGTGCATGGGAATCCCAACGGAATGCTCTTGGTATGACATCACTGTTGGAGTGATGAGGACCACTCCTGCTCTGGATCCATGGAAGGTGAAAGATCCATCAAAGTGGACCTGCCATTCTATGGATTCTTCAATATACATCATAGATGCATCTGGAATCTAGGCACAAAGGTTCCATTCTGGGAGAGGAGCTTCTGCCAACTGATCAGCCAATACCTGTCCTTTTAAAGACTTTTGATTCACAAACTCGATATCAAATTCACTCAGGAGAATGATCCAATTAGCCATTCGGCTGTGAGGGTAGGTTTGGATAAAAGGTACTTGAGAGGGTCAACTTTGGATATGAGTTTGGTTTTGTTATTCAAGAGATAATGGCAAAGCTTTTGGAAGGTAAAGACAACTGCCAAGCATGCCTTTTCTATCTGGGGTAATTCAACTCGTACGCAATCAAAGTGTGACTGAGATAGTAAACTTCTCTCTCTTTATGGCCTAAGTCATATTGGGCAAGCAGTGCACCAATAAAAACTAGGTAGTAGAGATGTACAAGAGGAGAGGTTCACCTGGGGTAGGTGGCATGAGTACAGGTGGGCTGACCAAGTACTATTTTAGTAGTGCAAAGGCCTTTTGACAATCTGGTCCCCAATTGAATGTAACATCTTTCTTGAGAAAATGGGTAAAGGGGTGGCACTTATCCACAAGTTGTGAAATAAAGTGACGGATTGCCTGAATTTTCCCTTGTAGACTCCTTAGTTGCTTGAGAGTGGTAGGTGGTGGCATTTTGTGATAGCCGTAACCTTTGTAGGGTCCACTTCAATCCCTCTTTGTGAAACAATGAACCCTAGGAGCTTTCTTGATAAAACACCGAAGACACATTTCTTAGGGTTCAAACAAACCTTATAGTCTCGTAGATGTTGAAAAATATGCCTCAATACTTCAAGGTGTTCTTTTCTACTCTTGGATTTTGCTAGAATGTCATCAACATAGTCTTCCATGATGTCACTTATCATATCATGGAAGATAATAGTCATGGCCTGTTGATAAGTAGCCCTAGCAGTGTTCTTGAGCCCGAAAGGCATGACTTTGTAACAAAATGTTCCCCAAGGGGTGATGAATGTTGTTTTATGTTGATCTTCTTCTGCAATCCATATCTAGTTATAACCTGAAAATCCATCCATTAAGGACAACATTTCATAACCAGCAATGGAATCAACTATCATGTCAATGTTAGGTAGGGAAAATCATCTTTAGGACATGCTTTGTTAATGTCCTAGAAATCAGTGCAAATTCTTATGCCAACATGCTTTTTCTATACCGGGACTATGTTAGAGATCCATTCTGAATAGTCAATAGGTTTAATAAAATCAGCAGCTAACAACTTTTCTCAATTCTTCTTTGACAAGGAGTGCCACCTTAGGATGCATCTTTCTCAATTTTTTCTTGATTGGTTTGGCATCTGGGTGCACAACGAGGTTGTGCACAACTAGCTCTAGGTCCAAACCAGGCATATCCACATATGTCCATGCGAATATGTCTGCATATTCTTTTAAGATCTCTACAAAGATCTTTTGTTCTGAGCTGAGAGTGAAGCTCCCAACTTTATTGTTTAGGATGCTCCTTGAGCCAATGTTGACATTGATTGTTTCCTCAACAAGAATTTTAGAAGCATCTTCCATCCATGTAGGATCAGGGGGAAGAGTAAGATCAACCTCCTATGGTAGCTCATGATCATCTTTAAATGGATAAATCACTTGATCTTTAGACTCTTGTTTTATTTTGTCTATGAGTTTATCAAAGAGTTTTTCACTGTGAGATTTCCATTTATCCTTTTTTCCAGGTTTCTCAGAGGTGGTTGTACTTTTATTTACAACCTTCTTATTCAACTGTCCACACATTTCTACTTCTTCCCCAAAGTATGCACAGTGTGTCTAGTTGAATTGCAAATCCTTTTTTGTGGTCCCTAACTGGGATAAAATCCCTGAGTCCCATGAACTCTGCAAATGCCTCATCATTTTCAAAGAAATCTAGGGCACGTGAAGTTGTTGATCCCAATCTATGAGTTTAGGATATACAAGGTTTACTTGGTAGGTTAAGGGAATGGATTTGGATAAGGTAAGGACCGAAAAATTTGGGAATAGGTTAGTGGAGGAAAGATCCTCGTAGAGGCTACATTGGGAATCTGCGTCACTGTCAGAATGAGATGAAACATCCTCACGTTCAGAAGAGATGGTGTCAATCTCAGAGGGTAGAGTGTCATGAGGCCTTATCCCAAGGCCATGTTTATCAGACTTAAAATGGGGATGGGAATAGGCTCTAGCCAGCCTTGTGCATTGATTCCACACCCAAATCCATTGTAGCCCATGACAAACATCATGTGGTGACCTTTGATGTACTGAGGTGCTTGATGGCATGAAGCCATGGTGCCTTTTGGCACTCTATTGGTAGGATCTTCTAACATTTTCTCCTCAGATAGGAGACCACTATGGACAAATTTTTCCAATGGTTTAGGACATTACTGCTCTGAGTGCTCTTGAATTGGAAATAAGGCTTACCCCTCATTCTGGGAGATACCGATAGATTTGATATTAACAAGGCCTATTCAAGAGTAAATGGCTTACTAGGGCCATATTTTGCCGATGTTGCCTCCCATGAAGAGAATGGATTAACCAATGAAGGAAAATATTGATTGTAAGGTGTGAGTGATTCTGGATCAACTTGTTTCTTCATAGCTTCTATTTGTAGAGGGACTAACTACATCCGTAGAAGGACACTCATAAGCTACATGAGAAAAACTGTGCAATGCCCTACAATGTGTGAATGGTTCGGGTCACCCTAGAATGGTAACCACTTGACCTTCATGACATAACTTGATACATTGATGGAAGGTCGAGGGAATGACTGCATGGCATGAATCCATGGGCACCCTAAGAGCATGTTGTATGGAAGATCCAAGTCGAGGACATGAAAGGTTGTGTCATGAAAAGTAGGGCCTACTTCCATGGGAACTACTATAGTTCCCATTGATTCCCATTCTTCATTGTCATAAGCCTTGATCATGATAGTTTTAGCTCCCAGATCTGTTTTTGAATGGCCTAGCTACTTAACCAACTTGAGAGTACAAATGTTTAGACCAGATCGCCATCCACAAGTACCCTCTTGATTTTGTGATGAGTAACCACCACTTCTAGATATAAGGGCAAGTTATGCTCTAGGTTGTTACGCGGGATTGCAGTGTGATCAAAAGTAATATGATCACTGGAGTCTAAGCATGCAATCATGGCTTGAAGGTTTGTGGGATCTATGTCTATAGAAATGCCTGAATTTTGTAATGTTTTATACAATATGTTCTTGTGGGAAGTAGAGATCTTAAGGAGATCGAGAATAGATATCCTAGCAGGTGTTTTCTCTAGCTGATCTATTAGATTATACTAACCTTCTTGAGGGATAGGCATGGGGTCTGGTATAATTAAATGAGTACGTCTCATCCCTACTATGCAATTATTCTCTAAAATCCTGATAGTATTGACATGTTCATTAGATGCGTGAATACATCCTATAAGTGAATCAAAGGGACTATCATTAGTAGGGTAAACATAAGCGGTCATTCTATAGTCGTTGGAGGTCTGCCCGTGATCTGGTTTCCTTTTCTTTTTATCTGCATGATCAGGAAAAGGTTCTTTGTAGATACCCATTTTCTCATTTTGATTTTCCCTGATTTAGGGGGAGAATCTACAATGATCTTGCCCTCTTCAATGAGGTCTTGTACATAATGGTGCAGTCTCAAACACCTATCTGTTTTGTGTCCTTTAACGTGGTGGAAGTCACAATATTCATGGTCCTTGAACCAAACAGGCTTGGGAGCATCCTCTGGGTAGGGTATTATCGTAGTTGGGTACTCCACCATTTTTGCACCATCTAATTGTTTTAGGATGGCTGATAAGGACTCTGTTAGTGACGTAAATGTACGTTTAGTAGGTGCTTTGGGATGAGGTCCTTGTGAAAGCTTTAAAAGTGGGCCTGTCTATGCATGGCTTGGACTCTCTTAGAGTTGGTAATGCCATCACTAATGAGATGTTTGTTTTATTAAAAAATTTGGTTTATCGATGGATTTAGCTTCATGTTTGTCTTTAACGATAGACTTAAGTGTTCCCCTCACGATGAGGGCTTTCTTGATTTGACCACCTTTCTCTATGACTTCTTCAAAGTTTGAGCCACAGTGCATTTGTAAATGAAAGGCTATTTCTGGGTTTAAGTTAGGAACAAATATGCTCACTAACTATTTTTCTAGTAATGCACAAGGGAAACGGCTTGCTAACCCTCACCATCGTTGTAAGAAGCCTGCAAAGGTCTCATTGGTTTTTTGTTTTGTATTGCATAAATCATTCATCGTGATGTCACTTTCCATGTTATAGGAGTAATGTCATAAAATTTTTCGCTAATGTGGGCCATGTTGTAATGGAGCCCTTAGGTATGCTATAGAACCATTCCAATCCCATGGATCCTAGGCTGTGAGGAAAAAGTCGTATTAAGAAGTTATCGTTGTATGCGACCTCCTGACAAGCCATATAAAAGTCTTTTATGTGGTCCCGAGGATCACTTTTGCATTTATACTTATCAAACTTGGGAATGGTAAAGTGTTTTGGGAAGGGTTCCGTAACATGTCCTTATCGAATGGGTAAGGGCATAGTTCTTTCATGAATATTTCCTATTTTGGCCTACGTTTCCCTCCTGTAACGTAGTGAGTGTATCTCTCATCGATCGTAACTCTTTCTGAATGAGTTGTTCTTTAGTAGGTGACATTGGTCTTTCTACCCGAGTCACCTTAAAGGTAGTGTCAGTGTATGGCTCAAAGTGAAACTCACTAGGTTTAGCTTTGTTTCTATCTCTAGGTATATTTTTCCTTGAAGAGCCTAGGTTTGCTAGTTTCTAGCTCAATTTCAAGATCTATTTTTGAAGGATTTCCTCTTCAACCAGAGGGTCCTCTTCTTCATCAAATTTGGGAGGAGGTAAAGCTTTACTCTCAATTTTTACTTTACGTGACAGCTTTGTAATGAGGTCTTCGTGATGGGTCCCCTTCGACAGTGGCATGATGTTTCCCTGAAGTGGAAGCGTATCCCACATCAAAAGGGTTATCTATGTCTAAAAGGAACCTTCATTCTCCTTGTTTAGGGTTGATGACCTTAGTTTCTACTTTGCGCTCTTGTGGAAGTTTAGCTCCTAATTCCAAGACTCTTGTGAGTACTTGATCTTTATTATAATATAGGAGTTCATCAAATCTATTTAGGTCTAATCTTTGTTCTCTCGGAAAGTCTGACTCTTCTCCACTATGGTCAATTAATAGTTCCACATCCTTGACTTGAGAAAAGAGAGGTGCTAAATTGTTGCCACTAAAAGGGAAGGTTCCAAATGGGTTTTCTCCTAAGTCATGCTCATTTGATTTAGTTGCCATCTTTGTGATTTTAGGCATTTACTAGCCAACATTTGTTATGAAGCTAGCGTGACCCCTAAGTGTGTGGGTTTTTGTAAGCCATTCAAGGTGATGTTTGAAATATGCCACAAGTGTGTTCTAAATGCAATGTTATGTAGTTGTTTTTATCAGAAAACACACATATGCACACTTAAAATGTAATAATCACTCAAATGTTGCTACCAAGCCTATACCCTAAAAAATGATAGTGACAATATCGTATTAATGCGTAGGTCAAGTTAGATTCTCTAACAAGACCTAAATATCAAAGTATTATTGACGCAATCTCCCAATGAGGTATACTTAAAATTAGTTTGGATGCCGATGAAAGCTAAGTCCTCTAAAAAATGGATGTCGTGACTAGATATAGCGTAACAAGGCAATCATGATACATTAACTAGAGCAAGCACGGTGTTAGTATCATGACAACTTTATTACGATATATATATAAGGTGATATCGACACTTTCAAAAAGACTAGATGACGTCAAAACTGAAACTAAGTGATAAGTATAACAAGGAGTTTTCTAATTGTGTAAGCAACGTAACCATGCAATAGAGGGACTTATATCATGTTCTCAAAAAAATGAGGACACAACGTAAGTACCAAAGTTGTGTGACTAGAATGTGAGAAAAACTATCAACTCAAGAAAAGACAAATGATGAACCGAAGCTCACAACTGTGAAGATGATCTTGAAATCAAGATCGAAGGACTTTATCAAAGATATGAAAAGTGTACCTATGCACTTTAGATGTTTAACAACCCAGCCACAAACATGGATGGGCGTAAATAGACAAAAAAAAAGTGGCAAGTACTATCTCTGATAAAAATGCGTGAGGTATGCACCTTTCTCACCCCAAAAATGGTGGTGAGAATGCAAGGGTATAGATAAAAAAGATGAAAACAAACCAAGTGCCACTTGGGTAGAGTTTCACCTCATCGAAGACAAGAATAAAACTAAGCAAAAGTGGGACGTAGTTTAGTTTCGTGATGAAAGACACTTAGATCAAACTCACAAGGGTTCTTTGCCTTGTTTGACAAACAAGGTTCAGATTCAAATGAGTTGTCACTTTATGATGGCTTGACACAACAATGGACTAGTAAAGTGGGCTCCAAGATAGAATGGCCTCCTTAATAAGTTCTCTCAACTAGGTGTTACAAAGTTGTCTTAATGGCGATTTACCCAAATAGTCCCTTGCCTATCTTGGGAGTATCTCGGCTTTACTTTACCCCCTTCGAGCACAAAGGGAAACTAGTGCATCCATGTGTGCTCTCCTAGGGTCACCATATGGACAAACAGTAACTCTATCTCACAAGGCGTACTAGTCAAGTGGGTAAGCGGAGTGCTTCCTGTTTCATCCATGAGGTTACACAAGTGGTGGACTACTTTAGGGTTCTGAACCACCCCCATTGTTGTAGCTTAAGGTGTTATGCCAAAGGGGTTATGTTCCAGTTGAGCGGATAGGGACGTACCCTTTTCGAAACCTGCAATACAATGTTTTGAATATGGTGTGTTTTTTATCTTGCTTAACTTAATGTGGTTTTAAGTAGCACACCATTTGGCAACCTAAGAACACATGTATTAGAAGTTTTTTTTGTTTTGGACGTCTTTCTTCTACAAGTGTTGGGTCCTGTAGACAACAAGTTTTAGTAATTTTCTAGTTCGTAGATTGATGTCAAGAAAGAGAACTTTACACTTTGCTTTTGATTCCTAAGATCACCAATAGGTGTGAAGGAAGAGCATACGCAATGTGAAAAATCCTACTAAATCACATGAAAGTTTACTTTATCCTTTATAAAATAAGTGTTTGGAACATTCGATATAAGTTTTGTATAAGTGTTTCTGATCTCCAAGATCACTTTTGAAGGTGCGAGGAGAGAGCATACGCACTTTTACAAACCTAGTTTCTAAGCTAAGAACCAAAAACACTTAACTATGCAAACTAAAAGACCAAAGAAAAACTCTATTTTTAACTTGTTAGTCCTAGAAATTGTAGCAAAGATTAGAAAAAAAGATTTTGTAGATTATAGAAAAATTTTCAATCTTTACATGAGAGACACTGTGTGCCCAAACCGACACCAACAGCGCTCCCAACCGCCAAGTGGTACATGCCCAACTCAAATGGATATGCTGCTGAGACAAAAATTAATGAAATCCAGTATATTAAAACACAGATACATGCCCAACCAGATAGAGATGCTTGCAATTAACATGGATGCTTAGGTTTCAACACGTGTACGCGCCCAAGCATAAAATAGACAATTCTCAAAATTTTTTCACATCCCGAGTCGAATCCTATTTACGCATACATGGCATGTAGAGAGAGGTGGATATGTTTTCAAATGATGGAGATGTGTGTGTGTCCCTGTAGAGACAAAATTTACCAATGATAAGGACAGTCAGACATAGTACGCTCATGTTCGATGGGGACGTTGGGGTTTTGACATGTACGTGACCTTGTCTAAAATTTGTTGTTTGACTATGTAATAAGCCCCGACAAGTACACTCTCAACTCAACACCTACACTAGGGTTTTGATGTAGACACCCCCCATACAGACACCTGTGCGCACCCCCAAAAAACCTACAAAAAACATGGAAATGGAAATTTTTCAAATGCAAATAGATTTTTTGTTAGTTCAAGGAAAATATTTCTAACCCTAACCCACAAATTAACTATGTATCAAGCTTATTTACCCCCTTTAAGAATTGGAAATAAACAACTAACAAGCTAATTTGTTCTAAAAAGATGAAAATGGGCTAAAAAGCTTGAAATAAGCCTCCATTAATGGAGGATGGACTTCATGTCCCACCGGGCGTGCCAAATGTGTTCAATGAAAGGTTTTGCAAAAGCTATGGATATGGGGCAAGAACTCTCAAGAGACCCCAAAGCCTTGTGCAAAGTCCCTCAATGGACCATCTGATAAGAAGTAAACAAGGTAATCTACTTTGCATGCATTAGATGTAAGCAAACAATCAAACTATGCAAATTAGTGAACCTCTATTCTTTGAAAGCTTATTAATAATGTGCCTAATAAGGAAACTAAGCAATCAGTTGTGTTTTTGAGAGAATGGGAGCTCACCATTAATGGATTCAAGGCCAATGGTTCTTCCCATTTACTCCAAAAGCTTGGTGTGTGCAACAATGGTGAAGCAAACTAGCTCAATAAATGGAATGAAACCTAAGTCTTAATAATGCTATAATTTGGTTTAGAGGGAGAAGAGTTCTTAGGAAATGAGAGGGGGGTAGTGGGGTATTTATAGTTTTCATTTGGGAGAATGAGAGGATTTTTGGTGCATGTGGGATCAAAAAGAGTCCACAAGTGGTTTAGGAGAGGTTGACCATGGTTAGGACTAGTTAACCTAGGTTAGGCTAATTAACCCTATTTAGAGAGAAATTAGGGTTCTGGGAGGGTTTTAAAGACCTGATCAATCCAATGAAGTGGATTGATATTCCAAGGAGCTAATAGAGGTGGAAAATTTTGTTTCCTTTCTTTTAAGTTTTAATTGTTTGAATTTGTAGTGCATGTGTTTAACTTTTTGGTAAATATTGTCACTTTATTAACACTTCTTAATGTGTCTTAATTAACTAGTTTAGCTAAAATCTGAATTAAAATGGAAGATATGACATGTGAGCAATAAATTGGGTATATGGTTCTTGAAATCTTGTGGATGTAAATTTGATTTGTGTTGGGGTTTGTGTTGTGTACTCTTTCCCAACTTCAAAATTCGGATTTAGACTTCGGACAATTTTTAGAGGTCCGTGGGACAAGCTAAGCTTGTCCCATGCCTCTTAAAATCATCAACATCCATACCTATGGTATGGAGAGTTAATTTTAGGCTTAGTTATAAATTTTGGAGTGTAAAAATGGTAAATAATTGTAATTTTCACTTACCACATTTAATTTTGTCCTTGATAAGCATGGTGTGCAAGTTGGAGTGTCATGTGGGCATGTCATAAGTCTTACATGTGCATTTAATTGCTTTGGGCTTGGTGTTTGACTTGTGTGTTGGAATGGAGGAATGATGAAGTGGCATCCTACATAGAGCCACCTCATCATCCTCACATTCCTTTTTTATTTATTGAATTATTTTGATGGATTTTGGGTTACTTGCCTTATTTTCTTCTCTTGCACTTTTGAAATTTGGTCTGGCTTTCATACTTGGAGTTTATTTTCAGGGAGTGGAATCTTGGATTGAGCAAAGGAATTGGAAGCTTGATAGAGAGGTAGGCTCCCCTCTTTTTTCATCTTTTTATTATTCTGTTTGATGTAGAAATGGTGTTATTTTTTTTTATTGTATGAGTGTTGTTGTTATGTTGTTTGTAAATGAGTAGCTTGCCTTAAGTTATGTGTCAGACATGGATTTATGGGACCATTGGATAGGGAAAAGGGAGATGTGAGGTATGCATTATGGAGGGAGTGTGATTTTGAGTTTCACCTATGGGGAGAGAAAATAATAACATGGTTATATTTTACATTTTGCAAGTGTAGAAATGATGATTGATTTAAGTAGAGTTATGTACATGGAGGATTTTGGGGAGAACTCCTACTTCACTTGGGAGAGAAAAGGAGGTGGTGCCCATATTCCATTACTCCTTTATGTCTTGTTGTATTCAAGCTTTTTTTTCTTGTTAGGGATATTGTTATTTTGTTGAGTGGAGGTTTAAATGTGTTATTATGGAATGCTTGTTGTGGAAGCCTCTTGTAGAAGTTGTCAAATGTTGATCAATACCACCCATTGTTATTTGGTTGGGGCTCGGGGGCAAATAAGGGATTGATACTCCTCTTATTGGATTATAGGTTGGGCGGAGAGCCTCACGTATAACCCTTTATTTGTATTTTGATCCAAGTTTTGAAGAGTTGAAGGATGCAAGTTGAAAGCTAAAAGTTGGGAGATGACCTTGAAAGGAGACTTGTGTTTTGACCTTGTTGGAAGAATTCTCCAAGTTGTAAATCATATTATTGTTCCCACTTAGAGTGGAAGATTGTAAATTTTGTATGTTTGAAATAAAGTTTTGTATATTTCATTTATTCCAAGTTGTAGTGATTTAGTGAATGTAGAAAGAACTTTTGTTGTATACCTTGTTGGAAAGGACTAGTTTTATTGAAAGAAATGGATTAGAAGTTCTTGTATTGCAAAAGAATGTTATTACAACTTGTAGTTATCATATTTGTATTGTATGGTTGAAAAGAGAAATTCCAAAGTATGTTCAATAAAATAAAATTTACATTTCATGTTGTTGAAGGTTGTATGTTTGAATGGAAAATCTATGCATTTGGAAATTTTGAGTTATGAAACTAAGATATGTTATCAATCTATCAACCAAATAATTGTAGACACCTTAATTAAAATTAATGCTGCCTTAGAAACAAACCTAAGTAGAAAAGCTGTTTGGAATATAATTTAATTTAAGGTTCTATTATTGGGAAATAAAACCACCACTCTGTGTAGAGAGACGGTTTGAGAACCTCCGCCTTGCTCGAGCGAGAAGCCGTCGTTGAACCAACTGCGGGAAGGGTGGCGGTCACAGGACCACCGGTCTGCGTTGGGAAGTGGTTTCATCACTTTCGACGGAAAAATAAAAAAACACGACTATGAAAAACCCAGATTGAACTTTAATTAAAATCTAAGCTTTAAACCTTTAAAATGAAAGTACCAACAAGTAGTAATTGATCACATTTAATTGTTTAAGATTATTAATCCTCTTATGGGCATCTAAATGTGTAAAATTTCATAGATTAAATGAAATTGGGTTTTTTCCCAATTGTTGAACTCAAAGAATATTTACATTAAATAAGAAAAACAGATCCATAGTGGGATCTCTACATTAAGAAACTAATGAACCTTACAATAGTAAACCCTTACAACTAGAACCAAGGAAATTTCTCTCGTGGTAGCACTTATTGCTTCCATGGCTCCTCCTTCTTCTCTTCTTCCAAACCCGCAAAACAAGAATGAACGAATGAGGTTGTTTTTGGGTCTAATAGAAATAAAAAAGAAACCCATAAGGATATTTAGGGCAACCCAAATCTAAGGGTTAGGATAAATTCAATCTAATGGCCCAAATTAAATCCTACATCACTTAAGTGGGAGGTATTTTTGTGGGAATGAAATTTAATTTTAAAAAAGTGCATGGGTAATGGGGTGAATGGGGCCACTTAGTGGCTAGGAAAATAATTACAAATTTTTGTTAGAAAATAAAGTAATCTTGGTGCATAATAAATAATAAAACTTTTGGAACTTAGTAAACGAATCGTTTTAAACCGTAAATAAATTTTAGGAAGTAAATTAATAATATCTAATTATTAATTTAATCCAAACTTTCCCAAGCTTGTGTAGAGAGACTTTAACCAAAAAAATGTATTAATGTTGGATAATGTCTAACCTTGCAAAACCCTTTTAAAAAACAAATTTTACCATAGTTTTGACTATTAAATTATTAGTTTCCATTTTGACCGAGAGTAGATTTTTGTGGGCGTTATAATGTTGGTGGTAATGACCAATACGTTAGAGATGCATTTACCATTTAAATTTTATCCATGTAATGTTATATCACCTCCGATTTTAATAAATTTAAATATTTAATAGATGACTGGGATAAAATGAATATAACAATAACAAAAGATCTATCATACAAATTACAAATATGCAAGAATGGAGATAAGAGTGAATTATCTTATATTAAGAGATTTGATGAAAATTGATAGGAACATGCTTGATCTGGATTATGCAAACTTTGTGCTGAGAATTGAGATCTGGGACTTCTTTGGCAACGAGTGCCCATTGAACGCCCACAAAATTCTACTCTCAAATCAAAATAGAAACTAATAATTTAATAGTCACGATTATGGTAAATTTATTTTTTCAAAAAGGGTTTGCAAGCTTAGACATTATCCACAATTAATAAATTTCTTGGTTAAAGTTTTTCTACACAAGCTTGTGAAAAATTGGAATTAAATTAATAATTATATTTACTGATTTAAAACAATACATTTGCCGAATTCCATAATTTTAATTAATTATCATGCACCAAGATTACATTATTTTATAACACAAAAGTTTAATTATTTTCCGAGCCACTAAGTGGCCCCATTCACCTCATTACCCATGCACTTTTAATTAAATTTCATTTTGATAAAATACCTCCCACTTAAGTGATGTAGAGTTTAATGTGGGCCATTAGATTGAATCTATCCTAGCCCTTAGATTTGGGTAGGCCCTAAAATCATCCTCATTTGTTCATTCTTGTTTTACAGGTTTGGAAGAGGAGAAGGAGGAGAAGCCATGAAAGAAAGAAGTGCAACCATGGAGAAATTTCCTTGGTTCTAGTTGTAATGGAGAAATCTTCCTCCATTCTTCTCTTCATAGTTTAGTTTAGACAAGGGTTTACTATTTTAAGGTTTCTCATTTTCTTATTGTAGAGATTCCACCGTGAATCTATTTTTTTCTATTTAATGTATATACATTCTTTGATTTCAACAATTAGGGAAAACCCCATTTCATTAAATCTATGAAATTTTACAAATTTGGATGTCCTAAGATGATTTATAATCTAAAACAATTAAATTTGATCTATTACTAGTTGCTAGAAGCTTCATATTGAAGTTTTAAAGCTTAGATTTTATTTAAATTCAACGTAGATTTTTCACAGTTGTGTTTTTTATTTTTCCATCAAAAGTGACAAAACCGCCACCTTACGCAGACAGGAGATCCTATGAGCACCACCCTACCTGGTGGCACATTCATAGACCACCACTCTGCACCGGACGATGGTTCAGCTGCCGCTCTCCGCAAGGGCGACGGTTCGCTTTTTACGAAAACATAACCTTAAGTTCAAATATTTTTCAAATTGTTTTATACTTAGGTTAGTTTTAAAGGTAATATTAAGTTTAATTAAGGTGTCTACAATTTATTAGTTGATAAATTTATGTCATATCTTTGTTTCATAACTTAAAATTACCAAATGCGTAACTTTTCATCAAACATACAACCTTCAATAATATGAAATGTAAATTTTTTTTTTTTTCATTATACATACCTTGGAATTTCTCTTTCCAACCTTACAATACAAATATGATAATTACAATTTGCAATAACATTCTTTTGTAGTAAAAAAATTCAAATCCATTTTCTTACAATAAAATTAGTCCTTTCCAACAAGGTATACAACAAAAGTTATTTCTACATTCAACTAAATAACTACAACTTGGAATAAATTAAATATACAAGACTTTTTTTGAAACATACAAAATTTACAATCTTCAACTCTAAGTGGGAACAATAATAAATGTTATAACATGGATAATTCTTCCAACAAGGTCAAACACAAGTCTTCTTTCCAAGTCATCTCCCAACTTCATAGTTTTCAACTTGCATCCTTCAACTCTTCAAAACTTGAATCACCATACAAATAAAGGGGTATAGGCGATGCTCTCCGCCCAACCTATAATCCAATAAGAGGAGAATCCATCCCCTTATTAGCCCCCAAGCCCCAACCAAAGAACAATATGGGGTATTATGCAACATTTGACAACTTTTACAAGAGGCTTCCACAACAATCATTCCATAATAACACAATCAAATAACACATTCAAACAAAATAACAATTTCCCCAAAAATCACAAAGGCTTGACTACAACAAGCCAACAAGGATCAATGGAGTATTGGCACCACCTCCTTTTGTCTCCTAGTGATGTAGGAGTTCCGCCTAAAAGCCTGCATGTGCACAACTCAAAATAAAATCAAATCCTTATTTCTACACTTACAAAATGTAAAATATATCCATGTTATCCTTTTCACTCCCCATAGGTGGAACTCAAACTTACATTCCATCAAAAATTCGTGACTCACATCTCCCTTTTCCCTCCCCAATGATCACATAAATCTATCTCCCACACAAAACTTAAGGAAAGCTTCGCATTTACAAACAACATAACCAAAACATTCATACAATATACAAACAAACACCATTTCTACATCAAATAAATTGATACAAATATGAAAAAGAGGAGATTCTACCTCTCCATAAATATTCCAATTCCTTTTCTCAATAAGCCTTTGAATAATTCACCCAAGCTCAATCCTAGATGTAATTCCAAAAGAAAAAAATTCCGATTATGAAAACTAAGACAAAATTTCAAAATTCAAAGAGAAGCAAATAAGGAAATTAACCCAAACTCCATAAAAATCATCAATAAATGGAAAAGGGATGTGAGGATGATGAGGTGGCTCCATGTAGGATGCCACTTCATCATCCCTCCATTCTAACACACAAGTCAAACTCCAAGCCCAAAGCAATTAAATACAAATATAAGACTTATAACATGCCCACATGACACTCCAACTTGCACACCATGCTTAACAAAGAAAAAATTAAATGTGGTAAGTAACAATTGAAATTATTTACCCCTTTTTACACTCAAAAAAACATTAAAATGGTGAAATGTGTCTCATACTTCATAAGTAGGGTTTGTAGTAGAGTTTGAGATGTGAGGGACAAGGTTAACTTGTTCATCAAGTCTCCAAAAGTGGCCAACAAGGTGAAATTCGAATTTTTGAAGGATGGTGGTGTACACACCACCAAAATGCATTTAATTCAATTCACGTCATGCAATAAGCAAGTAATATCTACCTAATTTATTACCCACATGTCATATCTTCCCTTTTAATTCAAATTTAAGCTAGACTAGTTAAATAAGACACATTAGCAAGTGTTAGTAAAGTAATAATATTTAGCCAATAATTAAACAAATGCACAACAAATTCAAACAATAAAAAAATTAAGAAAAAGGAATCACATTACACCCTTGGTCACATAAATGAGGTTACCCCCTATGGGGACATCCTAACAAATCATACAAAAACACAACATAAAATTATACACAAGTTGTCAAATTTTGGCCATGTTGTACAACACACGACATCCTTTCGTGGTTGGCACCCTATTCCCTTTTATATATGTGATAAAATTTTCCTGCAACACAAATAAAATACTTCTCTGGCCTTACATCTGTATCAATAACATCGAGAATAATATACATATAGAAATCAATAATTGTCATCGAAAAATAAAAATTCTATCATCTAGCATCATACTAATTAATTCGATTTTAACACCCATAAAGTCATAATTCTACTCAAAATATCCAACATAGGCTATACACCCAAAATATAACATGTTAGTATAAAATCATAATACTATAAATCAACATATATATTTGTCCATCATCATCATCTAGTGCATCATAATCAAAATGTGAATCACAACATGTCAATAGTCCAAATACCTACATATTCTATTAGCTCGATCAAGATATAATAATCAAAATGTCTAAGTATTAATCTAACAATAATATCATCATAATGAAGATGGTGTACGAGAGAAGTGGGAACTACATCCCCCCCCTTAGACTTGACTTCCTCCTTAAAGTCACTGAAATAGGTATGGAAAATAGGCTCGTAACAAAGTAGTATCCTCCCATGTGGCTGTAGTCTCATCATACATATCCCCTTTGGACTCACACCTTTTCAATCACGCGGCATCAAAGGCCCAATGTCTTCCACTCTATGATGTGCATGGGCTCCACAGTCACCTTCCCCTACTCTTGCAACTACAATGCAGTCAATCCAATACATGAGAGGGATATGTAATGTATCTCCTAAGAACATAAACATGAAATACATTGTGGACGTGAGACAAGTTGGGTTGATAAAAAAGCCCGCTGCTCCATGTCATGTAATAAAGATGGTCCAAGAGATATTTTTTCCACCAATCTGTCCATACTCAAGTGAAATCTTGCGGTCCTTCTTATTGTAAAGTGTCTAGAATGGAGCTATACAAATAGAACTATGAAATTTGTTATTATAAGCAAACTCCACTAGGTAAAAATATATCTCCCACCTCGAGTGATGGTACATGACATACATCTAAAACATGTCCTCTATAATCTGATTCACTCACTCCGTCTACCCATATGTCTCTGGATGATATGTTACACTGAAGTTGATACTTGTCCTAAGGGCATGCTGCATGGTAGTCCAAAAAGGAGAGGTGTATAAGGGATCGCAATCACAAATCATCTTCCATGAAATCCTGTGCATTCTAAAAATTTCATCTAAGTACATTCGTGTCATTACAATAGATGTATAGGTGGTCTTCATTAGATAAAATGAGCCACTTTTGTCAATCTATCCACCATGACCATGATGAGATCGTGGTGGTATCTCGACGTCGGTAGCCCTACTATGAAATCCATGGAAATGGTGTCCCATTTTCACTCCGGTATAACATGCGGGTAGAGAAGTCCAACTAGATGTTTATCCTCAACCTTCACCCTCTGACACTCTAAACAATGAGACAAAAAAAGGAGCCGCATCTCTTTGTAGTCCTCTCTAATGGTACAATTGTCTCAAAGTGGCATGCATCTTCTTCACCCCTAGATGGGATGAATAAGGTGCACAATGATACTTTGCCAAAATATCCAGTCTCAAACCTCTATCGCTAGGTACATATCTTTGACCTACGTGTATGCGAAAGTTCCATTTGAATATAATAAAAATACATCAAAATTCCCCTCAAGAGTGCAGTCCGTGAGACTTAATCTCTGCTCTAGTTGCAAGGTAGAAGCTACCATGTGGAACTTGTCACAAAATACTTCTCCATGAAGTCTATGCCCACCGAAGTAGCCATAACCAAATGTATTCATCGACTCAAAGTGTCTCTGCAACCACATTCTCCTTTCCCTTCAAATGTTCTATATCCATGTCGTACTCACATAACAACTCCATCTAACTTGCCGACGAGCGAGCATTGAGATTGAGCTACGTGAAGAGGTGACATAAGCTCAAATGGTCTATCTTGAGAATGAACCTCCTGCCAAGAAGGAAATGACGCCATCGCACCAAATCATGCACCACTTTCACAAGCTCAGGGTCATAAGTTTGATAATTGAGCCCATAATCCTTGATATTGTGAAACTCAAAGGCTACTACATGACCATCCTGCATCAAAACACCTCCTAATCCCACCAAAGAAGCATCTGTACACATGAAGAAATCCATCTGAGTATCTAGCACTACAAAAATCTATGTTGTCATAAGGCATTCCTTTAGTGTACTTAAGGCCTGCTCACATCTATTTGACCAAATAAACTTCTTCCCTTTTCTTGAAGGAAGTGATGGGATGCACAATCAATAGAAGTCTTGAATAAATCTCTTGTAGTAAGCTATCAACCCCATAAAACGCACACCTCGATCACATTAGTTCATGTTGTTCAATTGATAATAGCTCTAATCTTGGAAGGAATGACTATGATACCTTCCCTTGAAATAACATGAACTAAGTATTGAACCTATGACTTGAAAAAGGGACACTTCTCTAGGTTCCCATATAGTAGTTGCTCTCGAAGACACTGCAAAAATTGGCGAAGGTGATCCTCATGTTCCTCACACATGCATGAGTAAATAAAAATTTCATCAAGAAACATGAGCACGAAGTGATCCAAAATTGTTGTGAACACCCCATTCATCAATCTCATGAATACTTTGTGGGGGTGTTCGTCGGACAAAAGGTACCACTTTGTGAGCTCATAGTCGCTATATCTTATGCGAAAGTTGTCTTGTGGATATCTTCCTCCCCAATCCTCAACTAAATGTAGCATGAATTAAGATCTATTTTGGAAAATATAGTTTCCCCCTTCATTTGATCCAATAAATCATCTATTCACTTTGAAGGGGTAACGATTCTTGATCATTACTTTTTCACCTTCTTGTAGTCCACACACAAATGCAAAGATTCATCCTTCTTCTTCACAAAGATCATTTTGCGCACCCAAGGGGATTCATAAGGATCGATTAGGTAATTCTAAAGAAGGGTCTCCAACTAAAAATTGAGCTCACATAGGTCAGGTGTGGTCATCCTATATGGTGCGCATGAAATAGGCTCCGCTTTCGGGACCAAATCAATATGAGAGTCTATCTCATGTGGGGAGGTAACCCTGAAAACTCAATAGGAAAAACATCTAAAAACTCCTGCAAAATGGGGTGGTCATCAAGTGACAGTCCATGAGTTTCATCCTCTAATCAGTCACTAACAGTGATGTTGTATAACTAATAACCCCATTACACACACCACTTCAGCTACATAGTGGATATGGTGCGAATAGAGATGGGTCTCCTAACTCCAACTATCACCGACTCCACTCCCAAATCATCTGCACAAGATATAACCTTATTGTAATAATAAAATCTAGCTATGTGTGTAGACAACCAATCCATGCCCAAGATAACTCCATATGAACCTAAGGGAAGGATACAAAGATCCAAAGTCATGGTGAAGGGTCCTAGGTCCACTACATAAGGAGTCGGTGATATTTTGGCTCTAGAAGCCATCTCAACATCCCAACTAAGGCCCCATTTGAGCTGTCACCATCATGTATTGCTCCACTAATGATTGAGAAATGAAAGAATCTGAAGATCCTGAATCAAATAAGATAGGAGTAGAAATACCACTAGTGCTACCTGTGATATCAATCACCATGCCCTCATGCTCTACCCGATGGTTCTCGACCGCATCATAAATCATGTGGCTCCTAGGCATGTAACCAACCGTAGGCTCGGAAAGCGAGTTCCGTACCATGATTAGTAAGGTTCTAAGGGTAATCTCTCCCAGTGATGACCATGTACACCGTACCCATAGAAACACACGGTCCTATCCAATGAGCAGATAATCCTTGAGGTGGCTTTGCGGTCCATGTTATAGATCCCGATGATCATGCAACGTAGATCTCTGTGGGTGTTGTTGTGGACGTATTCTGTTGAATATGCTAGAGGTGGAGCCTATGTCCTATTGCCCCCGCCTAGAGGTCTCATGTTATGTCCTGTTGAGCATCATGGCACTATGGATGGAGGTCGAAAGTGTGGTCGACTCTACTCACTCTACTGCTAAGGAGGAGGTCTAAAATAATCCTGTGTTGAAGTGTGTCTACCACGAGGAGGAGGAGATGATCCCCTCAACCTATTATTATTCATCCTTTATATATGGCTCCTTAATCTATCTCGAGCCTCTTGAGTCTTCCCCTTAGTTTACTCTATAATGTAGACCTTCTCCATGGCCTTTGATAGTGTCTGTAGACAATGAATGCGAACTACCCCACCAAAGTCTAAGTTGAGGCCCATGATGAACCTATGAACCCTAATATGTTCATCCTACATGTAGTCTACATACTAAAGAAAATCCAAAAACTGAATTTCATGCTATGCTACCATCATGGATTCCTATCATAGATCATATAACTCATTGATCCACTACTGGATAAATATCCTGGATATGTATCTACTCCTGAAATGATCCTTGAAGATCTCCCAAGTAACTGTCTCTGAATCTACATGGATCTTCTTCTCGTCATTCCTCCACAAAATTCCTTCCCCATCTCTTAGAAGGTGGATAGCAACATGAGCTTTCATTTTGCTAGTACAAGGAAATAGCTTGAAGCATTCACTCAAGCTAACTAACCATGTCTCGACTTGAAATTGTCATGTGTCTCTAGAAAAATGAGGTGGGTGTAACTTCATTATCTCTCTGATGTGATCTGCCATTGTCAATTGTCGGCCCCTAGGTCTCTTTGCATGATCATCCCTCGGCCTAGGGCTCCTAGATCTGTCTATGTGTACCAAAGCTATATCTTTGTACTCTTTATGTGGTGAGTCATGTCCAACCGACTCGCATGGGATTTCTCCGCCCTATCCTCAAAGCGTGATGTGAAGGTACATGAGCCTCCAATGACAACTCTCTTTCATGTCCTGCTAGACCACCCTCCTAAAGATCCTTGATGTAAAGAGACATTAACATATTATAGTGTTTGTAGTATCCGAGGGAATAAAGCAACTACTTCTTGATCCGGTGGTGGTAGATCTAGGTTCACGTGTAAGAATCCCTTATCTAGTCTGTGTCTCCTGCACAAAACAAGACGAGAGTTAGTTTATCATCATCTAGGCTTTGTTCAATTTTCTAAGTTTTCTACGTTTTAAAATATCATGCAATGTTGTGTGTTCTAGGTTTAGAGTTACATGTTAGGCTGTGGAGATAAATATCTTCACTGGAGCATGCATTACAAAGTTTTTGGAATATATAACAACTGTTATCAGAGCAAGGGGGAATTGGCATCGGCTACCTAGGACCGACATCGGTCGAGCAAGTCGGAATCGCCGCAGATTAAGGCTAACCGGTGTCATAACTTTGTGTAATGATGTTTTAATTAATTCTCGGGAATTAAATCTATCTTTAGCATTAAAGTAGATTTATTGGATGTAATTACATGGCAAAGTGCCCTAATTTTATATATGTCTATATAAGCATGAAAGTTAGGGTTTAGAAGGAGAGTTAAGAGAAGGATTGAAGTAGATCATTGATTCTCCTAGATTATGAGGATGAAGAAGAAGAAGAGAAAGAAAGAATAGGTTACATGAAGACAAGTCTCCATCGAGAGAAGTGAAATGAAGGAGAAAGTATAGGTGCACCTTTGTTGGTGCGAAGATGACAATGTATTTCCTTTGTATTGTTTAGTATCATGTAATGGCTTGCATAGTATGCAAAGAACTTAGGGTTTCTTCTTGTTAGATCCACAAGTTGTTGTGAGATCTTGTTATTGCTCATTCTTGTAGATCCACATGTAGTGAGATCTTGTATTGCAGATCCATGTGATCAAGCTTAGTTGCACAGTGGTAGATGCAGGGTAGCTTCAGGTATGTGAGATTTGGTGGTGTTTTAGAGGCACGGTTGTAGTGCACTTAGGTAGATTTGGTTAGAGATCTGGAGGAGACACAGGTGGTGGTATGGAGGCACGGTTCAGTGTACTCAGGTAGATCCAGTTGGAGGTTTGGGAGGAGGAGATACTCTTGTAGAGATACATGTAATCTTGTGTAGAAGAGTTAGTTTGTAATCTCTTGTTATGTTATATATATGAGATCTTTATCTTTGGTGGACGTAGCCCACATTGGGTGAACCACGGTACATGCTTGTTATGTGTGTGTACTTTTGTGTGATTTGGATTATTCTAGTTTATACTTCCACTTCATTGTAGATTTTTGGGATTATTAGATCAATATTTACATGTTTGAATTTGATATTCTATAGTTGTAAATGTTTCCATGTATACCCATCCCCAACAACTGGTATCAGAGCGATGGCTTTAGTTTTTGAGCAAGGGTTTGCTTCATGGTTTTGTTAGTAGTTATTACTGACATGTATGAGAGCAGGGTTTATTTTTCCTGATGTGAAAATCGCAGGAAGAGATTAAATCTCAAGTGGGAGCTAGAAGTGTAAGGTTGTTAGAGAACACAGTGACCAACGTTGATTAAGTGGCAACCGGAGTCAGCAGTGTGAGACTATGGTCGGTTATTGAGGACCGTGGTCAGTTACATGGTGATTGTGGTTGGTTACTGAGCAACCTGGTTATAAACAAAAAATCACAGATATGAAGAAATGAAGAGATGCATGAAATGTATCTTGTTTTCTGATGTGTCCCTGGTTCTTGGAGGCACAAGCATGTTGGTCAGATTACAGATCCCGATTATTGAGGTATGCATTCTTGGTGCAGTTAGATGCACAAGATTTGGTAGAGAGGTAGTAACACAGAACAAAGACGGGGCTTCCATCAGAGAAGCATGTACTTCAATTGAAGATGTGGTTAAGTATCTTGGTGTTGGTAAGGCACCTGGTGTGGTGTGCTATGCCAAATTGTGTGGCGTTGGGTTCATTCCAGTAGTATTGACATCGGTCTGAGAACCGAGGTCGATCACGAGGAAGGGCCGATCTTGAGTCACTAACCATGGTTGGTTAGGGGATGACCGTGGTTGGTCTTTGTGGCAACTTATATGTACAAGGTTTTTGCAGCAAGAGAGGGCAGATGGTTCTTTGTCTGGTTTGGAGGATCAAGTTTCTTGCACAGAGTGTACATGGTAGAGATGGTGTAGATCACTTCATGGTTTGGATCAGAAAGAGGACGGAGTTGGCTCGGTTAGTCCATTGAGACTTTGAGTCAGGTATCTCTATATGGTTCATGTTTTATTTCTTTCATTTGGAGCAATTGATATTATGTTTGGATTGTGTGCACAAATTTACACCATGGTTTCTTGGTGTTGTTTGACTTTTATTTCCCGGTTGTGTGGAATCTTGAGGACAAGGGTTTCTAGTCTAAGGATGAGATCCTCAATGAAAAGTCATGGTTAGACATAGTTGCAGGTAACGAGAGATGTTGAGTACATACGGATGGAAAGAAGGTGATTCACCTACTTCATAAGAAGTCCAAACTTCTGTGATGTAGAAGTATTCTCAGAGAAGAAAGGGAATCAATTTTATAGTTCTTTCATTTGGTTTTATTTTCTCACTGACATATTAGCTTTTGAGCTTGGTGTTAGAGGTAGTGCAAGGAATTTCGTGTTCAGTGGGAGCAAGCCATGGTTTTGGCATTACAGGATTGGATACATGATGCACATGCAGAGTGAGGGGATTTGCTACTATTAGAGTGATAGAGGCACTAGTTGGTTTTAGATGATAGTCATGGATTTGCAGGTATATTGAGTTTAATGCTTTGTGATGTCACTTCTAGTTTATTTTGTGGTGCCTAGATATCCCTACAGTTGATGGTTAGATTCAGCTAGGTGAAGATGATAGAGCAATTTTTAGAGTTTTAAGGGTTAAAAGAGAAAATATGATTGTTATAGAGATCATTATCAATTAAGATTAACCGTGGTCGGTCATCTAGTAACCGTGGTTGGTCAGGAAGTGACCGGTGTTGGTTAGGGGAAACCGTGGTCGGTTTGGTCACAGGTTTAACAACAATGTTTATTTACCATTTTTAGATGGTGCCCTTGTTTTTCTTTCATCTTGGTTGATTGTGCAGAGTATGTTGATGACATGTATGTTGGTATTTGCACTATTTATTAGTAGCATGGTTTAGCATGGTTATTTTTATTGACATTGATGAGCACAAGATTTATATTCAGCTTTTGGAGTTAGTCGGTGATAGACTTGGAACTTCTAGAGAGCTGGTGATATGGATGGATGTATAGGTGAGTTTATACATGTGGATAGATTCAGTTTTGTGAGTCTATGATGATGCAGATGTTTGATTTGCACATGGATGCCTATGAGCACAATTTATATGCCTTGAGCATGAATAGGGGATGTTTGTATTTCCTATTATTACTATGTTACTCCTTGATAGGAATGTTATCTATAGATGGTTGTCTTGGACATGCTAGTTGTTTATGCAGAGTTGGATTTGCAAATTGTAGTGTTTGGATTCTATTGAGTTATGCAGGTTTGTGGATTGATCACCCACTATTACAGGTAGAACTCATGTGGGTTATCTTTACCCAGGATCTTGTTTTGCTTTTGCATATTCCAGTTTGACTTGTCTTGGTCAGTTGCATTGGTGGTTGCATGGAGACATGGATAGATGGATGGAGAACATGGTTGGTTTTACAGGTATGGCTATAGATGCGATTGAGGCTTAGAACTTTGGTTTGAGTGGGATCTCTTGCAGGTGTGTTAGTCATGATGGATTGTTGCATAAGGAGCTTGGTTGGCTTGTTTTCCGATACCAACAATTGGTATGGTGTTATGATTCAGTGGGAGCTTGAGGCTTGGTGTCACGGATCAGTTGTAGCTTTGTGCAGGTTTGGTAAGTCATGGTTTTATCTTCTTTGGTTTTGAGAAGATATTTTGATCTTCTTGGTTTTATTTCTGAGAGAATTGTTGAAGGAAAGAATAGATGGTCTTCACGGTGTGTAGAGGACGGTGATGTATAGGTATAGGTACAAAGGTTCAGCAATTTATCTCCAAGTGGGATATTGTTAGGCTGTGGAGATAAATATCTTCACTGGAGCATGCATTACAAAGTTGCTGGAATATACAGCAACCGTCATCAGAGCAAGGGGGAACCGACATCGATCGATCAGAAGGGTGGCATCGGTCGAGCAAGTAGGAACTAGCCGTAGTTAAGGCTAACCAGTGTCGGTTACTTGTGCGATGATGTTTTAATTAACTCTCGGGAATTAAATCTATCTTTAGCATTAAAGTAGATTTATTGGATGTAATCGCATGACAAAGTGCCCTAAGTTTATATACGCCTATATAAGCATGAAAGTTAGGGTTTAGAAGGAGAGTTAAGAGAAGGATTGAATTAGATCCTTGATTCTCCTAGATTGTGAGGATGAAGAAGAAGAAGAGAAAGAAAGAATAGGTTACATGAAGACAAGTCTCCATGGGGAGAAGCTGAACAGAAGGAAAGTGCAGGTGTATGTACACCGTTGGTGAGAAGATGGCACTGTATTTCCTTTTTATTGTTTAGTCTCATGTAATGGCTTGCATAGTATGCAAAAAACTTAGGGTTTCTTCTTGTTACATCCACAGGTTGTTGTGAGATCTTGTTATTGCTCATTCTTCTAGATCCACATATAGTGAGATCTTGTATTAAAAATCCATGTGATCAAGATTAGTTGCATAGTGGCAAATGGAGGGCAGCTTCAGGTATGTGAGATCTGGTGGTGTTTCATAGGCACGGTTGTAGTGCACTCAGGTAAATTTAGTTAGAGATCTGGAGGAGAAACAGGTGGTGGTATGGAGGCATAGTTCAAAGTGTACTCGGGAGGATCCAGGCTGGAGGTCCGGGAGGAGGAGATACTCTTGTAGAGATACATGTACTCTTGTGCAGAAGAGTTGGTTTGTAATCTCTTGTTATGTTATATATATGAGATATCTATCTTTGGTGTATGTAGACCACATTGGATGAAGCACATGATACATGCTTATTATGTGTGTGTACTTTTGTGTGATTTGGATTATTCTAGTTTATACTTCCCACTCTTGTAGATTTTGTGGGGATTATTAGATCCGTATTTGCATGATTGAATTTGATATTCTATAGTTGCAAATGTTTCCATGTAGACCCATTCCCAACATTACGTTAGGTTTAATTGTTGTTTTTCATGTTTCCAAGTGTTCTTGGACTCCAAGTGTTGAACCCAAGGCTCGATACCAAGTGTAGCACCCATAGAATTCTACTCTAAAATCAAAATAGAAACTAAAAATTAATAGTCAAATTTTTGGTACTTTTTTTGTTCTCTAAAAGGGTTTGTAAGGTTAGACATTATCCATAATTAATAAATTTCTTTGTTAAAGTCTTGCTACACAATCTTGTGAAAATTAGAATTAAATTTATAATGAGATATTATTAATTTACTTCTTAGATATATTAACGGTTTAAAACAATACGTTTATCGAGTTCCATAAGTTTAATTAATTGTCATGCACCAAGATTACTTTATTTTCTAAACACAAAAGTTCAATTATTTTTCCTAGCCACTATGTGGCCCCATTCACCCCATTACCCATGCACTTTTCATTAAATTTCATTCCCACAAAATACCTCCCACTTAAGGGATGTAGAGTTTAATTTGGGCCATTAGATTGAATCTATCCTAGCCCTTAGATTTGGGTTGCCCTAAATATCCTTATGGGTTTCTTTTTATTTCTATTTTCCCTAAAATCATCCTCATTTGTTCATTCTTGTTTTACACATTCGGAAGAGGATGAGGAGAAAAAAGTTCAACCATGGAGAAATTTCCTTATTTCTTGTGTAATGGAGAAATCTTCCTCCATTTTTCTCTTCATAGTTTAGTTTAGACAAGGGTTTTCTATTGTAATGTTCCTCATTTGCTTATTATAGATATTCCACTTTGTGAATATATTCTTTTGGGATTAAATGTATATTTATTTTTTGATTTCAAAAATTGGGGAAAACCCCATTTCATTAAATCTATGAAATTTTACACATTTGGATGCCCATAAAATGATTTATAAGCTAAAACAATTAAATTTGATCTATTACTAGTTTCTAGAATCTTCAACTTGAAGTTTTAAAGATTATATTTTATTTAAATTCAATCTAGATTTTTCATAGTCTTGATTTGTATTTTTCCGTCAAATGTGACGAAACCGCTATTGGGACAGCAATATTGTCACACAGAAAAAATAAATTGATATTGTATTCGACACATGTTGAACTACAATCACAGGCTAATATATAGCCATATCAATAGGAAAACTGACTTCCTATAAAATAGGAAACTACAACACACCCGAATATATATTGTTATATATTTGTTATAACAATATATATAAAACTAACATTTGTATTTAATGAATACATAAATAATGTAAACATTAATATTAGTTTCCTAACATTCCCCCCCTTAATGTTTACATGGTAACATTAGAACTTTCACACTTCCTTTGCAGCCTGCCGCCTCTGCACGCTCATGATCTTGGCACACACTCGAACTGAAGGTAGAAGAAGGAACACATCAACTTCTTATCGACCAAGCACTGTCGGGAACACATCTGACCGACGAGGATGGGAACACGCTCAGGAATCATCTACTTATCAACCAGTCACTCTAGGGAACACATCTGACCTAGCAGTGTGGGAACTCAAGCAGGAACACATCTGAACAGCCTTCAATGGTTTTTAGGAGGCTAACCACAAACCTAGGTACGAACAGGAACACATCTAACTGTTATACCTCATCAAGCCTCATGATGTTGCGTTTCACTGTGTTATTTGTTTTGTACTATGTTTTTGCATTTGGGGAAATAGGAATAGCCACATACTCAACTGAAAAACTAAAAATGGAACATTGGATCATGTTGATCATGTTCCCCCCTCAATGTGAACATTTCACTTATTTAACACAAAACAGGAACTCTGAAAAAGAATCACACCAAGCTGAAATTCACACCACACAACTGAATCTGGAACACTGCAAAACTCAAAAACAAGTACTCACACTACACACCTGTGCCACCAAATCATTCTGTGCGGCCCCGTCGTTGGTGACTGACGAGAGGTCGTTGTCTGACCTCCAGCCTCCGATGCCTCCATCCTCCATTATCATGCTGCTAACTCAGCAAGATGTGAACATGAAGCACATTTGTTTCCACATTGATCTTATTCTTTTCTTCCCTCCTGCAATGTGAAACACTTTATTTTTCCTGGACGTCGGGTAACACCGAAAATGCGTCCGTAAGGCAAATTTTTTAATTTTCAGACTTTTACAATTAGACGACTCTAACTCTTGACTTTGACAATGACTATTTTGAATTGGACAAAAAGACTTGACTAAATTAAAAAGTAATAAAATGAGATTACTTTTTAAATGAAAATGAGTATTAAAAATCCTAAAATCACCTATATGGAATTATTTGACTTGTCAAGCTTTTGAATAACATAATGACCCTCTAGATAGACATAGGATATTAAATCCAAGACTAATACAAAATTAAAATGACACTAAAACTTGACACGTAATTTAAACATAACTGACTATTTTTGACATTACAATGATAATAAAAAATTTGACGATTCAAACTTTAACACATTGATGGATACAAAAATGACAATTTTATCAATTTGACTATGAAGACTTTTAACGAATATTATGACTTTAACATATAAGAAATAAAATACTAAATCTTTCTTTTGACCCTTATCACAAAACTATGCAAACAAAACCTAAATAAGACTCACAATATTTCTACCAGCCGTGGAAGTGGCTCTGCTTCACAAGATCTCTGCATTTTATTGAAGCCACGTGCTCAAGGTAAAATAGTGAAGTGTACAGCTGACTTGAAAACATGAGTTTAATAACCAGTTGAGGAGTAGATGACATGGCAGAATGTAACTCCAAATTGCATGCAATAAACAAGTAGCGAAGGATGTTGATCATGTTTTCCAGATACATGCAGACCTCTGTGCTACCATGCAAGTCGACTGTGATGGGATATGTGTGTTCTGTGGATTGAGCCAGAATACCATCGAGCCCGCCTTCTTCAATTCATCTGATTTCTTAACAAGATGGAACACCGTTGGTTTCTTCCCACCAAAGAGGATCTTAAACAATATTGTCAATACAACTAATCAGAAACTCCAACGCAGGTCAAATTGTCAAAGAGCAGATTGAACACGGCCAATGCATATAAAAGAATTCTCGACCAGTGTTAGATTAGTGGCGATGAAAGTTGCGACCAATAACAATAATCAATGAGGTAACTATCCAGATTGAGGCAATGTCGCACACAGTCTACCTATTACATTTGGCACAGGAATGCTACAACTATTTGTTCACGGGAGTCACACAACCGTAATCTCCTACCATTATTTAGCAATTTTGAATCACCCAATGGCAGATCGGAATTCAATATAAAACTGTATTACATTAATCCAGTAATGCTAATAATGCATGTGCGATTGGGTCTAAACATTTGAATGCAAACCAAAGAAAAAAACTTATCTCCTGTTATTCATATGGCTTCAGAAACTCCAAATTTGTGTCCAGATTGCCACGTGGAGATCATTTGATAAACAATGATATATTCTACACTATCAAAGCATAAAATAATGTGAATGATAGCCGTGGGCATGCAAAGAAACGCCCAGATCTGTCAGAATCGTTGGAGGTAGAAACCATGATCCATTATATGCGCAGGCACATGGATATACAAATTGCCTCCAGGACGTGAAGAATTCACCTCATTTCTATGCAGCAGGTCTGCAACCGATTGATGGACAACATTTTTCAATGAGAAATGACTCTCATTTGGACACAACCTCAGACCTCTGATCGCTCTGATACCAAATATTGGGACAGCAATATTGTCACACAGAAAAAATAAATTGATATTGTATTCGACACATGTTGAACTACAATCACAAAGCTAATATATAGCCATATCAATAGAAAAGCGGCTTCCTATAAAATAGAAACTACAACACACCCAAATATATATTGTTATATATTTGTCATAACAATATATATAAAACTAACATTTGCATTTAATGAATACATAAATAATGTAAACATTAATATTAGTTTCCTAATAACCGGTGCCTTATGCAGATGGTGTTCTTGTGACCATTGCCCTTCCTTATGGGTGGTTCATTGACCACCTCTCTGCGCTAGGTGGCGAGTTAAAATTGCCACTCTACGCAGTGGCGATGGTTCTATTTTCCGAAAAAAACCTTAAATTCAAGTATATTTCAAAAAAATTCTACTTAGGTTGGTTTTTAAGGAAATATTAACTTTAATTAAGGTGTCTACAATTCATTAGTTGATAGATTGATATCATATCTTCGTTTCATAACTTAAAATTACCAAATGCATAGCTTTTCCATTCAAACATACAACCTTCAACAATATGAAATGTAAGTCCTTTTTTTTCACTAAACATACCTTGGAATTTCTCTTTCCAACCATACAATACAAATATGATAATTACAAGTTGCAATAACATTCTTTTGTAATAAAAAAATTCAAATCCCTTTTCTTATAATAAAATTAGTCCTTTCCAATAAGGTATACAACAAAATTTCTTTCTACATTCAACTAAATCACTACAACTTGGAATAAATGAAATATACAAGACTTTATTTCAAACATACAAAAGTTACAATCTTCCACTCTAAGTGGGAACAATAATAAATTTTACAACATGGAGAATTATTCTAATAAGGTCAAAACACAAGTCTTCTTTCCAAGTCATCTCCCAACTTCATAGCTTTCAACTTGCATCCTTCAACTCTTCAAAACTTGAATCACCATACAAATTTAGGGTTATAGGCGATGCCCTCCGCCCAACCTATAATACAATAAGGGGAGAAGCTATCTCCTTATTAGCCCCCAAGCCCGAATGAAGGAACAATATGGAGTATTATGCAACATTTGACAAGTTTTACAAGAGGCTTCCACAACAAGCATTCCATAATAACACAATTAAATAACACATTCAAAAAATCCATTCAATCATGTTGGGGTTAAACCATATAAGAGTGTTGCATATATCTATAATTAGATAAATAATACAATCAATGCATGCGGAAATAAACTAGAAGATAAAATAAACAAGAGAAATATAACACTAAATTTTACATGTTTCACCCGGTGTGGACTACGTCCACCAAGAAATGACCAATAATATTATTCAGTGCTTTATAGAGGAAATACAATGAAGATCTGTTGTCTTCCAACACCTCACAGGGTGTTCAATGTTTTTCCCTCACTTGGCTACTCTTTCTTCCTCACCAAGAAAAATTACATGCAATAAATTACTATTTTTATTCTGTTATACCCTCATATAATGCATACATGAATATATATCTAGTGTGGGAAACTAACTAGGCTTTTACAATCAATAAATCATCTTTAAAGAAAGAGATTTATTCTAGTTATCGTTAAATAATAAAAGCACTATCACATAGGTGATCGATGTTGGTCCTTGCACGACCAATGCGGTTATACCGACCGATGCGATTAATGTCAAAACCAAGTAACATGTAAAAGAAAATTTCGTGAAGTAATAAAGCTCCATAATCAACAATATCCCACTTGGATATCAATTGCTACATCAGTAATGTGTATCACCATCCTTGGTTCCTTTTCCTTGGCACGTTTCTTCCTCTTCAAGTCTCAAACTTGAAGAACAATTGAAGTGGAGTGAATCTCCAAATTCTCCCTTACTAATGGCTTCATTAGCATATCCACAGGGTTCTCATCCATATGTATTTTCTCTAACTTCAACTTCCCATCCTCCAACACCTGCCATATGAAGAGATACCTCAACTGAATGTGTTTCATTATTGAATGAAATGCTAAGTTCTTTTCCGAGATGAATCATGCTCTCACTATCACTATATTATCTACAATCCTCTTGCTCCTTACCCAAATATTTCATGAACCTGCTCATCCATATCATAAGTCACAACCTTATGTAATCTTGAAATCTAGTTAATTGTCATTCCACCTACTATGAAAACATATCCAGTGGTGTTTCTCCTACCATCGAAATATCTAGCCATATCATAACTCCATGCCGGATGTCCCTCTCAAATACCCGATAATCCATTGGACTACTTTCCAACATTCTTTACTTGGATTAGCCATAAACCTGCTCACAACTCCCACTGCATGTGTAATGTCTGGTCTAGTACAAACTATGGCATACATAATACTTCCTACCGATGAAGAAAAGGGAACACATTTCGTTTACTCAACCTCCTCATGTGATGAAGGACACTAATATTTTTTTAATTTGAAGTGTTTAGCCATATGTGTACTAACAGGTTTTGAATTTTGCATGTTAAACATTTCCAACACCTTATTGATATAATCCTCCTGAGACAAATACAACTTCTTATTTTTCTTGTCTCGGTGAATTTGCATGCCAAGGATTTTCTTTGCAGCTCCCAAATACTTCATTGTAAATGTGTGAGCTAACATTTCTTTAAGTTTACCAATGTCCTACAAAATAGATCCCGCAATCAAGTAAATCATCCACATACAATAAGCTGTCAAATCTGAAATAGCATTTCCTTGGAGCTTGCTTGAGCTCATATATGATTTTTTTCAATCTGCACACAAGTTTTTTCTTACCCTTGACTTCATAACTAAGCGGCTACTACATATAAATCTCTTCCTCCAAATCACAATGAAGAAAATTCATCTTAACATCAAGTTATTATAAATGCAAATGTTTTGTTGTAACCAAACTTAGAATAGTAGGAATAAAAGTCATCTTAAATACAAGAGAAAAAAATATCGTCAAAGGAAATACCTTCTTTTCGTGCAAATCCATTTCCCACAAGCCTCACCTTGTACCTTTTTAGTCCACCCTCTTCTTCCTTGATTCTGTAAACACATTTTTTCTACAGTGTTTTCTTACTTGCTAGCAACTTGACCAAATCTCATGTCTGATTTTTTTCCAAGGAGTCCATTTCCTCATCTATGCCATGCTTTGAATGCTCATGGGTATGTACCTACATTGATTATTCAAATATTTCTAGTTCACCACTATCAGTCAATACTAAATAAGAAAAGGAAGGTGAAAATATCTCTGGAGGTCTACTTACTCTTTTTGACCTTCTCACTAAGATCTAGGGTGTCTAGGGCTCATCCTGTGATTACACATTCATGTCAATCTCTGTTAGTGACCGATGCTGGTCACCTATAGCTCGATCGCGGTTTTGTCAGAATTGATCATGGTTCCTCTGTCTATCGAATGACTATGGTTACCTTATCGACAACAATTCTAGGATTACCGACATCGATTCCTCGTAGTTATCTTCTCCGAACCTAACCTTGTCTCGCCGATGTTTGGTTAGCCCGACTAACATCAGTTTTTGTAGAACCGACATCGGTGAGTGGATGTCCGCTTTAGGTCCGAAAACTGATTTTCTTTAAAAATCTCCTCAACCTATTCATGCTTAGGAACAAAAAGTTGATCACTGTACATTCTTTTTTTCATTCTAATGAACGTCACAACTCATAACAATCTTAGAATCTTCTAAATCCTAAAATTTATATCTGAAATCACTAGAGCCATAACCAATGAAAGTACATCTCTTAGACTTAGCATCCAGCCTCCTATTTTCTCTATCAACATGCACAAAATATTATGAGCCAAAAATCTAAGAAAAGAAAAATCTACCTCTTTTCTAGACCAAGCTTCTTCTGGTATTCCACCATCTAGTGTTGTTGAAGGCCCATGATTGATCAAGTACACTGTTGTATCCACTACTTTTGCCCAAAATTTCAAAGGCAAGCTGACATGTATCCTCATGATTCTAACACATTCCATGATTGTTTTGTTCATTCTTTCTGTAACTCCATTCTCCTGTGGAGTTATAGGAACCATTCTTTCTCTTCGTATTCCATTCTCTGAAAAATAATCATTAAAATCCTTGTTGTAGTACTCACCACCATTGTCAGATCTAAAGAACTTAAATTTTAAGTTTGTTTCATTTTCTACAAGGGCTTTCCATCTTTTAAAAGTTTCAAAAACATAATATTTACGCTTAGTACAATAAATTCATACCTTCCTTGTGGCATCACTAATTAAAGTCGCATAATATTGGGATCCTCCAATAGAATCTACCTAAGTTGTTCCCCATACATCCGAGTGTACAAGCTCATATTTATGCTCCTTCTTTTTGACCTAACCTTGAGAAATATCACTCTCTTACGCTTTCCAAATATACAATTCTCACAAAATTCAAGATCTAACTATTTCAAATATGATAACTTACTCTTAGCCTTTAAGATCTGTATTCCTTTTTCACTCAAATCACCTAGCCAATTATGCCACATGGTTGCATATGAATCTATAGTAGATAGCATAGAAAATGAATAAGTAACACATGTAGACAAATATAAAGTTCTTATCTTCTTACTTCTTGCCACAACAAGATATCCCTTGGTAACCTTCTAAGAATCAACTGTGAATGTAACCACACATATAGATTCACCAAAGTTGACCTACAAATATTAGATTTATTTTGAGGCTTGGCACACGCATCACATTTTCCAATACCCATGGATTTCCATTCTGCAACTTTAGATAAACATCACCTTTACCATTAATATTACATGGCTCATCATCTCTTAAATAAACTTATCCAAAATCACCCCGAACATTATTTCAGAAATAACCCTTATTAGGGGTAGCATGGAAAGAAGCTCCAGAATCTAAAACCTAAGATTCTAATTTATTATCCAAGGAGAGAATAAGGGCATCTTGCTTTACCTCACTTGCAATGTTTTCCTCTTTACCTTTTGTCTGATGTATTCTCTTTATTTTCCTTGGACCAACACTCCTTTACGTGTCCTCTCTTTCCATAATTCCAACAAAGTTAATCTCTATACCTAGATCTAGATCTGCCATGTCTTGACTTTGATCTCCCATTATTCTTTCTCTTGGACGATCTCTCCTTAGATCTTCCCCTACTTTCTACAGATTAAATTATTCCCAGATGATGCTTCTCTTGAGATTTTCTTATGTATTTCCTCATTAAGGATTATAGTAACCACATCATCAACTTTCAAACCTTTAGAAGAAGTCGTTGTATTACTAACAACCATTACCAAGTTATCTTAACTATCTAGCAAAGAGCATAAGAATAAAATTTATTTCACTTCATCAAACATAATCTCTACCGATTTTAATTGATTTTCAATAGATCGAAATAATTAAAATGATTAGATACATGAGATCCACCTTCTTGCATCTTAGAATTAAACAATTTTTTCATCAAATAAATGTTATTCAAAGCACTAGGAGTTTCAAACAAATTTTCTAAAGATTTCATCAACTCTACCATGGTTTTTGCATCTATAAAATTCGAAGCCACTGATGTGGCCAGGGTCAATATTATAGATCCAAGAGCCTTTCTATCAAGAACCTTCGATTATTCATTAGTCATCGAGTTTGGCTATCCATGCTCATCCAATGGTAAGCATTTATCTTTCGATAAAAATAATCCTCCACTCGCATCTTCCATATGTTGGTATCAAAATTGATTCTCCTTTGCAATCTGAACAAAATCACAGATTTAATAAGAAGACTAGAGACAAATAAATCATCATGTATGTCATTTTGAATCGGAAGGTGATTCTCGCTTTGGCTCTTTATCACTCAGATGTTGGAGAAATAGATAGCACACTCAAAAGGATTTGATCTATCATCATTAATTTAGGTTGTGCCTTTCAACTAGGGTGAGAGGACCCATTTTGTAACCTCTGTTGGTGAAGGAGAATGAAGATATCCTTATTTGCACAAATTTGAAAGGAAACCTTGAGAAAATATGATCAATGCACCACAATTTAACTCTCACGAGTTTTCACTTCTAAAGAATGGTGATATTTTCTAAACAAGGTTAAGGTTACTAAAGACATTATGGAATCCTAATTGCTTCTACATATTTTGGTAGTAGAATTTATTCATTTATGGACATACAGGGAAAACAAGGGTAGTTTAGGTAGGATTCATTGTTTTTGAATAATTTTGGTGGGAGATTAAGCAGGATAAACTTGATTTTTCCAGATCTTTGAGAACCTTCACAACAATTGGAAAACTAAATGACATAATGCTTCAGAATAGCTAAAATATTCCTTCAACCAGAAGGTGTGCATCAATGGAGGCCCAAATTTTCACGATTTCACACAATCTCTAAGAATTTAACATGAAGGATCGATCTAAAGACTCAATTAAACATTAAATACCCTTGGTTCCTCATGCCTAAGATACACTCAAAGGCTTACAGATAATCTTTATCAACAAAATGACAAAGTAAAGTGATTTTAAATTATTTATCTCATTACAGGATGAAGGCTCTTCTCGTAATGAAATTGCAAATGCCACTAAACTATCACAAGGATGAGATCCTGTGTGATTCTGAGGGATTTTAACACAAGATTTCAATAGGAACAAGAAATGCTATTTCGAGACATTACGAAAATAAAGAAGACAATTTTTTTCCCAAGATTAACGCCGATTAATTCGAAGTTGATTAGATTGATCAGCAAGGGAAGGTTTCTTGAACAATCTCAGGGCTTGTCAATGGTTGTGCACTTGCAACCAACTTGACATGATCAAATATAAAACATAATAGATTAACAACTTTCTTAGATGGTCTCTCAGGAAGATGGGATTTCTCATATTTTCTCACACAAATTATCCCCCGACCATTTGCATGACTAAGGCATGATTTTATAACACTCAATTTACATCCAATCTTTCCCCCCAAGAAAAGAATATTCGAGGAACCTTTGTTTGTTACATGTTTGATCATGATTTCCTAGAAAATGACGTTTAACAAGTTTGCAACAAAAAGTTTCCAGTTGTTCAAAAAGGTGAATCATTGCAAATATCTCCATCATTGTTTTAACTGGGAGCACATTTTCATCCTTCGTGCATGCTAACCTCCAACATTTTAAATTTTTCCCATTCTTTGCTCGCATCCATCTTCTCTAGTAATTCACATTTTTGCAAGTGCCCAAGCAATTCCAACTTCAAAATATCAACCTTTACATTCCTTGGACTCAAAAATTAATCTCTAAATCCATTCAATTGCACTTTGCAGACAAAAATGACAAGGAATCTCATTAAAAATTGATGAAAAACAATGCGTTTTCGCATCTCCAGAGTCGTGTGGAACATTAATGGTGGAAAAATCAGATGTAATGCAAATCAACCATTGATTTTTCCCTTTCTCAACTTTAGATTAGAGCTATCCATGTGGAAAAATATGATTTGAAGTGGGCATGGGGTTGCCCTTTGCATTTTATGACTTTTGGAGAAAATGTGTGATTTTCACATTTTTCCCCACCCCTCCTCCTTTGAAATACGGGCTCGACATGTTGCTTAATCTAGGTCTTTTATGGAGTCGTGGCTCATTGATGTGATTTTACCCTTTTTTACAAAAAAGCAAAATTTCCAATTTTCCTCCGGCAACCCGCTTCTCCGCCTTTGAATTTTTAATGCTAGACTTCATTTTTGTACTTTTACTTTCTTTTCAAAATAATGCCAAAGTTTCAAAATGCTCTAACAACTCGACCCCTCCGCCTTTGAATTTTCAAACCTCCACGTGTCCTTCTCTGGTCTCTGTGGGCCGCACTATACTTTATGACTTTATTCCTTTTACAAAATAAGGCAAAATTTCCAAATTTCTCCCGACGCTCTGCCACTTTGTTTTGACTTTTCAAATGGCCACGTGCCCTTCCCTGGTCCTTTTACGGGCCTTAGGCATTTCTTTCACATTTTTACCCTATTTGCCATAACACCTTGAAACAAAAAAGGGGCCCTCCTCTATGCAACTGCTCAATTGATGACACGTGTACTCCTTCAGGGAAAAAAGTAAGAATTTTCTCCACCATTTCACAATTTTGACTAACCAATTAGAAATCAATGGAGCCACGGGGCCAATTTGATATTTTTTGCAAAAGTAACAAAAGTGAAAAATTTTACCAAAAAGACCTATCGACCGTAACCAATTAAAAATGAACATGTAATGAAGATGATGAGATATAATTTGATGGGGAAAACACGCCTGTCAAATTGTCAAATGCGAGGAAATCACCATTTGCACCTGAATTGAATTTTCTTTAAGGAAAAAGAATTTGGAAATGATACAAGGCCCAAATGTGATCCATAACCATGGAGAAGGATCTTTAACAACATACAAATGAAGAAAACCTTTCACGCATCCTTTCGGGAAATAGAAAATATGAAAGAGCCCACAAATTGAAGAATTTCAAGGGAGAAAAGGGTGAGATTAAATTGAGCACCAACATTGGCTCTGACTCGGGGATGGGCACTACCAAAGTGAGTGCCACAAGAACAAATAGTGAGACCAAGTGAAAAAATAAATCATCGGGCAACGAAGTCAAAGAACAAGCTTGCAGAGAAGAACAACAATAACCAACTCCCCCAAGATGAACTAAGAAACCAACAAAAACTAGTCACCGGGGACCAGGATGAACCAAAATAGAAAAACATGAAAGCAGAACGAAACCAAAAGACTATACATTGTACAATGGTGTGCATCCTAATTCAAAGAAAAAATCAAGGAAAATTTTCAAGTGCCTTCGATTCTGGATATGACCATGCTAAGCAATTTTGATACATCTTTAACAATTGGTCATATGATTGTTTCTCTTTTCCATCCAAGTTGTTATCTGACCACATTTTTTCAGGCTTATCCTTTGTGCCTATGTCAAGTTTTTCAACATCTCTCAAGGATGCATCAAACATAAAATTCCCAAGAAAATCAATCTTCTCAGGATATCTGCATTGATCAATTTCATAATCCTTGAAAACAACATAGCTCACAGAGTTATCAACATCAGTGTCTACATGCAATACTTCATAAGAAGCATTGTTGGGGTCCTCAATGAGATATAACATTTTCTTTTCACCAAGTAACTTCACAAGGCTTCCCTCAATTGGTATGGTGGCATAAGACATGTCCATTTGCACACTTCCACCCACACTAGTAGTGCATTTTCTTGATAACAACATTCCCCATTTGGAAGGGCAATCAACAATAAAACATCTAGTTTTAATTTCTTTCCTGGGTAGGCTACAAGTTTCACTATCAAACCCTTGACACATCCAACCACTAGCACCTCTCTGGAATCCATGGCAAAGTGCACTTCCCATAAGCTATTGTTACTTTGAGATCTAACTCATTCATGACCTCAAAAGGCATTACATTACATGAGGCTCCTGAATCAAACATACAATTATGTAACAACTTATCCTTATTAATCAGAGTAGTGAAAAATGAATCCACCTTCAGCTGAGACTCAACCAGAGAAATTCCCAAATAAACCTCAGGTGGTTCACCCAATTCCTCTAATGCTTGTGGTTTTTCTAATTCTACAATGGTAGGAGGAACCTCTACATTGTTTACATTTTTACCCTGGGTGACCTTTTCTTTCTTAAGCCCCAAATACTCAAACGCCCTCTTCTTATGCTCAGGGATTCTAAGAAATTCAACAATAGGAAATAATATCGATCGACTCAAGATTTGGGTAAGGCAGTGTTAGGAGGAAGGTTAACAAATTCATCTGATGGCACATGATTTTTCACAATCTGAGCATGGGGAGGAACACAAGTTTTATTTGGGGTGACAAAGCCTTTTCCAGATGCATCCTTATTAGGGGTTTCCTTAGGGATACTAGTAAGCACTAGAATTTTTGGTTTGGCCTGAGGCCCTGCCCCTTTGACAACTTTTCTTCTTGTATTATATTCTTTTTCGTGGCCAACTACTGCATTCATTAACAATTGTCTATCCTCTTATGAAGGAATTCCTCCATCATACTTCTTAATCATTAATGCCCTTAAGTACTCAAAATAATTTTTAGGAAACTCAAAATATTGTACCATATCAATCTCAAAAGCATTAATGGGAGGAAGAGGAAATACTCGGTGAATGTAATCCCATAAATTTTCAACAGTTTTGGCACTCATCACTTTCAGTTGAGGTTGCTCCCTGCTTTGTGAACTTGTAGAGCAATCCATCGTGCATGCATCATCATCTGTCTCATCATCATCAGCTTCTTCCTCAACTCCCTTTTTAGCAACACATGGAGAATGTGGCAATAAATAACTATCACAACACTCAATTTCATTGGCTTCTTCCATAGTAGAAACTCTGGCAAAGTCAAGGGATTAGGCACGATTCTATTCTCACGAGCTTGGGGCTGTCTATTTCTTGAACCCATGGGTCCTTTACCTCTATCATCATATCTTTGATCACCCCTAGGATGATTTTCAAATCTTTCTTGACAGCTTCGGCTGCCGAGTTTTTACAACCTCTTCTAGATCCACATACTTACTTGACTGAGGATTCTTTGGATTGATCATCTTGATACCTTCCCTCTTAGGAGGCTTACCAACTACTTTGATATTGTTTTCAATCTGCAAAGCCATGGTGAAGGCCTTCCTCAATGTTGTTGGGTTCTTATCCCTCAAATAATAGGTATCCTTCTTATCAAAAGCATCAGAATATTTTATTAAACAAGAAACATCACTTGGCCTTAGGATTAAAGGTAGCCTATTCAAGGTCTTATTGAATCGAGTTTTCTGATTCTAAAGCAGATTCATTAGGATTCTTCTTAATATTTTTAAATTATAATAAAAGAAACCCAGGGTCTTTTTCATCTCCATACTGCAATCTAAAAGCATTCTTCATTTCTATCTATGAATCAATGGAGTTGTCTGGAAAATATTTATACAAAGTCCCATGCGTCGTCCTCTAGAGTATGAATAAACAAAATTATGTACACATCCTCAAATTATATCTCAAATTATTGCATCATATTGACAAAAAGATTTAAGTGTTGATCACCAGTAATAGAAATATTTCCTTGAAATTTAGGCAGTCTATTTCTAACATCTTGGGGCACAACATTTGGATATCAATCCATACCTCTAAAATTTATAGGACCGAAGGTATTAACAAAAAGTGGAGATATGGGTGGGGGATGGGCCATGTTGTTTTGAGGAGATGATCTTGCGGCAGAGATACAAAATGATGAGGGACACATGGTCTTTGGAACACAGAGTAAAATTCTCGAGAATGAATGTTTTCTCAAAACTTAGTTTCTTGGAAGATCCTATCAGCTTTGGAAAACATAGGGATATAATGAGATGAAAAATTTTCAAATACAAATGAAGGCCCCTCTCCAGATGGAGAATTCAGATCTAAAAATACTACCTAATTCAGAAGCACTTGAGGAAGTATGGCAATATTCAATGACAGTGATCAGTTTCCACAATTGATAACTCTTTTCTTGATTTTTGATCTCCAACAACTTTCCAGATTCTTCTTCCTTTAAAATTTATCTTTCCCAATTCTGGAAACAACCTTTTAGCAGGGTATTTAACAAAGAAAGATATTCTTCCTTCCATCTTTACAAATATTAGTGATAAATTTCAATTGACAGAGGTTAAGACACTAGAATTTATCAAAAATAATTTAACATGGAGTCGCCACTAAGGATTTTGACCTTAGTTGTGAAAATACACTAAAATTGATCTCACAAATGTTTTTAACACTAAATTCTTACAAATATTCATAGATCTGACATTACTTTACATGTATTTAACATTGATGATGTAAACTTAGTGCAAAAAACCAATAGAAACTAAAAATATTGCACACAAAACTTGTAACTTTGCAAATCTTATAGATCTCAACAAAAGGATAAAATTTAAATAACATATTTGCACTTAGATCATGTAAGAAATATTACTAGGAACAAATATAATAATGCCTTTGAAGATCCCCAAAAACGGTGTGAAAAGTGTTAGTATCCAAATCAATTCTCCTTTGCAAGCTGAGCAACATCACAGATTTAACAAGAAGCCTAGAGACAGATAAATCATCATGTATGTCATTTTGTATCCGGGGAGGTGATTCAACTGGCTCTTTGTCACTCAGATGTTGGAGAAATGGATAGCACCTTCAAAAGGATTTGATCTATCCTCACTACTTTAGGTTGTGCCTTTCAACTAAGGTGAGAGGACCCATTTTGTAACCTCTGTTGGTGAAGGAGAATGAAGATATCCTTCTTTGCACAAATTTGAAAGGAAACCTTGAGAAAATATGATCAATGCACCAAAATTTAACTCTCATGAGTTGTCACTTCTAAAGAATGGTGATATTTTCTAAACAAGGTTAAGGTTACTAAAGACATTATGGAATCTTGATTTCTTTTGCATATTTTGGCAGTAGAATTTATTCATTTGTGGACATACATAGAAAACAAGAGTAGTTTAGGTAGGATTCATTGTTTTTGAATAATTTTTGGTGGGAGATCAAATAGGATAAACTTGATTTTTCCAGATCTTTGAGAACCTTCACAACAATTGGAAAACTAAATAAAAAAATATTTCAGCTAAAATATTCCTTCAACTGAGAAGGTGTGCATCAATGGAGGCCCAAGTTTCGCAGTTTCACACAATCTCCATGAATTTAACACGAAGGCTCGAGTTAAAGACTCAATTAAACATTAAATACCCCTCATTCCTCATGCCTAGGATACACTTAAAGGATTTCAGATAATCTTTATCAACAAAATGACAGTAAAGTGATTTTAAATTGTTTATCTCATTACAGGATGAAGGATCTTCTTGTAATGAAATTGCAAATGCCACTAAACTATAAAAAGGACAAGATCCTGTGTGATTATGAGGGATTTTAACACAAGATTGCAATAGGAACAAGAAATGCTATTTGCAGACATTTTGAAAATAAAGTAGACACAAATTTTTCGAAGATTAACAGAGATTAATTCGAAGTTGATTAGATTCATCAGTAAGGAAAGGTTTCTTGAATAATCTTAGAGCTTGTCAATGGTTGTACACTTTCAACCAACTTGACATGATCAAATCTAAAACATAAGAGATTAACAAGTTTCTCAGATGGTCTCTTAGGAAGATGGGCTTTCTCAGATTTTCTCACACAAATTAACCCCTGACCATTTTCATGACTAAAGCATGCTTTTTATAACACTCAATTTACATCCAAGATTTCCCCAAGAAAAGAATATTCAAGGAACCTTTGTTTGTTACATGTTTGATCATGATTTCCAGAAAATGACGTTTAACAAGTTTGCAACAAAAAGTTGCCAGTTGTTCAAAAAGGTGAATCATTGCAAATATCTCCATCATTGTTTTAACTGGGAGCACATTTTCATCCTTCGTGCATGCAACCTCCATCATTTTATATTTTTCCCATTCTTTGCTCTGCATCCATCTTCTCTAGTAATTCACATTTTTGCAAGTGCCCGAGAAATTCCAACTTCAAAATATCAACCTTTACATTCCTTAGACTCACAAATTAAGCTCTAAATCCATTCAATTGCACTTTGTAGACAAAAATGACAAGGAATTTCATCAAAAAATGATGAAAAACAATACGTATTCACATCTCCAGGAGTCATGGAATGTTAATGGTGGCAAAATCAGATGTAATGCACATCAACCATTGATTTTTCCCTTTCTCAACTTTAGAATAGAGCTATCCGTGTGGAAAAATTTTATTTGAAGCGAGCCATTTTCACATTTTTCCCCGCTCCTCCTCCTTTGAAATACAGGCTTGACCTATTGCTTAATCTAGGTCTTTGATGGAGTCGTGGCTCATTTATGTGATTTTACCCTTTTTTATTAAAAAAGCAAAATTTCTAATTTTCCTCTGGCAACCTGCTTCTCTGCCTTTGAATTTTTAATGCAGACTTCATTTTTTTACTTTTAATTACTTTTCAAAATAATGCCAATGTTTCAAAATGCTCTAATGGCCAAACCTCCATGTGTCCTTCTCTAGTCTCCATGTTGTACTTTATGACTTTATTCCTTTTACAAAATAAGGCAAAATTTCCAAATTTCTCCCGGCGCTCCACCACTCCGCTTTGACTTTTCAAATGGCCACATGTCCTTCTTTGGTCCTTTTGTGGGCCTTAGGCATTTCTTTCACATTTTTACCCTTTTGCCATAATGCCTTGAAACATAAAAGGGGCCCGCTCTACGCAACTGCTCAATTGATGACACGTGTACTCCTTCGAGGCAAAAAGTAAGAATTTTCTCTACCATTTCACAATTTTGACTAACCAATTAGAAATCAATGGAGCCATGGGGCCAATTTGATATTTTTTGAAAAAGTAACAAAAGTGACAATTTCACCAAAAGAGACCACGGCCGTAACCAATTAAAAATGAACACGTAGTTAAAGATGCTGAGATATAATTTGATGGGGAAAACATGCCCGTCAAATCGTAAAATGTAGGGAAATCACCATTTACGCCCAGAATTGAATTTTTCTTTAAGGACAAAGAATTTGGAAATGATACAAGGCCCAAATGTGATCCACGACCATGGAGAAGGATCTTCAACAACATACAAATGAAGAAAACCTTTCACGCATCCATTCGGGGAAATAGAAAATATGACAGATCCTGCAGATTGAAGAATTTTGAGGGTGAACAGGGCGAGAATAAATTGAGCACCAACACCATAGTTGATAATTACGACCCTCAAATTTCTCTACTCGTGTATTTACTATCTTCTCGCTATTGCTCCGCTCCAACTCAATTAGAAAACCCTCTCGTGAGTAAATCCTGTGAACATAAAAACCTCCAAATAAATATCTCGATACCAGTTATTAGGGTTAAACCATATAACACTGTTGCACAAATCTATAATCGGATAAAGCATACAAGAAGTGAATGCAAAAATAAACAAGAAAAATGTAACACCATATTTAACGTGGTTCAACTAGTGTGGCTACGTCTACCAAGAAATGACCAATAATATTATTTAGTGCTTTACAGAGGAAATACAATGAAGATATGTTTTCTTCCAATACCTAGCAGGTGTTCAATGCTTTTACCTCACTCATCTACTCTTTCTTTCTCACCAAGAAAACTTACATGCAAGTAATTACTATTTTTCTTCTCTCATACCCTCATATAATGTATACATGTATATATATCTATTCTGGGAAACTAACTATGATTTAATAATCAATAAATCATCTTTGAAGCATGATATTTATTCTATTTCTTGTTAAAGAACAAAAGCACCATCGCACATGTGACCGATGCCGATCCATGTTTGATCGATGTCGATCATGTCTTGACCGATGCCGGTCATGCCTCGACCGATTTAGGTTACTTTCAAAACCAAGAACATGTAAAATCAAGTTTCTTGTGAAGCAATTGATCTCCATACTCAACAAAAAAAGAACAATTTCCCAACAAGCACAAAGGCTTGACTACAACAAGCCAACAAGGAGCAATAAAATATGGGCACTACCTCCTTTTTTCTCCTAAGTGATGTAGGAGTTCCACCCAAAAGCTTCCATGTGCAAAACCCAAAACAAAATCAATTCCTTATTTCTATACTTACAAAATACAAAATATATCAATGTTATACTTTTCACTCTCCATAGGTGGAACTCAAAATCACACTCCCTCAATAATACATTCCTCACATCTCCCTTTTCCCTCCCCAATGGTCCCATAAATCCATCTCCCACACACAACTTAAGGAAAACTACCCATTTACAAAACAACATAACCACAACACTCATACAATATACAAACAAACACCATTTCTATATCAAATACATTAATAAAAAGATGAAAAAGAGGAGATCCTACCTCTCCATCAAGCTTCCAATTCCTTTTCTCAAAAATCCTTTGAATCCTTCACCCAAGCTCAATCCAAGATGCAATTCCAAAAGGATAAAAAACTCCAAGTATGAAAACCAAGACCAAATTTCAAAAGTGCAAGAGACGCAAATAAGGTAAGTAACCTAAAATCCATCAAAATCATCCAATAAATAGAAAAGGGATGTGAGGATGATGAGGTGGATCTATGTAGGATGTCACTTCATCATCCCTCCATTCCAACACATAAGTCAAACACCAAGCCCAAAGTAATTAAATGCAAATGAAAGACTTATGACATGCCCACATGACACTCCAACTTGCACACCATACTTAACAAGGACAAAATTAAACATGGTAAGTAACAAGTGTCATTATTTACCTTTTTACAATAAAAAAGCATTAAAATGGTCAAAATATGTCCCATAATTCATAAGTAGGGTTGGTAATCGTTGGAGAGTTTGACATGTGAGTGACAAAGTTAACTTATCCCTTAAGTCTTCAAAAGTGGCTAACAAGGAAAAATTTGAATTTGGGAAGGATGGTTGAGTACACACCACCAAAATTCCTTTAATTCAATTCACATCATGCAAAAACAAGGACTATCAACCCAATGTATTTCCCACACGTGATATCTTCCTTTTAATTCAAATTTAAGCTAAACTAGTTAATTAAGACACATTAGCAAGTGTTAAAAAAGTAACAATATTTCCCAATAATTAAAGACATGCAAAAGAAATTAAAACAATAAAAAAATTAAAAGGAAACACATTATACCCATGGCCACATAAATGAGGTTACCCCCTATGGGGACCTCTTAAAAAAGCATGCAAAAACACAACATAAAATTATACACAAGTTGTCAAATTTTAGCCATGTTTTACAACACCCAACATTATTTCGTGGTTGGTCCCCTATGCCCTTCGATGTATGTCATAAACTTTCCCGCAACACAAAAATACATATCGGCCCCGTAGCCATATCAACAACATTGAGAATAATATACATATAGAAATCAATAATCATCATCAAAAGTTAACAATTCTATCATCTATCATCATACAATTTAATTCTATTTTAACATCCATAAAATCATAATTATGCTCAAAATATCCAACACAAAGCATGCATCCCGAATATTACATGTTAGTAGAAAATCATAATATCGCAAATCAACATATATATCTTTCCATCATCATCATCTAGTGCATCATAGTCCAAATTTCTTCATAGTCTATCATCTACTGATCAAGATTTAATAATCAAAATGTCTAAGTATTAATCCAATGGTAATATCATCATAATGAAAATGGTGTTGGGGAGGAGTAGGCACTAAACCCATGCAGAGGGAAAACACGCCCCATGTGATAGTGTTTAATCTAGGTCCTAGTGTCCCTAAAATAATTCTCCTTCTTGTATTTTGAAGATCATAATATACCTTCTTCCTTTCACTATTTGTTGCATCCACTTCATTGTAGGGTTTTGTGTCGCATTTGTACCTAGAAATATAACCCTAGCTACCAACATAAATATCAATAAAACATTAGATGAAAAAATAATGCACATGTTTGAGTCGGATTGACCTCGTGTGATCACCCCAAAATAATTTTCATGGAGTGGTACACTTAGTTTCAAAATCTATGTAGTTCTTGTGAGTGTGTGACTCAAATTATGTTCCTGAAGCTAGGTTGCCATTGTGCTAGTTGCACTAAGATACATGGATACAACTAATTTTCTGCCAAGATGAATGTGTGAGATGGAATTCAAAATAAAACATCTTATACATTGAGTACTACATCCCAAAATGCAGTCATTGAGTGTTTCTCTTGCAGACGGTAGATAGAGGGTGATAACCTAAAATGTGATGCCCCTAATAATAGTTAGTAGGTTATGTATATATATGAATTCCTTGTTTTAAATTTGACACTTATTGGCACCAAAACATAACCTAGGTCATGAGATAAAGATAAGAAAAGACCCAAAATAAAGAAGAAACTGACAAGTTGGAAAATAAAGTAAGATAGACAAAAATGCCTAGAAGGGACACTAGTGCTTGGGTGGTTGTGTTTTAACTAGGAAGTGTTGTCTCAATGCAAAGGAATAGAGAAAAACCAATAATGAGAACTATGATCACTGTGAAATGAAAAAATATATAAACAATAAGAGGCAAATAAAGTTCAGTCAAAACAAGTAAAGAGGACTAAGAAAATATGTCACCAATGTCTAATCTTTGCACATCAAAATCATGTATATATTCACATTCTCGAGTAATAAATTTTAAAATTACTTTGTGATTGATTGAGAATAGGGTGGTAGTATATGATGTGCTTGTGTGTATTACGTTGGAAATTTTCTTAAATAACTCTATGAGGGAAAATAAGATAACCTCAAATATTTCCCCCTTACGGCAAAGGGTGAGAAGTAAGGCAGTGAACCATGAGCCGGAAGAAAAGAAGAGTGGTCATGTGAATAGAAGATATAAATGCATAGATCTAGTAGTGTTTAATGAGATATAAGGTTAGTGTGTAACCAAGTGGAAGAGGCAACGTGGTCAATGTGAAATGCGATGAACATAAACAATATGGTTCTAAGGATGTTAATGGTGTTGAAAACAGATAAACGAGGCTCAAGATATAGAGGGAAAAGAGTAAGTTTATTAGGTGTGATAAGAAGCAATATAATAACTATAGTAATTATAGTAATAATAAGATTTACTATAAATAGTAAGGTTGGAAAAGTGAATAGTAATTTCATTTGTAAATTGAGATAAATGGATTTGAAATATTGATTACGAGGATGTGTGCACACAAGAGGATATTCTATTGAGGTTCGAGAGAGTTGTAGACACGTTGTCGACTCAAATAGTAGATTAGCTAGTGGGTATTGTGTTTTAAAATTAGTGTAGGAATTCTTAATTGTTAAATTTTAGTAGTTTTTGTGTTTTTTATTTTTTTATTTGGGAATTTCTATCCAAGACATAACCAAGAAGGCTAGTTTTGTCCATGAATAGTATCGCCAGATTTTGGGTGGTAGTGTTAAGGTTAAGGTGGTACCATCCATGGTGTTGAGAGGTTCTGTTTAGAGAGTTGCATGGGTTTATAATTATGTGTTTTTGTATGTGTTTCAATGCTACCTTGGGCTTCTTGTGTTTATTTGTGTTGTCAGAGAGACATAAATTCATGAGAGTTTTGTGTAGGGATAAATTTTTCTACATTGTTAGAATCTGGGTATAGAGGACAAGCTGTATATATTGGACTATGCCAAGCTACAACATACTACTAGATTGTGGGAGGTACGCCATAATATGAGCTTGATGACTGCAATCTACAAGATATGGTCTATAGATACATGTATATATGTACATATATGTACATAAATGTATATATATATATGTATGTATATATACATACATACATACATACATACATACATACATACATACATACATACATACATACATACATACATATATATATATATATATATATAACATATGTACGTACGTACGTACGTACGCATACATACATACATACATACATACATACATACATACATACATACATATATATACATACATACATACATACATACATATATACATACATACATACATATATATATATATATATATATATATATATATATATATATATATATATATATATATATATATATATATATATATATATATATATATATATATATATATATATGGTATTTTAGGGGTCTTAAAACTTACCCTATATTTAGGATATTTTTCTTCATTACAATCGCTTTATACTTCCTCATTATGGTCAATTACTAATTTTTGAATTGACTACTTGAATTGGAGGAGTCTATTTATTTAGGCCATCTCGTGGGAAAACACCATCTTTTGGGATCAACCCTCAATCGCAAGATAGATCTTATTAGAGATACCACTAGTGATACTTGTTAATGGTATATTGTGAGCTAATATGACTAACACATGTGTGATGTGTATTTCTAATCTATTTTGTTATATATGCTTACACCCTCATTATTTGTTTTACTTGTTTGGCTATATTATTTTCCTACATGTTTTTACTAACTAATTGTTTTCTTATCAGTATCCATCCAGAGTGCCTTGATTGTATTTTGACACCATGGATGTCCCACATCTTTGGTTATATGCGTATATTGTATGCACTTTCATGTTTTTATGCATCCTAAGTGACTTATATGTGTTTTTCTTGTCACACCTTACATATCCCATGTTTCCATATATATGCCTTGTTGTAACCATTTTCTATAATATATCTTATGCTAGTTTGATTTAATAATTATTCATTATTGTGCTTACTTTCTCTGTACACATATATTATTACTATTATTGTTTGTTTCATGTTATCTATGTAGCTATTTTTATGTCATGGTCTCCACCATGTGTAACCCTTTACAAGAATTGGATCAAAGATTGTCCACTACTACAACATTTTAGGTGATCCAACACATATTATGGAATTTATATCACATGGTTACACTTGTTTTATTTTGATATGCACACCCAAGTGATTTATGACACGCACCTAAAAATATGTGGAATTCGTTAGGATATTTTCTACACCTATAACTCGATACAAATAGAACACACATTTTAGTAATTGATTTTTATAGGATCCATTGCTCATAAAAAGTTACACATACATAAAAGAAATGAAAATTAGCACATGTTAAAACCATACAATTCAATTCATGACCCTACTATGGTTTACGCTCCTAGTGGATGCTCCCGACATGGGGGAAAAGTTTCTTAAAATCACAACACTTTGAGATTTTGATAGGTATTTACAAATTTCTAGAGACATATTTAAATAAAGATGACATAATTCATAGAATTATATAGGAGACATGATTACTTCATTCCTTCTTTATTATAGTAATCAAATAAAGTTACAAGAATAGGGTTTTAAGATATGGGAATTTTTTATCCATTGCATTATTAATCCTCTTCATGTTTAAAATCATCTATATACAACACATAGTGGGACATGATGTATCCATTTATTTTTAATTGTGTGATTTATCAACTAAATTGGGCCTAGATAAATCTATAGTGCTGTAGTATGTGGGGTTTGGAAGGAACCAAATAAACCAAGTTCTTCATATGTTTTCCTACCTCTTATATTTAAATTTATGTGGGAAGATATCAGGGTTACTAGAAATAATGTACATTTTTCTTCCCTCTTAATGTGTAGCTTTGTCACCTCCATTCTTTGATGTTAGGTCATATACACTCAAATATATCTTTTATTCCTATTTCCCCTTCAAAAATTATAATAAAGATCATCACCAATCCTTTAGCATCCTACATACAAATATAAATATCCAAAGTAAAAAAAGAATAAGAGATTACCCCTCGTCCGTAAAAAAGAAAACGTGTATTACATCCATATTTATCATCTATTTTATTTATAATGTACAAGTTAAAATTTTCATATTTACTATAATTATTCACATTTGAGTTAAAGTTTGATTTGTGGTATGGAACTTGACTACAATCTTTGTTGTATGTTTTATCATGGGAAATGTAAACACCAACACAAGGAAAAATAATATCAAGTGAAGAAAAAGTATCCGTATGCACTCATATATGTTTTTCCTTTAGGTATGTAATTTTGAATTACATACTTATAGGAGTAAATGTAGTAAATTAAATTTAACAACTTATCCTTTATAAATAACAAGTTTGGTTTCATTTCGATGGTAATAAAAATATCACATTCTAAAATTAATTAGCATATATATATATATATATATATATATATATATATATATATATATATATATATATATATATATCAACTTTCTTATCTCGTACAATGTTATGTCATTCATTAAGGAAAAATTAATTAGGTACTAATTTAACCTCATCCGTCATTCTCTAACCTTGACATTTACACCAATGTATCCCTAGGTAAATAAATATAGCTTAGGGCCATAGTGGAGTAGGGTCATGGATCCCATATGGTAATGTGCCACACCATATTAAAAATATTTTTCCAATTTTAAAATCACTATGTGAGTCATATCATCTTCCTAGGTTAGCCAAAATGCAAATAACTATGAAGCCTCTATAAACATGTAAATTTCTATTCATAATTCACCTGAAACTATTATGAGATCCTCTTGCAAATATAAGCGTAAGTTCAACTCAAACATTTCCAAAATGTCCCTAAAGGCTTTCTACATCAATTAGAGAAATAATCATGATAGGAATGAAACACTAAACTAGATAAATATTCTAGTTTGCTCTATTATGAAACATTGAAAGTGAAAAGAGATATGACTTGGCAAGGTCAAAGTAAGTGAAATAATTTTCAAATGATCAAGTTTTCAACATTTTTGAATCCATATAGATATAAAATTTCAGGTAGATAACTAGAAGTGGCTTGAGGCCTCTTTGGAGTAGTGCAACATAGGTGGTGCATAGATTACACTACATTTAAAACACTAACCTTTTCTTCATGGTATCCCACCTATGGTTAAGGTATTATTTTGGATCACATTGTTAATGTGGTTTCACACATGTGAGAAACCTAATTTTATAGAGTGAATGTCATTAGAGACACTCAGAGGAATGTAAATAAAGGTAAAGAGTCCCATTGTGTAGAAATCTATGAAGATTAATCGTAAAGAAGAAGTTATGATCATACAAAAAAATTCAATGTCATACAATAGTTTTACATTCTTTCACAAGATAAGTTTCTTTTTATAATGCTGAAGATGAAGCATTTATAAATTCATAACAATTTCATCATCTATTGTGCTCACCCAAATTCTTCAACTACTACTCTAAACATCTAAGTGATTTTATCTTTGTGTGTTTCAAGAAATCTTTGTATCATTTTAGTGTTGTTGTAAGTATGAATGAATTATTTTAAATGTGCATGATTATTTTTTATTAAATAATTTGAAATAATCTCCTCCAATGAACCCTTAAATCTTAATATTATCTAGCAACACTCTCATCATATATTTTGGGGGTAAACAACAAGAAGACAAGGGCACAAATGTTAGTTCTAATTAATTTATACCATTCAATTGTTGAAATTAGTCGATATATTTTTCTTTTGGATTGTAAATTATTATTATTTTAGTATTAAATTTTGATTTAACAATAATAATATTTTTATTTAAACCCTAGATAGGCTATTTTAGAGTCACAATGATAAATTAAGTAGTAAAGTACATAAATTGTCATAAGAAATAAGAAATATTAATTGAAACCCTAAGTACAATGAAGAGTTATAATACTTAGCTGATTTTACAATATTCTCGATAGTGTGTGAAGGTGGAAGACTGGTAAAAATAAAACAGAGGAGGTCACAAACAAACCTAGAAAAATGGAGAAGTGTAGAGGAAAGATGTAACAGGCGCATAGGGTAGTTTTGGGGCACCTAGCACTAGGATCCCATTCTTAGCGCAAGAGTCTACACAGATGCTCAAAAAATGTATTCCACAGGTCACTAAGTTGTTGGAATTATTCATTGTCTGTCGTTAGAATTTTGCATAGTGAACACCGATGTCGCTCATAACCTGCAATAAAGATATTACCTAAAAACCCCAAACTACATCACATCCTAAAAACAAAAGACATAAAGTGACTCATATTTTGATTGATTGTCCAAAAAGTAAACTTATGACCAGTAGATGCACTACATTGCAGAGATTGTGCCCTAGGTGGATCTTATGTGTGTTGCAGACTTGATAGTGAGGAAGTAACTAGCTATAAAAGATGTAAATAGTTGTGTCCATGGAAAATTGAACTTCCCTTCCTATGAAGTGTATACAAAATAACCAATATTTGTCCTTGAGTGAATCTACATGGATGTAATGATGCTCTTTAGATGTTTGTGGATGCAACCTTACGTGGTGATGGTAGATGCTTATAGCTTGGTCCCTTATTATGGTCATATAACTTTATATTTATATGATTACCTTTATTGAATTTCGTAATTAACCCGAAAGGGCCAACTACCAAAAATTATAAGATGCCCAAATGGATAGAAAGGACCCAAAAGATGCGAGTAATGTATAAAGGGGTGAAGGGAACCTAGAGGGGAAGGAGGGCCTTGGCATTTGCGTTCTATCTAGGTGTTGGTGTTTAGGGTGAGAAATGTTAAAGTGTAAAAAGATTGACTAGGATAGAAGGAGTGTAAGATCAAAAAGCCAACAAAAAGAAAGAAGATATGGCAAAAGAAATGGTTCAATTAATAATTTTCTTGCTTACAAATCATATGAATAGTAGTATGTTATCATGACTAAATAGATATCCAATGAGCATGATTTAGTGTCTATATTTTCCCCAACTTTATGTTGTTAAGTGAAATCTTAGTAACATAAAGTAGATAGAGATGCATATTTGATAACCGTGTAGATCGATGATGAAGACTGTGCAAGCAAGAGACAAGAAAAAGCATAGAGTGATACAAAGTGAAGTTTGGAAGTTAGAGAAGAGGAAGTAAAAGGAAATGATTATGATGATGATGACCCTAGGATGAGAACATAAGTGTAGATGTCACAATTATACTGATTGTTGATTCCATGCTTTGGATGTTGTTATGATGTGCGATTGATGTGACTACCATTGGGTGGAAGCACAATAGTGTGTCCCACTTCTTGTTCCAAAATAAAAAGTGAGGAGTTGAGTCAAGTCAAATTTCGAGGGGGTTTAGGAGAACACCCCATTATACAAACCCCCACTTATCATTGTGCTATATAAAAGAAAGGGTTCACATGAACCGCCCTATTAGTGAACCCGCTTTGCCCAAGGGGGTTTGTACGAACCCCAAAAGGTATATTTTACCTTCCACACTTTTGGAGAGTGCACCAATTGAATTAAAATAAAGAGGGTTTGGGTGAACCCCCTTATGTGGAGTCTATGTGGCATATTTTGGCCCTTAATCCATTTGGAGGATAATTATAGGCCAAAATGTGCCACATAGATGTGATGTATTTAGGTTAAATTAACTACTTAAATTATAAAAGTTTACACCAAAATACAATTGTGTATTATTGTTGATGCAAAAACACAAGACTACCCCCAAATGTCCCGTGTTTGAAATGGGGCACTTAGTGTGGTTAGAAAACATTGGACCCTCTCTCAAGTCGTGGGACTTGTGGACTTGAGATGGGCCTCCAGAGAAGGCCAGTTCCTTCTTCCTAAACTACCTGCCACAAGCTACTCCAGTGTAGGAAAACCTATCTAATCCTAATCTAACCATTCCAAGGAGATAGGGAGAGAGAGAAAGAGAGGGTGAAAGAGAGCCTACACTAAGTGGTGATACACTAGAAAAGGAAGTGGCTGATCACAAATCCAAACTGCTGAAGTGGAGAGAGGTGAGCACAAGAGAGAGTGGAAAAAATGCACCACAGACCAAAGATGAAGTTCACACGGAACATCAATTTAAAACCCATTAAACACGGATCCCAAAACCTGCAATAGACATCAAAGTATGCACAATATACCCTACAATGACGAGAGGCAAGAAGAGACAACAAAATAAGCAAGGATGGACAAAATCATCACGAAACATATTTTATTGCTCCAAAAGTTACACGGTACATCATCAATGGGCAAGAGGCAAGGAAATGCCATTATAGAGCCATGAGAGGAGGCTTAGACCATTCTACCCTAAGGAAGAAAGAGAGAGGGGGAAGAAGAGAAACAATGACCAACCTTTTAGAAAATGCCCCTCCTTTACAATATATAGAAAGAATAAGAGAGAAAGGAGGGAAGAATCAAACTCTGTTTTAACCACCTTAAGATATGCATTGAATTCCACCTACTCCAACCACTCTAGAAAGCATTGAAATCCACCTTCCACAATGAAGATCCTTACTACAATACCCATACCTCCATTGTTGTCCCTTACTGGGCAAGAAAGAAGTCCATTCTTCATTATAGCGGTAGGTGGGAGACTTGATAGCCCTCGAAAATGGCGGTGAGACACTAATGGTGGCAGTGAGAAGTCGACGTTGAGAGATTTCCAAAGAGTCCTTTCCCACCCAAATCCAAGCTCCCAGTTGAAAGTTATGGCTGTCTGAAGATTAGGGTCATGGGTGTGCAATATTTAAAGAGTCTTTCCATAGAAGGTCCATGTGGCGGCCTCATGCGTCATGAATATTCAACCCCTTCCTTTCACTCTGTAAATTGCACCAGACCGACACATGACAGCTTCAACGGGCTTGTTGGTTTCCTTTGTATTCTACCTGAGTCTCTCATGTTAGTGGAGACACTATGCCTGACCTGAGACATGTGGAGGCCTCGCGCTCACTTGGAAACTACCTCCAAATTTTGCCTTTGAATTTACATAGACAAGACATGTGGAGGCCTCCATAGGATTTTGGAATTTTCAAATACTGACGTTACCTTTTCGGACACGACCACATGGTAGGTTAACGCTCATTTGGGAACAACCTTTTGGGCGCGACTTTGAAATTGTGCCATTCAGACACATGGCTCCTTCCACACCTTCCTCTACTTGGAATTTTCAATGGCTGATTCTACCTTTTCGGGCTCTGGACATGTGGAGGGCCAACACTTGTTTGAGTCTCTTCTTTGGACCGCGCGCCCCTTTAATTTGCACCAATGACACATGTGGCACCATATGCTAGGTTTTCTATACTTAGCTGATTTAGGCCCGCTCTGTCCCCTTTTTAACTTTGTTAGACCCAAGACATGTGGAGAGTCTACACATGTTTTGGAACCTGCTCTTTAGACCTAGCCTTGGTGTTACGATGATGAGACACATGGAGGCTTCCACCGACAACCTTATACTTAGTCATTTTAAATGTCTGGCTCTATCCATTTTTGGACATGGGAGACATGGAATCCTCGCGCTCATTTGGGAACCCACTCTAGATTTTACTTTTGAAGTTGTGCCAAGTCGACACGTGCCACCTTCCACTGGCTCTACCCCATTCTAACTTTTCAACTGTCGACTCTGTCCCCTTTTAGACTTGGGACATGTGAAAGCTTGGTGCTTGTTTGGGGTCTCCATTTCAGATTCTATCCTTGGAAAACTTCCAAAGTCCCCTCGACCCGCTGGCCCACATTTACACTTGGGAAAAATTCCCTCCGTGGCCCTGTAGACCCAATTTTATCCAAAAGGTCATCCTCGGGCCCATTGGCCCGTATTTTCCACTTGGGGAAAAACACATCTCTGGGCCCACCTTCATACTTGTGCATTTTTGAAAAAGGTACAAAAATGTCAAAGTTTCTCCCGCTGCCCCATCGGTCTACAATTTCCATTGGCAAAAATCTTCCCTTGGCCCGCCGGCCTACTTTTGGCAAAAATTCTTTCCCAGGCTTGTTGACCCACTATTTGCAAAATACAAGGAGTTAGAAGGACTTCTTTATATCTCTAGAAAGGGGAAGAAATTTCCTATCTGATGGAAATGATTTTAGGGGCCTTAAGTGCTTAAAATATGTAAAAATTTAGATTGAAGAAAAAAGGGGGGAAATGGTGTTAGTTGACCCAAAATAAGTGTGAGCTTATTTTGGTCAATAATTTGGCGACTCATGGGGATCACCTACCTGCTAGGTGAAATGATCAATTGTCTTGAAGCATCCATTAGGCATGGAGTCTACCTAGTAAACACAAATCTGATCTAAACTTGAAAATTTGATCCCTGAGTCACTTGGAACACCAATGGGCTTAGAGCTGATCTCACCAAATGCTACTTCCAATGTCCTGTGCACGAGCAACAAAACACCACAACACACTATGTACAAAATGGAAATCATACACACCAAGTGGGACATGCAGAGTGTGCACAAGCACTTCTTCTTCGAAAACAAATCTACTCCTACTCTATGCTAACCAGAGAGAAAGGGGACTTAAACAAATCCTACAACTGGTAGGGAGAAGTAGCTTCCTTTCTCAAAAGGGGCAGCCATGTAAATGATTTGACACTGAATATGGCTGCTTGTATGAGTGAAAAACTGACTATAAGCCAATCCTCCACCCAAATCATCAAGGTGTCAACTGGAAACAAGACAAATTCCTCTTTTAGTTGCTCTTCATTTGGATTGAAGAGGCATTACAGCTGATCCTTGGTAATTTATACTCATCCTCGTGCCATGAAGTGGGCATGACTGGTTTTGGATTCTCCTTGACTCTAATGAATCCAAGTACCTAATTAGGCATGTTATGGTCCTTTGAATGAGCCTATTGCTTTGAAATTCAACTCCAAGAATGGAGTCTTCTTGCTGACCTTCCTAGGTGGATGGTGTGAGATAGATGATGACATCCTCTTGCCTTTTCCCTTCCTCCCACTTTTAAGATCATGGTAGATTCCTATATTCCAATCTTGGTTCCAGAGGGCTGTTCTGAAGTGTAGGCTATTGTTCTTGAATTCTCTCCTTCATGGAAACAAGCTCATGTGCTTGGAAGGTGGATGATGGAGGAGAAAATGATGTGATCTCCTCGGGCTCCTTTCCATCAAAGTAATCTTCCAAGTCTAACAAACAGTTTTTCTCGCTTGTTGTCTATTGCATGCGCTTGACCTCCTCCATGGAGTCCTCCTATTCTACAACTTGATCACCATGGTTCCCTTCATCCTCAAAGATGAAGTTTGAAAGATCACACTCTTCCTCAACATTAGATCTTAAAGGGGATGAAATGGGAGGAAAGAAATGAAGGTTATTTTGTGGCGTGCTCCGCACTTAGAGCCTTTGAAACCGTATGGTACTCCTCCTTCATGGGTTCATCAATGAAATCATGCCCTTCAAATGAAAGAAAAAAATCTTCAATAATGCTTTCTTCATTAAGTGGCCTTAACTCTGATTTGATCTCTCCCATTGCTCCTCTTCAATGGGACTTAGAGATGGTTGTTCTTCCTCTAATGGTTGTGTAGCTTGGATCGATCAGCATCGTTTGACAAAGTGCCATTATGGACACCGCATTCGAGAAAATAAATTATTGATCTTCTTATTCTTGTTCTGCTGTAAACTCAGCCTCAGCCACCACTGGCTCTTCAACCTTGACCTCCTCTTTTAGCTTAACCATCAAGGGGATCTTTGTAAAACCAAATATGACAGCCCAACTCTTCAAATTTTCTATCATTTCTTCTTTGTTAGGTTCCTTTTCTTACTACTCTCCTTGATTGGATTCTTGAGTATCTTCCCAATATGTACTTGGGAAAGCAAGAGGAGTGGTAGGTTAGGATTCAACTAGTTTTGATATTGTTTTGGTGGAGAGGGATGTGGAATTTCTTTTTGTTTGGAGGGAATGAATGCTTGGAAGGGAAAAGGGCATAAGAATTGAGATGAGATGGAAGATTAGGAGATGGAGAAGGGAAATAAACACTTGGGGCATCAAGTGAGGGGCTTGACTCTTGGCACTACTGAAATGGTAAACCTTGAGAAAGAGAAAATGAATGAAAATGAGCTGGTGACTGACCTACCCATTAACAAGATTGTCTCACATTTTGCTCATATGCCTCAATATCCTCAATCCACTATGCAAGTTAAGGCAACACTTCAACCATAAAGTCAAGATTCTCTTGGGGGCTGTAATGTCTTGGCATAGTGCCGGCCCATGGAAAAGGTGCCATATAGCCGATTCTAAATGCTTTCATCTGAGATGTGGCCCTTGATTACACCATGCATGCCTCCATCCCTTGAATCTTCTCCAGCAGATCAGCATTTTCCATGTAGTTGTCACCATTATATGTGTCCCCTTGTTTTTGATAAGCTCCATGGCCAAACTGGTTTTGACCTTGCTCATATGGGTAAGCATAATGGTTCTGGATCTGATCATAATGCTGATCTGGAGGAGTTGAGAAATACATTAGAGGTGGACTACACTGCTGTAGGTGTGAATTCTAAGATGGGATTAAAGTCATGATTGCACAACTTCATGGAATGAAAGAAAATGGGAGATATGGAAATAAAAGAGGGTGGAAATGGATGGGAGAAGGTCTTCAACTTCAGAGATGGGTTGTTGACCAGATGGAGTCGCCATATGTGCTTTACACGTGCCTCAAAAGGCTGAATCCTAACATGAATACACCAACATGCTAAGATGAAGTGGTAAGGTGCTTCAGAACTGTCCCACCAGGTGTGCAAAACCTGTTGATGTAAAAACACAACACCCTTAAATGTCCTACATCGAAATGTGCATTCGGTGTGATGGACCTTCGGAGAAGACTCGGTTCCTTCTTCCTAAACTACCTGCCACAAGCTATCTTTGCAAAGTGCAGAAAATCTATCTAATCCTAATCTAACCATTCCAAGGAGACATGGAGAGAGAGAGGGTGAAAGAGAGCCTACACTAAGTGGTGATACACCAGAAAAGGAAGTGGCTGATCACAAATCCAAACTACTTGAAGTGGAGAGAGGTGAGCAAAGGAGAGGGTGGAAAAGATGCACCACAGACCAGAGATGAAGTTCACATGGAACACCACTTCAAAACCCATTAAACATAGCTCCCATAACCTGCAATAAACATCAAAGTATGCACAATATACCCTACAATGACGAGAGGCAAGAAGAGAAAACAAAATAAGAAAGGATGGACAAAAGCATCATGAAACATATTTTATTGCTCCAAAAGTTACATGGTACATCATCAGTGGGAAAGAGGCAAGGAAATGCCATTACAGAGCCATAAGAGGAGGCTTAGACTCCACATTCTACCCTAAGGAAGAAAGAGAGGGGGCGAAGAGAAAAAATGACCAACATTTTAGAAAATTCCCTCCTTTACAATATATAGAAAGAATAAGAGAGAAAGGAGGGAAGAATCGAACTTTGTTTCAACCACCTTAAGATATGCATTTAATTCCGCCTACTCCAAGCACTCTAGAAAGTATTGAAATCATGTTAGCAAAGACACTATGCCTAACTCGAGACATATGAAGATCTCACACTCATTTGGAAACTTCCCCAGATTTTCTTTTGAAGTTGTGTGGATGAGACACGTGGAGGCCTCCGCAGGCTTTTGGAATTTTCAACAGCCGACCTTACCTTTTCGAGACCTCGACCACGTGGCAGGAGTTAGCACTCATTGGGAAGCAGTCTTTTGGTCCGCACCTTTGAAATTACACCATTGAGACACGTGGCTCCTTCCGTATCCTTCCTCTACTTAGACTTTCAACGACCACCCCTCGCCTTTTCGGGCTCTGGACACATGGAGGGCCAGTGCTTGATTGAGTCTCTGCTTTGGACCGTGCCCCTTGAATTTGCGGCGATGAGGCACGTGGCGCCGTCCACTAGGTTTTATATAGTTAGCTGATTTAGGCCCGCTCTGTCCCCTTTTTGACTTTGTTGGACCCAAGACATGTGGAGATTCTGCACACATTTGGGAACCCACTCTTTGGACCCAGCCTTGGTGTTGCGCTAATGAGACACGTGGAACCTTCCACTAGCTCGCCCCATTCTAACTTTCAAATTTCGATTCTATCCCCTTTGAGGTGGGACATGTGGAAGCTTGGCGCTTGTTTGGGGTCTCCATTTTGGATTCTATCCTTGGAGTTGCGCCGATGAGGCACGTGGCACCCTCCGTAGGTCTGTGACTTTTCAACGGCCGATGAGACTCAACAAGCTCGCGGGCTTGCACTTGAAAATCTGTGCCATTTTGTGAAAAGTGTAAAAGTTCCAAAATCCTTTGTAGACCCGTCGACCCGCATTTACACTTGGGAAAAATTCCCTCCACGGCCCTATCAGACCCACTTTTACACAAAAGGTCATCCTCGGGCCCGCCGGTCCACATTTTCCACTTGGGTAAAACGACATCTCTGGGCCCACCTTATACTTGTGCATTTTTATGAAAAGTGCAAAAATGTCAAAATGTCTCTCGCCACCCCGCCGGTCCACAATTTCCATTGGCAAAAAATCTTCCCTAGGTCTGCCGTCCCACTTTTGGCAAAAATTCTTCCCAGGCCCGCCGGCCCGCCGATTTACAAAATACAAGGAGTTAGAAGGACTTCTTTATATCTCTGGAAAGGGGAAGAAATTTTCTATCTGATGGAAATGCTTTTAGGGGCCTTAAGTGATTAAAATATGTAAAAATTCATATTGAAGCACAAAATGGGGAAAATGGTGTCAGTTGACCCAAAATAAGTGTGAGCTTATTTTGGTCAACAATTACCTTTCTAAAAATATATTTTTCATTTTTAAAAATATAGTTTACTCTTTTTTAAAAAAATTCCAATGTATGGTATTTTACGACAATCAATAGTAAAATATGAAAAATAGTAAAATATATAAAAAATTTGAAAAAATAATTTTCCTATTTTTTTAAGTCTTCTTCATACTTATGAAAAAAATGAATTTCAATATATTATGGAAATATATAGTTATAAACATATTTCCACCCTTAATATGAAAATATCTTCACTAGAAAAATTAATTAAAAATATATATAACTAAAAATACAAAAATTGTCAGAATTTGATATTTGAATCTAGAACATATATTTAAAATTTTATGGTGAAAAATAAGTGTTCATTAAAAAAATTACGTTGGAACATTGTTGCTCTAGTATAAAATAAGAAACAACATAAATAAAATTAAGAAAAATACTAGAATTATTTCTTTAATTTTTTTTTACATGTATTCTATACTCTAAACACAACATTTTGTTAGTTCATGGAATATCATGATTGTGTATTGTTTTATGGAAATTTCCTATGGAATTTGATGAAACTAAAAATTCAAGTTTATAAAGTTACAACAATTGTAAAAAGTAGGATGCACTTATATGGTTTTACCCTTCTCATAAGGATGGACTCGAAAAAGAGAAGAATGAAAAAGTAGTCAAATATGTGTATATAGAAATGTTTCGATCCAAAAGTATGAAATGCATGTAAGAAGTCTGAAAATTGTTGAAAAATAGAAAAAGGAACATGTGCACCTGATCTATGATGAGTGAAAGAGATAAAAACAGATCATGAAGATGTTGTAGAAGAGAGTTTTTGGGTGATCTAACGCCAATTGTATGTTTTTAGGGTGATCTTACGCCACGATAGAAGAAGTGTAGGGAGAAAGGTCTAGTGTCATTATCCATCCTTTGATTATTTCCCAAAATTTATACACCATTGTAGATGGTGTGATCCTATCTTTCTCAAGTTCAATCCATTTCGATCTAGTTCAATCCAAAGAAAAAGGAAGATATTTGTAAACCGATTGCTAGAGGATTGTGCCTATACTATGCCAACTACTCTATGAACCGCTAACAACCGTGTTGATCGAGAAAAACGTGTATCCAACCCCCGGTCATAGGCCTAGGAAGGGTAAGAAATGCCTAGGTGCCCAAGTTTGTATCTGGATTCTAGTGTCTATTATGGAATAAGGACCCAAGTTAGATTTTGAGCCCTATCTCGAGACTATAGAATACAAAATGGGGTGACTTGATTCACCCAATAGATGTCACCTTGTTTGTGGTGCACAACATTGTTAGGAGGATGCACACAAAAATAAGGCCCCATGTGGAACTAATACTAGTATGTAGGAGGAAAATATGCTTGGTAGAAACTGAAGCATATGTAAAAACTAGCTATGAAACAAGTGTTAGTGTAAGCAAGCAAGTCATATAGAAAACAATGTAAACAAGAAGACAATGTAGACTGCAAAAAAGGTTGTAGACATGATACATTTCTCACAATGTCGCAAGACAGTCAAGGCCAAAGCGTCTAAAAGCATACAATAATTAAACAAGAAAAACATAGGGCAGAGCCCACAAATAATGGCAGACATTAGTAAGGAGAGACAAGCAATAGTAAACAAATCATCAAAAAACCATTGTGGAAAATAGTTCCTACAAGTAAAATGCTACACATGATGCACCCATTAGCATGTTAGAAATATATAAAGTATTTAAAAATGTGTATGGTTTGATAGAGTAGTGTGCTAGTAAAAATAGGAAGTAGTATAAACTGAAACAATAACACCTATAATGTATAGTAAATTGCATTCCCACAAGATCTGTTGCGGGACTAGTAAGAGGTAATCTTCCAAACATCCATGCTACAAGTAATGATTTTTGTAAAGTCCAAGATCAAAAATAGAATGCAAGTGAACTTGCATGTGTGTATAGAATAGATAATGACATACAATGTATCTAGTTAGCAGGGTAAGTAAAGTGTAATATGTGAGTATAAGCAAGTAAGAAAGTGTGTAAACAAACTATGAAGTATGATCTAAATGATTGTGATGGAATTATATGCAATGTGAGTGTGATGGGAGCATAATACCCCTCGATAAAATGTGAAGGAGTATGCATGTGATGAGGTTAATTTATAAATTATGTCTTAACAATCAAGAATGAACCATAGAAAAAGAGTACGTAATCAGAAATGGTTCTAATGATGCATATGATAGAAATATTTGATCAATAGAGTGAAATTTTTAGACTATAGAATGATGTATTATGATGTGTAAAAAGAAGATATTAGAAATATTGAATGAGAATCTAGAAAACATTGATTTTGGAGTGCGAAGCATAACATGTAGAAAGATGTTAATGTGTAGAATGTAGAATGATGCAAGTGTGGTGAGGTTCGTTTTAGATTAAAACCCTCAACAGTTGAGTATGAACCTTGAGAATAGAGTGCATCATAGGGTAATGAGCATAGCGTTTAAAAGTGTATGTAAGAAAGATATGTCATGAATCCGCTGAGTGTGAAACATGTAGTGTGTATGATGTATAACAAAGGATCGTAGAAAGATATGTGACTAATATACAATGTGTGAAATGTGTAGTGTGTGAGGTTCATGTGTAGAGTATGGCCTCAAAATTCAAGTGTGAACCAAAACATGAGAATGTGTTATAGAGTAATGACGATAAAATTTATAGATCAAAGTGTGCAAAATGACTTCTTAGAGATGTGAAGCGGGACACTTGAAGTGTTACAATAGATGTTATGTACACGTAATGATGTTATAAGGGGGGGAAGATAAGATTGATGCACCCCAAGTGTATGAGGAGGATTAAGATCATGTAACATCATCTAGGAGATCATCATTGTCATGGTCAAATGCAAATGGAGAAGAGTCAGAGACTTAGTAATCAATAGTACCCAAATAATCTAGTAAAGAGCCATTGAGGCATAAATTGTACATGCCCATAACATATTCTTCATTAGTGAAAGGAGGTAGTGGACAACTATGTGCATACCATCAAGTAAAATTTTGTGAATATCCAAGAAATGAATCATTGCAAATGAAAACATGACCAAAGGGCATAGGAAATGAGACATCAGTATGATCAAGATCTAAAGTGCCCCAATGTAGTCAAGCCATGACCGCCATGGTGTAAGTGGAGAAGTGTGATGAAATCTAGTAAGAATTACTTTGAGGTGAAAGACGTGATGACCATAAGTAGTTGTACTATGGATAAATCCATGATAGAGATGAGGATCATGAGGTGGAGGATATAGGTCATCAAATGAAAATCCTAGTCAAGTCAAGCAATCATGTTTACATATAGTATTGGAGCAAGTAGGATCAAATAGAATATGTTCCCAATCGAATCATTAATCAAAAGTGTGCATGTATGAGGAAGACGTGCAAATGGTGGTTGCATAAGAGAAAGTGAAATAGGTGGGAAAATGTCTGATGTTAGGACAAGACCTCAATAAAATACCATAGCATTAGTAGGAGGAGGGGGCAATGATGTGGATCGGACAATGTCTAACATGAAAATAACACCTTCAAGCGGTGGTAAGTGATCCGTAGAATGCATAGGTTGTGGGTCATTAGTAGTAAATAATTTTGGAGTAGGGAGTATAGTGGTTGATTCATGGTTACAATATTTGAATGGTTCACAATCAACATAAATTGTATACTCTACACCCTCATGTAAGAATTTAACACATTGAATCTTTGTAGAGGATACTACTTGTATGGCATGAAGCCATGGTATACCCACTAAGAAATTTTATAAAACTAGAAAGTCATGGACAAAGAAAATTGTTGATGTGTAATCACAACAAACTTGATTACTCATAAGTGAATGGTTGAGGTAGTCAATGTGATCTTTCAATCATGGAATTATCCCAAAGTGTGGGACTTTACAATCGGGTAACCCTCCTAGGAGAAGGCCACTTCTTATCCTATCCTAGTGCCAACTACTCTAAAGTGTAGAGAGTTGCAGATCTAAACCTAATCTAATATTTCCAAGGAAGTGGGGGTAAAGAAAAATCCATGAAAATAAAACCTACTCAAAGGGAAGTTGATGCACCAAGAAGGACGTTGAACAACTCGCGTAATAAACACAACACTACTAGAACCTTACAATGAAACAACAATAATACACAATAACCTTGCATGCAATGAAAGATCAAAAATATGCAATAGAAAACAGAAGAGGGTTTGAAACATACACAAATATGATTTTATTGCTATCAAAGTTGATACAATACATCACATTTAGGGAGAAAGGCACAAAATTTGCATTACAATGTTAAAGTAGGGAGGTTTAGAATCTCCGCAAAATATCTTACATACAATAAGAAGAAGGGAGAAGCAAATACAAGTTTTCCACCATTTTAAAATGAGCCCCTCCTTATAATATATAGGAAGAATGAGAGAAGGGAGAGAGAAGGAATTCAAAATCTTGCTTCAACCACCCTAAAATGCATTAAAATCACCTGTAACAATGATGGGTGCCACTACAAAACCCATGCCTCCATGTACTTTTCCTTGTTGGGGAAGAAAGGAAGCCCATATCTCATCATTTTGGTAAGTGGGAAATATGTAACCACCCTCTAAAATGGTGGAATGTATTTCTTCCTATTTAAGTACTTAGTCTCACTAAAATTAAGAAAACTTTCCAAAAGGTCTGATTTTATGCAAATCTGAGATCCCAGTCAAAAATTATGGCCATCTAGACATGAGGGTGCCATACTACAATAAATGCGGGTAGTTGATTTTTTTTTTTGGACTTCAAACTTCCATCGCATCCTCCGAAGTATGAAACTTCAAATTTTCGGTATTCGAAACTTCAAGAATTTTGATTTCAAAGTTTGGGTTATTATACATCCCTTTGAGTTTGTGAAAGCTTTGAAACTACGAAACCATGAATTCCAAAATTTAGACTTCAAGTTTTGATTTTTATGCACTGGGGCTTCAACATTACGAAATGCCAAAACCCCAAAGTCTAAAATTCAGACTTTGGGTTTCAGACTTTGCATTTTGGGGTTTTGGGACTTTAGGTTTTGGGATTCAGGACTTTAGGTTTTGGGGATTCAAGACTTTGGGTTTGGGTTTCAGGGACTTTAGGTTTGAGGGATTCAAGAAATGTTCATCCGCTCAACCCTCCCGCTATCTCCAAACTCTCGAAAGCCCAAAGTCTAAATTTCGGACTTTAGGTTTTAGAATTTTCTCCCCCCAACAAGGCATTGTTCACTGCTTGTGAGCTCCCAAGAATATGAAATTAACCTTACTTTTATGCATTGACCTTTGAATTTTAGAGCTTTACGCTCCTTGTCTCCGGGTTTCACCATTTTTTCTTAGGCCTACCACTAAACGACCTTAACTCGAAGTCTAAATTTCAGACTTCAAGCACCTTCATTCCCAAACAGTTTTGAACTCATGATATTCCTTGCAATGTGCTCGGTCCACTTCAACTCACTCATTTCGATCCCAAAACACAAGCTCCCATGGCTGAATCTATCCTTTTACTTCCTTTTTGAAAAGGTCATCTTTGTCCAAATTTTCTCGGAGGCCAAATCGGATAACACAAACCATTTGAAGGGTTTTTCTTGATAGTGATAGGTAAAGTGCTCCTTCCTATGCATGGATGAATGGAACCATTATATGAATGAAGATAAATGGAGGAAGGATTAACATAAGAAGTAGAAATTTTGATAGCTTAAATGAATGATAAAGTGAACAGATTAAGCTCATATTCATTATCGACTATAATTTGTGTGAAACTACATTCTTAATGTGAATCATGATGTATAAAGGTGGATCATTGTCAAAAGCAGCAAGATCAATAGGAGGATTAGATGGAAAAGTGATGTGCTGAGAAAATGCATCTATGAATGTGTTATAGACTATATCTAGATGAATATCAGAAGGAACATGAGTAGTAGCCAAGAGAGTAATGATTTTAGCTCTTAATTCAGGGTGGATAAGAAAGAAATCATGAATAGAAATATCCATGATGAGAGGATCTTAGAAAAATGCAAGAAAAAATGAAAGAAATACCCTAAAGGTGTTCAAAGAGGATGGGTTAAAAAAATTATCTACCAAAAATAATATTTTTGTTTAAACCCTAGATACGATATTTCAAAGTCACAACAATAAATAAAGTTGTAAAGTACAGAAAGTGATACAAGTAATAAGAAATATGAATTAAAACCCTAAGTGTAATGAAGATATAGAATACTTATATGATTTCACAATATTCCCGACATTGTGCCAAGGTGGAAGATGGGTAAATATGAAACATAGGAGTTCATGGATGAACCCAGAAAAATGTAGAAGTGTAGAAGAAGGCTGGACTAGGGAACCTTGGGAAGTATTGGGGCACCCAGCACTAGGATCCTTTTGTAGGCACCCGAGTTTATGCGGATGCTCGAGAAAATTTATTTCTTAGGGTCGCTAGGTTATCACAATCCTTCTTTGTCTATCACTAGAATGTCGCAAAATGATCACCTGATGATGTTATTGATAACCTGCAATAAAGATATGACCTGCAAAAACCCCAAAATACATCAAATCCTAAAAAGAAATATGTAGAATGGGAGGTCGAATGTCATTGGATGTCTAGAAAAGAGAACTTACGACCACGCACCGCACTATAATGTAGACCCCATGTAGTTATATGTTTTTGTGTGTAGATATTATTCCCTAGGTGGCACTTGTGCGTGTTCCACTTGATAGCGAACAAGTAGCTAGATGTAAAAGATGTAAATATATGTGTACATGGAAAAATGAGCGTCCCCTCTTATGAAGTGTATGCGAGAATAACTAGCCCTTATCCCTTGAGTGAAGCTAGATGGATGCAAATATTATCTTTATATGATTATGAATGCATCATTACATGGTGATAGTATATGCTTAGAGCTTGGTTCTTTATTATGGTCACATAATTTTATATTTATATGGCTCCCTTTCTTGAATTTTGTAATACCAAAAATATAAGATGTCAAAATGGCTAAAAAGGACCCAAAAGATGTGACAAAATTTTAAAGAGGTCATGGGTGCCCGGAGGGAACATGGGCACCTAATACTAGCATCTTGGTTGGGAACCGGTGTCTAAGGTGAGAAATGTTGTAGTGTGAAAAGACATACTAGGCTAGAAGGAGTGTAAGATCGACAAAGGCAACAAAAAAGAAAGAAAAGATGGCCAAAGACATGGGTCGAATAATACTTTTCTTTATTTGGAATAATATGAATAATAGTATATGACGAGGAATAAATACATACCCAAAGTGTGAGATTTAGTCTCTAAAAATTTGAAAAATCACCATATCAAACGTAAAAAGGAAAATGTAGAATGGGGAGTGGGACTGACCGGAGGCCACCCGAAGAGTGAAATTATGACTAAGCATTACAATACATCTTAGACTCTATGTAGTTGTTTTTAGTGTGTGTAGAAATTGTGTTCTAGGATGCCCTTGTGCAAGATGTACTTGATACCAGTATAAATTTTCTAAAAGATGCAAATATGTGGATGGAAAAAAATGAGCTTCCCCTTCCTATGCTATGTATGTAGTCCCTTCTCCCTTGAATGGAGGCTAGATGGATGCTTTGGAGTGTTTTAGGTGCGTTACGAGAATGTAAGCTTAGGTGGTACTAGTAATGCTTAGTACTTGGTTCCTCATTTTGAACACATAACTATATATTTATATGATTCCCTTTTGAATTTTGTAATTGGAAACTAGAGGGCCAACCCATAAGTGAAAAATATACCTAAAAGATAAAAGAGACCCAAAAGGAGCGAGTAAGATAAGAAAGGGTCGGGGGTTCCTAGAGGGTAAGGAGTGCCTAGGCACTTTTTTTCTTTGCTAGGATCTGGTGTCTAAAGTCATAAAATATAAATAAGTAAGGTTTCAGTTTGGTTGTAGGGTGTGCAAGACTAAATAGAAAGAAAGAGATAATGAAATGAGACCAATGATATTTTTCAACCATTAGTTTTCATACTTAGGAATCATGTAAATGCTAGTATGCTTTTAGGACCTAGAAATGTACCCAAGTGCATGATGTTTTGTCTAAATTTTCCTTGACCTTATGTTGTTGAGTGAATGCTAGATAACATAAAGTAGATAGAAGATGCATACCTTATTATCCATATAGAGTGTGCAACAAATAACGCTCCAAGTGGACAAGTGAAGCATGAAGTGATTGCAAAATGAAGCATGGAGACTAAGAAAGGAATGTATGATCCTAGGGGTGAAGCATATGCATAAATATGTGCTGCTAGAAATTTTTCTTGATGAAGTAATTTTCTCCTTGTTGTGAATTAAAGATAGACTGCAAAAGAAGAGAGAAAGCGGTCAAAGTCATGTATATGAAAATTTGTGTATAGTATGTAAAAGTGTGACAAAGTAGTAGTAAAATGAAAGTGTGCAATTGATGTAAAAGTGTTTAAAGGATAGAAAAATGTCTTGAAATGATATGAACAACGGGTTTTGGGTGATCTCACACCAAGAGAGTTTTGGAGATCTCACGCCAAATAAGAGTTTTTAGGAGATCTCGCACCAAGTGCAAGTTATTGGGAGATCTCATGCCAATAAGAAAGTGGTGGGGATAGAGGTATAATATTACTCTCATTCCATGACTCTACCTAATAAGAACCACTATTGCTTTAGTACATCTTGATTTAATTTTGATTGTCCGAATTGGTTGCTTTGATTAAAGGAAATAGAATGCATTATGTAAGTGAAGGCCTATGCCTATAACTATCGAACTACTTTGAAGGTTTTTGTGAAATTTTTTGATATGAGAAAATGATTGGATGTGCCCAAGGACATAAGCACCCAAGGGAGGACACATGCTCCCAAAAACTACTAGATGATCTTGGGCACTATGGTCTATTTTGTGTGTGATGTCCAAGTATGTTTATAAAAATTTCTATGACTATGTTTGTGTGTTGATTTTTTTGTGTAAATATATGTTGTATCTTTGAGATAATGTAGGGGTGATTTATTCACCTAATGTATGCCCCCTTTTTGTGGTGCATGTGATGAATGTAGGAATATGTGGTCAAAATGAGAGGACTGAAACCGAGATGAAATGGGTCAATACAGGGGAGAGGGGATGTGCATGGTAGAAACCAAGGCATATGGAAACAAATTAGGATAATAACATGTGTTAGTATAGATAAATATAACATTGAAGTAGAATACAATATAAAAATCAAGTGTGAAAACAAGATAGACCACAAAAAGTGGGTTTCGGACATGAGACATTGCTTACAATCTCACAAGAAAATCAAGAACGAAGTGGTAAAAGCATAAAATGATCACACAAGACATAGGGCATAGCCAAAAATAATATCATATAATAGAAAAAAATTGCAAGCAAAGTGTATCGAACAACCATGGTTGTAAATAGACTTCAAAGAAAATGTTGCACATGGAGCACTGTTAACATGTTAAAAAGATAGATAGTATGTCAAAGTGTGTATAGATCAATGGAAAGTAAGTGATAGTAAGCATAAGTAGTAAATGATGAGATAATAGAACTTGTAATGTGTGTGATTAAGAAAAGTAGATGACAATGAAGCCTTAGTGGGGACCGGTAAAAGATACTATGCTAAACATCATGCATCATTTAAGAATCTGTAAGATATCCGCATTCAAAACTAGATACCAAGTGAATGTTTATGTGTATATGATAAATATAATGACATACGAGTATCGAATACCATAATAAACAAAGTGCAACATGTAATTAGTATAAGAAAGTAAGAGTATGTGTAACCAAGATATGCAAATGCGGTGGATGAGTGTGATGCTATGCAATGTGTGAATGTGATAACAACAACGCGACCCTCAATGGATGTATATGAGATGAGGTTCATTTATAAAATACCCTCAAAAATCAACAATGAACCATAGAAAAGAGTGCGTCATCGGAAATGGTTTGAGAATGTGTGCTAAAAATATAGATCATGAAGCATAGAGTATGAGTAGTGAATGTGGTGAGGTGCATTTCATATTTATACCCTTAGCAGTAAAGTATGAACCGTGGGAGTAGAGTGCATCATAGGATAATGATAATATAATGTGTGTATCAAATCATATCGAATGCTAGGAAAGATTATACATTAAGCACGAGATCATGTAATGTCGAAGTAACCATTTTGAGAGTAATGAAAAGGGGGAAGAAGATGTGATACCCCAAGTGTTCCAATGATGGAGAGCTATGTGACGATGAAATAAATACATTTAGATGGTCACGGGGCTTTGAATGTATCATAAGAAATCATATTTTTGTCATAATGGTAGGTAGGAGCAAGAGGACTAGGGTTAGATTTTGGATTGAGAGTAAGTAGTGTAAACAAGTTATGTAGAGTTTTTTGGTCTTTCTTAGAGAGTGGTTTCTCATTTAGAATTGGTAACAAAATGGAATAATTGATAGAAGGAGGAGATGGACTAATTCTTAAAGGAGTTAGCTTAGTTGGAACTAGTAATGTTGTAGAAGGATTGAGAAGAGGAGGGGATGGACTAATTTTTAGAGGAGGTTTCTTAGTTGGAATGGGTTAGACAGGCCGCTCTTGATTGACCAAAGGAGGAACATTAGTAACTATGGAATGATGCTCATTAAACATGGAAGGACTAGATTTAGGAGCCCATTGGGATTTAAAATTTAATATGTAACAAGATTTTGTGAAGCAAATGAACCTAAAACCTTGACACTCAAGGTGCTTGATTCTTCATTTTAGAGTGTAGAAATCATTATCATTATGTTAATTGATTAAATGATAATTGCATAATGGGAGAACTTGGTATTTTTCAAGCGAGATAAGAAGGGTAACAAAGATTAATTAGTCATTTGATCAATTGATGATTAAGGAGCCAAGAAAGAAAATCATATTTCTTAGCATTGAGATAAAACTTGGAGAGGGGCATGTAGTGGTAAGACTTGAGGTTCACTTATATGAGGACATTTTGAAGATATATAAGTATGATGAGATGTAGAATAAAAACAAGCATGGGATTGAGAAGCATACTTGAGATGTTGGATTTAAACTTTAAGAGATGTAATTTTTGTTTCCATAGCTCGAATTTTATCTTGAAATAAACAATGTAAATCTTGAATTGACTGTAAGATAGGTTGATTAGATGGAGTATTAGGACCGATAGAGTCATTATATAGGTGATTCAGATGGTAATTCCTTTAGTAGATGGTGCATTTCAAGGGAGATACTTAACGTATAGGGAATTTTGGAGAATAGATTTTCCAAGTAGATGCATTTGAAGTAGGAAATGCAAAGAGATTTGAGGAATTTTTGAGCCGTGAAAGAATATTGGATAGAATAAGAAAAATGAGGATCCAAGTGTATGATCACGAGTGGGGTTCACCAAATGATTTAATAAAAATTGAATTATTAAACCATAGTGTAGAGTAAATACTATAAGTAATGATGTATAATTGATAACATACAATAAGACACAAGAAATTAAGCATGTAAAATATAAAACCCTAAGTAAGAGAGAGGATATGTAGACTTAGTTGGTTTACACACAACTGGATCTGATCTAGGTTCAAGGAAAAGTTCTAAACATGCTAGGTAGAGTCTTGTAAATTCTCAATATAAATTTTGTACTCACGAAAAGAGCTAGACATGGGCACCCATAGCTATACATGGGCACATGGGTGCTGGAGATTGGGCTGGGCACTTGTGATTACATAGGTGATCGAATAAAATTTTATTTTTTTGTTAAGGTTCCTTAGTTTCCCTTTGTTGATCGGGCCGATAGTCACTCGTTGATCATCGATGATACCTATAACTGTAAAAGATAAGTTCACCTGTAAAATATCACAAAACGCATCAAGCCTAAAAAGGAAAATGTAAAATGGGGAGTCGAATGATCCCAATGATCACCCAAAGAGTGAACTTACAATCGAGCACCGAACTACATCTCGAGTCCATGTATTTCTTATGAGTGTGTGTAGAAATTGTGCCTTAGGATGCCATAGTGTAAGATGCACTAGATAACGGGTTAAATTTTCTAAAAGATGCAAATGTGTGGATGTAAAAAAATGAACTTCGCCTTCGTATGTTGTGTATGCAGTCCCTTGTCCTTGGAATGGATGCTATATGGATGTTTTTAGTTCTTTAGGTTCTTTTTGAATGCAATCTTAGGTGGTAATAGTAATACTTAGTGCTTGGTACCTCGTTTTGAACACATAACTATGTATTTATATGATTTCCTTTATTGAATTTCGTATTGGAAAACTAGAAGGCAGACCTATAAGTGAAAAAATAACCCAAAAGATAAAAGACACCCAAAAGGAGAGAGTAAGATAAGAAAGGGTTAGGTGCACCTAAAGGGGATAGGAGCGCCCGGCACTATTGTCTTGGTTTGGAACTAGTGTCCCATAAAAGATAAACATGTAAAGTTTTGACTGGGTTGTAGGGTGTGCAAGACCAAATAAAAAGAAAAATAAAAAGAAAAAGAGGCAAAATGATAGTTTTCAACCACTACTTTTCTTTCTTAGGAATCATGTAAATGCTAGTGTACTTTGAAGACCTAGAAATGTACTCGAGTGTGTGATTTTATGTCTACAAAATTGAAGAAATCACAACCATTTAGAGCTGAAATAAGCATTTATAAAAATCAAAAGAACATCTAACATTTATTATTGCATTTATCAAAGTCGGTTAATATGAGGATAATTGATTACTTGCATTATAATGTAATGCTAGTTGATCTACGTTGTAGTTCATATGATATAATAAAAAAACTACTCCCATCAATGGGACTAATAATAATGAATGGTTATACTTTTCATAACACATGCAAGGTGTCACTATGACATTAGGATTACAATGAAGGATATATTTTTCATATGGATAGACACATGAATATGGAAAAGAGAATAATTCTTTTGGATTTTAGAATAATAAAAACACAAGCATGTGATAATATTTTAAAAATTTTATTGTTGTGAGATACACACCCCATGGTTTTCATTGTATTGGCTAAGGATTGTATAGTTTCCATCCTTATTTTTTTTTGCACCAATGTTTTGGAATCGATTTTTATTTTATTTTCTAGGTCTATTTTTTATGCTTCTCTCTATAACTATGAAACATTATGTGCTTTTATTGGAAAGCAACATATTTTTCAATCATTATTACTTCAAGAGATAATCTTTAATATCTTTTGGATAATTGTAAAGGTATGGTTTTGGGAGGAACCTTTCCCTATTACAATTTAAAGGACAAAAACCCAAATAAGTCACTAGACTAAAAAGAAACGATATAAAACAATTTCCTCGTAAAGACTTTGAAACAAAAAAATCCAAACGGTAGCATGAAACAAACCAACATAATCTAGTTAAATAATGTGACCTATGAGTCATATGCAGAGAAGCAACGAACTTTGTAGAAGAACCTATTTCATTATTAAGGAAAAATTTCCACTCATCCTTGTTATTATCATTATAAGGTGCATGCCCACTTGGTAAAAGAACTTCAATAGAATTAATTGGTAGAAATGTATTCTTCCTTTTTGGAGAGGTGGACAGAAAATTTCCTTGATCACTCCTTAATTAAATTTTTACATCATTGTTTCCCTAACTTTCATTTAAGGTACAAAATCGACTGAATCCTTTAGATCTATAGCTGAATCGAATCTCTAAGAGTTATCATTCTCACCACTAAATGACATGGGAGAGCATCTTTCAACCAAGTGGTTATCTCTTTCTACCATCTCTCAATCTTAAAATTAGAAGTAATATGTACCAATGCAAGGCACCTTCTACATCTAAATGGCATCCCTTCATAATAAAGGCATTGGATCCATGTTCTATCTTTAAATTTTAGCTCAATATAGAAAGCAAGGTTCTTTGAGGTGTATAAATCAACTAAGCTATGAGTATATGTTGTCTCGGTGTGATTGAACTAAAATTTGAATATTATAGTCTAATCTAATGCTATAGGAGTAGAAAAATAACTGAATAAATGAAGTAATTAAATACTAAAGCAAAGATCAAGAAATCTAAGAAATGAAATGTGAAACCCTAATGTGTAAAGAGGGTTAAGAAGGCCTTAGCTGATTCAATGATGTTGTGGGACTATCTTGCGGTGGAGACTAGATGCACAGGAGGAGGAAACATTCACATAATAGCTTGAGAAAGTACAAATATGGATTTTTGGCTAGACTGGGGTTCCTGGAGAGGAATAACGGCACCCATGCACACCATAATCTAAGATCTAGGTGCCCTGGCCTATGGAAATGACCAAAAAACATCCTCTCGAGGTTTCACTAAGTGTTCGTCCGTGTTCACTTCCTTTCACATGAACGTCGATGCGCTTTTTCAGATGTCTTTGTAAACCTACAATGAAGAATCACCTGTAAAACCCTAGACAAAAAAACAAAACCCTAAAAAGAGAAAGTTGCATTTGAAGAGTTCAAACTATCGTAGGCTTCCATATTGATGAATTTATCACTCAACGCTACACTACATCTCATACCCATTGTAGTTCTAGGTGTGTGTGTCTCGTGTAATTATACCCTAGGTTTCTCTTGTTGCAGTCACACTTTGTAAATGAGCAAGAAAATAACTAAATGTAAAATGTAATAAATGTGTGCATAGAAATAATAGACTCCCCTTCTATGAACTGTGATGTCGAAGAACCAACATTTTGTGCCTTTTGATGGAACTATATGGATGAAATGTAGCTATAGATTCATTTGATGAATGTAACCTTAAGTGGTGATACTAAGTGCTTAGTGTTTGGTCCCTCATTATTGTCACATAACTTTATATTTAGATGGATATCTTGTTTTAATTTCATAATCAACCCTAAAAAGGCTGACCACTAAAAATATAAGAATCTCAAATGGATATAAAGTTCCCAAAAATCATAAGAAAGAGTAAAGAGGATTAGTGTGCAGGAGGGGACCAAGGCGCTTAGGGTGGCCCAATCTTTGCTAGGCGCCCTAGTCGGAAATAGGAAAAATGCAAAGATGAGAATATAGATTGGGAAAGTACGGGTGCAAGATCGAAAATGGAAATAGAAAATAATGCAAAATGGCCAAGGACATGGGCTAATTATTACTCTTTTATCCGAGAACCATATGAATACTAATATAAGACCGGGACTAAATAATGACTAAAAGTCGTGATTTCTGTCTAGATTTTCCCCACTTTATGTTGGTGGTGGAAAGCTCAAGAACATAAGTAGATAGAGATGCATACCTGATATTAATGTAGAGTGATGTAGAATGCGTTCTAAACGACTAAATAGAGCGTGGAGTTATAAAAACATATAACGTGGAGACTAAAGATGCAAAAGTGAAAAAAGTGACGAGACCGAACCTAGGGTGAAATCACGTGTTTAGATGTCAATGTGTGTGGTGTACCTACATTGTTAGTATAATGTGTGTGATGTAACATCCGTGTGTGTGAAATTTATTTGTTGCTTGTCATACTGAGATGAATTTGCAAAAGAGAAGACGATCAAGTAGTCAAATATGCATGTATATGTGTAATGTGTAAAAATGTATGTATATATGTCAAAAGCATGTAAATAAAGTATGAAAATGAAAAAGGAACATGTGCACTGATACATGGTGAGAAAAGAATGGGTGTGGAAAGGATCTTGTCAATGTCATGTGATATTTTTGGGTGATCTCACGCGACTAGCCAAAGAAGTGTAGGGAGGAAAGTCTGATTTATCCTCCAACTTATAACTACTTCTGTAATGTAGGGAGGAATAGTATGGAGGAATAGTTTAATTTAACATATCTCTGTAGTTTCAAGTTTTTAGGTGATCCGACGCCATTGGATGAAATAGTGTAGAGAGCTAGGTGTTTTTATCCTCTAACTTGTAAATTCTACCCAGAATTATAAGGACAAACTTCCCTTTAAAAGCCATTGTTTATGAAGTTTTTAGACAAGTTTGAACCCACTCGTGTAACCCACTATGTCCTAGAAAAAAATTAAAACTGAACTTTATCGGATCTTGTGTGTAAACCCATATGATTCCCACCATTTGGGGGTACATGCGACATCGCGAGATAGGAGAATATGACCCAAAAGAGGACTCGAAGATATTGAAAGTGTGCCCTACGGGGGAGGGGATGTACTTGGTAGAAACCAAGGAAAAAATAAACAAGGTAGCCATAAAAAGTGTTAGTAGGAACATGTGTGTAGAAAATAAGTCTAAGACAAACAAAGAATGTGTAAGCTAAAACATAAGAAAATAATGTAAACACCCAAGAAGACAATATAGGCCGTAAAAGTGGGATTCAAACATGGGACACCACTCATAGTGTGGCAAGACACTTAAGGTGTAGTGGATGCAAAAAAATAAGTGTGCACACAAGATGAAGGAAAGTCCCACAAATCATAACAAGAAATAGCAGATAGTATTAAAAAAAAAGTATCCTGTAAAATAAATGTTGAACATGATATACCTATTAGCATGTTAGAAATATAAAGCATATATCAAAGCGTGAATAAACCAAAGTAGTGTGCTATGAAAAAGAATGAAACATTAAAACCGGTAGGGTACAAATGTGGATGCCCCCGGGAGCCACTATGGGGGGTAGTTAAGCATCAATGTTTCATGTATTAGCCCTATAAAACCTTTGATCACAACTAGAAATCCGGTGGGCACACATGTGTGTATGATAATGATAATGACATACAAGATATCTATCTAGTATGTGTAATAAAGTTTACATATAAAAGAAATTGTAAGAAAGAGTAAATGTAGCCATAAAATATAGTATGATGTTGATGTGTTGGTGCTCAAATTAGTCTTGCCACATTTTCCATTAAAATCCCTCAATTTACGGCCTCTGTCATGTTTTATCTCCCCATGTTGGTACTTGAGGACTCTGTCCTCCATTTGGTTGCCATGATTAGTTCCTCCTTAGTCGAAGGTCACTTAAAAATCTAGAATTTGTTCTTTGTTTCTCTATCCATCTGAAGGTGTCTGTAAATTGGGCATAAAACTCGAACTGTTCCTTTCCTTCCATTTTCCACAGTCATGTGTTGTCGTCCCTGCAATTTTTGTCCAAATACCTGAGGAAAAGTGATTGAATAAAGCTCAGATGATCATGTGTGAACCTTATAACGTTTCCAAATTCTATCCTTGAAGAAGATTTCATCTCTGGGCTCAAATAGTGATTTCCCTACATTTTACGGCTTGATGGGTGTGTTTCTCCTGTCAAATTCAAATCTCTGCATTAGTAGAAACATGGCACTTTTTGGTTGGATGCGGCTCGGCGGGACACTCTAAATTTTTTTGGATCATTTTCAACTGAAAACCTGTCCATGTGGAGGAATGATGCTCATTTGAAGAATCACCTTTTTGTTTTTCCTTGGAGTTGCGCCAGGGGGACACATGGAGGATTTCGCTGCTTTGGATGGAATTAGAAATTTTTTTCATGCAGTTGGTACAGTTTTGGCGGGTCATGGACACGTGGTGAGATGGCACTCATTTGAAGATCTACCTCAGGGTCCCACCTTAACAAATGTGATAGAGGGATAGGTGGAGGTTTCCACCGGCTTTAGGGGACTTAAAATTTTTAAAGAAATTTTCTAAGGCCTGGGACACGTGGTGAGCCCACACTCATTTAGGGTCTCCGCTTTTGGGACCATCTTGAAGTTGTGCCATAAAGACACATGGAGGTTTCTGTCGGGCCTTCCTTTACTTAGACCTTTCAAGCAATTTCCTAAAGGGCCTAAGACACATGGAGGGACTACACATGTTTGGGGACCGGCCCTTGGGTTTTATTTTGAAGAAGCACTAGGAGGAAACTTGGAGGCTTCCACTCACTCTACCTTTTTCTTGGAATTTTCAATGGTCAAGAAGACTGTCTTAGACCTTGGACATATGGCACTTCTGCTGAACTCTCAATATTTTTAACAAACTCTGCCGAAATGAGACATGTGTTGAGCCCACACTTGTTTGGGGTCTCTACTTTTGGGGACCATCTCAAGATGCACCATTGAGATGCGTGGTAATTTGAAAAGTCAAAAGGCGGGAGGCAGACTCTCGGGGAAAATTTGGAAAATTTTCCTTTTTCCAAAAATAGGTAAAATAGCAGAATTTAGCCACGGTTCCTCTAGGACCCACATTGGGACACGTGTCAAGCCCATTTTTCAAAGGCGGAGGGGTAGAGCAAATTGAGAAATTTTGCATTTTTTCCAAAGGGTATAAAAATAAAAAGGAACCTCTGGGCTCGTCTTAACTCAGATCTTCCACGTGGACAATCCAAATTCAAAAGGGAAATCAATGACAACTGTGCATCTATATCTGATTTTCTGCCATTTTTCTCTAAAGCTCTTAGGGATGCAAATTTTTATGGTTTTTTTATCATTTCTTGGTGTCTCCTACACACCAAATGAAGAGGAGAATTAATTTGATGTCCTGGTTTGGTGGGGAAGGTCTGAAAACGTCTTTTACCATTAAGATGTAATCTGACTATCAGATTCGATCTGATTTTTCTTTCCTTGGCACACAAGAAACCAGTTGATATCTTGGTTTGGTGGGAAAAATATGAAAACATCTTTTACCATTAAGATGTGATCTGACTATCGAGTTGGTCCGATTTTCTAGTTTTTCATTCCTTAGCACACAAAGGACCATATTTGATAGATGAGAGGAGGAAGTAGTTTATGTGCGAGTTGAAGAACGATTTACTAGGTGAAGAATTGAATGCTGGAAATATTTGGAGAGATTTTCCCTCTGCACACCTAACAAATTTTTGCAAATCTGATTCTGGGAGTCACGATCAAGGTTGTAACATGCAATGGTGCTTTGAATGTTTTTGGTTTTGGGGGGAAAACTTTGTTGTAAATGAAATATTATAAATTGCATGAATTTGTCATGCAAATGGTTGGAGTGTTAGAGGTCGGAAGCTAATTCCTGAGAGAAAAGTTTGACAGAGCCCATCTTTCTGAGACATTATCTGAGGAACTGTTTATTTCTTTTTGTGTTAAATTTGATCATGTCAAGGTGGTTGTGAGTGTACAACCATTGACAAGCTCTAAGATTGTTCTAGAAACTTTCCCCTGCTAATGAATTTAATCAAATTTGAGTTAATCTGTGTTGACTTTGAGAAAAGTTGTGTCTGCTTCATCTCTAAATGTTTGCAAATAGTTTTTCTTGTTCCCATTACAATCTTACATTGAAATATTTGTGAATCACACAAGATATTAGCTTTGTGATAGTTTGGTGGCATTTGTAATTTCATTTATCAGAAGAGCTTTCATTTGATAGTGAAATAAAAAAATTTAAAATCACTTTACTCCTAACATGATGATTAAGATTGTTTGTTAACTTTTGAGGGTATCTTAGGCGTGTTAAAACAAAGGTTGATAATGTTCAGTTAATTTTTTCCAATTTGAGCCTTCATTTTGAATTCTTAAAGTTTGTGTGAAAACGTGCTGATCTGGGCCTCCATTGAAGCACACCTTCGGTTAAAGGAACATTCTAGTTGTTACAAGCATTCTCATTGGTCAAGCCTTCCATTTTTGTAAAATCTCTCAAAGATATGGTGAGTCAAAATCCACTCTGCCTCACCTCCCACCAAATTCATTTAAAAACAACCAATCCTACCCATACTACCCATGTTTGTCCTGTGTGTGTAAAAATGCATAATCTTTGTTACCAAAACATACGAAACAATCAGGTTTTCATTGTCTTTAGTAGCCTAAACCTTTCTCAGAAAATATCTCCATTATCTAGGGTGACAACTCGTGAGAGTTAGATTTTTTTGTATTGATCATGTTTTCTTCAAGGTCTTCTTAATAACTTTGCAAAGAAGGACATCTCCATCTCCTCCACAAACAATAGGCTACAAAAGGGTCCTCTCACCCTGGTTGAAAGGCACAACCATAAAGTAGTGAGGATAGATCAAATCCTCTTAAGGGTGCTACCCATTTCTCCACATCTGAGTGACAAAGAGCAAGTTGCATCTCTTCCTCGGCTACAAAATGACACACAACATGCTATGCTTGTCTCTAAGCTTCCTGTCAAAACCGTGATGCTGCTCAGCTTCTAAGGGAGAATCAATTTGAGTACCAAAACCATTTCTAGCACCGTTTATGGGGGCTTGATTTCCTGTACCGAGGACCTGATCTCCATTGCTAGAGAACTGATTTACATTGCTGAGACTAATTTGTTGATCTGTTACCTGTTCATATCCATTTGGCCCACCAATACCATTTTTGGTGCCATTATCGAGGAGATTGTGATTGCAATTCATACTGCACCTGCAGTAAACATTTCTTATATGCTTTAAGTACTAGTACATTGTTTCAACATCATCTTGTGTTCAAGCCACGGAAGGAGTGTTCAAAGTTACGAGTGTTGTGTGTAATATTTCCAGTTTCTATAGTTATTTCATTAAGTTTCATTGATAAATCTAGGTAAAGGAAGGTTAGATCTCTCCATTTCTAGTTTCTAAGTGTTGTGTAAATTTTATAGATCATATTTTTAGTGCATTTGCACAACTAAGGTGGAAATTCTTAATGGTGACTCCGTGTTAATCGATTTTTGATAAATACCGAGTGTCTTAACCTTTTTCAAGTGATATTTGTTACTAATATTTGTAAAGATGGAAGGAAGAAGATCTTTCTTCGCTAGGTATCCTACTAGGACATTATTTCCAAATCTAGGAAAAAGAAATTCAAAAGGAAGAAGAGCTTGGATATTTGTTGAAGATCAGCGATCAAGAAAAGAGATCTTCATTGATTAAAGTGATTATCCCATCATTAAATATTGCCATTCAAGTGTTTCGAATTAGGTAGTCTTTTTGTGGAATTAAATTCTCCATCCGGAGAGAGGCCTTCATTTGAATTTGAAGAGTTTGCTTCTCATTCGGCCATGTGTTTTACAAATTTGATACGGTTTTCCAATAAAAAGAGCCTTTAGGGGATATCCATTTTGGAAGTTATACTCCTATGTTTCAAAGACCCCTTGTCCCTTATCAGTTTGATTCTCCTCTAAGGTCACCTCCTCAAAACAACATGGCCCATCCCCCACCCAGACCTCCATTTGTTGTAAATACTTTTGGTCCTATAAATTTTAGAGGGATGGCTGGTTATCCAAATGCAGTTCCCCAAGATGTAAGAAATATACTACCAAAGTTCCAAGGAAATAATGCTATAACTGGTGATCAGCAATTAAAGCTCTTTATCAACATGATGGAAGACTTTGAGATTGAATTTGAAGATGTATATATCAAATTATTTATCCATACTTTGGAGGAAGATGCAAGGGACTAGTATAAAGCTTTTCCAGATAATTCCATTGATTCTTGGACCGAAATGAATAATGCATTCAGATCTGCAGTATGGTGACAAAATGAATCCTAGGTTTCTTTTGTCAGACTTTGAGAATATTAAAAAGAATCCTAATGAATCAAGTGCATGACTTCAACACTAGATTTAATAAGACATTGAGGATATTTCCTGTGAGTTTAAGGCCATGTGATGAGTCTTTTCTTATAAAGTATTCAGATGCATTTGATAAGAAAGTTGCTTACTACTTGAGGGAAAAAAACCCTACCAATTTGAGGCATGCCTTTACCATGGCTCTGCAAATTGAGAATAACATTAAAGTAATTAGGAAACCTCGTAATATGGAAGGTGTTAAGTGGTCAACCCGGAAAGACCTCAAACAAGTAAGGCGGCTGATTTGCAGGAAGTTGTGAAAACTTTGGTAGGGATCACAAAGAAATCTAATAAAAATTAGCCCAGGCAGAGAAAGGAATTGGGCAGAGTTCACAAGGAAACATAAGAAACAAGGCCAAGATAGATTTTCCAATCATCCTAGAAGTGAGCTGAGATATGATGACAGAGGAAAGGGACCTATGGGATCTACAAATAGACATCCCCAAGTTAGGGAAAACATAATGGTGCCTGATCCTTTGGCTTCTAGAGTTGTTGTTGTTGAAGAAACAAATGTAATTGATTGGTGTGACAGATGTTTCATGCCCCATGCTCCATGTGAAGTAGATCAGCAAGTAGAAGAGGAAGCTAATGATGATAACACTAATGATGATGCATGCATGATGGAGTGCTCTATAAGCTAATAGCAGGAGCAACTTAAATAGAGGTAATAAGTGCTAGAACTGCTGCTGATTTTTGGGATTACATTCACGGGTACCTCTTCTTCCTCCCTCTCATACTTTAGAAATAGATACTATACAAGATTTTGAATTTCCCAATAATGAATTTGAATATTTAAGAGCTTTAATGATAAAGAAGTATGATGGAGGAATCCCATCTGAGGAGGATAGGTAGTTATTGATGAACATTGTTGTTTCTCAAGAAAAGGATTATAATACTAGGAGTAGAGTTGTCAAAGGAGAAGGGCCTCAAGCCAAACCTAAATTTCCATTTCTTTCAAATATTCCTAAAGAGGCTCCTAAGAAAGATACACCTTCCAAAGGCCTTGCTATCCCAAACAAGATACATACCTCTCATCATGCCCAAACTGTCAAAACTCCCGTGCGATTTGATGAATGTGTCAATCTCCCTTCCAATGCTTTGCCTTACCAAAGTGTGTTCCATATGACATTGCCCAAGTTTTGAGTCAAATCAAAGTTAGTGTTCCAATTATTGAGCTGCTTAGGATTCTTGAGCACAAGAAGAGGGCATTGGAGTATTTGGGATTGAAAGAAGAGAAGAGTACCCCAGGTAGAAATGTAAACATTGTGGAGACTCCTCTAATCATTGAAGAGATAGAAACACCACCAGCATTGGAAGAACTAGGTGAACCACCTGAGGTTTATTTGGGAACATCCTTGGTAGAGTCTCAACTAAATGTAGATCCATTCTTCACCACTCTGATCATTAAGGACAAATTGTTACACAACTGTATGTTTGATTCGGGGCATCATGCAATGTTATGCCTTTGGAAGTCATGAATGAACTGGATATCAAAGTAACAACAACATATGGGAAGTGTACTGCCATGGATTCTAGAGAGGTGCCAGTGGTGGGATGTGTGAAAGGTTTGGTGGTACAACTTGCAGCTTATCCGGGTAGGAACTTGAAACTTGATGTTGTTATTATTGATTTCCCAGCCAAGTGGGGTATGCTATTGTCTAGAAAATGGGCTGAAAGTGTTGGTGGGAGTGTTCAAATGGATATGTCCTATGCTACCATCCCAATTGAGGGCATCTTTTTCAAATTGTATGGAGTAAAGAAGATGTTGCACCTCATTGAAGATCCCAACAATGCATCTTATGAAGTGTTGTACACAAGTGTTGATGCTAATAACTTTATTAGATTCCCTGATGGGAAAGAGAAAAAAATGGATCAATGTAAGAGTCTTGAACAAGTAGGCTCTCCATGGAATTTTCTATTTGATGGAGCTAACTACAAATTTGGAAATGGTTCCGGTGAGTTATGACTTCTCCAAGCTTGGAAGGGTTTGTTTTTATTTCAAAATTAAGTTTTAGTGTAATAAGAACATTCTTTGAGTATGAAGCATTGTTGTTAGGCTTGAGAATTGCTTGGAAACACTATGTTAAAGACATCATTGTTAAAGGAGATTCAGAACTAACTATTAAACAAATCAGAAAATTGTATGCTACTAAAAATCGGAGAGATGAGGACATCTAGTGTGTGTGAGAGTATGTGTACTAGGAGTAGATTACACTTTAAGAAACATGAATTATGATATGCTAGATGAGGTAAGAGATTCACTAACCGTAGTTTTAGGGGATGATGACCATGGAGTAGATGGAGGCATACCACCTATAGAAATGACTTTATTTTTATGAATGGATTTGAGTCAAAAATGATTCATAGAGATGATGGAATCAGACTTACAAATCTAATTGAGGCCTAGAAGCATTTCACAACCATCGAATGCTTATCCGATAAGGAAGGGTTCAAGAATAGTAAGAGGTCCTACTGTAATGTGATGTTTTACACCACCATATGAATTTTTCATTGGATAGGAGATTTGTAAACATGGAAAACCTATAGCGTCAAGAAGTGGAATAGAACATGTGCTGATGGGACATGATGGATCAACCTTAGTATTATTGATATGGATTGATCCGATAAAGGCACTAATGTGCAAGTTATTCTAAGAGATTTTGGCAAGGTAAACATGTTTAGAAAAAGAAATAATTGGTGGAGAAACATATGTGTTAGCAACAAAGAAATCAAGATCCTCCAATGCAAGAAGGAGAAATGTGTGATAAGTATGATTATGACAAATAATAGGTTTTCTTTTTGTGTTGTGGATGTAGGTTATTAAATATTTTGAGTTTACACTTTTCATTAACTAGTGTAGAGTTTGTAGCCTTTTGAAATTAAATCTTGTTGTTATTGATAAGATCCTGGATGATGGTGTGGAATTTGAGACACTGTTCTTAGAGTGCCTCACACATATGTGATAGTCACATAAAAATTTCTCATTATAATTTCTTCCTTTTGGTCGTGATGGGTCTAATTTAAGTGGTGGAGGAAGTGTGATAAGATTTCTCTCAAGAATTTGCTATAATATAAGATGTGGGGCAATAGGAAATTTGGTGAATGTACGCTAAAGTGGGCGTCACTTAATTTCTTTAGTAGTAGCTACCATGTTGAAAATGATTTTTCTGTCAAGAGGCTTTGTGGTGGAAGGTTTACATGTTCTCCTTCTTTGAAAGTGTACAGGTGATGATGCTTGTTCCTGATACTTAATCTTTCCATTGGATAAACATTTGGTTTCACAAAGCTTAAGGGTATGATTGGGTTGATCAAATGAAGGAGAGGTCTCAAAGAGTACGCTTTCTTGGAGAGGCGGTAGGAGACTCTAAATGAACAAGCCTTGAAGCTTAGCATCCGCAAGAAAATTTCAAATATTAGGTAAGTTGTTTTTGTAACACAATAAATTATTTTCTAAGTTTTTTTAGATCCCTATTTAATCTATGTGAGTTGGGCATATGATATCTTAGAGACGATATTGATAGAGAAGTGAGTGAGAAAGGAACTAGCAGGATGCACAAAAGAGGTTACCGAATTGACATGTAGGTCATAAAACCAACGCATCACATAATCATGAAGACTACGAGGAAAGAGCTTAGCTAGGAGAATGTGATCATCTGCAAAATCTAGAAAAACCACATGGAATGCTTAGAGGTTCTCTTGTGGGTCACCCTAGCCATTGAAAATAGGTAGTTTAGGGATGATGAAATTTGGTGGAAGCAGATAAGTGGATATAATGGGCGTAAATGGAGTATGAAACAATAGAGTGGAATCAAATGATGGAGACACATGAGAAGTAGCCTGTCATAATGGATGAATTTATGTTTGAAGGTCTTGATAAAGGGAGACTACATCTTGAGTGCCATCAGAAGGAGCCTGCAACATATGAGAAACAAGAGGTGGGGTATAGTGATTAGTAGGAATAGGGACAAAAATGAGAATGGTAGAGATGGTTGGAAGAGAATAAGTAAGTGGTTGCGTAACAACTAGCATGGGAATAATAGATGAAGAATTATGCTCCACAAGGTTTATGGATTCCTCATAAGAAGCATATAGAAACAAGTCTAAATCTTGAGGATAATAAACCATATGATCATTGATGGGTTTAAGATGAGCTTCGGTAAATGCTTAGGAATATTGATGCATAGTAAATAATAGAAAAATATCCCTAAGTAAATGGTGGCGTCAAATGCAAGCTCAAAAAATGATTAAAATAAAATTTTAATATTCTAGTGTAATATAATGCTATAAGAGCACTAAAATAGCTTAATAAATGAAGTAATAAAATAATGAAATAGTACCCAAGAAATCTAAGAAATGAAAGACCCTCGTGGTGGAAAAATTATGAGCTTAATCACCTAGTGATTAAGAGCCAAGAGGATATTGACTCGAGATATGGATTTAGATAATGTTGATGTTCCTGATACGATGGTTGTGGTGTCCTCTTCTATTGGTCAGGTTACACCTCATGTTGTAGTAAAATTTTCTTCTTCTCCTCCTACAGATCACGAGAAACTAGAGAATCTTGAAATTATCATCCTGATATCTCCTAAAGAAAATGTAAATCCTAATGTTGATGTAGGTTGGATTACTGTGGGGAACAAGAAGAAAAATAAAAATGCTAAATCTCCCCTCAAAATGTAGTTGATATTCCGTGGGTTAGAGATGGGATAAGATGGTTTAATGTTATTGTGATTTTGGTTGTATCTCTTTAGGCCACTAGTAGAGCCGAGCTTTTTTTGTATATATATCTTTTTCTCCATTATACTGTGGGTTTTTGGATCCCCTCAAAATTCAATACCTGTACCTTATCTAATAAAAATCTAAGAAATGAAATGTGAAAGATTAAATGTGAAAAGAGAGTTAAGAATGCCTTAGTTGATTCAATGATGCACTTGGGATCATTTGCGTCGCAAAGAGAGAATGGATGAACAACGGGAGGAAACCTTTGACAAGAGCCGAAAAGTACAAATCTAAATCTGTCTTGCTAGACTAGGGCACTGGAGAGGGATAGGTGAACCATAGTCTTATATCTATGTGCCCTGGTCTACATATATGAATCAAAAACCTCCTCTGAGGTGTCATTGAGTGTTTCCCTATGTTCTCTTCCTATTGTGTGAATGTCACTACACTTAGCCGATGTCATCATAAAACAACACTAAAAACCACCTATAAAACCCTAGATAAAGCATCAAAACCCAAAAAATAAAGATGTATATGAAGGGGCCGACTATCCTAGGATTCTAGATTGATGGACTTATCATTGAGTTATGTACTAAATATCAGATCCAATGTAGTTTTAAGCGTGTGTGTAATTGTGCCATAGGTTTCTCTTGTGTCAGGCACACTTTTTGAAATAGTGAGCAAATAAATAGATGTAGAATGTAATAAATGTGTGCATGGAAAGAATATACTTCCCTCCTATGAAGTGTGATGTAGATGAACCAACTTTATATGCCATCGATGGAGCTAGATGGATGAAAATGTAGCTATAGATTCCTTTGATGGATGTAACCTTAGGTGGTGATAGTAAGTGCTTAGTGTTTGGTCCCTCATTATGGTCACATAAATTTATATTTATATGGTTCTCTTGCTTTAATTTTGTAATCAACCTTGAAAATGCCAATCACGAAATATGCGAAACTCAAACAACTAGACAACGCCTAAAGTGAGAGGAAAGAGTAAAGAGGATTAAGGTGCCCAAAGGAGACCAAGGAACCTAGGGTGCCCTAGTCCTGGCTGGCACCCCAGTCAGAAATAGAAAAAATGTAGTATGAGAATATAGACTAGGAAAGTACGGGTGCAAGATCGAAAGTAGCAATAGAAAACAATGCAAAATGCCCAAAGGCATGGGTTGATTATTACTCTTTTCACTTGAGAACCATATGAATATCAATATGAGACTGGGACTAAATAATGACTCAAAGTGTATGACTTTGTGTCTACAAGGTGTAGCCCAAGGTATGAGAATCATTGAGACATTGTGTTAAGTATTTCCAATACAAACTAAGCACATTAAATCCCAAAATTGCAGCGACGTGTGAGATATTATCATCCAAACCGACTTGAATGAAAAAAATTTAGTGAGAGGATTGAATGAGGGAAACTAGGGTTTCATAACAAAATAATGGGATTCACAAGCCCAAATACTTTCGATAATGGCATCTCTATCACATATATCATTAAAAACAACAATATAAAATCCCATGGCATAAGGTTAAATATCCAACTTACCTTGCAATAGAGGAAGCCAATCCTTGGAGATCCAAGCATGAAGAACTAGTAAGCTAGGAAAAGTCCACTAAACTTGAGATCAACTCATTCTCATGGTAAAGTATTTCAATCAATGACATCTTCACTAAATGTCACTTTGAAGGGATATAAGCCATAAAATTCATGGGTTTGATAGGTCGCTCCATGGACTTCTCCACCTACACATCATCTCATTAAGAATGGTTGATAGTGGAAAAGAAACATCAAGGAGAGCTCTATTGGTAAACCTCTCGGATGAATAATTCCCATTCCAATTCCAAACACATTAACCCTATCCATCTCTACTAAAGATACCCCGAATAGGGGAAGCTTAAAGGATTTATTTTTGGGCGCTGACCTCAAAAGAAAAAGAAGATGAATTTGAACCAGAGGTATAAGCTGACGAGAAAATCCAAGGTGAGAAAGATGTAACCACCACCGTCTCTTGAAATCCAACCTAGAGTCACGCACAACCACCACCGACAATATTATCATTGCAACCCACACCATTCTTTATATAAATAAATTTTAATTTTTATCTTTTTGGAACTAAATCATTATTGTCTTGTTAGTTGTAGTGTATTAATAATATAACATGAGTACTTTGCACATTTACAAAAGTCATTATTTCAATTGTTTCTTAGCTTACTCCAAGACCCTAATTTATCTCTTGGTTTATTAATTTTGAAGCACAAGTACAATTCTAAAATAAACAATTTTTATATTATAAAATTATAAAAGTAGCGAACATGACTTCTATTGTGGTGTCACCCCTATTAATATGAATATATGAAATTTTTTTATGTCAAAAGGAGTATCCTAGTTGGGTACGGACCAAATTAATTTGAAACATGTTAGATAATTAACGGATGTGATTTCATAAGGACATGCATTTAAAATCATAAGGTTGAGAGTGAGCTAGAAGAGTTTTACGGATCCCGATGTGAGGAAAACATTGACCAATGATAGAAAAACAAACGATTGTGCTTGTTAAGGATTTGAAATGACTATTAATCAAAAAGGATGTGCATGACCATTGATAACTTGGAAGTGTGAGTTGTATTATGTTTTGATATGACATTTGAATTACTTTCGCCATATTTATGAATTTATTAAACAATAATTCTTCTTGATTTTCTATATCAAGTAGCGAGGTGGAATTTATATCGATAGTTTTGTTACCGTAGGGTCTTAATGGGGATAGAATGTGGAGGATCCCCATGTGGAGATTTATATTGGGAAAAGATTTATCTTGCGGGGGTTCAAGAGAGATTTTTATCATTGAAAGTATTCCTTTCTCAGAGAAATTCTTCTGCAATCTTCTCTATTTCACATATTGGGTGAGTTTAGGGAGCAACATGAGCTTGATAATCACATGCTCACCTTTAATATTGATCTGGGCATCTTCCTCCACTACTATCTCTAACTTTTGCATAAACCACTCGACGTGAGAACATATTTCCTCATCTATTCTCCCACTTTCCTCCTTATTATTATTTTTGCATCGAAGGGGCTATCTTTTTCCTGTCAATGACATTATCCTTTTTCATTTTGATCATCATTCGCATTAGAGACAAAACCCCACATTTCTTATTCATATTCTTCTCAATTTATCTTCACCATTTAATTTGATATAGAGGAGAAGCTTCCTTTTTATTTTCCTTGGATTATTGTCATATTTATTATGAGTAATGTACTCTCCTTCCTCATCCCGCTCATCATAGTAATCCATATTTAACTATCAAAGTAATGCAAACATATTCTAAACTCGGATAAACATAGTAAGAATTATGATAATGGAGGAATGCAAGAGGAGGGGTCCATTTATAACCTTGATTCAAAGCTGCCAAGCTATATGCCTTCCACTATCGATCCGATGGACATAAATTTTTATTTTTTAATAACTTATTTCTTCCAATATTATCAATATACAAATATTATTTCTAATTCCAATTTATTTTGGAAATGTGTAACTACCTCATTATATGTTTGATTTTCTATTGTTTAATGATGTGCATCTTCCATCCACCTCTATGAAAATTTCGAACTATAACTCGGAGCCCATGCAAATCGATAGTTTCGTTACCATAGGTTGGTATGCAAACTCTTCTTGATGTTGTGTGTGCATGTATGGTTTTCAATTTATTAAGTGGTGGAAGGGACATTAAGAAGACGGTTTCTTACCACATTGATACTATATCCAACATAGGTGGTGGATTTGGTGGTCGTGGTGGGTTTGGCGGTAGCGGTGTTGGCTTGGTGGGGGTACCGGGCTAGGCGGTGACAATGGGTTTGGTGATAGTTCTATTTTTAGAGGGGGTATTGGAGGTGATGATGGCCTTGGTGCTTGTGTTGGTGGTGTTTTTGTGGTTTTTCTAGAGTTTTTAGTTGAGGTGTTGGCGGTTTGGGTGGTAGTTGTGGTGGTAGCTTGGGTGGTGGCTTGGGCCTTGGAGGAGGTGTTGATGGCGGTCTAGGTGGAATCTATGGCCTTGGCGTAGGTGTTGGTGGTGGCTTATGTGGTTGTAATGGACTTGGTGGAAGATGGGGTTATAGTAGTGGACTTGATGGGGATTAGGGTGGTGGTAGTTGAGTTGGTTGCATTTTTGGTGGATCCGAATGTGGGAGTAGTCTTGGTAGCGGTACTAGAGTGGGATCTAAAAATTCCAAGGTGGCGAAGGATGCTAAAAGCCATGAAATATGGTACTACTATTCTTACCTAGTAAGCCACTTTCTAAGATTTCTTTGTAATTTCTAATGTAGAATATTTTAACTATTATAGATGATGTGTGTCAATATTACTGATTGTTTAACTATTATTGATGTTTTGTGTAGGTATGGGGTAGTCAAGATAGATCTTTGCATCATAGTCTTAGGGATTGTGAAATATTATGTTGTCATAGGAGTCATATTTAGTTAAAAGTAGATGTTTAGTATTTTCATAAGGGGTATGACGATGTTATATTAAAAAAATTAAACAAATATTTGGAGTCCGTATGTGGTGTAAGGATCAATATGAAGTGTAGGTGGTATGCGTGAACATATTTGTTCTTGACATTGTAGTAATATTATAGAGTGGTATGCGTGAACATATTTTGAGTGAAATAATATATTGATTATTTAGAGGTTTGTCTCATAAAATTTTCTATTGGCATCATTAAGAAATTGTGCATTAACTTGTGCAGGCCTTGATACTTAGTATTTTATATGAAAGTGAACTACAAAAGATGGTAAATTGGTAATACTATAACAATTTTCAATCATGTAATAGTGTTGTGAAATAGGAAGTGTAGTATTAATTGCATTTTTAGAAAAAACTTTGTTATTTTTTATGTTGAACAATGGTCACAAATAGAAACATTTTCTCTTTCCCTAGCATGATTATTATTATTTCGGATTAATATTAATGTATGTACAGATCCATAAATGTTACTAACGTGGTTTTCATAAATGTGTTTTTGAATGATAATTTTGAATTAAAAGGTGATCTTCATTCGGCACATGAATAATTGAGATACTTAAGTCCAAACTTGTGCTTTTATTTATAATTATGAATTTGGTGCGAAGGCTGCAAATGAGCCAAAATTTGTAAAATTCGTAGAAGAGTGGAAAAATGATACGTGGTCGGCCTCTACAAATCTATGTATCACAACATGCATGACCACGATCAATCTCGCCATCCGCTTTTTATGAATTATAAGCATGTGTTAAATTTGAATTCCACGTATGCTCTTCAAACATTATTTTGGTGATGGTAACTTTTCAAAATTCCATTTCAAAAATCAAAATAATTTTTTTATTCTATTTATTATATATTTAATTAATTAATTTAAAGACATAATTGTATATTTTTTTATAATTTATGTGTGTGTGTATATATAACGATTGTCAAATTTTAAATATGCAAGTTACATGTGAAGGTTATTGCAAATATTTGTAAGTATTTTACTCCAAATATCAAAAAATGTATTAGGAAGTATTATTTTATAGAGAAACATTTGCAATTTTTTCTAGATATGTTTAGTTTTGGTTTGTGGCTGTCCATTTTTTCGATACATGATCTAAATAAAATCACTTTTTCACATTCACCAAGGTTTACATCTGTATGGCTTGTAATCCGAGAAAATCTCTGTGAAATTTGTGGAGGGTAAAGTTTTATCGCAAGCCTAACTTGTCGCAGAAGTTAGGAAGGGCCCTTAATTTTTTATGAGATTGCGAGGTGTTTACTTAGACAAAATGATGGGGTTTGTAGTGCCCACTTCCCTTGGACACCTTTTTACTACTAATCATGATACTTTTGATTATATTATGGACATGATTATGGACCTTATTATAGTATGATGATAGACATTAGATCATGGATTATTGTTGAATGGATTCAGTTATGGTGCAAGATGATTATTAGAGACATTTTATATGTTGATGATGATATACTATTTGACATGGTTATATTATGGATGTTGTTTGGACTTGTGATATTTGGATATTGTGAGTAGACCTAGAATTATAAATTATTGGACATCGATAATATAGTTGTAGATAAAACTATAAATGATATTGTTAGATTGCTTTGATGTTGTTGTGATTCATATATCTAAATGATTTTGGGAATTATATTTATATTATTTTGGATGTTCTGATATGGCCATGAGGCTGAAGGAGGTATTTGTGTTTTGCAGGTTAAAATATCACAACAAACATCAGGGGATTGGAGACCAACCACATTGGAATTCTAGATGAATTCAACAAGGTCACCATGACAACTAGTATTTGTTTGTGCATGTTTGTGTGTGTTAGGGATTCCCATGGGGGATCACCTTTAATTGTGACCAAGGGGTTTTATGTATTTCTTTTATTTTGTTCCTTTGTTTATGTTTGCATGTGTTTATTTTGTGGTGCTTTTACCCCTTTCATTATTCATTAAATGGTGTGTAATATTGTGAGTAATCATGTTGTTAAGTTAATTAATTAAAATATGTCATAAGAAAGTAATTAATAGAGTTGTTGGCCTTGAATTAAAGTGTTATAAGAGATGTGTAAGTGATATGTAAGTTAACTTTTGAGTGTGAAACACTCCACCATCTTGGGGAATTCAAATTTATCCTTGGAGACTGATTTTGGAGGCTTGTGGGACAAGTTAAACTCATCCCATACCTCTTAAATTTAATTACCAACCATACCTACAATTGGAGAGTTGAGATTAGACTTTTATAATGTTTTTTGAGAAGGCAAATTGTAGGTTTTAATTACAGATTTCTTACATGATTTAATTTCAGTCCCTTGGGGTGTGGGTTGGATTTGAGTGTGTAAGTAAATTGCCATATTATTCACCCACCTAATTAATGTGCATTGGAAAATGAAGTTGACTCTTGGGTTGGGGTTGAGGATGTGTGATGTGGCATCCTACATGGATCCACCTCATCCTCTTCCTTTCCCTCTTCTATTAAATTCGAATTCCTTGCCTTGTTTTGGGGTTGCTCAACTTTGGAGACTTCATTCTTGGGCGAATTTCTTACTGTTTTGGGAGCTCTTACTTTTGGAGAAGCTTGAAGATTGTTAGATGTTTGTTGGTTTGTGGATTTTTGGATTGTTTTCTTGGAAAAAACTACTATTTGGAACTTGGAAAACTCCATCATGGAGAGGTAAGAGATTGGCTCTTGAAATGCTCTTCTTTTATGAATGTAAATGTTAATGTGTGAATGTTTTGGCATGTTTGTGGGCTATTGGGTAGATGGCCTAGGAATGGTGTAGGAGAATACTATGAGGATTATTTTGTGGGAGGAACAAGTTTGTTTTAGGGAGGTATAAGTGTGGAGGGAGTGGGATTTGGGTTCCACCTTATAAAGAAATAGCTTGCATTTCTTTACTCGTTATGGGGTGCCATAAGAGGTTGGGGAGGCATAAGGAAATGTGAGGAATAAGGGGTACTTGGGGGAGGCATAAGGAATGTCAGGGTTTTGATATACTATATTTTGGTGGTTTGTAATTCAGGTGGTGATACCCATTTCCCCTTTTGGGAGGCATAAGAAGCATCCCCATAGTTTCTTGCTCCTTTGGCTTGCTTGATGAAGCCTTAGTAATGTTTGTCATGCTTTAATGTAGTTGTAAACTACATTCTATTTTGGAATGTGTTTTTATTGTGAAAATGCTACTTGTGTGTTTGTGGAAGCCTGTTGTTGCCATGAGTTGGATCACATCTTGTATTTTATTGTATTTGGGGCTGGGGAGGGGGCAATGAAGAAGGATGACTTCTCCTCTTCATTAGATGTCTTGGTTGGGTGGAGAGCATTGCCTTTCCCCTACTCTTGTTGTGATCAAATTGGAAGAATGAGAAAATCTACATGTTGTTGTTCTGGAGCAAGGAAAAGAGACACTTTGACAGTCCCTTGTTGAGATAAAGTTTATTGTAACCCTTCCCACTAGAAGTGGATGAACTTGTAAATGTTGTATTGTTTTTTAAAGTTGTAAAGTGAAATGTAAAAGAGAATAAAATTTGTTTTTGCCTTGAAGGAATGTGAAAGAAATTGTATTAGAGGAAAGAAAGAAAAAAGTTGTATTTTGGAATCGATAAAGGATTGCATTACCTTTTTCAATTTGTATTGTTGTATTGAATTTGATCATCTATTGTGTTTTGAAATCTCTGTTGAAAAGAAGAAATGCGTGTGAAGAAAATATAATGCTTCATTCTCCTTTGAAATACGTTAAGATTGGAAATCAGACTTTGCATTTTAGCTATTTAATGGTTTGATTGAATCAACTAAATGTATTAGACTAGGATTGGAATTTATTTCCACACTTGGAAGATGGAAAATGATAAATAGACCCTTTCAAATTTGATCTCTGTTTTGTATTTCAAACTAGAAAATACTTTCTCTAAAATGCATAGTTTGAACCTGAAATCAATAAATAACAATGAAACACTAAAATTGAATACTAGGATATAAATGAGTTCAATTAGACAAAAACACTTAAAGGAAATCTTTCAAAACTATGCAACATCGAGTTCAAAACGTTTCACATTCGTTTGTTGTTAAAATTGTAAAATTTCAAACTGGAACTCAATAAAATAGTTTCACATTTCAAACCTATCCTAACTCCATCCAAGAACATTGCTCCATGTCTATTTGACATTTTGAGAGATGAAGAAGATCAAATCAAACAAATTTTATAAGTTAAAATTTACCATTTTGCACTGTAAAATCCTGCCAAATTTTTCACAAAATTGACCCCTTAAACTTTATCAAAATCTAAAATTAATGAATCTGTGCAAAGAGGGCTTTGATAAATTTCCAGAAATTCCTCGTTTTCCCAAAACTGAGCTTTCTATCAAAAGTTATGGCCTTCTGAAGTTTTACTTCATTTTGGCTTCAAAAATTATTCTAACTGTCAAAAATAAATTTTGGAAAAATTTCCCCTGCGGACCTGCCACCCGGTTTTTTCTCTTTTTATTCTTTCACAAAGCTTGCAAAATAAAACTTAACTTTAGAATTCTTTTGGGAAATTTTCCTAATTTTCCCCACCACCTTGCCGGCTCACATGCCCAATCAGAGGTTGCCACATGGCACCACGAGGCGTTGGCGGAGGCGGATCTTTTTTTACTTAGCTCTTCATAAAAAATTTTGAGTTTTTTTTTTTAAATTTTCCCCATTTTCCCACCGGCCTCACGGCCAATCGGAGATGACACATGGCGTCGTGAGGCATCGGTGGAGGAGCGGGGTCCTTTTTGCCTTTTTCATTTTCGGAAAATTTTGGGAAAGTTTTCTAAATTTTCCCGCCACCCCACCGGCCCATAGCTAATCAAGAGCTACCACATGGCATTGAGGCGTCGGTGGAGGTGAGAGTGAATTTTACCCTGTTATCCTTTGCGGCATTAAAACTCATTCATCCCCACCACCCCGCTTTCCCCGTGTTGGTTGAGGAGGTGCCACGTGTCCCTTACGAATTCGCGGGAGCGCGGGTGTAAAGGTGGCTTTTCTCCCCCGCGTGGGAAATTTCTAAAATTTTCCCCCCGCCCTGCCGACCGACTCCTCCTTTGGTAAATATTTATCCCCGTGGCCCGCAGACCCATCCCAGGGAAAATTTTCTCCCTAGGCCCGCAAGTCCACTCTTGGGGAAACTTTTCACCCCAAGGCCCGTTGGCCCATAACTTGAGAAATATGAGGAGTTAGGAAGACTTATTTATATCAATGGAAAGGTGAGGAAATTTCCTATCCAATGGGAATGATTTAGGAAATTGTGAATGCACTAAGTTTGAGAAAATCAAGTTGAATCTTGAAGCTCTGTTAGAGAGTGGGTATGGTGAGGAATTACCCTTTGAACCTAATTGAACTTTCTAACCCTATATTTTGGGACCTTGTGACCTCTAATAATTTTTAATAAAATAAAAGTATATTCTAGTGGATTAGAATTGTTCTAGAACCTATTAGTGACAACCGTTGTCTTGTAACTGGTTGTAGACTCTTTTAAACAAAAAAATTATTCCATAATTTTTCTAAGTAATCCTAGGTTGTTCTTGGGTCTCAAGTGGGTTGTTTTTAGCGGGAGTTACACTTGGTATCATAAAAATGATTCAAACACTTGGGCCATTAAAAACACTAGAAAACTTGAGACATGAACCTTAAACCTAGCACACTTTTAAATCTAGAAAACAACTTAGTTTAGAAATTACATATTTTAGTAAACATGGAAATTGAATAAAACTTAGAAAGATGAACTAACTCTCACCTTGGTTTGTGTAGGAGGCATAGACGGGATGAGAGGTATTTTCACATAGACCTAGACTTACCACCACCATCTCATACTTGTAGCAACCATCCTACCCTAGATTTTGTAGACTCTTCAGGATGTTAATGCCACTCTACGTGGAGGATCAGTAGGAGGGCATGCAACCATACATGATAAAGTCACTTCCATTGAGGGTCATGTATCACCTCAACCCAATGAGGAGCATGGAGGAGAGAAAGTCCATCCAGAGTCATCTAGAGTAGAGTCACCACAGAAGGGACAGAGTGACCGAGTTTCAAGACATAGAGAGAGGTCTCGGAGTCCTAGGCTTGGGGATGAGCATACAGAGAGGCCTAGTGGCCGTCAGACCACAACTCCATATCACATCAGGGAGATCCTGAAGCTTCGGCCATCACATTATTCTGGTGACATAGGTGGATTTCAGGAAGAGGCTTGGTTAGTGAGCTTGAGCGGGTGCTTCAAGCTCCCCTTGTTCTAGCAACATGAAAGCTTGTGTTGCGATCCATCTACTGAGGGATGGAGCTGGCATCTGGTGGCAGACAGAGGAGCGAAGCTCCATGTTGATTCTGAGATAGTTACCTAGGAGCTCTTTGAGGAGCATTTCAAGAGAAGATATTTGTCATGGAGGTTCATACAAACAATAGATAGATGAGTTTCATGACCTCCGACATGAGCATCTCTTACAGTGGCTGAGTATGAGTAGATTTCTGGATCTACTCCAGTATGTTGATTACATGCAAGATGAGCAGGTGTAGATCCACAAGTTCATCTGGGGCCTAAATATAGACATTGGAGGTGCATTGCAGATCCATTGTCCATAAACATTATTTGAGGCTATCGAGAAGGCCTATATACCATAGGAGACTCGAGGAAAGACCCAACAGGCTAGAGACTAAGTCCGAAGCCACATACAACAGATGTAGGACAACAGATCGAGGGGGTCAGTACCTCTTCCTCATGGTGGACAGGGTTCAGCATAGTCATCTTTTAGACCACAGTAGCAGTAGTCCTACCCACCTTATAGACCTCCATAGAGATTTGATGCACAGAGAGATCGAGTATGGGGCCTCCTCCTAGGGGTCCCATTAGGACACATGGTGCCCAGAGAGCTCACTCAGTAGGAGCTCACCAGTAAAGACCTCAGCATAGTGTATCCAGATCATCAGGATCCACACCATAGACCTTGAGTACCAGCTAGACCTTCTACATAGGGAAGAGGATCAGGTGGATTTTTTGGTTATGGTGTTACTAGACATTTTTGGATAGACTACCCATAGAACCCTAATAAAAATGGTAAGACAGATCTTAGAGCATACTGTTAGTGATATGGGGTGTAGTCATAGGATGTATGTAGTGGTTGAGAACCGCCAGGAAAAGCATCAAAGTACAGTTATTGAGACTACAAGTAACATTAGTGGTATTCCTACCTCCATTCTATTTGATTTTGGTTCTTCTAATTCTTTTATTGCACCATTTTTAGTAGAGTGATGGAGGTTGGTGGTAGTTGGGTAGGGTATTAGTTGGGATGTTGAGATGGCTTGTGGAGCCAAGATCTCTATAGACTCCTTAGTTAAGGAGTGTGTGGTGGAATTAGGACCTTTCACCACTACCTCGGATCTATGTATCCTTCCTTTGGGATCATATGGACTCATTTTGGGTATGGATTGCTGTTGTCACACATAGGGCCGAGTGGATTGTTACCAAAATATTATATCTTGTGTAGATGATTTGGGAGTTGAGTCGGTGATTTCAGGGGTCAGGAGACCCATTTTTATTCGCACCATCTCTGCTATGCAGCTTAAGCGGTGTGTGTGATGGGGTTGTCAGATGTATGTTGTTACAGTCAGTGATAGATCAGAGGATGGGTCTAGTGGACCATCACTAGATGATCACCCTATTTTGAGAGAGTTTTCATATGTCTTTCCAAGGGAGCTACCGGGGTTACCACCCCCATGTGAGATTGATTTTCATATAGACCTAGTTCCGGGAGAAGAGCCTATCTCATGAGCACCTTATCGGATGACCACACCAGAGCTCTATGAGCTCAAGTTGCAGCTTAAGGGTCTTTTGGAGAAAGGCGTTATCTATCCTAGCGTATCCCTTTGGGGTGCACCTATGATCATTATAAAGAAGAAGGATGGATCCTTGCGGTTGTGTATTGATTATCGTCAGCTGAATAAGGTAATGATCAAGAATCGTTATCCCCTTCCGCGCATTGATGCTTTGTTTGATCAGATGAAGGGAGCCACAAATTTCTCTAAGATAGACCTTAAGTCAGGCTACCATCAGCAATTTGAGTATTTTGGGGGAGACATTCATAAGACCATCGTCTGTATGAGATATGGTCACTACTGAGTTCACAGTGGTACCTTTTGGTTTAACGAATGCTCATGATGTTTATGAATTTGATGAATGGGGTATTTAGGACCTTCTTAGATCGCTTCATGCTCATCTTCATTGATGAAATTTTGATTTATTCACATACGCGTGAGGATCACAAGGGGCACGTTCGCAGGTCCTTCAGTGTCTTCGGGAGAAACAACTTTATAGGAACTTGGAGAAGTGTGCATTCTTTTAGATGGAGGTGCAGTATTTGGGTCATATCATTTTTGGGGAAGGTATCACCATCGATCCTTCCAAGATTAGAGCTATCATGGATTGGCCAAGCACCCACTACTGTGATTGAGGTGTGCAACTTCATGGGATTAGCAGGTTACTACAGGAGATTTGTTCAGGACTTCTCTTAGATTGTGCACCCCATCACTTCCCTTCAGAGGAAAGGGAAGAAGTTTTTCTTGTCGAACAGGTTTGAGTAGGCCTTCAATACACTGAATGAATGTCTCACTATAGCACCTATTCTTATAGTGCTAGATCCACAGGGTGAGTTTTTTCGTTTGCACGGATGCTTCTTTAGCAGGGCTTGGAGGTGTGTTGATGTAGGAGGGAAGAGTAGTGGCTTTTGAATCTTACAAACTCAAAGATTACGAGCTTAATTATTTGACTCATGATCTTGAGCTTGCGGTAATTGTGCACGCTTTGGTTCGATGGAGGCACTTTCTACTCGGTTGGAGATTCACACTCAGGACAGATCACCTGAGTCTTCGCCACCTCTTCATGCAGCCCAATCTCAATGCTCGTCAAGTGGAATTGGATGGAGTTGATTTGTGAGTATGATATGGAGATAGAGCATGTGAAGGGGAAGGAGAATTTGGTGGCAGATGCTCTCAGCAGATGGAGACATGTGGCTATGGCCACCTCAGTGAGCACAAATTTGTGGAGCAGGATTCTTCAACAACTTCCTCTTAATAGCTTCTACATTGCAGTTCGAGAAGAGATCAAGTCTCGAGACCCTCGAGGTGAAATTTTATGGTTTTTATTTAGAGGTCGATGGCCTTCTTAGGCACATAGGCTGGATTTATGTTCTGTGAGAAATGGAGGCTTTGAGGTAGGACATCTTGGTGGAGGTAAATCGTGCACCCTATTCATCCCATCCCGAGGTGAAGAAGATGCACGCCACCTTGAGACAGTTGTATCATTTGAGAGGAATTCAATGAGACGTGGCCCAATTCATGTCATGATGTTTAGAGTGCAAGAAAGTAAAGGCCAAGCATCAGCATCTAGCTGGCCTTCTCTTCCCTCATACTATACTGCAGTGGAAATGGGACACCATTTCCATGGATTTCATTGTTGGGCTACCGATGTCGAGATATCACCATGACACCATCATGGTCACGGTTGATAAATTGATAAAAGTGGCTCACTTTTCTCCGGTGAAGACCACTTATACAGCTAGTGCAGTGGCACGAGTATATTTGGATGAGATTTTCGGTACACGGGATTCTGTGGAAGATTATTTGTGAGTGCGATCCTTTGTATACTTCCCATTTCTGGACTACCATGCAACATGCCCTCGGGACGAAGATAAATTTTAGTACGACATATCACCCTGAGACAGATTTACAGACTAAGTGGGTGAATAAGATTTTAGAGGACATGCTCAGGATGTATGTGATGTATCAGTAGTCTAGATGGGAGGAGTACCTGTACTTGGTGGATTTTTCCTATAATAATAGTTTGTAGAGTTCTATAAGGATGGCTCCTTTTCGGGCTTTGTATGGTAGAGAGTACATGACACCTCTTAACTGGGACATGCTAGATGACAGGTTTCTCTTATACTAGCTTTGTTGCGCAGGACATGGAGCAGTAGGTGGTTTTGATCATACGAGAGACTATAGGAGGCACGGGGCGAGAGCAAAAGAAGTACATGAGATCAGCATAGGACCGATCGTAGTTTTAATGTGGGCATGAAGGTTTTCCTTCGTGTCAAGCCACATAAGAGCCCTATCTGTTATGGAAAAGGTTCTAAGTTAGCTCCTAGATTCGTGGGTCCTTTTGAGATCTTGGAGCATATCAGCCCTTTGGCCTACCGTCTAGCATTTCCACCTAGCTTGTCTCGCGTACATGATGTGTTTCATGTTTCAGTTCTTAGGAGATATGTTGTAGATCCTTTTCATGTGCTAGATTAGACCTAATTATAGGTGTAGGATATGGGGAAGGTGATGGTGGAGCCCGTTCGCATCCTAGATCACAGGATCCTGGGCCTTCGAGGTAGAGAGGTTGATCAGGTCCGGGTGCAGTGGGATAGATATGATGAGACTGCAGCTACATGGGAGGATGCTACTTTTCTACGAGTTCATTTTCCACATTTGTTCCAATGAATTCTTGGAGGAAGTCGAGTGTAAGGAGGGGATGTAGTGCCCACTTCCCTTCGACACCATTTTGACACTAATCATGATACTATTGATTATATTATGAACATGATTATGGACTTTATTATAGTATGATGATAGACATTAGATCATGGATTATTGTTGACTAGATTCGATTATAGTGCAGGATAATTATTAGAGACATTTTATATGTTGATGATGATATCTTGTTTGACATGGTTATATTATGGATGTTGTTTGGACTTGTGATATTTGGATATTGTGAGTAGACCTAGAATTGGAAATTATTGGATGATAATATAGTTGTTCATAAAACTATAAATGATATTGTTAGATTGCTTTGATGTTGTTGTGATTCGTATATCTAAATGATTTTGGGAATTATATTAATATTATTCTCGGATGTTCTAATATTGCCATGAGGCCAAATGAGGTATTTGTGCTTTGTAGGTTAAAATATCACAACAAACATCGGGGGATTGGAGACCAACCACATTGGAATTCTAGATGAATTCAACAAGGGCACCATGGCAACTAGTATTTTTTTGTGCGTGTTTGTGTGTGTTAGGAATTCCCATGGGGGAATCACCTTTAATTGTGACCAAGGGGTTTTATGTATTTCTTTTATTTGGTCCCTTTGTTTATGTTTGCATGTGTTTATTTTGTGGTGCTTTTACCCCTTTCATTATTCATTAAATGGTGTGTAATATTGTGAGTAATCATGTTGTTAAGTTAATTAATTAAAATATGTCATATGAAAGTAATTAATAGAGTTGTTGGCCTTGAATTAAAGTGTTGTAAGAGATGTGTAAGTGATGTGTAAGTTAACTTTTGAGTGTGAAACACTCCACCATCTTGGGAATTCAAATTTATCCTTGGAGACTGATTTTGGAGGCTTGTGGGACAAGTTAAACTCATCCCATACCTCTTAAATTTAATTACCAACCATACCTACTATTGGAGAGTTGAGATTAGACTTTTATAATGTTTTTTGAGAAGGAAACTTGTAGGTTTTAATTACTGATTTCTTACATGATTTAATTTCAGTCCCTTGGGGTGTGGGTTGGATTTGAGTGTGTAAGTAAATTGCCATATTATTCACCCACCTAATTAATGTGCATTGGAAAATGAAGTTGACTCTTGGGTTGGGGTTGAGGATGTGTGATGTGGCATCCTACATGGATCCACCTCATTCTCTTCCTTTCCCTCTTCTATTAAATTTGAATTCCTTGCCTTGTTTTGGGGCTGCTCAACTTCGGAGACTTCATTCTTGGGTGAATTCCTTGCTATTTTGGGAGCTCTTGCTTTTGGAGAAGCTTGAAGATTGTTAGATGTTTGTTGGTTGGTGGATTTTTGGATTGTTTTCTTGGAAAAAACTGTTGTTTGGAACTTGGAAAACTCCATCATAGAGAGGTAAGAGATTGGCTCTTGAAATGCTCTTCTTTTATGAATGTAAATGTTAATGTGCATTATCTCGTTTTAAGTGATTTTAGATAAAATTGAGATAACCATAGAATTTTTTTGACAAAATCCCATAAAAATGCCCTTTGAAGGATATCTTTGGGTTTTCAGGTTTCCATCGCATGGAAACATGTCTTTTACATGCTTGATGTCAATTATCTTCCAAAACCCAAAACCTGATTACATTCTTGTGTATTGGGTTTTCAGCACTCAGGAGCATCAAACATGTCTTTCATAAAGCATGCTTCATGTCAGTTGGTTCCTGAAACCCGATTTGATAAGAAAACCTTTGTATCGGGTTTTGGACATTCTAAGCATGATGACATGGCATTAATGTCGATTTGTCTAGTAGTTGGCATGCATGTCAAAGGAGGTGTAATTAATGCTAGGGCTTTATAAATAGTTCAATTTTACATGTCACTTTTACCTGACAAATTTTCACCGCGTGGATTTTTCATACATGCTCCTTCGACCTCCAAACTTGACTGAACCTCTCGATCGATTTCATGATCTGTCTTCGACCATTTTTTTGAATTTATTGAAGGTGTTTTTCTCTTCTTACCGCTTTGAGGTCTTTAGGATTAATTTTGAAATGTTCATTTGGCGTTTTTCCCTCTTTTTTTTTTCTCTCCTCTGGGTTTAGGGTTTCACATTGTTTTCTTCATTTTCTGTTGTATTCCCATGAAACCTCTTGTTTAAATTTCATCCTAGGTGTTTTCTTATTTTTCCCATGGATATACTCTTTAGATTGTTGAGAAGAATCTGAAAATCTTAACTTACAAGCTTGGTGGAAATTTTACATGTTTTGACATCCAGAGACCCGCGTCTTTGTTTGAGTTTTACAGGTGTCGACATCTTCCAACTTCGCTTGTGTCGGGGTTTATAGTGTCGACATCTTCCAACTTCCGTTTGTGTCAGGTTTTACAGGGTGTCCGACATCGTTTGGCTTTTGCAGAGTATCGGGTTTCTCCAAGTGCTCAACATCCCCAATTTCCGCTTGTGTCAGGTTTCTTTGAGTGTTCAACATCACCTAAGTTCCACATTTTGTATGCGGTTTCACGAAGTGGTGACACAACCTAGTTTCCAGTATACACTACAGTGTGTCAAGTTTCACGAAGTGCTTGGTAGGTCTCAAAGTCCGATTAGTGTGGCGGGTCTGTAAGGTTGCTCAACAAACTTTCAAGCCCGATTGTTTGACCAGAAGTCATCTAGGCATTCTTCCTTCAGGACTTCTCATGTCAGATCACGGGAATCTAAGGATAAGTCAGACAGGTCAAGAAAGATGAAGTACAAGTACCGGAAGATGGATTCCCCTTCCTACATAGATTGTAATTATGACATTCGAGACACAGAGCTTAGTAATATAGACATGGAAGACTTTTGGAACAGAACCAAGGATTCTTCTCAGAGTCCCTGGATGAAGTCAATAACCAGCAGTGGCCTCCCTCTTGCAGCTAGATTCCCAATGTCTTCTCAATGCCCCAAGTTCATTCTAGCATGCGCTTCCAATTATGACTCAAATTCTTGCTCAGTGAGAAATCAAGCAGGAGAAATCATAGTGAAGTTGGATGGGGTTACTTTGATGACCTCTTAAGATTGCCCAACTTTAAGGAATATTTTTATGTAGATCTTAAGTCAACACAGAAAGCCTGGGATAAATATCAAGAAGACTACATAAAGCATGTGGATAAAAATTTCTTGATCAAAGCCAAGCTAGCCATCTCTAGGTTTCCCAAGTTTGTCCCCAGGAGTGATTTCATCCTTGAAATCAGTGATATTATCACCCTGATGAGTCAAGTATATGGAATCCCCGAGTCAAGAGCCTTCCAAGGGTAGATGTATCAATTCATGATCATTATAAAGAAGAACGAACAAGGGATCGATTGGAGCAGTGTTATAAGTAATGAGATAGACTCCCAAATGAAAACAATCTTGTCTACTGGTAAGTTCTACATGTCGTCATACGTCATCTATGCAATCAGATGGAATGAGAAATTACCTAGGATTAGATGCAAAGGGAAATAGGAAATAGAACATATATATCAGTATTTCCCTCAGCTAACAATGAAGGGGTCCGAGGATCAATTTAGAAGAGTGAATGATGCCTTCTTTTATGAAAACATCTGCATGTTGAACCCTGATTTAAGGAAGAGAAGAGTCTTTGATGAGGCATGGGCTAAAGTATCGAAATGGGGTTGTATCTTCTTACAATTCAAGAAGTTCACATACCTTCGGGTGGTCATGTACCCGGGTGATCCTTTCCAATTGCCCAGGTTCCCAGGTGATAAGCTGATCTTGATGGAGTTGGTTAGACAATTGTTGGATTTTCACAAATTCCAACAAAGTAAGCACAAGGCCGCCATCTCCTTCCCTATTTCCATCGGAAGGTACATGTGCTCAATAGTGGTTAAAGCCAAGAATGTGGTGCACGAGCTACAAGACAAGTTGAAGAAGCACATGAAGCATAGAGATGGGTTTGATTTCCGAGGAGTCCTTAAGTCATACGGGACCTTATATCTACATGTGCCCAACATAGAAGACATTTGGGTTGATCTTTGGGATGAAGTTGCCATCTAAAGAAAGGACAATAGTAGGTTGACAATTGAGGAGATTCAGATGTTAGATCTATTTGACATCCCAGAAGGCACTACGGACAACGAGAGTGTCCTTGATGCCTCGTATGATGGGTTGAATGAAGACCAATATGTATTCCCAGCCATTGATTGGTCCATTACTAAGAAAGCTTCTATCGCAGGAAGAGTTGCTCAAATTCTTTCCCGTACTAAGGCGTGGCTCATTTCTTAGGGAATGAGTTATAAAGAAGGGATTTTTTCAAAGCTAGCTACTTTGGAAGCGAGACCCTCCAAGGGAAAAAGGAAAAGGATAAGAACCCTTCCAAGAGACCAATAAAGGTTAAGTTTGTCAGAAAGGGAGAAGAGCAAGGGAACATATTAGTGACCACTCTCCCACAAACAGTTGAGGTTCTTGATTCACCTCCACCACCAGAACTAGAAAATATTCCTTCAGGAGAAGAGGTTGGTCAACCTCTCATTCCCCTTTTAGTTGACAGCTCATTAGAGGTAACTCTTCCTCTTACCTCTCAAGCTTTAATTTCAGAATCATTGCCTCCTCCCATTCATCCTTTCTTTCCTCAGATTTCTTCACCAAGTTCCTCAACCATGGCCAAGCATCTGCTCTGGCCTCTCACCTCTCCCCACTGGACCCAAGTTAACCATGGATATGCCTCCTCCTTCTACACCTTCATTCCCGAGTCCATTTCCATGGACACTACACTCACAGTGATCACCACTCCACAAGAAAACCTTCCTCCACCTAAAGATGTGACCGTAACACCTACGATGGGAGTAAATTCTTCTAGTATGCCTCAATGGTTAATAGATCAGACCCCAAGGAAGAGGAAGGTGGTAGTTCCCCTACCAGCCTTTGATTTCAGTTCCCTCAAGGTCACTCCTACCAAGTCTACCAAGAAACCCAAAATAGTTTCAAGGATTTTGTGGATGCCTCAGGGCATAAGTTTGTAGAAATTTCCACTCCCATGGCTGAAAAAACCAAGGATGATATAATGGTCACCGATTATCAGATCACAAGGGTTGATCTAGGAAAAGTGACAATGGAGGGAGCACAACAGGATGCACAAGATGCCATGAATGTGTTGTGCTAGAAGCTAAAGGAAACAAAGGCAAACAGAGATGAGCTAAAAGAGAAAGTAGAGCAGTGATGAAGTACTACTCAAGCTCTCAAAGCCTCCTGAGTCAACACCATCATCCTCTACTCCTATCAGGTTTGATTTCTCATCAGTACCCATGATTGAGAAGATTAATGAGAAGGGGAGAACGGTCGATGAATGGATCCAGAGGCTACTCCTACAAGGAAAAGAGGTCATTGATGACACTGTGGAAGTCTACAAATCCTTGGAGGATATAAAGAAGGATGGTGAGAAAATGGATGATGAATTTTCAGCAGAAGTCAAGAACCTAGAGTTAACTTTTGAAGCTCTCAATACATTGAAATAGGTTTCATCCCGCGTCTTGGTCGAAGAAGGCATCATTCCACATGGGGATAAGCACTTTCAACTAAACAAATCCATTAGATTCAAAATAAAGATTCTCAATGAAGCTTGCAGCAAATTGAGGGAATCAAGAGATCAATTGGTTGATGGCACAAATGACATAGAAGAAGAGCTAATCAAGATCTGCGCTAAAGTGTTGAATGAAAGCTTGAGTATTATACTCGTTGATGATATTTACAAGCAGATCCAAGAATCAATTCAGCATGAACCAACTTATGGCTTTAGCTTGGAAATCATTGATAGGTTCGTGAAGATTGAACATTCTTTGGAAACACTGAGGAAACTCAACAAGAGACTAAAGAAACTTCCTGGTAACACGAGCGATACTCAGGAAACATGTGAATTCTGAGTGACCATTCCACCACGCCTAATGAAGATGAGATGCAGGGCATAATCCAAAAGTTCCGGAAATTTCGGGACAAGAAAGCTTTCTAGAGGAAGACAAAAATGATGAAACAAAATAGGCATAATGTTTCATGTCATTTCAATCCTGAAATCGACATGTCTTTTTCATTTTCGTTTCATCATGTAGGAAGCAAATTTTGACTTGGTCTCCTATGTGAGAGTCAAGCAAAATAGGACTCTCATTAATAGACTATTTCCTAGGATTTATCCTATTTTCTCTCAACTCCTTTTATTATAAATAAGGGATGCTTGTGTGTTTTAAAGGGTTGAGATTTTTGGAATATTGAGAACTATTGTGAAGAAGAAAAACTTTGTGTTTTCTTTTAATCATTTGAGGAATAGAAACCGATGCTATTTTTGCAAACTTTGTGTTGTGAGATTCATCTCTCTTAAGATATTGTTCTTATGTTCAGGATCTTAAGCTATTCTTTGTTTAGAATTCTTGATTATTTTAATTGTTTCAAACATTACATTACATTTGTTATCTAAAGCTCGTATGATTATTTCGTGCTCTATGTTTACTCAAAATAAAATACGTTCCTCTCATTTCCTTTCCATTGTGTTTCTTCCATAATAATAATTTCCTTTCTAATCCTTTCCATTTCAAAACAACAATATCTTCACCTAGTGTGGATATGGATTTCGGGATTCTATCCCAACCCCAATGGTTAGATTAGTGTGAATACTGTATATATTATTTCTGCTGTGTTTTAGATTAGTAATAAACAGGCAGCCTCACTTGTCTTTGAGGAGGGATTTAATCCCATGTACTGTGGTTGAACCTCATATTTTGGCTTGACAAAATATCCAACCAACAATGTGTGAATGTTTTGGCATGTTTGTCAGGCTGTTGGGTAGATGGCCTAGGAATGGTGTAGGAATGGTTTTGATATGCTATATTTTGGTGGTTTGTAATTCGGGTGGTGATACCCATTTCCCCTTTTTGGAGGCATAAGAAGCATCCCCCATAGTTTCTTACTTATTTGGCTTGCTTGATGAAGCCTCGCTAATTTTTGTCATGCTTTAATGTATTTGTAAACTACATGCTATTTTGGAAATATGTTGTTATTATGAAAATGTTGCTTGTGTGTTTGTGGAAGCTTGTTGTTGCCATGAGTTGGATCACATCTTTTATTGCATTGTGGTTGGGGCTGGTGGGCCAATGAAGAAGGATGGCTTCTCATCTTCATTGGATGTCTTGGTTGGGTGGAGAGCGTAGCCTTTCCCCTACTCTTGTTGTGATCAAATTGGAAGAATGAGAAAATCTGCATGTTACTGTTCTGGAGCAAGGAAAAGAGATAGTTTGACAGTCCCTTGTTGAGATAAAGTTTATTGTAACCCTTCCCACTAGAAGTGGATGAACTTGTAAATGTTTTGTAATGGAAAAATGTTGTATTGTTTATGAAAGTTGTAAAGTGAAATGTAAAAGAGAATAAAATTTGTTTTTGCCTTGAAGGAATGTGAAAGAAATTGTATTCGAGGAAAGAAAGAAAAGTTGTAAAGTTGTATTTTGGAATTGATAAAGGATTGCATTACCTTTTTCAATCTGTATTGTTGTATTGAATTTGATCATCCATTGTGTTTTGAAATCTCTATTAAACAGAATAAATGTGTGTGAAGAAATATAATGATTCGTTCTCCTTTGAAATATGTTAAGATTGGAAATCAGACTTTGCATTTTATCTATTAAATGGTTTGATTGAATCAACTAAATGTATTAGACTAGGATTGGAATGAATTTCCACACTTGGAAGATGGAAAATGATAAATAGACCCTTTCAAATTTGATCTTTGTTTTGTATTTCAAACTGGCAAATACTTTCTCTAAAATGCACAGTTCGAACCTGCAATCAATAAATAACAACGAAACATTAAAATTGAATACTAGGATATAAATGAGTTCAATTAGACAAAAAAACTTAAAGGAAATCTTTCAAAACTATGCAACATGGAGTTCAAAACGTTTCACACTCGTTTTCTTCTAAAATTGTAAAATTTCAAAGCTGAAATCAATCAAACAGTTTCACATTTCAAACCTATCCTAATTCCATCTAATAACATTGCTCCATTTCTATTTGACATTTTGAGAGAGGAAGAAGATCAAATTGAACAAATTTTATAAGTTAAAATTTACTAGTTTGCACTATAAAATCCTGCATAATGTTTTCACAAAATTGACCCCTTAAACTTTATCAAAATCTAAAATTAATGATTTCTGTGCAAATAGGGCTTTGAGAGATTTCGAAATTCCTTGTTTTCCCAAAACCGATCTTTCTATCAAAAGTTATGGCCTTCTGAAGTTTTACTTCATTTTGGCTTCAAAAATTATTCTAACTGTCAAATAGAAATTTTGGAAAAATTTCCCCGCGGACCCGCCGCCCCACTTTTCCCTTTGTTTGCTTTCGTGGGTCCGAAAAATCAAGCTTAACTTCAAATTTTTTTTGGGAAATTTTCCTAATTTTCCCCGCTACCCTGCCGGCTCACAGCCAATTAGAGGCTACCACATGGCACCACGAGGCATTGGCGGAGGGGCGGATATTTTGTTTACTTAGCACTTCAAAAAAATTTGGGAAAATTTGATAAATTTTCTCCACCACCCATGCAACCAATTAGGAGCTAACACGTGGTGTCGCGAGGCATCGGCGGAGGAGTGCAGTCCTTTTTGCCTTTTTCATTTTGGAAAATTTTGGGAAAATTTTCTAAATTTTCCTCGCCACCCCGCCGGCCTGCAGCCAATCAAGAGCTTCCACGTGGCATTGTGAGGCATTGATAGAGTGCGGGTGAATTTTACCCCCTTTCTCCTTCGGGGCGTTAAAATTCTTTCATCCTCGCCACCCTGCTTTCCCCGCGTTGGCTGAGGAGGCGCCACGTGTCCCTTGTGGACTTGCGGACTCGCGGGAGCACGGGCGCAAAGGTGATTTTTCACCCCCACGTGGGAAATTTCCAAAGTGTCCCTTGCGGCCTCGCTGACCCCACTCCTCCTCAAGGAAATATTTCTCTCTGCGGCCCATAAAGCTGCCCTTGGGAAAATTTTCTCCCCTAGGTCCGGAGGCTTGCTCTTGGGGAAAATTTTCACCCCAAGGCCCGCCGGCCCATAGCTTGAGAAATATGAGGACTTAGGAGGACTTATTTATATCAATGGAAAGGTGAGTAAATTTCCTATCAAATGGGAATGATTTAGGGAAACTTTGAATGCGTTAAGTTTGAGAAAAATCAAGTTGAATTCTGAAGGTGGGTATGGTGAGGAATTACCCTCTGAACTTAATTGAACCTTCTAACCCTAAATTTTGGGACCTTGTGACCTATAATAATTGTTAATAAAAGAAAAGTATATTCTAGTGGATTAGAATTGTTCTCAAACATGTTAGTGACAATTGTTATCTTGTAACCCGGTTGTAGACTCTTTTAAACAAACAAAAAAATATTCCATAATTTTTCTAACTAATCCTAGGTTGTTCTTGGTTCTCAAGTGGGTTATTTTTAGCGGGTGTTACAAGGTTGAATTAGAATTGGGGAATTAACGGTGTATAGAACGTGAGGGGCATCTGGGTTTTTAAGAGTGTGTTACTTAAATGGGCTATTTTCCATGCTTTAGATCTAGAGAGGAAAAGAAACTGAATATGGTGAGTAAGGAAGAGAGTTTCAAGGAGGCACATTCAAATTATTCGAATGGATGTTAGATGTTGGCATGGACATTGGGTAGTCTCCGAGCTTTATTTCAAATAAAAATGCATCATATTTTAGGTATATAGAATTTTTAATATGTGTAATGTTGCAATAGAAGAAACCGGCATTTCTTTCCCTTGTCTTTTACATAAAAGTGTTTCCTTTTAACTGTCAGTCGTCTTAGTAAAGGGGTGTGCTTCTTGAACTATTTAGTACACGAAAGATACCTTCATGAGAGTCCTCTCATTACAACCTGGATAGTGAATTTTCCAACTTAAAGGTGCAAGTAGATTGGCGGCCCACACTATAAGGTTCTCCAATGTCCTTCATGGCTCCATCATTATCTGTCGATTTGCATATAGTCTTGTGTGACTCGCAAATGTTGTGGGAGCAACCTTGTTTAAAATTATCATGCGCTTTTGGTTTTCATCTTGCAGAGTAGTATACCGGACTGGACAATCATTGGTTGAGTCATGCTGTAGCAACATTTTGTAATTTAGTCATATTGGACTTTGCAATATCTACAATGTAATGGCTCTGCCACTCCGCACATTGTCTGCATCCACTTACAAGATGCTAAGGGAAATACACCACTACTACTCTCATTAGATATGTTCTAATGATGGGGATGAAATGAATGACTTTTTGGCAATATCTTATGGGATTCCAAGATACACTTTCAGTTTTAGGCATGCACACAACCGAATTTCTCTGCACATACGTACATACGCAAGGCCTTGTTTAACAAATTTAGGTTGAGCTATTTGTTTCAAATGGTTTACTAGGCCAAGTAGTCATTACTTTACATTTATGGATTTTTGTATATCATGGTAAAACATTTATTTCAAATGTCTTAACAATATTGCATTTTCATTGAAGTGGAGAAGTGTTGACCACACGGACTGTCTCGTTTGAGTTACTACTTCAGTCTTAGTTATGATATAATTTATCCTTCCTTTTCATTTCACATTAACAAGAATGTTTACCTTGCTTAGCAACTTCTACCGATTTTCAACTATCTTCGAGGGCTCACCCACACTATTTTGGATGCAACATGTATATTCAAATACAATCAAACTCTTGGTACATTGCTTTTATATCATTTTTTGTATTTTTTTGTATTATGACATCATTCTTAGCAGTCTGCAAATAAACCCGATAAATTTATGAAGACCCCTAATCACAATTATGTATGGTACCCTTTTTGTATTTGTGTATAAGGTAGATTACATATCATATATTATTTTAGTAGGAATAATCTACAACAAGGAATAGGTTTTGGACATGAATGGATTTAATTCCCACATTTTTACTAAGTCATGGAATAGGTGTGGGACATAAAGGCGTTTAATTTCCATTCTTGAATTAAAAATCCCTCATTCGAATGTAAAATAAAATACATGTTTCTCTCATACGGCTGACCGCAATAGTGGATCAATTATCAATGATTGTTCAAGCATCATCTACTCCCCTACAAGTACTCAAGTTTGAAACTGAAAATAGACATTTATTGGGTTTTACTTTTTTCTACATTTTTGTCCCTTTAAACGCAAATTGCATTCATGTCCATAATGTGTGTGAGATAGAGATGAACAAATGGTTCACATAATGTGTTTGTATTTCTAACCTTTAATTCATGAATTTTCCTACCTTGGACATTCCTTTTATGCATCTTTTCTGCCTTATTCGAAGGGAGTAATCTCATCTGTCAGGTTGCATCAACACCTGGAAAAAACTACATACCTCTCGGCAGAGGCAAACCTTGTCCGTTGCACTAATAGCTACATAGAACCTACTTGTAATTGTGTATGCAACCCCTACCCTACGATTTAAGGTCCGCACCACATATACTTGTTTCTAAATTAACCCTTGAAACACACAAGTGAATTCCCCTTGCATTGTTTTTGTCTTCTAACTACGTGTAAAGTGCAAGAACTTAAATTACAAACATGAAACGTTTTAGTCGAACATGCATAGAAGATAATATTTGGGGTGGAACAATATGGTCCATGAAAATTGTATCGGGCATGCAATCCAAACCCTTGATCTTATGTTGGCTCGTATGACCAATCATTGGAAGGTGTCAATTATTGACACATGTTTGTGCTTCTACTTCCTATATTTAGTTCTCCTCACAACTAAAAGCAAGTCCTCCTTAGTTCTGCAACAACTGATCGTTGCAGTCCACTTTCTAACATTTCTTCATCAACAATTTCATCTATGTCTTCCGGAACATGAGTTTCCCCCTTCTTACAAATGACAAGTATGTCGTGTACTTAAAGAATGTAATCTCATGTTGCCTCCTCCTTTCCTTTTTCATTTCCCATACACTTCTCCACCGTCCAATGCCTTTTCCTGCACCCCCTTCCTCTCCCATTGCATCTCTTCATCCAGTTTCACTCCTCTACATCCCTTTCAGCGTTCACATCAGTACGATTGCTAGTATATTAGCTTTCACACCAAAATAGTGAACCAACATGATATCTCTTTCTTTTTCACCCCTCGAAGATTGAAGCAAAAGTCCAGCATATTCTAAGTACTTCACGGTTTGGATCCCCTGTCATATCAAATTATTTATAGCTTTATATCAATCTTTAAATTTTGGAATATTATACTGGTGTGTCGTGATAGAAATTCTCGCTCAATAATTGATGTGTGTATTAACCACACAAGCCCGTCTAAGACAACGAAAAAGCTTTTCGTATGGAGAAAGCTCGCCAGCTATGACATGGTATATCCAGTATGACACGATATATCTACGAATAAGTCGCAAGCTTTTATTGGGACAGCACCATTCAGCAATTGACCTAAGTCACTCTGAACTGACCGCTGAATAATCTTCGGGCTGACAACCCAAGAATGAGTTGGAAAAAATCAAATAATTGGATGTGCGGAACTATTTTCTTCGTTTTGTAAATGATTTTCCGCCATAAACGCGTCCATTGAATTGAATTCATATTCCTGAATCCTATATATTGACCACCCGGGCCCCGGGGAATATAATCCGTCTTGCTTACGGACACTGGAAAGTAATTGCATACCAAACGCAGTTTCGTATAATGCCTCCGAAAGTCTCGTTGATATTCACATTTTTTAATGATTTCTCTCCTCTTTTCTTTTTTGGTCTATTATTCCCTGTAGAAAAGTGTCAAAAGCGCACCATTCGTTATGCTTGTTGAGTTTACCTTTGATCCTCAAGATAGTGCTTACAATCTTTCTGTCGTTGAATTTCTTTGTAGAGGCTCAGTATTGAATTTCTGGCCTTTTTCGCCTAAAGATAAAACACGGTTATGATATGGCTTGTAACAGAATGCTCAGAAGATGTTGCAGAAGCTAATAGCGCTAGACATGCAAACCTATATAATTCTCTCAAATATTTAAGGATGTGCTCCTTTGAACTTAACATTCATTCTTATGATTATATTTACCACTTAATTTGTTCATTGGATATGTAATTTTATTAACTATTTTAGAAATATGTAAGAAAAGAACAATTGAAGTTATTTAATGTAATGGCTCATTACAAAAAGTGATAGAAAGAGCTCGGAGTATAATAAGATAATCATGGGGTGATTAAAATATAACATAAATGAATATTAAACGAGTGGAAAATTTAAAGAACTTTGAGGTGGCATTATTACTAGAAGAATTGGGCATATCAGCTCCTCCCCATTATTAATCTTAGATTAATGAATCAAACTTTCCATACAACAATATGACCGACCCACTAAAGTAAGAAAGTACGTAACCAGACCTCTACCTTCTTGGCTACAATTAAAAGACAATGCAAACATTACCAAAATTTAATATTACAAAGTATAAGTAAAACAAATGTCAAGTCATAAACTGTGGTCAAGCTTTAAGTAAAATCTAACTTGGGATGAGGTTAGTGGAGAAGCCTATTTTATGGCAACCCTTGCCCATAAAATATAAGTTTTAACACAGCTCCATTTGTGAAGTAGATTTCATTTTATAGCCTAATCGAATTCTAGTTCTGTCTAAATTTTGAATGTGGTCTAATTTAAAAAAGAACTTAGAGGGCAGTTTATTTTAGTGTGTATTCTCGTAGTATAATCCTTTGAAACATCTCAAATCTCCAAGTAGAAAATTATTGCAACGTACAAGATAAAATTAGTTTTTTGAAGTGTACTTATATTGAATTAGATTGAAAGGCTTGCAGGGAAAATGAAAAACAAAAATTCAATCCGTTTTGGAAATTAAATAATATTTGATCTGTTAGGATTTAGCATATATATCTTAAATATATATATTTAACATATATTAATTGAGGTCATTTTAAGGTTTTTGTTTAATGGTTAATATATTAGTATTTTTCAATTGATTTGAAAGACTAAAAAGAAAAGGTATTTAAGTAATACTCAAGTTTCAAGTTGAAAGTATTTTAACTGATTTTGGTCTGCAATTTATTTTTAAAAAAATATGTAACAATGAAATGAAGCTCAAATTTAAATTTGAAATTGCTATGGGATATTCAATGTTAATAAGAAAATAATTCATGGTCGGACCATCACATCCCATCCCTTGTTGCTAGCGTAGAATATATCTCAATTTATTAACAAATTCTAAATAGATACTATTAAAAATAGTATTTGAAATAAAAACAGTCATTGGATGGTATTTATGGAACACAAGTAATAAACAATAGAGATAAGCTATTTCCATAGTCTAAATAAAAATAGTCATTGGATGCTATTTATGGTACACAAGTAATAATTAGAATAAATTTATGTTAAGAACAATATCCCAAAAAAATTTAGTTCGAAAATATTATATCACTAAACTCTTAGAATGAGAAATACTAAATATCCTAGACTAGGGCAACATGAAAAATAAATGTTACACTTTAATTTTACTTTGAAGAATGTAGGTAGGATCTAGTCTCTGTTATTACCTACATAGGGATATGCTATTACGATGTATATGACTTGATGGAGATGTTATCTTGTAGCGGACACGTTTGTAGTTGTTTATATAGTTATAATATATGAGAAAATTATGTAACATGTGGAATTATCTATATTTAGTAATGAGTTGGCCTACATTGATATTAGTTGTTATCCACCGAATAAGATTTATTTATTTCCATACATAAAAGAAAAGAATATGATTATGATGTATGCCATAAATATGGAGAGTATTCTATATGGTAGAAGGATATTGAAGACGTCACACTAAAATTTACATTCCCATATTGGGAATATATCTTTTAGAACCCTTCCTTAAGGAGTATTAATGGTGTTTCACTACCATTATATTATCTTGCTCTAATTTTGAATATATTCAATATGATCTTATTGAGATAATAATATCTATTATGTTTTGTGATATTCATTGTATTTTAATTATTTTTTAAATTAACTTTTTTATTATATATATCAACAAATGACTTACCGGGTGGCATTATAGCTTTGTTTTGAGCAAAAAAATAAGATGAAACTCTAGTTTTGAAGATTTATATAATTATTCTAAGAAGTGGAAATTATTTTTGATTTTTTTTTATTAAAACTAGAGAATAATTAAAGGAAAGTACAACCCAATTTTTCCTTTTGTAATTCATTTTGAGGGATTTATTTTGATTTTTGTATGTTTCACAAATTCTCTTCACAAACTGAAAATTTTGGGATTATTCCAATTTCTTAACATTTTCAAAATTATATTTGAAATTTAATGTTGTCAATTTAATTTGTTTTCCAATATAAATATGAATTCATTTTGAAATTGTCAAATAAAGATATGGTTAAGGTAGTTTTTCCTTGAAACCCAAATTTCAGGATTATTCCAATTTCTTAACATTTTCAAAATTATATTTGAAATTTAATGTTGTCAATTTAATTTGTTTTGCAATATAAATATGAATTCATCTTGAAATTGTCAAATAAAGATATAGTCACAATATCTGTTATCCATATTTCACCCTGCGCCAAATATTGGATCGGCCATGACCCCCGCACAAGAGGAACACGAGAAAACTCATTCAAATCCTACAAATTGGTGGTCAGAAGAACTCAACCATGGAGTGGTAGAGGCCAAGAGAGACTAAAGGACCCTGTGCAAAGGAAACGACTCTGTTGGGCTGTTTTCAAGTCTTAAATCCGTTCTCCAAGTTACAGGCAAACTCCAACTTGCGTCACCCTCCACGTAGAAATGGTCGGGCGGAGTCAAAAGGTGGACAAGGTGGACTTCAAAATTGGCTAAGTATAAAAGTGTAAGCGGAGAATACCAAGTGTCAGCGTGGCACATCTCCAAGAGTTGGTCCCAAGGCAGAGACCCAAATGAGCGCGAGCTCACCATGTAGCCCAAAGTCTAAAAGTAAGAGGGACCGTTGAAAAGTCGATGATCAACGGAGGCCGATAAGTGTTAACTCAGACGCTCCTCCAAAGGCAAAATTTGGTCGGAGTTTTCAAGCAAGCGCGGTGCCTCCACATGTTATATCAAGAGGGGCATATCTTTCGACTCAGGGCTCGAAATATCATGAATTTGACACCATTGGAAAGATCTTGGCCTCACCTACGCCATGGAGGTCTGAGACTTTAATTTTTGAGGGGTTAGGTAAAGGAAAATGGAGGAAACGTCTTCGGGCCTTCAATGTAGGATCCATTTGTCTCAACAACCAGATCGGATTCGATCTGTTTCCGCCATTTCCTCTTCTTTCAAGGTGCCGAATCAAGGAATCATGTAGTAAAGATGGATTTGGGGCATATTTTATCAGAAGCATTAACAGTAGTGGTTGAGCTTCAACCCACTTTTCCCGCTTCCCTCTCTCTTTCTTCTCTCTAATCAAATCTATAAATACAAGGGCAGGATTCATTGTAAAGGGTTGTTCATTCTTCTTCCCTACCCCCTCTCTCTTTCTTCTCCAGGGTCGAATGTGGAGTTTAAGCCTCCTCCCTTGGCTTTGTAATGGCATTTTCCTACCTCTTTCCCGTTAATGGTGTACTGTGTGAACTCTTGGAGCAATAAAATCTATTTCGTGATGTGTTTTGTCCATCCTTTGCTCATTTTGTTGTCTCTTCTCGCCTCTCACCATTGTAGGGTATATTGTGCATATCTTTGATGTCCATTGCAAGTTTTGGGAGCTGTGTTTAAGGGGTTTGAAATGGTGTTCTGTGTGAACTTTATCCTTGGTTTGTGATGCATCTGTCCATCCTCTCCATTGCTTGTCTCTCTCCATTTCGAGTAGTTTGGGTTTGTGATCACAGTTCTCTTTTCTCGGTCTATCACCTTTGTAGTGTAGGATTTCTTTATTTTCATGCTCTCTCTCTCCTTGGTCCTTGGAATTATAAGATTAGGAGTAGATAGTCACATTTCCTTCCTTAGAAGTAGTTTAGTGCTAGGATTAGGAAGAGGAACCAACCTTCTCTCGGAGGCTCATTCCCATTTTTAAGTCCCACAACTTGGGAATGATCCAATGTTATGCGAATCACACCAAATGAACTCGCCTCGAAAAGGAGATTCATAACTCATTTGGGGTGCTTTGTGATTTCACACTAACAGTTTTGGCACACCTAGTGGGACAGGTTTGAAGCACCTTACCACTTCACTTCATCAGGTTCAATGTGCTCTTTGTGAAGATTTCATCCTTTGGAGGTGCTTTCAGAGCATCTGGTGACTCCATCGGTCAACAACCCATCCTCCGAGTTGCGCAGACCTTTTCCATCCATTTCTAATCATTTTCATCCATTTTCTTGTTCCATCTCTTTCATTTTCTCCCATTCCATGAGGTTGTGCAATCATGACTTCATTTCCTTCATGGAACTCACACTTGTAGCAAGCAATAAGAGTACGTTCACCTCCAATGCTTTTCACAACTCCTCCAAATCGGCATTATAAGAAGATCCAAAATCACTATACCTATCCACACAAAGCAATGCCAAAACTAGTTTTTCCATGAATCTTATCAGGAACAAGGATATACATATAATGAAAACAACCAAATGGAATATGTTGGTTTGATGGAGAAGATTCAAAAAATGGAGGTTGGCATGGTTTAGTCAAGGGCATAACATGAATGAAGGCATTCAAGATTGGTTGCAGGGCACCTTGTCCATGGGAAGGCCCTTTTACAAGACATTAAAACCCTCAAGAGAAGCTTGACTTCATGGTTGAAATGCTGCCCCAACTTGCACAATGGACTGAGGAGATCGGGGCTTATGAGTTGGAGTCAAGACAACCTTTTCAATGGGTAAGTCCAACATCTCATAGCTTTTATGTTTCTCTTTTTCAAGTGGAACCATCTCAAACCAAGTTCCAATTTCCAAGCTCCTCACTGCTGCCCCCAATGTTGATTTCATTTCTACCTCTCCTAGTCTTCCACCTCATCTCAGTTCTTGTCATTTCCCCTTCCAAACATTCATCCCCTCCAGAGACAAACAAGAAGTTACACCTCCCATCCTACCACAAACAATTACAAAGATGGTTGAACCCCAACCTGCCACTCCTCTTGCTTTCCCAATTCCATGTCAGGAGGAGACTCAAGAATCTAGTTAAGGAGAACAACAAGAAGAGGAGCCCAATAGAAAAGAAATGATAGACAATCTAAAGAGTTGGGCTGCCAAATTTGGGTTTACAAATATCCCCTTGATGGTCAAGCTAATAGAGGAGGTCAATATTGAAGAACCAAGTGGTGGTGAGGCCGAGTTTGTAGCAGAAGAAGAGCAAGAAAAAGAGGAGGAACAATCAGTCCCAAGCCCCATTGAAGAGGAGCAGCTGGGAGAGATCAAATCAGTGTTGAGGCCACTCAATGAAGAAAGCATCATTGAAGATTTTTACTTTCATTTCAAGGGACTGATTTGATTGATGAACCCATGATGGAGGAGGACCATACAGCTTTGAGGCTCTAAGTGCGGAGTAGGCCACGAGAAGAACCTTCGAGTTCTTCCTCCCACATCATCCCTTTCAAGCTCGATGTTTAAGAAGATTTTGTGCTTTCAAACTTCATGTTTGAGGATGAAGGAACCATGGTGAGTCAATTGTAGATCAGGAGGACACCATGAAGGAGGTTGAGCACCTGTAATAGGACAACAAGGAGGTAGATTACCTATCTAACTTGGAGGATTACCTTGATGGAGGGGAACCCATGGAGATCACATCATTTTTTCCTCCATCTCTCACATCCCAAGCACATGAGCTGCTGCCATGGAGGAGAACATTCAAGAACAACAACCTGCACTTCATAATAGCCCTCTGGAACCAAGATTGGAAGACATGGCTCTCCCATTTTCTTCACAGGAGAAGGAAGAGAAAAAGTAGGAAGATGTCGTCATCCCTCTCACACCATCCATCCATGAGAGTCAGCAAGAAGGCTCCATTCTTGGAGTTAGAGTTTAGAACCATGGGCATATTCAAAGGACCATACCTTGCCCAATCAGATACTTGGCTTCATTAGAGCCAAAGGAGAAGCCAAAACTAGTCATGCCTACTCTAGGGCATGAGGATGAGCATAAAAGTACCAAGGGTCATCATCAACACCTCCAAAAGTCTGATGCAAGTCAGCTTGAGGAGGTATTTTCCATTAATGTTGATACCTTGATGATTTGGGTGGAGGACTCGGCTTATTGTCAATTTTTCACTCATACAGGAAACTATATTTATTGTTAAATCATTTGCATGGCTGCCCCTCTTGAGAAAGGGAAGCTACTTCTCCTGCACTGTAGTAGGATTTGTTTAGCATTCTTTATCTCTGGTTAGTGTAGGAGTAGGAGTAGAATTTTTTTCTAGTAGAAGAAGTGCTTTGCAATCTGCATGTTCTACTTGGAGCATGTATGATTTCCAATTTTGTACATAATGTTGTTGCTCTCATGCAGTGTTTGGACTTGGCATTTGGTCAAGATCAGTTTCAGTTCTAATGGGTTTCCAAGTGGCCCAGGGGTCGGTTTTCAAAGTTCATATCAGTTTCATGTTTATCAGGTAGATTCCATACCCAATAGATGCTTCTAGGCCCTTTGGTCTCTTCATATAGCAAGCATATGTCCCTGTGAGTTACGAAATTGTTATCCATATTTCACCTCGTGCCAAATATTGGATCAGCCACAACCCCGCATAAGAGGAACTTGAGAAAAGTCATTCAAATCCTACAAATTGGTTGTAGAAGAACTTAACCATGGAGTGGTGCAGAGGCCAAGAGAGACTAAAGGACCCTGTGTAAAGGAAATGACTCTATTGGGTCGTTTCCACGTCTTAAATCCATTCTCCAAGTTACACGTAGACTCCAACTTGCGTCATCCCTCCATGTAGCAAATGGTGGCTGCAGTCAAAAGGCGAGACGAGGTGGGCTTCAAAATTGGCTAAGTATAAAAGAGTAAGTGGAGAACGCCAAGTGTCAGTGTGGCACATCTCTAAGAGTTGGTCCCAAGGTGGAGACCCAAATGAGCGTGAGCTCGCCACATAGTCTAAAGTCTAAAAGTAAGAGGGACCATTGAAAAGTCCACATATCAGCGGAGGCCGACAAGTGTCAACTCGACGCTCCTCCAAAGGCAAACTTTGGGTCGGGTTTTCAAGCAAGCGTGGTGCCTCCATGTGTTATATCAAGAGGGGCATATCTTTCGACTCAAGGCTCAAAATACCACGAATCGACACTATTGGAAAGATCTCAGCCTCACCTATGCCATGGAGTTATGAGACTTTAATTTTTGAGGGGGTTAGGTAAATAAAAATGGAGGAAATGTCTTCAGTCCTTTAATGCAGGATCCATCTATCTCAACAACCAGATCAGATTCGATATTTTTCCACTGTTTCCTCTTCTTTCAAGGCACCGAATCAAGGAATCTTGCAGTAAAGACGGATTTGGGGCATATTTTATCAAAAGCATTAATAGCAGTGGTTGAACTTCAACCCACTTTTCCCACTCCCTCTCTCTTTCTTCTCTCTGATCAAATCTATAAATATAGGGGCATAATTCATTTTAAAAAGTTGTTCATTCTTCTTCCCTGCCCCCTCTCTCTTTCTTCTCCAGGGTCGAATGTGGAGTTTAAGCCTCCTCCCTTGGCTTTGTAATGGCATTTTCCTACCTCTTTCCTATTAATGGTGTACTGTGTGAACTCCTAGAGAAATAAAATCTATTTCGTGATGAATTTTGTCCATCCTTTTCTCATTTTGTTGTCTCTTCTCGCCTCTCACCATTGCAGGGTATACTGTGCATATCTTTGATGTCCATTGCAGGTTTTGGGAGCTGTGTTTAAGGGGTTTGAAATGGTGTTCTGTGTGAACTTTATCCTTGGTTTGTGATGCATCTTTCCATCCTCTCCATTGCTCGCCTCTGTCCATTTTGTAGTTTTGGTTTGTGATCGGTGGTTCCCTTTTCTCAGTGCTATCACCTCTGTAGTGTAGGATTTCTTTATTTTCATGCTCTCTCTCTCTCCTTGGTCCCTTGGAATTTTTAGATTAGGAGTAGATAGTCGCATTTCCTTCCTTAGAAGTAATTTAGTGCTAGGATTAGGAAGAGGAACCAACCTTCTCTAGAGGATCATTCCCATTTGTAAGTCCCACAACTTGGGGAATGATCCAATGTTATGAAAATCACACCAAATGACCCTACCTTAGAAAAGAAGATCCATAACTCATTTGGGGGTGCTGTGATTTCACACTAACAGTACTTTTCCCTTGAAACCCTTGTTTATGTTGTTCAAAAATTAGTAATGTTTCCTAGAGAGGGTAATATTCATGCTAGAGAATGGTGGTTCCATTTTAAAGGGACTTAATGTGAAAAAATATGGTGGTAACTAAGATTTTTATTCTTTGTAAAGGTCTAATATTTATATGGCTAAATAATATTATCGAAGTACCAAATAAATATCTTATGTAGAATTGGAATAATATTATTAGATTGGTGGGACGTAGATGTAAAAGATGAAGAAGATGAAGATGAAGGGGAACATAACAATGAAGAAAGAGAAGAATAAGAATAAGAAACTCATAATGATGAGGAATATGTAATGAATGATGCATAAGTAGAGGCATAACATCATGATGAAAAAAATAGAGGTGAAGGATTCTATAATGTAGATGTAATGAAGGAAAATTCAATGTTTCAGATCCATGGGTACCTTAATAGGAAGAAGGTAATTATTTCCATCAACACAAGTTACGTTAGAGAGGATTCCTATTGAGCACTACTAAGCCATTTCCATATGGTGGGAGAATCAATAATTTCTCCTTGCAATCCTGTAGCTCCCATTGTATTGTTTCCATTGTGAAATATCTTATTCTTTGATATAAGAAATATGCATCCTTTATCCACATAAAAAAATGGGCTCTGTATAATAATTCTTTGAAAAATATGTTTTAAAACAATTGATCCATTACGAACAAGTTGCGAATGAGAAAGGGAACACACACAGGTTTATGTGTTATAATTTGTAAAATGTATATATGCTTTGACTATAATTGGCCATTGATTGCTTATACAAACAGAATTGGGTTGTATCCTAAATATTTAAAATACGAGGATAACACTTCCTTAATGCCTTGTGGAGGTTTTTCTTAAATTATCTTTTATCGGGTGTAGTGCATATGCTAGTTTTAAGGACCAAGTATTCAATGTCTTCATGAATCTTATTTTCTAAGAAAGATTGTGAGAGGAATCTAAGCTTACATACACATGTATGTGTGTTCTTTTATATTCACTTTTTGATAGAGGGAGACATCATCGGCCGAGTTGAGAAGAATGTCAAAAACATGGAAGTGATTTTTATCAATGTCCATTGACTTTTCCCTTCCTCTTTGCTCCTCCAAGATCGTAAATCAAGGCGGATATAAATAATATTGAAAATTCCATACCGCTTTACACAAATGAAAATGTAAATTTGAACACTAATGATTGTTGGTTTCTTGTGAGTAGAAGGAAGAAAGGGAAAGTCAATGAATCCCTTAAGATGCATCTTAGATCCCATGGGAAGGAGTCTCATGGTTAGTTTTTGGTTTGTTTACTATTGTGTTTGTTGTGTTGTTGTTTTCATTGTGTTTTGTTGTCCCTCTTTTTCATTGGTAGAGGCATCCCTATGTGTTCCTCATTGATATAATTTTGTCTCCATTGGTACTTATTGTAATGGGGAAGGGTCCCTTGAACCCTCTTTAAACCTTAATAAAAAAATGTCCATTGTGAATTTTATTTTTCTTGTAATTTGTCTAGGTGATCCAAAATATTCTTCAATGCATCTATTGTATGTGATCATCTAATTTTATAAAATGTATCATTCAGTCTCTCATCTTGACTCAAATTGATTTTCCCTTAAAAACTAGTCAAATAATAAAATATTGTATATTTTAGACTATTTATTACGTTAGTTAAACATTTATGCCAAAAGTAATTTTTCCAAGTAGATCATTTCTACAACTATGTAAATCAATTGTCAATAATATGCTCAGACATGAAAAAGGATAGTGCGGATACCAACCAAATTTTTTTAACTATGCATATGTGTTGTCGAGGTACCAACTTTTTCCTTCCTTATTAGGTATTTTTAATTTACTACACTAAAGGGTTTATGCTATTATTTCTTTAAGCTTAAATTCAGCCTTTATTAGATGTTTGGTTTCTCGGTATGCCCATATTGTGCTTCTATTTCTAAACTTGTTAGATTTTCCATTATTTTTACAAATATCAAGAATTTCATTACCACCGTAATGCATTGTCCTAACTTTTGATGGTCCTGGGTTTAAAATATTTTGACACCATACGCACATATAACAAGACATGTGATAGATTAAAACCGCCATACGTTTTAACAATATGAAAGGATTATGGGATAGATCAACTATTTATAACACGTCTTTATGTTTACAATTTTTTAACTTCATAGTTTTATATTCTTTATATTTAAAATATAAAATACCCACTTTCCCTTCAGTGCCACCTCTACGTACTATGGACTTATGTGGTTCAAAGTGTTAAGCGTAAGATATCCTTTTGGATTACCAAGCCTCTCTCTTTGGCAAGAAAGTTTCAAATCTGCTCCAAGGTGTTAGTTGCTACTCAAATTTATTATTCTTCTTGTTGGGCTCCATCTAATGTTGCCTATGCCAAACTTGAGAAGTTACAACGGGACTTTTTGTGGGCTAACTCTGAGGGGCATAAGGGATTCCATAGAGTTGTTTGGGGTATCTCACATCGCCCAAAGAAACTAGGGGCCATAGTTATCTTAAAATCCAAAGATGTGTTATCTTGTCAAGTGGCTAATTCGTAGTCCCAAGGTAATGAGGCTTTGAAAATTTAATTCTAACATTGCATTTTTCAAGGATATCCTTTGGGTAGGAAATCCTGGAAGCTATTAAATTCCAATCCCTTCTTCTTTGCCATGTCTCGCTTAAAATTAGGGCCACCTTTATTACCCAAAACATTTGGAAATCCTGGGAATTTCTTAAGCCATACCTTGTTTGCAAGGTAGATTGATTTAAATATCATCTATCTATTAACTATAACTTTATCCGGTGGTCTTCTATTCTCACTTTTCATGACAATCCTCTCGCATCGTATCCTTGGACTAAAGTTATTCTAATTTTTCAATAAAGGGATCAAGGTGGTGGATGATTTATTTTTAGGCACTCCAAATCATTGCTTTCATGGATTGTACTCAATACTAAATTTATGCTTCAACCTCAAGATGTGAATCCAATTAGAAAAATCTATGGTTGCATTCTCGAAGAATATGTACACAAAGTTGGTGTTACCTTTCACGTCCCATGGTCACGAGGAGACTCGGGACTAGCCTATTGTGACACATTTTCGCCATTACAAACCAAATTCAAGGTACTCCCTAATGGATTCATAATCCATGCCCACCGTCACTCGTAATTGTAGATCAAATATTACCTCCTAGGATTTTGTTTGGAAGCATTGATTTAAGAGTGTTTGGATTTTCTTGTAGAACCCAAAATAGCTCATTTTATGGTGTATTTTACACTAAGGGATTCCATCTTTGGATAGGCTCAAATGCATAGGTCTTAACCCCACTTGCATGATTTGTCATCAATTGAAGTCTATCAACAACATTTTTTTATTTTGATTTAACAAATATAGAATTTGTAAACTCCTATTTTCAGAGTAACGTAGGATAAATAAATGATAAACAAGTGTTGGAATACAAATGAAACAAGCAATAAGATAAATAAGAATGAAACCCTAAGTTCAAGAGGGAGAAATAAAGACTTAGTTGATTCACATTATACCAGGACTATTCTGGACTAGAAGACTAATGAACAAAAAATGAAGACCGTTGTAATTAAACACATAAAAATCTTGGAAATTCTGGATGATCCCGAACTAGGGATCTTGGAATAGGTCAAGGGTGCCTAGGTAACTGGAGACCCCGTTGGGTGCCTATGAGTGTGCAAAAGCTTAGAAAATAGTTTTTGCTAGGTCGGACAAGTGTTGCTAACCTTCACCTTTGGTCATCTCAGTATGTCATTAGATGATCATCAAATTTTCCTATAACTTACAAAGAGAATATGACCTGAAAAACTCTCAAACTACATTAAATCCCAAAAAAAAAAGATGCAAAATGAGGGGTCGACTAAACCCTATGGTCATCGTGAGTGAGTGAGCTTACAACCGAGCATTGCACTACATTTTAGACTCCATGTAGTTCTTGTGTGTGTGTGACATAATTGTGCCCTAATAATCCTTTGCGTAATTGCACGTGATACCGGGAGATAACTAGATGTGCAAATGTAAATAGATGTGTAGATGGAAAAAATAACTTCCCCTTTCTATGCATGTATGCAAACAATGCAGTCCATTGTCCCGAGTGAAAATTGAATGGATGCCTTGATGCTCTTAGAATTCCTTTATATGTAACCTTAGGTGATGATATGATTTAACAAATACGAAAAATTGTAAAAACTAATTGTAGAGTCATAACGCAATAATTTAACAAATAAAGTACATATCGACCTAAGAAATAACATAGGTAAAATTGAATCCATAGTGTAAGAGAGGGAATGGAATATTTAGTTGATTTCACAATTGATCCTAAAGTGTGTGAGACTTGAAGACTGATAAAAAAGGTGGAAATTGTTGTAATCGTGTTTCGTAACATTGTGCGACTATTGGTTATCCCAAGACTTGTGCGTCGAATTAGGTCGGGCGTTTGGGCATGATATTTCTTCTAGGTTATCATGACTATACATAACCTTAGAAAATAATTTTACTTGTGTCACACCAATGTTGCTAACATTCGATTATTTTCTCTCGTATATTGTACTATGCCAAAGCAAAGTTCACTGTAACTTGTAAAAAAATTATCTTCTGCAAAACCTGAAACACATCAAATCCTAAAAGAAATTCATACAAAAGGGGAGTCAAACTGATCCTCGGCGGTCACTTAATAGAGTGAGCTTACAATCGAGCACCGCACTACATTTCATACTCCATGTAGTTCTCGTGTGTGTGCAAGAATCGTACCATAGGTGGCTCTTGTGTAATATGCACTTGAATAGTGAGTAATAACTAGATAGAGCAATGTAAGTAAATGTGTGGATGGAAAAATGAATTTCCCCTCCTATGCGTGTATGCAAAAAATGCAGTCCCTTGTCTCGTGAGTGAGTGCTAGATGGATGTTTTTATTCTATTATAATGCCTTTGGATGCAACCTTTGGTGGTGATAGTAGATGTTTAGTGCTTGGTCCTTTATTATGGTCACATAGATTAATATTTATAGGATTCCCTTGGTTAAATTTCACAATTAAAAGCTTCAAGGCTGACCCATCAATAAATAAGATGCCCAAAAGATAAAAGATAACCAAAAGGAGTGATTAAGATATAAAGAGGTAAGGGGCACCTAAGGGGACAAGCACACCTAAGTGATGATGTCCTAGCTAGTTCTAGCATCCAAACTTAGAAAAGACAAAGCAATAAAATATCCACTATCTTGTAGGGTGTAAAAGGTCAAAAAAATACATGAAACACGCATAAAAGGCCAAAGATAGTTGTCAATTGCTATTTCTCTCACTTAGGAATCATAATAATAGTAGTATGTGATTAGGACATAGAAATGTTCCCAAGGTGCATGATTTAGTGTCTACATTTACCCCACTTTATGTTGTTGAGTGAATACTCAATAAAAATGTAGAAGAGATGTGTACCGATAACCATGTAGATCGATGGCGAAAGCTTGAGGAGACAAGAAAAATCATGGAGTGATAAAAATGAAGTGTGGAAGCTAAGCTAGGAAAGATGAAGTGACCCTAGGGGTGAAAGCATATGTGTTATATCATAGTTTACCTTTTATTGTTGTCGCTTTATGTGTGTGATGATGTGAATGTTGCTTCTCATAATTACGGACTTGTAAAAAGAAGAGAAAAAGAGTAGTCAAATACATGTATATGTTAAAAAATGGATCCAAACATATAAAAAGAATGTAAAAGTATGTAAAAATGTGAAAAGGAACATGTGCACCTGATCCATGATGAGTGGAAAGGGTAGACATTGTTTTGAAAATTTGTAGAAGAATTATCCTTTTGGTTATCTCATGCGAAGAATGAGTTTTTTTGGTGATTTCATGCCAAATGCAAGTATTTTGGGCAATCTCACGCCACGATAGAAGAGGTGTTGGGGAGAAAGGTTTAGTGTTATTCTCCAACCTTGACTAATTCCAATGATTTATACACCATTACAGATGGTGTGATCCTACTTTATTCTAGTTTTATCCAGTTTGATCTAATGCAAAATAGACAAGGGAGATAACATGCATATTGATTACTAGAGGCCTATGTCTATTTTGCGTAAACTATTGTGTAAACCGTTGACAAATATTAAACAATATGTGAAAATGACTGTAACTTCCCTAGTCATAAGAACCTAGAAAGGGTCGGGGGTGCCTAGTTGCTCATGTTTATATCTGGGTGTTGGCGTCTCAGTAGTGAACTAATGATCAAGTCGATCATCGGGACATTTCTTAGATCGTAGACTGGGTTGATGCTCTATTGAACTATGTTGTACTTTAACTCTGTGTTAATGTATGGGGTGACTAATTACCCTAATGTATGCTCCCCTCATTTAGGGTGCATGTGACATCACTAGGAGGATGCAGCCCTATGGAGAGGACCAAACATTGATATAAAATTAATGCCCTATAGGGGGAGGGAATTAGCATGGTAGAAACTAAGGCAGATGAAAAAAATTGGATGGAAATATGTGTTAGTGCAATCAAGAAAAATACGCATATAGAAAACAATGTGTAAGTTAACCAACAAGAAGACAATGTAGACCATGAAAATAAGGTTTCAAATATAGGACATCACTCGTGATTTCGTAAGATAATCAAGGTCGAAGCAAAAAGCATACATGTAATAAACAAGAAAGACATAAATCATAGCCCACAAAAATGACATAAAATAGAAGACAAGAGCAAACAAAGTATCATAAAACCATGCTAGAAAATAGTTCTTGTAAAGTAAATGTTATCCAAATTTTCCCTTAGGCGAAATTGGACAAACATGACGTTGCATAGAGAAAATAAGAAGATTGATTTAGCCATGGGAGCTCATATTGTGGGCTCGAGATGAGAAAGTTGAAGCAGGCCAGAACATTGCAAAGGAGCTCGGTAGTTTGATCTAGTTCAGAATCAAGGAGCTTCAAGTTCAAATTTTAAACATCGAGGTAGGCAAAGGTTAAAATTGGGAAATCGATGGAAAGATGCATGAAAAAGGAGAAGAAGTCTCAAACCCGAACTCCTAATTTTAGAATTCAGGATTTCAAAGATTTGAAGGTTTCATGAACCCAGGCAGGTGAATAGTGCCACGAGCCCGAAGACACAAAGGTCTGAAACCCAAAGTTTGAATTTCAGACTTCAAGGTTTCAACATTTGGAAATATTTTGGCTCTTAGTTGGATGAACAATAATCAAAACCCCGAAACCCAAACTCCTTAAAACCCGAAACCCGAAGTCCGAATTTTGGACTTCGGGGTTTTGACATTTTAGAACTCTCAAGCTAGCTTTCTAGATGAACAGTGACAAGGATGTTTGAAGTCTAAATACCCAATATTATGAATCCCAAATTTCTGAAATTTTAGATTTGGAGAGGGTGCGATGTAGGATCAAATCTCCGAAAAGGTAGATCAACCACTTTCACTTTCCTGCAGATGGCACCCTAATCTTGGATGGCCATAACTTTTTACCGAGCTCTAATTTACACAAAAGAAGAATTTTTAGAAAGGTCTCAATGTCGTAAATTTTAGAGGAATGGTTCCATATTTCTCACCTAAAAAATGATGAAGGTATGGGCTTCCTTTCTTCTCCAACAAGAAAGGTATAATGGAGTATGGGCTTGGCAGACTTACCCATCTCTTCTGCAAGGAAAATGATGGTTTTTTATAGAATATTGGAGAATATTTTCATATTTTCTTCCCTCTCTCTCCTCTTTTTTTCTCTATAAAATGTAAGGGGTTTGTATATGAAAAGGGTTGATCATCTTTCTTCTCCTATGCACCCCATTTCCTCTTGGGGATTCAAACCTTCCTTCTTATCTTTGTAATGGCTTCATGCCTCTGTACCACATGTAATGTACTATATATATTTCATGAGCAATAAAAATAATGGTATGTGTTAGTTATTTTAACCTTTGCATGATTTTTGTGTCTTTTCTACACATCATTGCAAGTTAGGGCATTATGTGTATATTTCATGTTCATTTTAAGGGTTTGGTGTATTGTTCTTACAGAATGAATATTTTTGCATTTCACGATTGTGTTGCATGCAAATGGTCTAGCCTCCTCTTAGTGCATTGGTGTGATTTTGGGTTCGTGTTGCATCTATCCAACGTCCCTAGGCTTCACCCTTTCTTCATTTGTATAGCGTTGGGATGAGTGATTAGCACTACTTTCTTGGTGTATTACCGCTTTAGTGTAGGTTTCTTTCATGCATCCTTCTTTCCATGTCCCCTTGGAAGCATTAGATCAGGGTTTAGAAGTAGTTTGCATGCATTAGGAGTAGTTAGTGGAAGGTAGGTTAGTAGTAGGAACTGGCCTTCTTCGGAGAGATATCCCATTTTGCAATTTCCCACACTCATGATAGATGCATGTTATGTAATCACACCGAATGCCCCATCTAAAACTCGGACCATTCGGGAGGTGTTGTGATTTTGACATAACGATAAATGTTGCACATGAAGCAGCCATTAGCATGTTAGAAATAAAAAAGTATTTCAAAGCATACATGTTTCGATATAGAGTAGTGTCTAGTAATAATATGAATTAGTACAAAATGAAACAATATCACCTGTAGTGTACTAAAGTATATACCCCAGGAGCCCTCGGTGGGACGGGTAAGAGACACGGTGCGACAAGCATGAATGTTGTGTGTAAAGATCTATCGGTATTCTACATTCACAACTAAAAACAAATGAAAGTGCATGTGTATATGATAAAGAGAATGACCTAAAATGTATATGTCTATGATGTGAAACAAAGTGTACATATAACAAGTATAAGTAAGCAAGATTATGTGCAACTAAGAAATGCAGTATGTTGTGAGTGTGAATGCAAAGTTAATGTGCTAGGAGCAATCTACCCCCGATAAAAATATGAGTGAGCATGAGAGGAGGTTAATTTACGAAAGACCCTCACTAGTCAATAATGAACCATAGAACTAGACTACGTCAAGAGGAAATGATTTGAATATTTGTGCTAGAAAGATATGATCAATGTAGTATATAGAATCAAGTTCAAAGGAGTGTGGTGAGGTTCATTTCAGATTGAGACCCTCAATAGTTGAGTATGAATTATAGAACTAGAGTGCGTAATTAGGTAATGTGATAAGTGAGAGTGTGCTAGAAAGATGTTTCATACATGCCTAGAGTGTGAAATGTCTCACATATTGTATGATGTTAGGTTCATGAATGAAGTATGCACTCAACATTCAAGTGTGAAGCATAAAATGAGATTGTGTCATAGGGTAACGACGATGCAAGTTGTGTATATCAATGTCTCAGTATGATGTATGATGAAGACTAAATGTGAAGAACAAAGTGTGATACTAAAAATGCGAGACACATGATAATGCTATAAGGGGAGAAGTAAACATGATGCCCCATAGGTGTATCATCGTAAGGATGATCAAGTAACATCATCTAAAAGATTTTCATTCTCATGGTTGAAGTTAAATGGAGATGTGTCAAAGACTTGATAAACTATAGGATGAAGTTGATCACATCTGAGCTATTGCCGCATAGATTGTACATGACCATTGCATATTATTTTTAGTGAAAGGTGCTAGTGGACATCCATGTGTACACTAGTGAGTAATATTTTGGAATAGATGACAAATAAATCATTACAAATAACAACGCATTGAAGGGAATGTGGAATTTAATGTTAATATGATCGGGATCTAATGTGTAACCAATATAGTCAAGCCAATACTTCCCAAGAGTAAGCGAGGAAGTGCGAGTAATAAATAATTTTAGATGGAAAACAAAAATACCATAAGAAATAGTAATGCAATCATATCCATGATAGATATGAGGTGAATGAGGTGGATATAAGATAATATTGAGTGTAAACTCAAGATGATTCAAGCCATCACGTGTACAAATAGTGTCATAGAAAGTGGGATGAAATGCATTGTAATGCTTATAAGAGTTATTTATGAAAATTGTGCATGTGAAAGGAGGAAGTGTAGATGTGGGCTGCTCGTGAAAAGACAAGGAAGTTGGAATGATGTCCAATGTATGGACATACCCTCACTAAAGTACCATAGAATTAGTAGAATTAGGGGGTGATACTAGAGTGGATGAACAATGTATAATGCACATACAATCCTTTAAGTGAAGGCAAGTTGACCAGATACTCCATGGGTCATGAATTAGAAAAAGGATGCAAATAGCATAAGTAGGAATAGGTACTGCAGTAGTTGGATCTAGGTAGAAATAATAGAATGGTTTATAATCAACGACAATTGTATATTCAAAGCATTCATGTAAAAATTTTATGCACCCATGAACTATAGAAGGAACTTCCTACATAGCATGAAGCCATGGCCTACCAAGTAAGAAATTGTATTGACTGGGAAATCAATGAAAAAAATACAACAAGAACAGATTTGGGTCCAATTGTGAGTGGCAAGGTGATAGTGCCTATGCATGGATGCGTAAAATAATTATATGCATGAATAGAAATGGACATTGGGTTAACATTATCCATGGAAAGGTTGATATTCTCGAATGAATGATAACGCATAAAGATTGAGATTAGATTCATTATCAACTAAATTTCACTTAATACCCAAGATATTGATGCCTATTTATATATAGATGATGAGGCCATAAATTAGCCATAAATTACCATTATTTTTTCCTTCTAAGTTACCTTTGAAAGTGGATTTAAATGTAATCTAGGAACTTATAGTTTGCTTAAGATAGAATATAGGATATATATGTTGTTCATTCTTTAGAAATCTTTTGTTATCTATTTTGTTGACTAATCGTATTGATTATTTGGGAAAAGATGCAAATTCTTGTGTATGCAGGCCATAAAGGAAAGATAATGATAGTATTGAGAAAAGTGGAATTGATCATGAACAATACATTTAAACTCAAATCTGATTTCATATTCAGATTCCTCTCAAAAAATTATGCAAGTTCAAAAAAGAATCATCTCAATCCAAGATCATATGCAAAAGTTATAGTTGTTTTAACTTAGCTCTGGAACTCACAAATTTAGTTTTGAAACTTGCAGAGAGTTAGTTCGGAACTTGCAGGTTTAGTTCCATAACTCGCAGAGTTAGTTCCAAAACTCACAGGTTTAGTTCCAGAAATTTCATCAAATGGAGACTGTGAATAATTAGATATTCAAATGGAAAATATGAGAGATTTTTTTGTTCATAGCAATGTGTTTAACATAAACCTCATTCAGATTTTCTACAGGTTTTACCAATGAAGAGAAATCTAACTTTTAGTGAGCTGCAGTCTGAGGAAAAGTGTATCAAACAAGCACTAAAAGTTCCATAAACAGAAATAGATAAGTCAAAAAAAAAAATATGAGAGAGTTTTTGGTTCATAGAAATGTTTTTAACAAAAAAATCATTGATTGCTACATGGGTTTTACTAATGAAGAGAAATATAAATTTTAGTGAGCTGCAGTATGAGGAAAAGTGTATCGACGAGCACTAAAAGTTCCATAAACAGAAATAGAAAAGTCAAACAGAAAATATGAGAGAGGTTTTTATTCATAGTAATGGTTTAACAAAAACCTCATTCAGATTTGCTACAAGTTTTATCAATGAAGAAAAATCTAACTTTTAGTGAACTGCAGTTCAAGGAAAAATGTATTAGACAAATGTCAAAAGTTTCACAATCAAAAACAGAAAAGTCAAATGGAAAATGGGAAAGGTATTTGGTCAAAATCATCTTTTGAGGAGAAATCTCCTTCCAATAATGTAGGAGAATAAAATCATTATGATTCTTGTTACCGAAAAGTAAGGAGAATATTTGGGAGCAAATCTTCCTAAAATAAGTGAGATAAGACTTTGAATCCAATAATATATCTCTCTCCATATTTTGTATCCCCAAAAATAAGAATTTAGTTGGACGCATTAAGTATAAATGAAACCTTCCACACTTAGATATGTAATGTTTACCACCAAGAAATGAATCTTTTCTTTTTCTCTAATATTCTCGTAGTTTTGAGTTAAGATCTTGAAGCATGGTTTAAATTCTCTTCCAAGGAATGAGCTAGCCACTCATTCTAAGGAAGATGGATCTGTATATTTGTGTTTTTATTTTGTAATAATTTGTGTTTATTTATTTTTCGTAATTATCATCTTGTTGTGTTGTTCTTCTCTTTGTATTGTAACATTCAGGTCGTTGTAAACTTCAGTAGGTATTTCATTTATTTTTTCTTATTTCCAATTAAGAAATTTCAATTTATGCAAGTGTGTTTTATTCCTACAAGTGTGATTTCCTTTATGCAAGTGTGTTTACATTTCTGCAAGTGTGCATTTAAATTTCCACATGTGTGCTTTCAATTTATGCAAGTTTGGATTGTGTTTAAGGGAGCTTCTTTCCAAGATCTTCTTCTCTTAGTGCATACAGCCTCGGACACCAACCCGGATTGATATTATTATTGGAGAGGATTGACATCCCTCATTAATAGAGGGAAAATCATTTTCATAAATAGAAAGATGAGAAGCTATGTTAGATGGAAAAGTAAATTGAGAAAATGCATCTTCAAATGTCTGTTAAACTATGTCCAAATGAGTAGTAGAAGGAATGCAAGTATTAACCAAGAGAGAAATGATTTTAGCTTTACACTCGGCATTGTATAGCATTATCTCCTAAAAACTACTATGAATTTTCATATCCAAATTCAAAAATTTGAGCCCATGCCCTTCGTTGGTGCTTAAGCCAAGTTAGAGATTCAAGAAATTAGCAAAAGTCATTCCCTAGAGCCTGTTTAAACCTCTATTTTTCTTATTTTAAGAAATCCTCAATTTCTCGGATCTGTGCACATAATATCCTCTTTGCAACCTCCATTTTTATCGAAATTGTTCACTTGCTCTATGGCCACAGGTTTTCAAATCATTGTTTTGCCTCCATACCTCTAGTTCACAAAGGAAATTCAAAATTGGACTCAAAACGATGAAGTTCTCTTCCTCCGTGTTTTTTCCACAGTCGGGATGATGGGTGTCTTTTCCCCGTCAAATTTTGGCCCCAATGAATGTAGGTACGTGGTCAGATCCTATTGGATGGAGAGGAATGGGCTTTTGGTGAACTTAACACTTTTGGAAAAAATGATAAATTTGCCCCACGGACCCGAAAGGCCGAAATCGATGATGAAAAGTCAAAGTGGGAGAGCAGGCCAATAAAGAACTTCAAAGTTTTTAGCCTTTTTGCTAAAAAAGGTTAAAAAGGATAAAGGTTCACCACTTCCCTGAATCCCGCAACCAATTAGAGGATGCCATGTGTCAAAAGCCAAATTGGAGCAGCGGGTCGGCAGAGAAGTTTGTGTTTTTGAGCCTCTTTGTAAAAAAGGTGAAAATTTAAAAATGACCCGTAACCCCGCTCAAGCTATAAAGGTAAAATTCAAAGTTGAAGTCCATGGGGAAAAATTCGAAGGTGAAGCCCTCCGTTGAAAATTCAAAGCGGGAGAGCGAAACGGTGGAGGAAACAAAGTTTTTGAGCCTTTTTCCAAAAAAGGTTAAAATGATGAGAAAATATATGTGACCCCATCTCCAACTGAACGTGCCATGCTTCCTAGTCAGATCGACGGCAAAGGGCGAAGGAGGAAATTGAGTTTTTATCCTTTTTCCAAAAAAGGTTAAAATGTTTAGAAAAGGGCCGCGATCCCAATTCCAATAAGAACGTGCCACGTGTCTACGTTAAAAAGTCAAATCAAGTGTAGACCAATTTGTTCCAAATTGCCAAATCTCACGAAAAATCACAAAATACGAAAGGATTCCCCGTGATCTGCTCCAATACCTTCTTGCCACATGGATGGCCCAATTTCAGAGTTAGAGGAGTAAATCAAATGGTCTATATTTAAACTGGCAAATCGAATGTAACGGTTGCTTTGCAAGATCTGGTTTTTAACCCACCATGAGTGTTTTCTTCACAATAGAGGAATTTGAAAAGGTGTTGAGGATTTGCGAAGTTGTAACGGTTTCTTGTGAAGAATATAATGGCTTCTCGAAGCCATTCCAAAGGGTTGCAATTGATTTCAAAAAGACCAAAGTGCTCTGTACCTGGAAAAGATAGAAAACGCCATTCTTCTTCTATTTTCTCTTCTTCCTTGAATTTCTTCCATTCTCAAGCTATGTACAAACTCTTCTCGAGCTTCAATAATAAAAGAAGGAATTTTTGCCTCTTTGATTGAGGAATTAATTGGTACTTTGTGACCAATGAGTTTCATTCAGTCTTGTAGCTTCCCTCTGATTTGTTTTTATTCGATTTTAAATGTATGTAAATGAAATTTCTATTTAATGTGTTTGGGCATCGATATTCAACTCACAACATTAGTTTTCTCCTACCTCCATTTTCACTCCCCTCCCCTTTCCAATACAAGGTTTCTTCTCTAACGAGACATTCTTAGCTTTACATTGTGGTCAATGGAGTGCCCTACCGGATCTCCGATCAAAAGGCCACCATTGAAACCCATCTTTCATGCATGAACCTATGGAAGCTGCACCATTCAAGTAGAGGGACTTAGATTCCCATAGCGTTGGCTTTAAACCCACCTATTTGTTCACAAGACAAATTTTTTCGCCAACAGAGATAGTAAGAAATCATGAATTGAAATATCCATGATGAGAGGATCCTAGGAAAAATGAAATAAGTTATGAAATGAGGACCCAAGAGCGTACAAATGAGACGGGTTCACTAAATAAATAAATAAAAATGAAAAGTGTTCAAACCCTAATTTTAGAGTCAGAACACAACGATTTAACAAATAATGTACATATATGAACTAAGTAATAAGCTAGATAAAATAAAAACCCTAGGTGTAAAAGAGGGAATGTAAGATTTAGTTGATTTCGTAATTGATCCCAAAGTGTGTTGGACTAGGAGACTAATAAACAAGAAGAGGAAATTTTCACAACCATGATAAGAAAATTGTGTGACCGCCAAATATCCTTGGACTAGAGCACTGGATTGTGTTACGGGCGCACGGGTATTTGTAGATCTGCCTGGGAACTTGTGACTTTGCAAGTACCTTAGAAAATGATTTTTCTTGTGTCAAAACAATGTCCCTAACCTTCACCGCTTATTGCTTGTATGTCGCACTATGCCTGCAGAGTTCATTTGTAACCTATAAAACAAGTTTTCTCTTACGAAACCCCAAAACTCATTAAATCCTAAAAATAAAAAACATACAAATGGGGAGTAATATTGACCCTAGTGGTCACCCGACAGAGTGAGATTGTAACCAAGCATTGCACTACATAATTTGAGAATGCATGTAGTTCTCGTGTGTGTGTGTGTGTGTGCGCGCGCGCGCAGCATGCAAGAGTTGTGCCCTAGATAGCTCTTGTGCAAGATGCACTTGAATAATGAGCAATAGCTAGATGTAGCAATGTAAGTAGATGTGTGGATGGAAAAATGAGCTTCCCCTCCTATGTGTATATAGAAAATTCAGGAGTTTGTCCCTTGAGTGAGTTCTAGATCGATGCTTTGATTCTCTTAGAATGGCTTTAGATGCTGACCTTAGGTGGTGATAGTAGATTCTTAGTGCTTGGTCCTTTCTTATGGTCACATAGATTTATATTTATATGATTCCCTTGGTTAAATTTTTCAATTAACATCTCAAAGGTTGACCCATAAGAAAATAGTTTTCTTACAAGATAAAATATTCCCGAAAGGAGCGAGTAAGATAAAGAGGTTGGGGTGCCCAGAGGGAATGAGGGTGTTTGATGCTGGCATCTCGGTTGGGTACTAGTGTCCAGACTCATAAAAGATAAAGTAGTAAAGTTTCGAATGGGCTATAGGGTGTAAGACATCGAAATAATAAATGAAACATAAAAAGGCCAAAGCTAGTTATCAATTGCTAGTTTTCTCACTTAGGAATCATATGAACATAGTAGTATGTGATTAGGACCTAGAAATGTACCAAAAATGCGTGATTTAGTGTCTACATAATAATAGATGCTTAGTGTTTAGTCCTTTATTATGATCACATATCTTTGTATTTATATGATTCCCTTTATTTAATTTCGTAGATCGACAACTTGATGGCTGACCCATAAGAAAATAATATGCCCAAAAAGAGTGAGTAAAGTAGAAAGAGCTGGGGCCACCGAAAAGGATGAGGGTGCCTCAACGTTGGTGTCTCTCTGGGCACTAGTTTCTAGAGTACTAAAAGATAAAACAAAACATCTAGACTAGGTTATAGGGTCTAAGGTCAAATAGAAAATAAGAAACATAGAAAAAGGGTAAAGACAATCTGTCAATTATTAGTTTTCTCACTTAGAAATCATATGAATTGTAATATTTGATTAGGACCTAAAAATTTACCCAAGTGCATGATTTTGTCTCTACATTTCACCCCCTATATTTTGTTGAGTGAATACTTCATAACATAAAGTAGATAAGAGATGTGTACCTAATAACCATGTAGATTGTGATGGCGATAATGTGCCGAGGAGACAAGTGAAATTTTAGATTCATAAAAAATAAAGCATGGAAGTTAAGAAAGAGGAAGTTACCCTAGGGGTGAAAGTGAATTGTGTTGTACCATTTTATATCTATTTTTTTGTGCTTGTGATGTTGATTCTTGTAAGGAAGGACCTATAAAAAGAAGATAAAAAGAGATCGTCAAAGTCATGTGTTATGAAAACTCTGTAAAAACATGTAAAAGTATGTAAAAAGGTGAAATATGTGTAAAACAAAGAGTGCACCTGATCCATGAAGAGTGAAAGGGATAGAAAATGTCTTGAAAATGTTGTAGAAGAATGATTTTTTTGGGGGGGATCTCATGCAAAGAATGGGTTTTTTGGGCAATCTCACGTCAAGATTGAGTTTTTTTGGGTGATCTCACGCCAAGTGTGAGTTTTTTGGGTGATGTCATGCGACGGAAAAAGAGTGTTGGGGATAAATGTTTAGCGTTATTCTCCTTCCATGAATCCTTCCTGGATTTATACACCATTGCAGTTGGTGTCATCTGTGTTTAGTTTCATGTTTTTCCAGTTCAATCCAAGTAGAAAATGGAGAGAATTTTGATTGTTGGAAGTCTATGCATATACTATAAAAATTTCTCTATGAACTCCTATAAACTTTTATAATCTAAGAGAGTTACTGTAATTTTCCCCTGGTCATAAGCACCCAAGAAATGTCAGTAGAGCCCAAGTGCTAGTGTCTGTAGATGGGTGTTGGTGTTTGTGCTAAATTGAGGACATAAGTCAAAATCTTGGATGTTCTATAAATTTAACTCTTTTCGGTCATGTATTATGTAGACTGTAATGAACCTCTCGAGTTGTTGTATGGGTTTACTAATTCACCCAATGTATGCCCCATAGTTTGGGGTGCATGTGACATTCTTTAGGAGAATGTGGCCCAACAAAGAGGACCGGATGCTAATTTAAATCGATTAATTCCCTACGGGGAGAGAATGTGCATGTTAGAAATTAGGGAACATGCAAACAAAGTGGCTAGATACATGTGTCAAGATAAAATTAATAAGTATGTGTATAGAAGACAATGTAAACAAGTAATATTAGATATACAAAGTAGACTACAAAAAGAGGGTTTCAAACATAGGAATTCACTCACAATGTTGAAAGACAATTAGGCGAAAGTAGAAAAAAGCATAAAGGTAATGATAAAAGAAGACATAGGGCATAGCCCAAAAATAATAACATATAATTGCAAACAATGGAAAACGGTATCAAGCAAAGTATCGATAAACATGGTGTCAAAAGTTTCTATAAGACAAATGTTGCACATGTTAGCATGTTAGAAACATAAAGAGTATGTTAAAGCATGTATAGATCGATGTGAAAATGGTGTGATAGTAAGAATTGGAAGAAGTAGAAAATGAAACAATAGAACCTATAGTGTGTATGAGAATGTAGATTCCCTTAAGAGTCTCGGTGTGAATCGTAAGAGGTATAGTGCTAACCATCAATACAACTTATAACGATCAATATAAAGTATACATTCAAAACTAATGAAAAAGTGAATGCACATGTGTTTATGATAAATATAATGACATACTAAGTATCTGTCTAGCATGTGAAATAAATTGTATATGTAACTAGTATAAGAAAACAAGAGTATGTACAACCACGATATGCAAGTTATGATGTGAGTGTGAACATGATGTAATGGAAATTTAATTTGATAGGATCTGTGTGCCCCTCAAGCGAATGTGGATGAGTATGAGATGGTTTCATTTATAAAATATCCCTTAACAATCAAGAATGAACCATAAAACTAGAGTGTGTCATCGGGAAATGGTTTGATAAATTGCTCTAGATAGATAGATCAATGAAGCATAGAGTGTAAATTGTAGAAGAGGATAGTATGATGTGTGAAAATAAAATGCTAAAAATATGTATCATGAAGTATGTAGTGTGAAATGTGTAGTGTGTCAGATTCATTTCAGATTGAGACCTTTAGCAATCAGTATGAACCATGGAACTAGAGTAAGTCATGGGTGATGACAATATAAGTTATTTGTATTAATTTGTGTAAGATGCATGAGGAAGACTAGATGCGAATCGTGTAGTGTAATAGTAGAAATGAAAGACACATAATAATTCTAGGAGAGGGGGAAGAGTAAGCATGATGACCCCCACGTGTATGAGAGATGGAGATCTAGTCAATGTTACTAAAGGGATCAATGTAAGGAGCAGTTTCCTTGAAAAAAATTGTTGGTTGCTGAAGTGGAGGTTGTGAAGGGATTTTTAATGGCGGAAGTTGAAAGAGGCATGCTAGAGTTTTTTTGTCTTTCTTAGTGAGTGGTTGCTTTTTTGGGATCGGTAACTCAGAAAAGACTTGAGAGGAGGGCTAGGACTAATTTTGAGAGGATTTTTTTTAGTTGGAGTTGGTAATGCAATAGAAGACTTAGTAGGAAGAGGTGATGGAGGATGGACCTTGAGAGGTTATTGCTTAGTTGGAGTGGGTTGCATAGGCGGTGCTTAAGCTGATCGAAGCAAGTACATTACAAGTGATATTTTGATGCTCATTTTGTCATGAAGGAGCAAATTTAGGAGCCCATTTGGATGTAGCATTTAGAGATGAGCATGTAACAGAATGTTGTGCACAAAATGAGATAAATCCCTAATCCTCAAGGTGTTTTTTTATGCATTTTAAAGCATAGCAATAATTTTCATGATGTTCATTGATTCTATGATGATGCAAAAATGGGATACCTTGATAGTTCGCAAGTCGATATAGAAGATAGCAGTGAATATGTGGCAAGTTTATCAATTGATGAATGAGGAGTTGAAGAAAAATATCGTGTTGCTTAGAATTGTGATCAAAATTTAGAGGTGCAGGAGTGGTAAGACTTAAGGTTCACTAATATGAGCCAATGTAGAAGATATAGAAGTGGGATGAGATGAATGAGATGTAGAAGGAGAACTAACATGAACTTGAGAAACATCCTTGAGATCTTGGATTTTAGCTTTCAGAGATGTAATTTTTGTTTCCATACCTTCAATTTTATCTTGAAATAAACAATATAAAGCTTGAATAGACTCCAAGATGGGTTGATTGATTGGAAGATCACGTAGGCTAGGCTTATCGGAGAGACGGTTGAAAATGGAGCTTACTTATGCGGGTGACGTATTGTGAGATATATGGATAGTGTCTAGAGATTTTTGAAGAAGATATCAAGTAACATGGATGAATTTGAAGTAAATCATGCAAAGAAATATGAGGAAACTTTGGAGCCATGAATAAATGCCCAAGATAAGGATCTCGAATGACCGATCACGAGTGGGGTTCACCAAATGATTTAACAAATATAGAATTTATAAAACTCTAATTGCAGAGTAACATAGGAAAAATAAATGCTAAATAACTGTTTGAATACAAATGACACAAGGAATAAGCTAAATAATAATGAATCCCTAAGTGCAATAGGGAGAAAGAAATACTTATTTGATTTGCGCTATCCCTGGGAATGTCCTGGACCAGAATATTGATAAATAGAAAAGGGAGACTATCGCAATTGAGCACATAAAATACTATAACTTCTGGGTGAGCCTGTACTAGGGCGCCTGGACTGGGTCAGGGGTGCCTAGGTATTAGATACCTCTCTTGGGATCATGTGACTGAGAATAAGGTTGGAAAATTATTTTTGATGTGTCACATAAGTGTTGCCAAGCTTCAGTTTTGGTCACCTGTATGTTGTTGGATGATCCTTGAATTCTCCTGTAACTTGAAAAGAGAAGATGACCTGTAAAACCCTCAAACTACATCAAATCCCAAAAAGAAAAGATGTAAAATGAGGAGTCGAACTAACCCTAGAGGTCACCCGAATGAGTGAGCTTACAACCGAGTACACCAATACATTTTAGACTCCATGTAGTTCTTGTGCGTCTTGGATAGAATTATGCCCTAGGAAGCCTTTGCGCAAGCGCATGTGTTAACGACCGATAACTAGATGTGCAAATGTAAATAGACGTGTAGAGGAAAAAATGAACTTCCCCTTCCTATGTGTGTGTATGCAAAAATGCTTCCTTTTGTCGCTTGTGTGAAAGCTAAATGGATGCCTTGATGCTCTTAGAATGCCTTTGGATGCAACCTGAGGTGATGATAATAGATGTTTAGTGATTGGTCCTTTATGGTGGTCACATAGCTTTGTATTTATATGATTTCCTTGGTTGAATTTCATAATTGACAATTTGATGGCCAACCCATAAGAAAATAAGATGCCCAAAAGATAACAGATGCCCAAGAAGAGCAAGTAAAATAGAAAGAGGTCGAGGGCTCCTGGTTGCTGGTGTCTTGTCTGGGCACTGGTGTCAAAATTCTTGAAAGATAAAGCAACAAAGTCCATAATGGGATGTAGGGTGTAGAAGGCCATATAAAAATTAAGAAACACAGACAAAAGGCCAAAGATAGTTATCAATTGCTAGTTTTATCACTTAGGAATCATATGAATAGTAGTATGTGAATATGACCTAGAAATGTACCCAAGTGCGAGATTTTTTGTCTAAATGTTTTCCCTTCCGCCAAGTCAATATGGAAATGGATTCATACCCTATTTTAGTTCTTTTCTAGAATTATTTACTTGTAAAATGATTCTTTTACTGACTCATCCTCATTACTCGCTGAAGTTACAACAAATTTCTGCACATCTTCATAATTGATTTTTTTCTCATCTTTGAAAATATAGAAATAATCCTATTTTTAATGATCCTCCTATGGCAATGATTTTTCTTATTACTAATAAAGTGGCCATTATTTCCCCGTGTTGTTCCAAATTTAGAACCAAGCCGAGAAAGTTTACCAGAGGTCGAGCACTGTAGTACTTGCTTCACCACTAGGTTGTCGCCCCTTATGCGGTCAACCGCTTACTTCGAATGCTCCTTCCTTTCATTACCAGCGTATCTCCTCCCTCTATCCTAGGGTGAGAGTTACATAAACATCTCTCTCGAGTGGCGAATCTCCTCTCCTCATCATCAGCGGTCTCCTCATTCTCGGATCGCTTCCTTTATTGGGGCGGGATCTTTCGTCGGCTTGGTGACTGCGGTGGTGATGAATCGAATGCCCTCGGCAGGCGGGTTCCCATGGTTGGATCTCGCCATTTCTCCCTCTCGGTCATCTTCGATCAAGCGGCGACAATAAGAAATTGGGTGGGATCCCATTATGGACTTGGCTAACTCCTTTAGTTCTTAACCCAAAAGCGCTCGCCTCCTCCTCTATTCTCCATGTTTGCGGTGTGATGCCTAGTTTTCTGGGCTCCTTATTTTGCTCATCTATATTTTGATTGATTATCACACATTCATATTTGTTTTGATGTAAGATGCCCTTTTTCTCGAGGCCTATTTAACTTAATTTGACTAAATTCTTCGGTATAACTTTCTACACCTAGTTTTTATACGATTAACATTGTATATCTCTGTTCATATATTTAAAACTGCCATTTTCAATTAAGAAAAACATAAACAAATATTTTTACAAAGAAAAGTGTAATAGACATTTGAAAATTCCACAATCCATGAATATAAATATAATACGAATATTTAGTAACTCTATAAGGCTTTAGAAGCTATACAATTAAACTTTATATTATTAAAATGACTTGAACTCGTTTCTTTGTATCTCTTTTCAGGTTTCTAACAATAAAAGAATACACATCCTTCCAAAGAGTCCAACAATTTTGTTTTATGTTTTATTGCTTCTTAGAAAAGGAAGTGGCATTTTCCAGAGAAAGAAGATTGGGTCCGACTCCAGCCATAATAATGTTTACAATAGAAAGCCCGTGAGCGGTCAACGACATCCATTCCCGTGAGTTTCGCTAACGGCCCCATCGAAAGACAAGCAACGGGAATCCTCGAGTTTTTACTTCTACTTTTCCTATAGCTTTTGCGGCAACGATACGATATCTATTAAAGTCGCAAGGATTTCTATGAAGAAGAAAAAGCTCTGACGATTCGATTGATGGAAACTTGTGTGAACAAATGGCTCCTCAATTTAAATGAGTCAGAAATCGTTCATAATTGATTTGAGACCTTAGACGCTGCCATCATATCGAATACATTTGGATATCTTGACCACCGTGTTCTCGTGGAACTGCCGTGTTTCAGACGGAGATAATCGTATTCTCCTGAACAAATCCACTATATATTCCATAACTCCGGTACCCACAACGTAATCCAAAATCTTTGCTTTGTAAAAGCGGAAGATCTGCCACTTAAATTGATATCATGGGAAATGCAGTCGCGCCATCCAGAGGGGCTGTTCGGGTGAAAATTATGAAGCTGGACGGGGAAATTATCAAGTTTAATTGTCCTCTCACCGTAGCGCAACTCCTCCTAGATTATCCAAACCATGTGGTAATGGATTCAGATGCCGTTCGTCATGTGGGCATAAAGGCACAGCCTCTGGAGGGATCCACGCAACTGAAGGCAAAGAAACTATATTTTCTGCTGGAGATGCCCGGGATTGAGAATCTCCGGGCGCCTGGTAGGGTTCGATCAGAGATCAAGATGAGCGCGAAGTCACAGCTGGAAGCCATGCTTTTGGCGCGTAGGTCAAGCTCTGATATTTCTCCACTCACTTCCTCCGTGTGTAGGATTTCTGGTTCTCCGTCGTCCATTAATGGAGATGACGGAGCTGTTCGGGTGAAAGTCCGTCTAACAAAAGCTCAGCTGTCTCAACTGACGGAAGAGGGCGACAACAGTTCCGAGACTGCTGCGAAAATTCTGGACTTTTGCCTTAAACAGGACGCAGAGTCGCAAAATAGTGAGACCAGTAGCCAAAATTTGACGGAAAATCAAGACACCTTAAACTCCTCCGGGGATCCTGCAAGAAAACTGCGGTAATCCTCGTAGTTTTATTTTAATTCAGTATAAGTTTAGTTAGACTTTCATTGAGGGGCTCTTATGGTTTTGTTCCTTTTCATGTGATGCAGAGGAATCGCGTAAGATTCAGTTCTAACATTCAGAGCCTGGAGGTTTCATGAATGAAGAGGCAGTCTTTGGGATTTTAGGAGCTTTTGAGTGAAATCCAAAATCTGTAAATTAAAATACTCTTTACAGCCTGTGTAATATGGAGTGTCATTTTCTCTACCCAAATTAAATCTTTCCATAGTCTGTATAGCGAAAAGACTGAATTATGGTTTTTTTTAAAAAATCATTCTAATTCTATTCATTTGAGTTTGGAACAACGTACGGTGCCTCTGTCGTTCCCTCCCAGTCACCGCTCAATTTCAAATTGAATTTAGATACAATACCTAACTTTTCTACTTTTTTCCACTTGCTTAATAAAAATGGAGTTTAATTTGGTTGGTAATTATTATCCAGCCTCTGTATTCTCCACTTACTGGGCTATAATAGTACCGGGCTACCGTGCAGTGCATAAGTTTTTTCCTAAATAGTTGTGTGGTATTTGCATATTTTCATTCCAAAACAGTCCAGTTAAAATGAAGATGTGGCTGAAGACGGCTTCAAAGTAATCAACAAGTTATTGTATTAGGTAAGACTGTAAATTTTTGCGTTATGACACCATTCTCGACTGAATACTATGATCGCCAGGTGAATTGGTAGGAAAACAGGGAATTTGATTCCCGTTGCAGAACTTTTTACTGCAGACCGAGATTTGTATATACGCATTCGGTGTAGAATATTAGCCAAAAGATTTGAGGGAAATTGTTCATTCCGAAGTGGGTTTCGATGAAATACTTGATATTATTACCGACTGCAGGTAAAGAACTGTAATTCTTTTCTTTCTTTCTGGTTTGCACTTTGAACAAGTTTCTTATAAATGGACCACAATGAACTAGGAAATTAAATGGGCGGGCATTAGAACAAATGACAGGGACAGGTAAAAGGTTATGTTTCATGTATGTTTTGGAACATTCAAAATGCATAACTTATTAGACAGAATGCAACCTGGTTTGGACAAATTTGTTACTGAAATTTATATTTCCTCAGGGAAGGGAATTGTCGATCTGGGTATCTTCTGTAGGTTTAGTTTCCCTTTCTCAACCTTGCCTTTTAGTCTTTCACAAAGAAATCACAATCAAATTAGGTAGATTCTTTATGGGAAAACCTCACCGACATATTTTCCAATCTCAGAGTTTAAGCCGTACATCTGTTAAAATGGACCTTACATAGGCCCTCTGTGATTATATCAAACTACTGAGCCCTATATCAAACTACTTAACCATAGTTTTGAAGTCTCACATCATGTGATCCTTAAGTTAATAACCCAATTCATGTTTTTAATTTCGTAGAGAAGGGAATTTGATATGATATTTTCCTCTTTTCAACCAAAACCTACTCACTTCCATTTCCACGTGGAAAGTAAAAGCCAACATAAAACTAACATTCAAGTTAATAGAACTAATGTTATGTTATTAGATTGTTTGGCTAAAATAGTTCACATTATTAATTCCAAGGTTGTTCATAGAATATCATAAGAGTTAGTATGCTTGGGCCTCAAGATATTATCATAGTCAATTCCTTTTGGTCAATAACTTTTATTTACTAAATCATCCTGAAATGTCTTCTGTTGTCACATTTGAATATGGAAAATCCATCCGAACAACTACGTCATATAAGAATGTTATTTTGGAGGAAGGTCATGCCATATGGTTAAAACATGAAAGAGTTGAGTGACCCTATTAATTTCTTCAAAAGAGGCTCCTTCAAGTAAAACATTTCCTTATAAGAAGCAAAAGCTTCAAGAAAACTCCCCCGAACTTCTAGGAAGCGATCACACTCGATGGTCAACAATGGGGTCTTTAGTTTAGTTTAGATTGTAAGAAATTGTACTCTCAACAATTGGTTCCGTTCCTTCACCACATATCCAAAAGAACATGTTTGACACACTCAATAAAGTGAATTTTTTTCTTAGAATGTGAGAGGTATGTCAATCCTTGACCACAAGTTGTAGGTTAAGAATACACTAGATATTTGTTACTCTAATGGTTTTTTTGTAGGAAGTTAGTATCGGGGTAAGACATGAATTTTCTCTCAAGCAAGTATTGAATGGTGATAGCTTATTCCAATTTTCTCATTCTAATGGTAGTGGTGGAGTGGCTCTCAGCTTAATCCCCTCAACTTGTAACCATTTTGTTTAACTAAGGGGAAGACCCTTCACACCAAAGTATATTTGAATCACTATCCTCATCTATAACAAAACAATTTATTCTATTCGGTTTATGCCCGTAATGATCACGTAAATGTTATATTGACATCGATGACTCATTTTCCATCTCATTCCCATTGGATATCTACTTCTTAGTCAACAATATTCAAAAATGTTAAGCAATTTAACATTACCTCTTTCTCAACTATCAACTCCCACCTATCCATCGAGTGGGTCGCTGATTTTGCTGCTGCGTCCTTCTGCTGCCTCTGGTTCTCGGATTGGATGCCGGACCCATCGGTCCGGATCGGGGCCCCTCCCGCCGTGGTCCCTCTCTCCAAAGCCGCTGACGTATGGTCTAAAGTAGTGGAGGGTTCCACATCACTCATAGCCGGAAAAGTTTTCCCCCACTGGACCGATGGGTCCTTTTCCACTGCGATCCCTCTCATATCACGGAAGCTACTTACCGCTTCTCGTGATCCTTAGTAGGCACTACGATGGGACCTAGACCCCTTTGGAGGATATAAAAAATGGGCTCGACTAAAATGGCATCCATGTGGAGCGCTAGAAATAGCGGCTATGCCTAATGGTTTCATTTTATTCTCCTTCAGCTTGAAAGAAGACTTCACTAGAGCTCTGCTAGGTGGTCCGTGGTTTTTCGGTAGGCGGGGTTTCTATCTCAGGAAATGGTCTCCAGGTTTCAACCCACACACGGAATCCATGACCCAAGCCCCAATCTGGGTTCGCCTCCCGGGACTCCCTCTGGAGTTCTGGCACCCGGCGGTTATTGAAGGTATTGCTCTCTCAATAGGCTCTTTAATTGCTATTGATCAAGCTACAAAAGCAAAAAATAGATTCATTCATGCTCGTTTTTGTGTTAATGCTGATATTAGTTGCCCCTTACCAAAAGATATTGAGCTTATTTCGGACTTTGGAAACTGGAAGCAACCCATTGATTACGAATATATCCCTCAAGCTTGCTCCTTCTGCAAAAAACTCGGCCATTGGGCCTCTGGCTGCCCATCTAAACCTCAACCAAAACCTAAGCCCCAAACCCTATCCCCAAAAATCAAAAACAAATTTATACCCAAATCGTCTTCTCTTGAGATCCCGATCATACCCACTTCAAATTCCTTCGCTCTCCTTGAGGATGGAGAGATCAACACATCTTCTGATCCTGCTTCTGAGGTCGCTCCCTCCCCTCTGGCCTTTCAACCTCTCATCCCCCCTTTGCCCTCCTCGGATCTCCCCGCCTCTTCCTCTCTTGGAGGGGACTGCTCCTGGCTCCCTCCTCCCCCTCCTTCGCCTTTTTCTGTTCCTCTTCCCTTCCCTCCCCTTCCTTTGATTCCCTCTTCCATGGTTCCTCCCACCCTGTCTCCCCTCTGTCCGCCTGCTGTGGACTCTGTCCCCTCCCCCTCGGATCTCTCTTCTGATGATTGTTTCTCTCATCGCCTTACTAGAAGCAGCAACAAGAAACCTGATATAGGCCTGGAAAAAGCTCGGGGCAGAATTCCGAGCAGTGTTAAGCTTCAACAAGAAGCAGCTACAAATGTTGCGCAAGGAACTCAAAGTACAATCCCCATGGTGGTGGGGAATAAACCCAAACCAAAGAAATGAAGATCATTTCTTGGAATATAAGAGGGCTCAACTCTCTTCAAAAGCAAAGAGTCATCAAAGACATCAAAATTCAGCACTCTCCTGATATCATAATGTTACAGGAAACCAAATTAAAAAAGGATGATCGCCTCCTTAAACTCTGGCCAGCAGCTTCTTTTGAATCTCAACCGTCTACTGGGAACTCAGGGGGGCTTTGTACTATGTGGGATCCCAGAAGTCTCAAAGGGGAGTGCCTGTTCAAGCACCCCAATTTTATATGTGTTCTCTTCCAAGAAGTAGGGATGGACTTCTCTTGGATTGCTATCAATGTGTATGCCCCAAATTTGGAGAACCATCGTGGAAAACTTTGGAATGATATCACAAACTTCATCATCACTTGTGGTAATATCCCCACCCTTATTATGGGCGATTTCAACTGCCCTCTTTATCCTTCGGAAAAACAGGGAGGTATGGCTGCCATGCCGGTTAGCATGGCGGCTTTGGCTGACTTCATAAGGGAGAATTCCCTTCTGGATATGGAACTCCACGGCTCTTCTTACACTTGGTCAAATCGCAGTTGGGCGGGAACCACATACTGATGCGATTGGATAGATCTCTAGGCTCTCTGGGTGGATCTCTCTCTTTCGACTCTACCTAAACTCCTGCCTAGGGTGACTTCCGACCACACCCTCTTACATTAGCGCCAATCACAAAATTAATGCAAGAACCCTCCCTTCGAGGTTTGAGCTAGCTTTGGCTTGAAAATAACCAGTTGACCCCCCTTGTTGTTGACTGGTGGAATATCAATATCGATGGCACTAATATGTTTGATTTTCTAGAAAACTCAAAGAAATTAAAAAACAACTCAAGATATGGAAGTCGAAGGTCTTCGGTAACATCAAGCTTCGCAAGCGGGAGCTAACTCAGAGACTGGCAAAAATTTCTGAAGATATCGAGGTTGTTGGTAGATTGGATCACCTTCATCAACAGGAAATCTCTCTTCTCAGTGATTATCATAACACTCTTAAAGAAGAAGAGACCTATTGGAGGCAACGTTCTCGGGCCCTTTGGCTTGAGCAGGGAGATCGTAATACCAAATTTTTCCACATCACTGCTTGTAAGCATAAAGCTAGAGACAAGATCCGGGAGTTGGTGTCGTCGGAAGGGAACTTGCTAACTGATGAGTCTGATATCTCCAATGAGCTAATATCCTTCTATTCCAATCTCCTCCATGCTGATCTGCCCCCTCCGGAACAATCAATGAATGAAATGCTCCAGCATATTCCGCATCTGGTGTCTCCTGAGATGAATAATAATCTGACCAAGCCTTTTTCTATGGAGGAAATTCATAAAGCAGTTTTTGCTATAAAGAGAGACAAAGCTCCGGGTCCTGACGGCTTTCATGCTGCCTTCTTTCAAGTCTTTTGGGAAATCATCAAGCAGGACCTCTTCCAAGCAGTTAATGAATTTCAAATGAACAACAATCTGCTTAAGGAATGGAATACCACTTTTGTGGCTCTCGCCCCAAAAGTGCATAACTCTAAAGATGTGTCCAATTTCAGGCCAATTAGCCTTTGCAACACATCTTACAAGATTATCACTAAGATGTTGGCCTCCAGACTTAAACCTCTTATGCCGGACCTCATCTCTCACAATCAGAACGGCTTCATCAAAGGCCGTCTCATCCAAGGAGGTATTATTACTGTTCATGAAGCCATTCACTCGGCCTTTCTTGCGAAGTCCCCTGGAATGATCTTAAAACTGGATATGCAAAAAGCCTTTGACAGAGTCAGCTGGCCTTTCCTAATTAAAGTTCTGGAAAAATTTGGCTTCGACAACAAGTGGTGTAGCTGGATTTTCTCGTGTATCTCGACCCCTTGCTTCTCTATACTTATTAATGGTATTCCAGCGGGTTTCTTCAAAAGTAGCAGAGGTATCAGGCAAGGTGATCCCCTGTCACCTTTCTTGTTTGTTCTAATGGCGGACTCTCTCAGCAGGGCTTTGGAAGCGGCTAAAAATCAATCCATCATTTCTGGTTTGAAAATCACCTCAAATTGTCCTTCGACCACTCATAGTCAGTTTGCTGACGACACCTTGCTGCTGAGTCTAGCCTCTGTTATTGAAGCGCGGGCAATTATGGATATCCTCTCTCTTTATCAATCAGCTTCTCAGCAAACTGTCAACTTCAACAAGAGCAACATTTCCTTCATAAACACACCCCCTAGGTCTCAGAGAAAGATTGCTGATATCTTTGGTTGTATTATTGTTGATCTCCCGCCTCTTATCTTGGAATCCCTCTCCAAGGAAGGCAATAAAAAAATCTATGGAACCCTGTCATTGAAAGGTACAAAAAAATTTGGTTTGCTTGAAAGGGGCCCTGCTCAGTCAGGCTGGAAAGCTCCAACTGGTGAAAGCCACTCTTCAAAATCTGCCTACTTACTTCATGTCCCTGCTCAAGATTCCTAGTTCTGTGAGGGAGGTTGTGGAAAAGATTCAAAGGAACTTTCTGTGGTCTGGAGTGAAGATAAGAAAAGGATCCATCTGGTGGCTTGGAAAGAGGTCTGTAAGCCAACTTCTCATGGAGGTCTCGGTCTTCGAAAAATGAATGAAATGAATGGAGCCCTTCTGGCCAAACTTGCTTGGGAAGTGGCTAAAGGGGACTCTTGTTGGGCCCATCTGCTCAGAGCCAAATATCTTGCTAATAACGAAGATCTGCTCACTTCCATGCCTATTAGAGGTTCTGCCATATGGAACTCTATTAGTAGCTCTCTTCCCATCATTCGTGCTGGCACTAAATGGAAATTTGGGAATGGTCGCCTCATTGATTTCTGGAGGGATTTTTGGATTGGAGAAGAACCCCTTGATCTTGATCCTACCTGGAACCCTATTAAGAGAAGCATCATCAATAAACATGGTAGATTAGCTTCGGGCTATTGGAAGTTGGTGAACTCCACTCCCTCTTGGGATATTATGGAGTGGGATGATATCAACGATCTGCAGCATCACTTGTTGTCTTCGCTCAAAGCGGTTATATCTTCCATATACATCCCTTCCTCCCAAATTGAAGACGAGATTATTTGGCCCCTCTCCCCGTCGGGCTGTTTCTCTGTTAAAGCTGCTTATCTCTCTCTGCATCGTGCTGATCAAGGTCCCCCCCTTTCCAAAGTCTGGCCAAATGAGATCACTCCCAAAATTGGTTTTTTCTCTTGGATCTCCTCCAAGAATGCTTTCCTCTCTGGGGAGAATCTAAAAAGAAGGGGTTTCTCTCTCCCCACAATATGTGTGTTATGTGCTAATGAAGCGGAGTCCTCTGCTCATCTCTTGATCCATTGCTCTTTCTCGCAAATTATTTGGCAGTGGCTTTTATCAAGGTTGGGAGTTTATTGGATCTTCCCGGATTCCATTCAGGATACCCTTTCTCAATGGAGCTCTCCTTTCACTCATCCGATTTTGAACTTGGCGTGGAAACTCCTCCTCCCGCACGGATTATGGGGCATATGGAAAGAAAGAAATAGAAGAATCTTCAAAGAAAAAAGTCTTGATCCTTGGCGGTGGCTACTCGGATAGCTACGGCTCTCAAGAAAATATCAATCTGACCACGTGGACCAAGTATCAGCAAAAAATCCAATTATGCTATTCCCTGGAGTGGCAGAAGATATTATCCATTCAATGTAAAAGTACTCTCACTAATCGTAATTTAGTCTGCTGGACCCCCCCTCCAAAGGGTTGGAAAAAACTCAACACGGATGGTGCCTCGAAAGGCAATCCTGGTATGTCTGGAGGAGGAGCTATTCTCCGTTGTTCTTCGGGATATATTGTTGCTGCCTCTGCCCACAATTTTAATATTGGCTCCAACCATCGTGCGGAAGCTTTGGCAATCCTCAAAGGTCTTGAAATGGCCATCATTTTAGGTAATGATCCTCTCCAAGTTGAAAGTGACTCCCTCAACATCATCAAACTCCTTCAGACGAATGATCCTGGTCATTGGTCGATTAGAAACATCATTGCTGATATCAGAGTTCTGCAAAGATTTTTCCTTCAAGTCCAGTTCCAGCATATTCTTCGGGAAGGAAATAAAGCGGCCGACCTCCTTGCTAATATTGGTGTCCATATAGAGAATCAGCAAAGGTGGACTGATAACTTCCCGAATAATCTCAGCCAAATCGCTCATAATGATACTCCCCATTGCTGACTGGCGGAGTAATGAGCTGACTCGGGTCTCGGCTATCTTGATTTGGCCTCATCAAAGGACGGCGGTAATTATGGCGAAGTTAATGGATGGGACTCTTTTCGAGGGGCTTTTGATTAAGGTGCTTTGTATTGATGCGAGAAACCCCCGCACGATCGGGTATTATCGCCACATTAATCATCTGAAGACGTGGCATAAGTGCAATGATATCTCGTCTGACTGCTATCCTGACCTGTTTAAGCTAGTTTCGCCCTCGGTTTTTCTACATTTCTGTAACTATCCTAGCATTCATTCCATGGGGGGTCAATTGAAGCGCCTTGAGCCCGACAATTGCGAGTCGATTAAGAATGATGAAGAGGTGTGGAATATTTTAATGGAAAATGGGATAGCCACCTTCTGGAAAAGATGACCGGTTATTCTGCGTTGGTTTCTATCTTTGTCACGGCCTCTGGTGAAAGGTCGGGTCCAAATCGGCAACACCCGCTTCACCATTTCCACGAACGCCATTGCTGATGCCACCGGCCTTCCTGCTGCAGGTGATATTTACTACAAACGGTCGCTTCACGCGGAAATTCAAGATTTTAACGCCCCTGGTGACAGGCCGAAGAAATATCTTTCTGGTTATACTCGGGATTCCCTGCCTGCTCCCTGGGACAGAGTGGTGGAGGTTATTATGAGGTATTTCACTATCGACGGCAGATACAGGTTGGTTTTCGGACCTCACCTCTTCATCCTCTCCCATCTCAGATGGGGGAAAAAAATCAATCTTGTTGCTTTCTTGTTTCAGTCTCTTGAACATTCGGTGCAATTAGCTCGGGAGGGCGAGGGCGTCATCCTTCACCAAGGTTTACTTTACCTGCTTTTCTCTGTCGCCGCTTCCCACTCTGATTTTCTCCGCTTTCCCCCCAAGTTGGGTCGCCGCCGCCGCTCCCCTTCTCCTTCTCCCCGCCCCTCCTCCTCCTCCCTCCGCTCCTCTCGGCGTAGGCGTCGCCTGCTTCTCTCCTCTGTTTCGGACTCTGACGTGGCTATTGTGAGTCCCCCGTGTCTGCCTCCATCCCCCCGGACATTCCTTCCTTTCCCATGCTCACTCCCATCTCGTGCATTTTCTTGGGAGGGCACTGAAGCCAGTGGTCGCCCCTTTTCCCCTGTTTCCAGCCCTGATTACTCTCAAGCCGCTGATCTCTTGGGCTTGGCCAAACTTTACCCCGACTCCCCGGGTTCGGAGCAGTGTGATGTCTCTCAACAGATTAAGGAACCCATCTCCCAGGCTGCGGGTTCCAAGGCTCTCCTCGACGAAAAAATTGTTGCTGCTGACACTCTCCACTCCACTCCCCGATGGATTCTAATCCGGCTGATTCTGAGTCTGCTGACGCTCATGGTGGTCAATGCAGAGCCGACATAGTCTCCTCTATTCTGAGCAAGCTCCAGCGTGCCTTCAAAGCACTGAAAGATTGGGAGGCCTTCACGGAATCCACTAGAAATGCTATTGCGAATGATTGCGCGGAGCTCATCAAGCTGGCTGACATTTTGGCTAACGACTCAGGCTCTCCTAGAGCTAAGGAAGCTGTTTCCGAGCTGAAAAAGCTCTTCTGATGTATAGTGTTTTTTGCTTTTTGCTTTTTCTCTCCCTCCTTTTTTGGAATCTTCTCGGGTATTTTGACTCTGATTCTATTAATGCTAAATCTGGCCTGATGGGCTTGTTTGTATAAGGTTGGGGGACCTTCTAAAACCCTCCTTTTACCCAATATATTCCAAAAAAATGATCACTTTGTAAATGTTCACCAAAAATTTCGCTTGATAGGGGACGATATTCCTCCAACTAAATGGGTTTTGGAGGTTATTTTAACATGACAAAAATTATAAAAACCAACGTCATTATGGTGATTTTAAATTATACGCATTTGAATGGGTGCTTGATTTAGTGCAATAATTGATTAGGAATTTCCAACGCCATACATGGGAAGCTTGACACATAAACAAAACATTACTTTACATGGTAAACCAACATATCGTCAGTCCTGAAACAAAATTTATTTGTTTCAATAGATTTTGTCTCTCTAAACCTCTAAGTCACTTCCTTCTCTCGGGGAAAATAGTGCACTACGGTCTTGTTTCTACCTTATCTAATCATCTTGCTAATAATCTTAAACTCTCTTCTTGGTGCTCATGATAACCCTTGTTACTTGTAATTTCCATACAAAATTAATGTGCTTCATGTTTGAATAATCAGATTACTACATGGTTGCAAAAGTGGTATTTATAATTTAGTTTCCAAGCCATAAGAATAAGATATTTGGATTCTTTTGTGGAAATATTAACTTGTCAAATGCCCCTTTTCTTCAATATCATGTTAAGAATGTTTCCAATAATAGAAAAAGAAAGGAAGAATCACCGCAAAAAGTATTGAAGGAAGGATGTTAACTCCTCCACCGTAGGACATTGGATGAAAATGTTAAGAAAGTTTATTTTTAAATGGAAAATTACATAAGAGGATTAGATTTGTATCAAGAACAATGGGTAAGTGCAGGAAGTTGGTGGACCAAAAAGTGGACATGAAAACCCAAAATTCACATAACACGATCGTGGTTTTAAAAACCTCGATCGTAGTCCTCGAGACTAAAAAAATAGACTCGTGACCCCTCATTTTCCCTTACAAACTATGATTTCTCCTCCATTGTTTGTACTCATGCTTAGAATACCCCCTGCAAATTTCTCTTCAGACTTCTGGATCACGAAATTTTCAACGATGTCACCAAGACGAAGAGGTAAGCCCTTGATTTTGATCAAATTTCTTGCATTTTGGGTTTTTTTGTGATTTTCATGGATTTTTCAATTTTTGTTTTTGTATAAAATTTCTTTGTTTTGTTAGTTGTTCGGTAAGCTCGTAATTCTGTAAACTGGCCGTCAAATATTTCGTCAAATCCCTCCAAACATTCCTCCAAACATAGATCCACCTTTTGTGGCTCTACGTCCCCACGGAACCAATAAGAACACAAGGTGATATTGATGAGGAAGAATCGACAAAGTAAAATTGCCGTTGAGAACCTTATTCGAGACAATAAGACAAAATCATTCCACAAATCCATCTCGCATGGCTTTAGCCAACACATTGCAAACATTGATTGGAAAAGTCGACTCCACAACCACCAAATAGACAGATGAAATACCTTTAGAGTATGCGGTCATAAATGACACAAAAATTACAAAAGACCACATTTGTGCATTATTTATTAACACGAGAACCAATGCCCCCTCGTGACTACTTCCAAACGGTTCCTAATCCATTGGTGCCATGATGAATGAATGAAGAACAATTATTGAGACTGATGGTGGAATATGGTTTTTGATTATCCACCATACAACAACAATGAGGTTCTTCTCTATTTTTGAAGAAATTATATTGTGAGTTTGTGTTTAATGAGGTCCCAAATTATTTTAAATTTTCTTAGTTTTATGGACGAGGAGGTGGCTTTACATAGAGTAGACAAGGTGCAATATGCGTTGGTAAACCTAGGATCCCCTATGCCCAAAACCCCACTAAGGGCACTTTTTGCATAAAGGTGAAGAAAATTACTTAGGGCACTATTTGCGTAAAAAGGAAAAAAGTCACAATTTCCTCTGCGGCCCCGTAGCCCCGCCTATTTACTTTTTGGAAAGCGCTTTCCTAGGTTCGGGCCCGTGCCTTCAAACTTTACCCCTTTGAAATGGGCGAAAAATCTTAAATCTCCCCGCCGGTCCGCTTCCCCACCTGTCACCGGGTTTGACAAGTGGCTTTTTTGTGGCGCCAATGGAGGCACGGGTTGATTTTATCCCTCACACCTTTTAATGCAAATGTTAATATTTCTAAGTTTTCCCCGCCGGTCCTCTTCCCTCGCTTTGGAAACTTTGGGCATGATACGTGGCGTCCCAGGCATCGGGCGAGAGACATGGCAATTTTGAACCTTTTTCCCTTTAAACAAAAAGAGTTAAAATCCAAATTACCTCGACAACCTGCCTTCCCACATGGGCTTAAAAATGTGCCACGTGTCCCTTATGCCTTTGGAAAAATTTCTTCCCTAGGCCCGCAGCCCGCCTTTGGAAAATTTTCTTCCCCAGGCCTCGCCTTTGCGAAAAATTTCTTCCCCTGAGCCCGTAGGCCCGCCTTGGGAAAATTTTCTTCCCTAGGCCACAGGCTTGCCTTGGGATAATTTTCTTCCCTGGGCCCGTAGGCCCGCCTTTGGGAAAATTTTCTTCCCGGGCCCGCAGCCCACCTTTGGGAAAATTTTCCTCCCCAGGCCCGTCGGCCTGTAACTTAAGAAATATGAGGAGTTAGGAGGACTTCTTTATACCGTTGGAAAGACGAAGAAATTTCCTATCTAATGGAATGTTGTTAGGAAAACCTTAAGTGTGTTAAATGTGTGAAAAATTAGGTTGAAGTGCAAATATGAGTTTGAGAGTGGGTAAGTGGGAAAATTACCCATTTTTTATTTAATGTTTAACTCTAGAGCATGGGTTGACCTTTTCGAAGGGTCGCGTGAGGGGATACAAGAATGTTTTCTATCCCATGTTGATAAGAACCTTGGTTATTGTTTAGACCTAGTCAAATTAAATACCTTGGGCATTTAATTGTTTTGGCCCTTGACCCTCTAAAATTAATTAAGGAACTTTTAAACACAATGTTAGTTTAATTATTTATTAAATTAACACCTAAGAGAAATTTAACTAATTGGATTAAATTATACTCATTAATTTTGTGATGTGGATTTAATAATTGTCATAACGGGAAAATTTTATTTATTAATTATGATTGACTTTGAATCCTTGTTGTGACAACAGTTGCTTGAAGCCTGGTAGTGGTCACGCTTTAAACAAAAATAAATAAAATTATTCCATAATTTTTCTATCTAAACCTAGGTTGTTCTTGGGTCTCGAGTGGTCGTTTGATTTGGGTGTTACAAGGCTGTAGGGTGTAGAAGGCCATATAAAAATTAAGAAACATAGACAAAAGGCCAAAGATAGTTGTCAATTGCTAGTTCTATCACTTTCGAATAATATGAATAGTAGTATGTGAATATGACCTAGAATGTACCCAAGTGCGTGATTTTGTGTCTAAAGTTTTTCCCTTTAGCAAAGTCAACATGGAAATGGGTTCATTCCCTATTTTAGTTCTTTTCTCCAAAATTATTTACTTGTAAAATGATACTTTTACGGGACTCATCCTTATTACCTGTTAGTTACAACAAATTTTTGCACATCTTCATAATTGATTTTTTTTTCATCTTTGGAAATATAAAAATAATCCTATTTTTAATGATCCTCCTATGGAAATGGATTTTCTTGTTACTAATAAAGTGGTTGTTATTTCCCTTGTGTTTTTCCATATTTAGAACCAAGTCGAGAAACTTTTCCTAGAGGTCGAGCACCTATAGTACTTGCTTCACCACTAGGTTGTCACTCCTTATGCGGTTAACCGCTTACTACGGATGCTCCTTCCTGTCGCTGTCAGCCTCTCTCCTCCTCGGTCCAAGCGCTGAGGGTTTCATAAACATCTCTTTTGTAGCTGGCGGATCTCCTCTAGCTCATCATTAGTGGTATCCTCATTCTTGGACCCCTTCCTTTGATTGTGGTGGGATATTTGATCGGCTTGTGTACTCACGGGGTGTGCCAAATAGAATGCCCCTGAATAGGGCAAGTTGTCATGGTCAGATCTCGCAATTTCTTCATCTTCGTCGTCTTCCGAGTAACAACAACAAGAAAGTGGGTGGGAGCCCATTATGAACTAGATTAATCCCTCTGGTTCGGCTAGGGTGACAAAAAACCATTAATGGACTAGATTAATCCTTATTAAAATGACTTGAACTCGTTTCTTTGTATCTCTTTTGAGGTTTCTAACAATATAAGAATACACATCCTTCCAAAGAGTCCAACAATTTTCTTTTATCGGTTTATTGCTTCTTAGAAAAGGAAGTGGCATTTTCCACAAAAAGAAGATTGCGTCCGACTCCAGCCATAATAATGTTTGCGAAGCCCGTGAGCGGTCAACGACATCCATTTCCCGTGAGTTTCGATCACGGCCCCATCTAAAGACAAGCAACGGGAATCCTTGAGTTTTTACTTTTACTTTTCCTATAGCTTCTGCGGCAACGACACGATATCTAGTAAAGTCGCTGCAACTTCGCAAGGATTTCTATAAAGAAAAAAAAGATTAGACGATTCGATTGATGGAAACTTGTGTGATCAAATGGCTCCTCAATTTGAATGTGTCAGAAATCGTTCATAATTGACTTGAGACCTTAGACGCTGCCATCATATCGAATACATTTGGATATCTTGACCACCGTGTTCTCGTGGAACTGCCGTGTTTCAGACGGAGATAATCGTATTCTCCTGAACAAATCCACTATATATTCCATAACTCCGGTACCCACAACGTAATCCAAAATCTTTGCTTTGTAAAAGCGGAAGATCTGCCACTTAAATTGATATCATGGGAAATGCAGTCGCGCCATCCAGAGGGGCTGGTCGGGTGAAAATTATGAAGCTGGACGGGGAAATTATCAAGTTAAATTGTCCTCTCACCGTAGCGCAACTTCTCCTAGATTATCCAAACCATGTGGTAATGGATTCAGATGCCGTTCGTCATGTGGGCATAAAGGCACAGCCTCTGGAGGGATCCACGCAACTGAAGGCAAAGAAACTATATTTTCTGCTGGAGATGCCCGGGATTGAGAATCTCCGGGGGCCTGGTAGGGTTCGATCAGAGATCAAGATGAGCGCGAAGTCGCAGCTGGAAGCTTTCATGCTTTTGGCGCGTAGGTCAAGCTCTGATATTTCTCCACTCACTTCCTCCGTGTGTAGGATTTCTGGTTCTCCGTCGTCCATTAATGGAGATGACGGAGCTGTTCGGGTGAAAGTCCGTCTAACAAAAGCTCAGCTGTCTCAACTGACGGAAGAGGGCGACAACAGCTCCGAGACTGCTGCGAAAATTCTGGACTTTTGCCTTAAACAGGACGGAGAGTCGCAAAATAGTGAGACCACTAGCCAAAATTTGACGGAAAATCAAGACACCTTAAACTCCTCCGGGGATCCTGCAAGAAAACTGCGGTAATCCTCGTAGTTTTATTTTAATTCAGTATAGATTTAGTTAGACTTTCATTGAGGGGCTCTTATGGTTTTGTTCCTTTTCATGTGATGCAGAGGAATCGCGTACGATTCAGTTCTAATATTGAGAGCCTGGAGGTTTCATGATTGAAGAGGCAGTCTTTGGGATTTTAGGAGCTTTTGAGTGAAATCCAAAATCTGTAAATTAAAATACTCTTTTCAGCCTGTGTAATGTGGAGTGTCATTTTCTCTACCCAAATTAAATCTTTCCATAGTCTGTATAGCGAAAATACTGAATTATGGTTTTTTTTTTTTAAAAATCATTCTAATTCTATTCATTTGAGTTGGGAACAACGTACGGTGCCTCTGTCGTTCCCTCCCAGTCACCGCTCAATTTCAAATTGAATTTAGATACAATACCTAAGTTTTCTATTTTTTTACACTTGCTTGATAAAAATGGAGTTTAATTACCAACCAAATTAAACTCCATTTTTAGGAGAAAACTTATGCACTGCACGGTATTTGCATAATTTAACTGGAGTTTTTCCTAAATAGTTGTGTGGTATTTGCATATTTTCATTCCAAAACAGTCCAGTTAAAATGAAGATGTGGCTGAAGACGGCTTCAAAGTAATCAACAAGTTATTGTATTAGGTAAGACTGTAAATTTTTGCGTTATGACACCATTCTCGACTGAATACTATGATCGCCAGGTGAATTGGTAGGAAAACAGGGGAATTTGATTCCCGTTGCAGAACTTTTACTGCAGACCGAGATTTGTATATACGCATTCGGTGTAGAATATTAGCCAAAAGATTTAAGGGAAATTGTTCATTCGGAAGTGGGTTTCGATAGAATGACCTACTCGGACCAGACCAGAGCACCTGTTGATACGGCCCAGGGTTCTGATATATTAGGTGTACATCGACATGAGGGCTCCTAGGACCAACCCATTAATGCAGAAAGAGGTTAGACTGTTGTATATCAATTTGCAACTGAAATACTTGATATTATTACCGACTGCAGGTAAAGAACCGTAATTCTTTTCTTTCTTTCTGGTTTGCACTTTGAACAAGTTTCTTATAAATGGACCACAATGAACTGGGAAATTAAATGGGCGGGCATTAGAACAAATGACGGGGACAGGTAAAAGGTTATGTTTCATGTATGTTTTGGAACATTCAAAAGGCATTACTTATTAGACAGAATGCACCCTGGTTTGGACAATTTTGTTACTGAAATTTATATTTCCACCGGGAAGGGAATTGTCGATCTGGGTATCTTCTGTAGGTTTAGTTTCCCTTTCTCAACCTTGCCTTTTAGTCTTTCACAAAGAAATCACAATCAAATTAGGTAGATTCTTTATGGGAAAACCTCACCGACATATTTTCCAATCTCAGAGTTTACGCCGTACATCTGTTAAAATGGACCTTACATAGGCCCTCTGTGATTATATCAAACTACTGAGCCCTATATCAAACTACTTAGCCATAGTTTTGAAGTCTCACATCATGTGATCCTTAAGTTAATAACCCAATTCATGTTTTTAATTTCGTAGAGAAGGGAATTTGATATGATATTTCCCTCTTTTCAACCAAAACCTACTCACTTCCATTTCCATGTGGAAAGTAAAAGCCAACATAAAACTAACATTCAATTTAATAGAACTAATGTTATGTTATTAGATTATTTGGCTAAAATAGTTCACATTATTAATTCCAAGGTTGTTCATAGAATATCATAAGAGTTAGTATGCTTGGGCCTCAAGATATTATCATAGTCAATTCCTTTTGGTCAATAACTTCTATCTACTAAATCATTCGAAATGTCTTCTTGTTGTTACATTTGAATATGGAAAATCCATCCGAACAATTACTGTTAGTGCAGAATCACAACACCCCCAAATGGCCCGGGTGTGAAGTGGGGAATTCGGTGTGATTGCACAACATGGGACCATCTCTCAAGTTGTGGGACTTGCAAAACTTGAGATGGACCTCGAAGAAAGCCGATTCTTGCTTCCTAATCTACCTACCACAAGCTACTCCAGTGCAGGCAAAACCTATTCTATCCTAATCTAACCATTCCAAGGGGAGAGAGAGAGAGAGAGAGAGAGAGAGAGAGAGAGAGAGAGAGAGAGAGAGAGAGAGCCTACACTAAGTGGTGATACACTAGAAAAGGAAGTGGTTGAATCATAGATCCGACCGCCTAAAGTGGAGAGAGGTGAGCAGAGGAGAGGGTGGACAGAATGCACCACGGACCAAAGATAGATTTCACACGGAACACCACTTCAAAACCCATTAAGCACAGCTCCCAAAACCTGCAACAAACATCATAGTATGCACAATATACCCTGCAACGATGAGAGGTAAGAAGAGACAAAAAAATAGCCAAGGATGGACAGATGCATCACGAAACAGATTTTATTGCTCCAAAATGTTACACGGTACATCATCAATGGGCAAGAGGCAAGAAAATGCCATTACAGAGCCATGGGAGGAGGCTTAGACTCTGCATTCTACCCTAAGGAAGAAAGAGAGAGGGGGGCAGAGGAGAAACAACGACCAACCACTTGAATATGCCCCTTCATTACAATATATAGGAAGAATGAGAGAGAGAGAGGAGGGAAGAATTCAAATCCGGCTTTAACCACCTTGAGATATGCATTGAATATTGCTTTGAAAGTTCGACACCATTAATCAATGCCCCTCTTAAATCGCCTACAACTGCCGATTCGGGTTCAGTATGTCCTGCTTGGCGTGCTAAGGAAGAAGAACGACGGATCAAATAAAATCTAATCTGGTAGTTGAAGAAATCAGATTTTGCATTAATGGCCTGAAAGACGTTTTCCAATTTTTCACCTACTAAACCTGTTAAGAATGCTATTTTATGTTTCCATGGCGTAGAGGGTGTCGAGAAATTTCCAAAAAGTCTTCTCCCACCAAAAACTAAGTTTCCAATCAAAAGATATGGCCATTTGAAGTTTCAGGTCGTGGGAGCGCAATATTTAAAGAGCCTGTCCATACAAGGTCCACATGGCGGCCTCGTGCATCTTGGAGATTTGGCTCCTTCCTTATGCTATTGAAATCACATCGGACTGACATGTGGCAGATTCCACAAGCTCCTTGGGCTCCTTTGTATTTTTCCAAAGTCTCCTTGCTTGGCGGGGCCAAAAGTCTGACCCTAGACATGTGGAGGCTTGGCGCTTGTTTGGAAACCCGCCCCAAATTTTACTTTTGAAGTAGCATCACACTGACACTTGGCTTCCCTCCGTTGGCCTACCTTTGGTTTGACTATTCAACTCCCCAACTCTGTCCCTTTTTCAACCTAGGACACGTGGCGAGACCACGCTTGTTTCGGGACCGCTCTAGACTTTCCTTTTGAAATTACACCGATGAGACACGTGGAGGCTTCTGCTGGTTCTCTATACTTAGTTGTTTTGGGCCCGTTCTGTCCCATTTTTTAATTTGGATTACGTGGTGAGCCCACACTCATTTGGGTCTCTGCTCTTTGGATTTATCTTTGAAGTAGCGTCGTTTGGACACTTGGCACCTTCCGCTGAGTCGAAGACTTTTCAATGCCAATGCAACTTTTGGGGCTCTAGACATGTGGGGCTTGGCACTTGTTTGAGTCTCCCTTTTGGATTTAACCTTTGGAGGTGCACCGCTTGGACACTTGGCAGCTTCCGCCAACACCTTTATACTTAGCCAATTTGGGGCTTGTTCTACGAGCCTTCGCCCTTTCTTTTCCTTTGAGCCTTTGGTTTCTTTGATATTGTCTTCTCTTTCGTGACCCTGCTATTCCATTTTAGAGCCCACCTGTAACCTGTTTGTTGGATTTGAAGTGTAGGTTCGTTTTGTGAGCCGTTTCTTTAATTTCTTCTTGCACGGGGTTGTGTTTGATCAATTTTGCCGGGGAAAAATTGGGATAACAACTACGTCATATAAGAATGTTAATTTGGAGGAAGGTCATTTTGTATGGTTAAAACATGAGAGAGTTGAGTGACCCTATTAATCTCTTGAAAAGAGGCTCCTTCAAGGAAAACATTTCCTTATAAGAAGCAAAATCTCCAAGAAAACCCCCTAAACTTCTAGGAAGTGATCACAATCGCTGGTCAACAATGGGGTCTTTAGTTTAGTTTAGATTGTAGGAAATTGTACTCTCAACAATCGGTTCCATTCCTTCACCACAGATCCAAATGAACATGTTTGACACACTCAATAAAGTGATTTTTTTCTTGGAATGTGAGAGGTATATCAATCCTTGACCACAAGTTGTAGGTTAAGAATACACTAGATATTTATTACAATACTATTTTTTTTGTACGAAGGTAGTATCGGGGTAAGACATGAATTTTATCTCAAGCAAGTATTGAATGATGATAGCTTATTCCATTTTTCTCACTCTAATGGTAGTGGTGGAAAGGCTCTCAACTTAATCACCTCGAATTGTAACCTTTTTGTTTAATAAGGGGAAGACCCTTCACAGCGGAGATATTTGGATCACTCTCCTCATCTATAACAAAACCATTTATTTATGTTCGGGCTTATGCCTGTAATGATCACCATTAATGTTCACAACTTTTTCTCTAGATAGGGACGATATTCCTCCAACTAGATGGGTGTTTAGAGGTTATTTTAACATGACAAAAGTATAATAAAAATGTCATTATGGTGATTTTAAATTATCCGCATATGAAACTCGATGCTTGATTTAGTGCAATAATTTATTAGGAATTTCCAACGCCATACATGGGAAGCTTGACACATAAAAAAATGTTAGTTTACATGGTAAAACAACATATCGTGTCCCTAAACAAAATTTGATTGTTTCAATAGACTTCATATCTCTAAACCTCTAAGTCATGTCGTTCGCTCAATGGAAAAATAGTACACTAGGGTCTTGTTTCTACCGTATCTAACCATCTTGTTAATAATCTTATACTCTCTTCTTGGTGTTCATGATAACCCTTGTTACTTGTAATTTCCATACAAAATTAATGTTCTTCATGTTTGAATAATCGGTACTACATGGTTTCCAAAAGTGGTATTTATAATTTAGTTTCCAAGCCATAAGAATAAGATATTTGGATTATTTTGTGGAAATATTAACTTGTCGATGCACCCTTTTCTTCAATATTGTGTTAAGAATGTTTGCGGTTATAGAAAAAGAAAGGAATAATCACTACAAAAAGTATTGAAGGAAGGATGTTAACTCCTCCACTCGTAACACATTGGATGAAAATGTTAATAAAATTTATTTGTAAATGGAAAATTAGATAAGAGGATTAGATTTGTATCAGAACAATGGGCATGTGCAAAGCAAGTTGGTGGACCAAAAATTGACATGAAATCCCGAAATTCACGTGCATCGTGATCACGGTTTTAAAAAACCATGATTGTGGACTATTTTCTATAGGTTCAGGAATTTCCGAACCTAAAACTGTGATCGCGGTTTATAAACCGTGATTGCGGTCTTCTAAGACAAAAATAATAGACCTGTGAGCCCTCATTTTCCCCCATTTTCCATTGTGAACCACAATTTCTCCTCAGCTATTGGCACTCATGCTTAGAACACCCCTTGCAAATTTCTCTTCGAACTTCTAGATCACAAAATTTTCAAATTGAATTTAGATGCAATTTCACATTGAATTTAGATGCAATACCTAACTTTTCAATTTACTTCCTCTTGCTTGGTAAAAATGTAGTTTATTTTGATTGGTAATTATTATCCGGCCTTTGTATTCTCCACTTACTGTGCTATAATAGTAGTGGGCTACCGTGTAATGCATAAGTTTTTTCCAAAAGAGTTGTGGGGTATTTGCATAATTTCATTACAAAGCAAATTCATTAAAATGAAGATGTGGTTGAAGACGACTTCAAAGTAATCATCAAGTTAATGTATTAGGTAAGAATGTAAATTTTTGCGTTATGACACCATTCTTGACTGAATACTATGATCGCCATTGAAGGGTGTGTTGGTAGGAAAATAGGGGAATTTGATTCCCTTGCAAAAAATTTATTGAAACCGAGAATTGTATATATGCATTACGTGTAGAATATTAGCCAAGAGATTTAAGGAAATTTCTCATTCAATAGTGGGTTTCAATGGAATGACCTACTCAGAACAGAGCAAAGCCCCTGTTGATACGACCCAAGGTTCTGATATATTAGGTGCACATCAACATGAGGGTTCCTAGGACCAACCAATTAATGCGAAAGAGGTAAGGCTATTGTATATCAATTTGTAACCAAAATACTTGATGTTACTACCAACTGCAGTAAAGAACCGTAATTCTTTTCTTTCTTTCTGGTTTGCACTTTGAACAAGTTTATTATAAATGGACCACAATGAACTGGGAAATTAAATGGGTGGGGATTATAACAAATGATGGGGAAATGTAAAAGGTTATGTTTCATGTATGTTTTGGAATATTCATAATGCATAACTTGTTTGTGATCGCAACACGGGTTGGACAAATTTGTTTATGAAATTTATATTTGCATCGGGAAGGGAATTGTTGATCTAGGTATCTTCTATAAGTTTAGTTTCCCTTTGTCAACCTTGCCTTTAGTCTTTCAAAAATAAATCATATTCAAATAAGGTAGATTCATTATGGGAAAACCTTACCAACATATTTTCCAATCTCATAATTTAACCTATACATCTGTTAAAATGGACCTTACATGCAGGGCTCTCCGTGATTATATCAAACTACTTAGCCATAGTTTTGAAGTCTCACGTCATGCGGTCCTTAAGTAAATAACTCAATTCATGTTTTTAATTTCGTAGAGATGGGAATTTGATATAATACTTTCCTCTTTTCAACCAAAACTTACTTCCATTTGCATGTGTGTAATGTCCACTCCTCTTCAACACTAATTTTACTATGATTTTGAGCACTATTGATTAGATACTTGGACCTCGTTCGATATTTTGATAGACTATTGTTAGACACTATGGATATTGTGACTCGTGTTGTGGTTTGTATGGACTCTTAGAGGCATGGACATATATTTTTCTATTGGTGATGATGAGGTATTGTTGTTTTATATATGTAATGGCACTCATGATCCTTGATGTATTGATATGTTTAAATGTTCAGACTAGTCTTGTGATCTTATTGATGCTAGTAGAAATAGTAGAAATGAAATATTAGAAAAATGTAAAAGATTGATAGCATTGCTTAGCTTTGATGATAATCTAGTTATGTGATATGATAATATTTATTGATGGGTATGTATGTATTATATTTTTCATGTATTTGAAGCAACCACGAGGTCGAAGGATGTATTGTTTGATTTTGTCGTAATTGTATCACAACAAACAAAAGGGGGTAATTAGGAGACCAACCATAGTGAAATATTGTATGGATATAACGATGGTCACCATGACAACTTTGTGTTATGTTATTGTTGTATGTTGTTAGTTTTTTTGGAGGTCCCCATGGGGGGGATGACCTCAAAAATGTGACCACGGGCTTTTTATGTTTTCCCTTTCCTTTTAATTATTTGTGGAGTATGTGATTTAATTTGTAAAATAATTATTTTCATTATTGTTGAATCATGTGCTTTTAATTAAGTTGGTAAATCATGTTTATTAAATTAATCTTTGATGAGGAAAAAGGGGACATTTATTAGAGTATTTGGTCCTTTATTGTTTTTGTGATTTGAGATGATTGTAATTGATTTTGAGTGTTGGGTACTCAACCCATCTTCCAAAATTCAAAATTTTATCTTTAAGCCATTTTTGGAGGCTTGTGGGACAAATTAAACTTGTCCCACACCTCTTCGATTCATCTGCCAACCATGCCTATGGGTTGGGGGTCAAAATAGACCCTGTTATGTGAATTGTAAGGTAAAAGGTGATATTTATTGCACCTTCTTACATGAGTTTTAAATTATGTCCTTTAGAGGTGTGGGTATGAGTTTGTGTGTGTAAGAGGCTTGTCATTTTTCTCAACCACCAAATTATTATTCTTGGGGTTGATATTTGACTTGTGATATGGAGTCGATGATAATTTGTGTGACATTATACATAGAGCCACCTCACCCTCCTCTTCTCTTTTTCTTTATATGCAAGTTTATTTGTTGGTTATGGGGTTACTTCATTTGGTGGTGCACTTGTATTTTTTTTTAATGAGTTTTTGGGTTGCTTGCTTAGGAGTCTTGGAGCTTGTTTGGCTTGGATTTGAGCTTTGAAGGAGCTTGGAGTTTTGATTTTGGGATCAAGATCTTGCTATGGAAAGGTAGGAGCTACACCCATGTTATTTGTGTTATATGTACACACACACATACTCACACACACGCTTGTGCTTTTTTGGCTTGGATTTGAGCTTTGAAGGAGTTTGAAGTTTTGATTTGGGATTAAGATTTTGCTATGGAAAGATAGGAGCTACACTCATGTTATTTGTGTTATATGTACACACACACACACACACACACACACACACACACACACACACACACACACACACACACACACACACACACGCTGCGCGCGCTTGCTTGTGTGAGTATGTGTAAATGAATGGTTTTGTGTGCTTGTTTGGGATCATGGGTAGAATACCTTAAGTATGGTGTAGGAGAAGGTTTATGGGGATTTTCTTTTGGAGGGAGGCATAAGAGTATTGTTACATATTTTGGGAGGGAGTTGGGTTGGGTGCCCCACCTTTTTAGATAAGAAAAATGCTTACTTTTCTTATATGTTTTATTAAGGGAGTCATAAGAGATTGTGGGGAGGCATAAAATATTGTGGGAGACATAAGATGATCTTGATGGAGGCATAAGAGTTGTGTAGGGGCTTGTTTTGTGTTTTGGAGGCTTTTAAGGTGGGCACCTAATCCCATTCGGAGGCATAAGTGATTTCCACATAGTTCCTTGCTCCATTGGCTTTGAATTTTCAAACCTTTTTATTTTGAAAAGCTACATTTTTTGTTGTTATTTTGTGTTTGTGTGTGTTGAAATATGGTCGTTTTGTGTGTTGTAATGTGGAAGCACTTGTGATAGTTGTCATTGGTTGTATCCATTTCTTATTACACTTTGGTTGGGGCTCGAGAGGTCAATGAAGAGGATAGCTTCTTCTCCTTGAATTGGATTATTGGTGGGTGGAGAGTGTTTCTTATTCCCCCTATTTGTTGTTGTGTTTGAAGTGAAGAAAATGGTAAAGCTCAAGTGAATTTTTGGGACATTGTTGCATTTTGATGAAGACAAGAAAAGATGCTACCTTTGTAGAAATTTTGCCTTGTTGTCTCTACCTAAGTGGAGGGGTTTTGTAACTTGAATTTTAAAGTCTCGACTTCTTTTAAGTGTATCATGTAAACGTGATTCGTATGGATTATCCAAGAAATGTATATTTTGGAATAGAGGCAAGTGAAAGTTGTAATCTCGTAAATTATTCCTTCAAATTGTTGGAAAAAATATTTTTCAATTTATAAATTTTATCCCATTGTTGCAAGTGGAAAGTTTCTAATCCATGCAATGAATTTTTGTAAAATTATATTGTAAAGAGCTCTGTTTGGTTGTATATTGGACTATGAAGATTTCAGAAAAGTAAGGAATGCAAAAGTTGTTTGTAAATGAATTTATGAATGTTGAGAAAAGATATATTTTATTCTTGTTGTAAATGTTGTTTTATTTGAAATCTATAACTCATTGGAAAGATGGAAGTAATTCTAAATCTGCTTCAAAGTTGTATGCAAAAATCTAGAAATTTCAACATAGGAGTGAAAAATTCAGCAATCTTAGAAAATTTATTACTCCTAAAATATCTTTTGTGTTTTCCCAAAACTGGGCAGCTTAGTTATAACATATGAATCTAAAAACCCTTTAAATTTCATAACAATTCAAAATGTAAATTTCAAGATAGGTCAGGATTTTTAGAGCGGTTTTAATATGAAAATGTCTATATAAAAATCAAATTACATTGATCTTAGAAAATTTATTACTCCTAAAATATCTTCTAGGTTTTCCCAAAAATAGACATCTTACTTATAACATATGAATCTAAAAACCCTTTAAATTTCATAATAACCCAACATGTAAATTTCAAGATATGTCACAATCTTTAGAGCGGTTTTAATATGGAAATGTCTGTGTAAGAATCAAATTACAACGATTTTAAAAATTTACTACTCCTAAAATATCTTTTGGGTTTTCCCAAAAATTGGAAAACTTACTTATAACATATGAATCTACAAACTTTTTAAATTTTATAACAACCCAATTTGTAAATTTCAAGATGTCACGATCTTTAGAGCAATTTTAATATGCAAATGTCCGTGTAAAAATCAAATTACAGTGATTTTAGAAAATTTATTCGTAATTTTTTTTTTTTTTGGGTTTTCCAAAAATTGGATAACTTACTTATAACATATGAATCTAAAAACCATTTGAATTTCATAACAACCAATATGTAAAATTTCAAGATTTGTCACTATCTTTATAGTGGTTTTAATCTAGAAATGTCTATGTAAAAATAAAATTACAACGATCTTAGAAAAATTATTACTCATAATCTTTTGGGTTTTCCCAAAAATTGGACAACTTATTTATAACATATGAATCTAAAATCCCTTTAAATTTCATAACAACCCAACATGTAAATCTTAAGATACGCCACGATCTTCAGAGTGGTTTTAATCTGGAAATGTCTGTGTAAAAATTAAATTACAACATTCTTAGAAAATTTATTACTCCTAAAATATCTTCTGGGTTTTCCCAAAAATTAGATAGTTTACTTATAACATATGAATCTAAAAACCCTTTAAATATCATCACGACCCAACATGTAAATCTCAAGATAAGTCACGATCTTCAAAGGGGTTTTATAAACGAGTCATGGTGAGTTTAAATTATTATGTGACATTGTTGTTTTAATTATGAATCAAATAAATAAATGTGTAACACGGGTATGTTGGAATTATTTTACTTAGGGTGATCAAAAGTAAATAATAATAATAATAATAAAAATAATAATAATGACATGGATATTTTAATTTAATATGATGATTGTCTTCAAGGTATGTTATTTGGGCTAACCTTAAATCTTTAGGGTAGATTTAAATAGCCGAAAAAAAAGTAATTTTTTTAAATGACCAAAATTATTTAATCACTTAGTCATAATATTTCGGGTAAGATTAAGTGTTGGTAAAATAAATTAAAATGGTTAAATTTATTATTTAACTTACTGGGATAATTTAAATAATTAGATTAAATTTAGTTACTTCCAAGTAAGTTAACGTAAGGAGTTAATTAAAATTATATGGTTTAAATTTATATAATTAATTCAACTCGTGATGATTTTGGGAGAATGGAATAAAACTACTTACGGATGGGATGCGTGGAAAATAAGTGAATGATTTTTAATGAACATAATTAATGTAAAAAAAAAAGCGATGATGAAATAATAAAATAATAAAAATGCTGCAAAGAATTGTTTCTCCGCATGTACTCACCGCCCAATGCCCATAAAGAATTGCCTAGTGCCCACAACAATTGTCCAACAGCCTAAAACCACCGCCCGGTGCCCACAACAACCTGCCCAATAGCCAAAACCACTACCCAAAGGTCGCGGTGGCGTCATCAACATCTTGTAACCACTACCCAAAGGCCCACAAGAATCGTCCAACATCATGTAGCCACTACCAGTTGCCGTAACGTAACAAGCCTCATGTCAACAACTTGCAACCATTTCCCAATGGCCCATAGTAGCAGATTTAGTAACCGAAGCAAAGTGTAGTAGCTAGCGAGTGAGATTTTAGTAAACGTAATTAATGTAGCTTAAACCTTGACTAATGCATTTAAAATATATATACATATAATTCATTCCCATAGTTTTCTAAGTAATGAGACGTTTTTTTTTTTGTGGGTTAATAAAAGAAATTAAATAAGTGAATTCTAAGGCTAGTGATGTTGCAAAATAAACAAAAACAAAAAATTTTACTTAAATTTTCTTAAATAATTATGAGGATTAATTTTGTTTTGGTGTGTCTTTAAGTAAGCGTTACACTTGGTATCAGAGTCGTGGGTTCAATGCTTGGACCCTGGGCAAACATGGGAACACGACAACTAGTTAGCAAAACTTAAACATATGACACTTGAGCCTCTAAAATTAAAATAATAATAACAATAATAATTTTTTTTTGTTGTACTCACCTAAGTGGGTGTCTTGTCAAACCCGGTTAATGGGAAATGCTAATTCAGTTGGATATTCTTGTGAGCTTCTCAAGTGTTAGGAAAAAGGGTTTCCTTGTGAGGATGTTGGTTATTGGGTTCTTAGTTCTTGTTTATGGTCGTGTAATGATGTTGACCCTGTAGAGACCTTTCCTTATCTACATTGCTATTTGATTTGATGCAACTCTTGTGGATTAGTGCTAGAGGTAGCATTCAGGGGTCAGTTTGGAGGAAAACTAGAGGTTGATTAGTTGTTTAGAGCTCCCCTTCTTTCAATGGTTAGGCGAGTTGGTTTTAGTTGTCACTTTATCGACTTAATTCCTATATCAAAGAGTAGATATTAGGCCATGGTGTAAATTTTGATCTAATTTTATATGTGTGTTCTTAGATATGAGGTCGATGTATAGTACCCCTACATGCAACCCATGAACGAATGCGAAGTGAATTTGATGTGGACATTTTCTGTCTTTTATATTTGTAAACTTAAGTTCTTTTATGAAGGACCAACATTTTATTTTATGATTTGAGGCTCTTCTTTTTATCTTGTTGCAATATTTTCAAGGATTGCAACATGGATACTTAGCCATTTTCTTTGATTGCTAAAATTTCTTAGATTTTATCTTTGATTGGTTACTTGAAGCTCATTTATATCGTTGGCTAAATGTTGTCAAGAATGTTACGTGATCCTTTTTTTGTCTATTGATGAGTTGGTTCTACACTGTTTGTATTGTGATCTCTCGTCATATGGGGGTACACCCTAGGTGCCTTGATTATCTTCTTAGGTGCTTCAAGTCATGCCTTTAGTTTTGGAATGACAGAACTTTGTGTGTCTAGGATCTTGGAGTGACCCTTTTGATACTCAACCTTTCTAGGGAGAGAGTTCTCTATGTCATGCGGTATAGTTGGTAGTTTTTACGGTGGTTGTGTATCTTTTGCACCCTGGTAGAAGTTTTGTTCATTGTCATAATAGGTGTGGTTTTCGCTATGGACTTATGGATTTTGTTAGGGATGAACTTACACTAGGATAATTAAGGATTTCGGTGATAGTGTATTGTTTGGATGTGATGGTCCACGATGGGTAATAAGTGCCCCAATGATGATACAGTCTCTTCGCAAGGTGTTCGGGATCCGTAAAAGCTTTACAGATATGCTAACATCCCGCATGCCCCGCTTAGCCCCCGCGTGCTTTGTTTTCCCTATTTTTCCCTCTTTGTCTTAGCTTTTTGGTCTTCATGTGAAACCGCCGCGCCAAGGGCGCGGTCAGAACCCGCCGCTGAGCAGGTGGCGGCGGTCTTGCGCGCATTTTCCGTAACGCTCTTTTGACGCGACCGCGTGAAATATCACGACTCACCAGCTTTTCTTGCCGACTTGAGCATGCATTAATGTTTTTGGTCCCTGGAATAGTGTTTTTCTTTTGTTTAATGTTTAGAGTTCAGTTTGATTTGATTTTGGGTGTTTGAATTCCTATAAATGCATGGTTTGTGCACATGCAAATGGCCCTCATTCGGTTTAATTTTGCTCCAAACTCATCATTTTCGTAGTTAGCTTCTTTAGTTTGCTTAAGTTTGATAAGATAGTTCATTTCATACTTCATTAGTATTGTGTCAAATTTAGTAAGCCACATATCCAACTTGTGCAAGTGCAAACATTATTTGGGCCACCATTTTCACTCCAAGTTTCATGTTTTCAGTGTTGTGTCCCTTTAGTTTGCTTAGGATTGGTAGCATAGTTTGTTGCAGGTTTGTTTTAGCTTTGTGTTACGCTGGTAAGCCAGATCCAACTTCAGGCAAACAAGATTATTGTTTTGGAGTAAAATAGTCTAGGCAGCCATTAAAGTTGCAGGTTTTGCTCTTCATACGTACTAGTCTCGTGTTCGGACGCTTTTGTTGCATGATTCGCAGAGACCCCGCTAGGAATTGCATAGGCCAAGCTCGTACTCTTGCGCTATCCCTCTCCTATCCGCATTCTATTCTCTGTCTACATTCAAGGTGCCCATCGATCCAAATATCTATTCCTCGCTGATGCAAGCATTCCATGCTTTTCTCGGATTCACGTGAGCACAAAGAACGAAGAGATCATACCGAGGGGACAAGAACACACACACCGCCGGATTCGCCACTGCTCGCGAAATCCAGTTCCATCTTTCAAAGTTTTAGTTAGAATTTATCAAATAAAGTAGTTAATCATTTTATTTCGCTTATTTCTATTCTCGATATTGTCAGGGGAGGTTGTGGGGATTGATAGTTTCGAGAAACTATGATTCATTCCTCACTTCGAGGTAGATCGAGAATCTTGCAGATAGATTAGTTATTTCGTTGTTTAGAATAGATATACAAAATTCGCATGCATAAATAGCTACAATCGGCTATTTTGTTTGTTTTACGTTGTTAGTTTAGTTGTCAATTCTAAATATTTTAAATAGCCGCTTTCTTATAAATTGCCGTAAAATACAAAAAGAAATTATATATGCTAGAAGTGCACTTAGATTTTACTTTATTATAGTTTGTTTCATTATCGCAGCATGACAATTACGGGACCTAGGAGCCCAGGAATACATTTTCGAGCCAATTGTGCCCAGCCCAATACCGTAGTGGCAATAATCGATATTGACCAAAACCTTAGGATACAAGTCTTCCAAACAACAAATGACTTCCAAATGATCAGGCACGGTTGAGAGGGTTAAACATCGAAGACGACCAAGCACATCTGTTTTGGTCAAATCAGCCAAACCACAGATTACCCTAGAAAATACCCACATGATCGTAGAAGGGCTCGAAAGAGAACAAACATTCGGGTGTGATCCTTTAGTTCCACGCCCCAACGCTACGGAGACACCCTAGTAGATATAGATACCACTTAAGAATCCAAGTGCGATAACACCCGTAAGGTATTCTCGAGAAGATCGCACAACTGTTGGTTCTAAACATAGAAGTTTCGAAAAAGCTTACGACTACCGGATACTAGGAATCGAACTTGATCTCCGTATGACCATAACGGGACCGCAACAACCAAGAGTCTATGGTTGTGATCCACATGATCCCACAACCTAACGAGTCCATAAGAGAATTAGACATGACACCGGCCTACGTAAATTAGTATTTCGCTCTACTCCGATTCCACCTCTCATCATTCAAACAGCTTATCCCTACTAGACACAATAACCAACGAAACTAGAGAATTTTGGACTAGGCCAGAGAATCGTCCCAGAGTTGACTATATCCACCATATGACCCTATCAGAGAAATACACGAAACCATCCCGGTCATTTTCCACATCCCACAACCCATAGATCGAATCACGCCAGAGCTCGATATTGATTGAGCCTTCGAGCAATCATCCTCGCCGATCGATCTATCACACCACCCAAGTTAGAAGGGCCTTCTTTGCTTTAGATTCGCAAATACCATTAGTGCGTGTCAAGACATTAGATCGCCTAACTAGTTTGCTCGCTCGCGCATTCTACCCACACGGTTGTTCCAAGCACGACTCTGGAGGTCGGGCACGCAGAAGAGTTACTTGTTGATTCTCAAGCTCACCCGTCACTTTTCCGACGCATTCACAAAATTGGTGAACCCAACGTGAAACAAACAATTCTTTCACCTTCTCTTTCAGATATTTCATCTTCTCCAAATCACCTTCGCTCCTTCCCATTATTCTGCGGGTATTCATATACCCCGAATATGTCGGGATTCGATGCATACGGCAGACCCTCTCTGGGTCTTGAGGCATACTACGCCCAATGTAATAGGCATTCATCACCCTCACTCTCAATGTGGGGCGACAACTATTCAACTAATCAGTTGTCAACACAAACACCAAGGACTAGATATAACTCATCCTTCCAAACAGAGGGGTTGGAGCAACTTGCTCAAACACAAACAGAACCTTCAGGCTCGAACAAAATGACATTAACTGGAGAGTCTGCTTCACCTCCTCAGGTATTACTCAGACCGCCTATTAGTAGACAGTCAGATCCATACTCAGTTCTAGATGACGAGTACTCAATACATTATCCTAGGAGTGAACAACGCTCTCAAGGCATGTACCCACCTGTAGGAACTTTACAGATACAGCCCGAGTTCTCTCCTCAAGAAAATTCCCCTATGCCATCACGTATGGAAAATACTCTCGAGAAACTGGCAAGATAGCAATCGGGTTCATGACAGCTATCACATGCCTATACAAAGCCATGTTATACAACAAACGCCACCAAGGCACGATATCGTGGCTTCACCGAACGAAGTCATTTCAACTCTAATAGAAAAGGTTAGAGGATTAGAACTTGCCCAAGCAAGTCAAAATTCGAGAATCATACAAACAGGGAGTTCCAATCCTCCGCACCATCCTAGCCAAGTAGATCTCCTCACAGGAGTAGGCACGTTAGGTATGACTCCTCAATATTCGCAACAAGTGCCAACTAGACCCACTATCGCTAGCACTGTTCCTCCTGGTCCAGTACAAAGCAATCCATTCCTGGATAGTACACCTTCGTACTTAAACATGTACTCCAAATCACCACAAGGAGATATGTACTCATCCCCCGGCATGTTTGCTCCAACGCAGGGACCTCCTTATGCCCCTGCCAACGCGTATGTTATGCCATATCAACAACCCGTTCCGCCACCACCTCCTCAACAGGCACCATCAATGGTTGAGACGTATGCAATAGGGACTTATTCAGAATATTTAAAGGAGCCCTTAGATTTCGCCATACGAAGTGTTATGCTTCCAAGGCCTCTTCCCGATTTGCCCAAATACAAAGGAGAAGGAGATCCGAATGCGCATATCAAAGCTTACGCTACAGCCATTCGAGAATTACTCCCATGGGATGGGGTCATTGCTAAAATATTCCCCAAAACGCTGGAAGGCATTGCCTCGATTGGTATTACAGAATACCCGAGGCTTCCATACATTCATTCAAACAACTCGTGTCGGAGTTCATCAAAGCCTTCGACATGAACAAACTATTAAGGACAGGAATCAGGGAGTTCTTGCACATCAAGCAAGAACATAACGAGTCTGTCGCCCATTTCATCCAAAGGTGGCGCACGCCCTTATTCTCGGCAAGCGCTCCAAACATGGATCGATGGAGCTATGCGATTTATTCCTTCATTCTCTTAGCAGAGAAGTGAAGGAAGAAGTCCAAGTTCCCACTAAGGACTTATGACGAGGTACTTGAGAGCGCTCGCGAATTGATCAGCCAGTGCAATGATAGAAAGGGCCGTAAGACGTATGGAGCAAACGAGAGGTTAATCACCTCTACTCAAAATACTACAACCACCACAAGCGTCAATCAAGGACCCAAAATCCTTAACAAAAATCGTGGGGTAACAACAGATGGGGTAACTGACCAGCCCAAGAGGGTAAATGTCGTTAATACTCCGTCACAAACAAACAACCAAAGAAACAACAATTTTACCCCGACGATCAATACGGTGGATTTTAATAATCCACAACAACAACAACGGCGAAATCCCATACAAGGACCAAGCCAAAACTCCTTTGGTTATCAAAACCAAAGTCAAAACCAGAAACAACAATTCCAAAACTTTGGTCCTAATAGGCAACAGTTTGATCGGAATTTTAGGCCACAATACACACCAAACCAACAAAACGGGAATTACAACCCCAATTCTTATTGTGGTTTCCATAAAATTCAAGGGCATGACACTAGAACGTGTCGTGATTACAACAAATTCATGCAACGCTTGCCAAATGAGCAAAAACAATTCTTTATGGATATGTTCTTAACAGATCCTACGCCACCAACGGCAAATACCTTCGCAGGGCGCTTCCCCTCGTAATGCCCCTCTCAAGATCTTTAATGATCCACTCCCAAATCATGATAACGATAGGTGAAACCAACCGAACAAACAAAGGTGCAATAACAGAAACAACGATCACGAGGCCTCAACCTCGCTAAACTGCTAGTCGCGCCACAACTAGAAGTCAACCACGACCTAAGGTAGTTGGATTAGTAGAGTTAGACTCCGAATTACCCGTCAAGCAATTACGAGAACACGAGAGTATTTCTCTCAACCAAGTCCAAGCCACCGCCGAAAACAGATAACATCCAAAGAAACCGTAGCAAAACCTATGGGTGCTTACGATCTAATTAATGATCTAACAAAACCTTCTCGCATATTTCATTCCTTGATTTACTAAAGAATTCCCCGCTCACTGTGGCTGCTCTTTAGAGGCGTTAGGTTTGGGTCATTTAGTTAGTATCACCCACCACCGGAAGCGCAAGTAAATCATATAGACTTTGATGTTTATCCACCGGGACAGGCGGATAGGGATGTTGAATTCATATTCGAAATAAGTAAAATGCCTACAGATGCTGAGATCGCACGCCGAGGCGATCCAGCCCTACACTTGCAAGTACAAGTTTATAATAACTATGTAAAACGGGCAATGGTTGATGACGGGGCTGCAGTTAACATAGTCCCTTTCTCTTTTCTCCAAAAATTGGGATATGGAGAAACAAACTGTTCTACTACACGAAATACCTTGAGAGGCTACGATAGCCTTAAAGCCACGTCGATAGGAACCATAATACTACCGGTCACTTTGGGACCTAAAACAATCCTGACTGAGTTTTATATTATAGATCGGGAAACTAACTATAATATGATCCTCGGCCGACCATGGATACATCGAATGAAGGCAATCCCTTCCACGCTATTTCAAGAAGTAAGATTCTTACATCTGGGAAAGGTATTTGTAGCCAAAGGTGATCCAAAGCCGTTTGACGTACACCTAGCTGATTTAAAGAAAAGACCAGGTATACACTCAGAATTCGAACTTCCAACAAACCAACTTAACAAACCCTCTGACCCAAAGCCAGAGGAAAAGTTGATACCTACGACGGATCTTGAAACTACCAACATAGCCAAAACAATTCCAACCCCTAAAGGTAAAACTAAAGAAATAGTATCATTAGGGACTACTGCGAAGATCGTTGAGTTGATAGAACAAGATTCACCAATGTTCTTACCATTCGATTCAGTAGGTATCGGATTTTCCCTAGGTGTTGGTTCCTCGCGCAGTAAGATCTCTATATGGTAGAAGTAGAGTGTGCAAACACAGCAGAGATACACCTACATCCATACTCCCGCTAAGTATTGACTCTCCATTTCGATGGAGCTAAATGTCCGCATGGAGCGGGCAAAGGTGTATAATTTTACCTCGCCCAAGAGAAGGTCCTCCCATTCTCTTTTAAATTAAACTTTGAATGCACAAACAACAGGGCTGAGTACGAAGCCCTCCTCCTTGGCCTTACCTTAGCCAAAAGAATTGGTATTGATAATATCATAGTTTTAGGAGACTCACAATTAGTGGCAAACCAAGTTTCAGAGGTATATGAAACTAAAGCCGAACACTTGCAACTTTACAAAAACGTTGTATTAGATTTAAGCAAGGCGTTCAACTTCATATCCATTGAAGCAATCCCGCGAGAAAAAAATCTTCTCGCCGATTCAATAGAACCTCAAGATCACGCTTTACTCCAAACAATGAGCTAGAAGATACTCATTTCACGGTATCCATTCGTAAATCTAACCATTAATAAAAACAATGATGGATCCTCTTCAAACGGAAGTAAATCTACCATCCTAGACCATGTTGGAAATGATGCGGCTACTTTGGATTACTTAAATGCCTTTCAGCAAGACTACATCTCTCCTATCACACGCTAGATTTATCTCTCGATCCCGCATTCATCTTCCTACTTGGAAATCCCGTAATGAATCTTCCCTCACAAAAAGAACCTAATATATACGTGGTGGAAAACGGGATGATATAGATCTACCTCCGCACCACCCGAGTTCAAGAGGGTAATGCCTCTTTAATCAAGAAACAATCGATGTCAATATCGAACGGAAGATGAACCAAGAATTTAAAGTTAGGTTCTTCGTTAACCCCAGAGGAAGTGGAAATACATACTGTGTTCTCAAAGAACATCAAAAGGCATTTGCATTTAATTACAAAGAGATGACAGAGTCGCACCCCACATCATGTACACAACCTCGTCACTAGATCGATGCAAAGCCAATTAAACAAAATCAAGACCCATGAAGCCCAAAGTAGCCCTCATGGTAAAAGAGGAGGTGATAAAACTCCTCCAAGTAGGATTCATCAAGCCGCTTGACTACTCCCAATGGGTATCAAACATCGTTCCCATTCTCAAGAAGAATGGAAAGATACGCATCTGCATAGATTTCGAGACATCAACAAAGCATGTCCTAAGGACGACTTCCCATTACCATCCATGGATGAAGACGCTTACAGAGAAGCACGTCTTTCTCAATTAGAAAGTCTGGATGAAGCTAGGTTAGATGCTGAACAACGACATAGAGTCTATGCCGACCGGATGTGCCGGCAGTACAACAAGAAGGTCTATGAACGTGACATATACGAAGGTGACCTAGTTCTAAGGTTAGACAGCCGGATCGACAAGAAGACCGGCGAAGGAAGGAAATTCCGGCCCAAATGGTTGGGCCCATACCGAGTCATGAAGGACTACGGAAATGGTGCATACCTCTTATGCACGCTAGAAGGTGAGGAGTTTGGCGAAACAGTCAATTCTCTCCACCTCAAGCGTTTCTACGCGTAAGCAGCTAACGCTACCTATATAACTATCTACATCGCATTTTCATATAAATTAGGATCATTTTGTCCACTTGTTCTTACACAAATTGTGATCAGGGAATCTATTCTCAAAGCAACTTATTTCAAACTCGTGATGTTTCTGGCATAAAGTTCTTTAATCATACTTCTCCGTCTTCAATATCATCAATCAACTCAGAATCTTTTATCAAACAAAATCAGACATGACGAAGTCCTAATGGTAACCATACCAAGCTCGCAAGTTTGTTCTCACTTTGGTTTCTTCTTAGGATAGGTGTCTTGCCTATGGTCTGCTCTAGAAGCTTCATGGTGTCACATCTATCCCATATGCACATCTTTGGAAATAAGAATATACCGACATTTTACTCAAATAGACAAGTCAAGAAGTGATTAAACAGTAAAATTTTATTTTTACACATTTCCTGCCCCACCAACCTTCGGTGATGAGCTTCAAGGCTCTTACTAGTGACGTAGGGTTGGGAAAGGATGGAAATGCCCTTACTCGCCATGCCTTGCCCACGGTGATAAACCCATGTTTCTTACAAAGCATGGGGCAAAGTGTAGGGGTCCTCTAAACAAAGTAAATGTTAAAAGGTCATAAACAATCAATTCAAACTTTGAGTCAATAACGAATGAATCGATGTTCAAAATTCCAAGAGAGTTAAAAATCCTAAAACCCGTGATTTTGTCTACTATGTGGCCATCTACGGGTCTAAGTCTGGATAAACCAAAGCAAGTTGCATCCAAAACTATGAAGTCATTCGTGTAGAATAAGCTTGTAGTTTTTATTTGGTTCCACCAAAGCTTCGTCTGTCTTTCGTCACTATCACTTCACCATATTCCATAACTTGCGCCCTTCGCTCTTGGTGATGAGCCCTCGCATCCTACTAGTTAGCGTGGAGTTAGGAGTGGGGCAAGTTAATCTGCTCATCATATCGATTATTTTCATCACTTTGCCAAAACAAATCATGAGGTATCCAAATTGCTCACGAAACTAAGATTCAAGATCACAATATATCTACAAAATCATGTATCAGCATCATGAAACACAAAAAGAAAGCAAACATTTGCATCATCTGTTTTCCATTGCATACATTCTAGAAAGCATATAATACATACATCATAGTATACACGAAGCAGTTGGAAATAAAGAAAGTAGAATACAAATGACAAGTTTTGATCCAAAACCGACGCATATATATAAATAATCAAAGTTTATATACAATGCCATCATGCACTAGGCATGGTCAAAACGCTCAAAGAGCCCGTAATACACAAAAGAATCTAAATACAAATACAGAAAGCCAAGTGGCCTCTCAACCCCTGCGCGATCCCGCTGAAGGTGCGCGCCCTCGCCTAAGACTCCGGCTACGCTGGCGCTCTGAATGGACGGAGGGCTCGGGGTCCCTAGGGGCAGTCGTAGTCTCGCCATGAGAGCGGCTCCTCATAAGACGCTCGGCTGTCCTATAGCCTCGCCAACTCAGACGGAGAGTCGACACCATCTTGGCCACATGCCAAACGGGAGCGAAGACGCAAGCAGCTCGCTGGCCGCCGAGGGCTCTCCAAGCATCCACAGATAACTCCGCACGGGTCTTATCCATAGGGATCATCAGAGAATCGACGCAAACCCTACGGATTAGATCCCGCCACTCATCAACAGTCTCTGCAAAGCAAAGAAAGAAAAACGAATTAGGAACTAGGCAAGAGGTTAAAGTGTACACAATACAAATATAAGGAGAGTTAACATTCAAAGACAAATCCTAAAACAAACAAGCATTGAAAGGAGGAGAGGATAACTTACTCGGATCACCAGGCCTCCAAGATGGGTCGCCAGGGCCAGGACCCGCTGCAGATGCCGCTGCCGACTGAGGAGCTGCTCCTGTAGTTGGGGCAACATGGCGCCCCGCAACGGACTCATCATCTCCACCATGGCCTCGGGAGAGTGGCTCCTCAGAAGCCACGGTCTCTCTCTCTGCACTCTCCTCCTCCCTCTCTGCCCGCAGAATGTCCTGAGTATCATGCCACTCAGGATCGCTCTCGTCCGTCTGCTCCTCTGACCCTCCCTCTGTGTGCTCCTCAGAATCGGAGTCAATATCTATGGGGTCGTCACTGCTATGAGCAGGACTCGCGCAACCAAGTAATGGTGCCCGAGGCGCACCAGCCTCTCCTCTCGGCCCGAACTATCCCCCGGGCCGTAATAGGAATGCCTGTGGGTAACCACTGCCCAACCACGGCCTCTAGCCCCCTCTAGCCTCTCTGACCGATCTATAAACAAAGCACGGAGGAAGCATAGCCGCGTATGGAAGGCCAAATCGCCGAGGAACCCCGTCAAGGGATGTACTCTACCCGTCCCACACGATCGATAAGCTGCCCTGTGATAGAGCAGGAGACCAATGTCGTGGTCTCCTCTCCCCATATACCGGCCATAAGCTGGTACGGTGTAGCCTCCATGTCTGCTGTGGTAAGGGTGGCTACTGGCTGGTGAGGTGCTCTGAGCACTGACATATCTGACCATCGGGCTGCCCTCACCGCCCCGGGATCTGCCACCTCCACGCCTCTGCCATACGGAATGAAGCGCTCATACACCCAACTCATGACTAGAGTGGGGTGGCTCAAGGACTGTCCCTGCAATCGGACCACCCTGTATAAGTCATGGTAGGTGGTCCCCAAAATATCCGCGCCAGGCGTATTTCCGGCCATGTCCCTCTATCTGTGCAATGATGGGGCCCCAACAGTATAATAAGGTGTCCCCTCCCTTGTCCCCGATGAGTCTCGAGGCAAGGATCCCCATAATAGCCTGTCGAAAGATAGGGATGGGCAAAGAAGGAATGGATCTGACTCGCACTCCCTTCTTCGGCCCCGTGGAAATAGCTGCATCTCCCATATAACCAGCCCACTGAGCTATCTGTGCCCTGGAACCAGCTGTCTCAAGTGTGAGTCTCCTCCCGATAATCGGGACCCCCAGGATGCGGTAAACATCCTCCAAAGTGATGGTCCACTCACCACGGACCCCTGGCAGTCGGAAGGTGTTCCGATCTGCATCCCAATATGAAAATAGGTCACAAAGAATGTGACTGGATGGAGCAACGTGGGGCACACGCGATATACGCACATGCGGCCCTCTCGCAATGTGTCCTCCTCATCTCGCCGAGAGGGCATCCAATACCCCGGCAGCCAGTCACACTCTCTCTCCCGGCTCCATCTAATATACTCCTCCTTCGCCTACATACACCCAAAAACACACAAGGAAGAGTAAGTTAGTATCTAAACAATATCAAGAGAAGCATAAAAACACGTACAAATGCTAAAAATACAAGTACAAGCTTTCAAAATAGGTTCTTTTGCATTCTGTTCAGAACCGCCGCCCTGAGCAGGGGGCGGTTTTGTAACCGCCGCCTTAAAGGCGGGCGGTCTCGTGACCGCCGCCCGCACAGGCAGGCGGCAGTCAGTAACCGCCGCCCCGTCTGTGGCAGGGCGGTCGCGGTCCGAAAACCCGCGCGGGTTTTTAGGCTTAAAAAGCCCAAAAAATGCAAAAAATGACCATTTTTATCAAAAATGGGGCCTACCCAGTAGGCGCCCCCCCTAGATGGACCCTTTAAACCAAACATTTTCGAAAATAACCCCCTATAAAGAATTTAACATTTCAAATCAGAAGGGGAAAAACACAAGATTGAAGAAAACCAACCTGTGATCTCGCAGGGTGGCGTTCCGCACGTGGAGGCATGATCTCTATCTCACTGCGGACGTTTTGACTCTACTCATGTGAGAAACCGTCACCGTGGGTCCCAGAGCTCGAAATCAACCAAATCGACTCGCGCAAATGAATAGGAAAATGGGCCCACTTTCATATATATAACGCCCCGATTCATTTTAAAATATCTTTTTCACAGGTTCGGAGCACGACGGAGGTAAGTTTCTATCCTCGCACAAATGGTACGTCCTCTTTCTCTATTATTTTAACGTTTATTTTCCAAATTATTGTATCTATCTCGCATTTGAGTTCTCTTTTCATTTCGCAGAAGGGAATTTTGGACGGGCGACATTTCAACACACGGCGTGTAAGGTATAACTTCTAACTTCCCATTTCGGGATGGCCATACTTCTGACCCACCGCTTTACGCCTCTTCATGGCTAAAACGCTTCTCCGAGGGGGCAATATGTACGTACTCCAAAATTGTAAGGTATCTGATCGCTGAACGATGTAATAAGTGCCCCAATGATGATACAGTCTCTTCGCAAGGTGTTCGGGATCCGTAAAAGCTTTACGATATGCGTTAACATCCCGCATGCCCCGCTTAGCCCCCCCGCGTGCTTTGTTTTCCCTATTTTTCCTCTTTCTTGGCTTTTTGGTCTTCAAGGATTTAAACCGCCGCCTCAAAGGGCGGCAGGACCGCCGCCCGAACAGGTGGCGGCGGCCTAGCCGCCCCGAGTGGGGGCGGTCCCTATGCGCATTTTCCGTAACGCTCTTTTGACGCGACCCGCGTGAAATATCACGACTCACCAGCCTTTTCTTGCCGACTTGAGCATGCATTAATGTTTTTGGTCCCCCTGGAATAGTGTTTTTCTTTTGTTTAATGTTTAGAGTTCAGTTTGATTTGATTTTGATGTTTGATTCCTATAAATGCATGGTTTGTGCACATGCAAATGGCCCCTCATTTTTTTAGAAACTCATCATTTTCGAAGTTTCTTCTAGTTTAGCTTAAGTTTGATAAAGATAGTTCATTTCATACTTCATTAGTATTGTGTTGCAGCTAGTAAGCCACATATCCAACTTGTGCAAGTGCAGACATTATTTGGGCCACCATTTTCACTCCAACTTTCATGTTTTCAAAGTGTTATGTCCCTTTAGTTTGCTTAGGATTGGTAGTATAGTTTTGTGCAGTTTGTTTTAGCTTTGTGTTCATTGCTGGTAAGCCACAGATCCAACTTCAGGCAAACAAGATTATTGTTTTGGAGTAAAATAGTCTAGGCAGCCATTAAAGTTGCAGGTTTTGCTCTTCATACGTACTCAGTCTCGTGTTCCGGACGCTTTTGTTGCATGATTCGCAGCAGAGACCCCGCTAGAATTGCATAGGCCAAGCTCTCGTACTTGCGCTATCCCTCTCCTATCCGCATTCTATTCTCGTCTCGCATTCTCAAGGCTGTCCATCGATCCAAATATCTATTCCTGTTGATGCAAGCATTCCATGCTTTTCTGGATTCACGTGAGCACAAAGAACGAAGAGATCATACTGAGGGGACAAGAACACACACACCGCCGGATTCGCCACTGCTCGCGAAATCCAGTTCCATCTTTCAAAGTTTTAGTTAGAATTTATCAAATAAAGTAGTTAATCATTTTATTTCAGTTATTTCTATTCTCGATATTGCCAGGGAGGTTGTGGGGATTGATAGTTTCTGAGAAACTATGATTCATTCCTCACTTCTGAGGTAGGATCGAGAATCTTGCAGATAGATTAGTTATTTCGTTGTTTAGAATAGATATACAAAATTGCACAGACAAATAGCTACAATCGGCTATTTTGTTTGTTTTACGTTGTTAGTTTAGTTGTCAATTCTAAATATTTTAAATAGCTACTTTCTTATAAATTGCCAGAAAATACAAAAAGAAATTATATATGTTAGAAGTGCACTTAGATTTTACTTTATTATAGTTTGTTTCATTATCGCTTTTGCAGATGACAATTACGGGACCTAGGAGCCCAGGAATACATTTTCGAGCCAATTGTGCCCACCCAATACCGTAGTGGCAATAATCGATATTGACCAAAACCTTAGGATACAAGTCTTCCAAACAACAATGACTTCCAACAATCAGTCAGGCACGCTTGAGAGGGTTAAACATCGAAGACGACCAAGCACATCTGCGTTTTGGTCAAATCAGCCAAACCACAGATTACCCTAGAAAATACCCACATGACTGTAGAAGGGCTCGAAAGAGAACAAACATTCGGGTGTGATCCTTTAGTTCCACATCCAGACGCTGGAGACACCCTAGTAGATATAGATACCAGCTTAAGAATCCAAGTTGCGAGAACACCTGTAAGGTATTCTGAGAAGATCGCACAACCGTTGGTTCTAAACATGTAAGCTGAAAAAGCTTACGACTACCGGATACTAGGAATCAGAACTTGATCTCCCGTATGACCATAACGGGACCGCAACAACCAAGAGTCTATGGTTGTGATCCACAGATCCCACAGCCCAACGAGTCCATAAGAGAATTAGACATAGACACTGGCCTACGTAAATTAGTATTTTCGGGCCTACTCCGATTCCACCTCTCATCATTCAACAGCTTATCCCTACTAGACACAATAACCAACGAAACTAGAGAATTTTGGACTAGGCCGAGAATCGTCCATAGAGTTGACTATATCCACCATATGACCCTATCAGAGAAATACACGAAACCATCCCGGTCATTTTCCACGCATCCCACAACCCATAGATCGAATCACGCCTAGAGCTCGATATTGATTGGAGCCTTCGAGCAGTCATCCTCACCGATCGATCTATCACACCACCAAGTTAGAAGGGCCTTCTTTGCTTTAGATTCGCAAATACCATTAGTGCGTGTCGAAGACATTAGACTCGCCTAACTAGTTTGCCTCGCGCATTCTACCCACACCGGTCGCCTCTCGGCACGACCTCGGGAGGTCGGGGCACGCAGTAAGAGTTACTTGTTGATTCTCAAGCTCACCCGTCACTTTTCCGACGCACAGGACCTTGCGAAATTGGAAAAGCTCTCCGGATGAAGGCCGGTTCCTATTCCTCTGTTCATATGCACACGTAAAAATGCAGAGGGTTTACTCAAAACCTAAACTAACTTGCCAAGGAGACAGGTAAGAAGATGCATAAAAATAAACCTAAACTAAAAAGGTGATGCACCGAGGAATGAAGAACCCTGTCTTGCCAATAAACACATGTACTTCATTAAAAGGCAATGCAAGATCATGCACAAATAACTTGATTTAAAGTGAAAGATCAAGAGGATGCAAATGAACACAGAGATGGTTGAGAATCATCCATGACATGTATTATTTGCTCCAAAGATTGATACACCACACCGCAAAAATGCCAAGAGGCAAATTTGCATTACAGCTTTAGATGGGAGGTTTGAACTCCACAAATTCACACTCCGCCAAAGAGAAGAAGGGAGGGGAAAAACAAGAATGTCCAACCTTTAGAAAGAAGCCCCTCCTTACAATTTATAGAAGAATGAGAGAGAAAAGAGAGAGGAATTCCAAATCTACCCCAACCACCTCCAAGTTGCATTTAATTCATCTCATTATGGTGGTAGGTGAGAACCCTAGCAAACCCAAAAAGTGGCGAACTGTATTTTGTATTTTTAATAACTTGTTCCCACCCAATTAAAGATATCTAGTCGTAGTTGGACAGAGGACCTCATAAGCTTTCCGAAAAGTCCAACCTTGCGTGAATCCGAGCTCCCTGTGAAAAGTTATGGCCATCTGAATATCTGGGTCGTGGTGCGCTCTGTCGCCGCTCAAAATGTTCGCCTCTGAAGGCGTGCCTTGGCACATCCATCCTTATGTCAACATACCCTTATGTGTGCCAAGGCATGAATTTTTCCATGTCGACACTCTGTGTCATGTGCCTTTTATGTGTGCCAAGGCACAACTTTAGTCATGTCGACACTCTGTGTCATGCGCCTTTTATGTGCGCCAAGGCGCAACTTTAGTCATGTTGACACTCTGTGTCATGCACCTTTTATGTGCACCAAGGCGTAACTTTGGTCATATCGACACTTTGTGTCATGCGCCTTTTATGTGTGCCAAGGCACAACTTTTCCCTTGTCGACACTCTATGTTGTGCGCCCTTTACCTGCGCCTTGGGCGCGAATTTTCCCTTGTCGACACTCTATGTTATGTACCCTTTACCTGCGCCTTTGGGCGTGAATTTTCCTTGTCGACACTCTATGTTGTGCACCCTTTATGTGCGCCTTGGGCTGTTGGTAATGCAATAAATCTCGGGTTCTGAGTTTCTTTGATTTCCATATTCTTCTGCTTGTCTATATCTACCTGGGGGGAGATATTTACAACAATTTGGTGACTCAATGGGATCACCTACCTGCTAGGTAGAAGATCAGTGGCCTTTTAGCAATCCATTGGGCATGGAGTCATAAGCAATAACTTGAAACCATCTTGATATCTAATCCCGAGCCTGATACCGCAACTTCTTCTTCAAGAGCACGCTGAACTATAGAAATCCAACCTAAGAGCAACCAAACCTGTATCGAAGCACTTAGGGAAATTGAAACCTAACTACAACAAGACAATGTGCATTCGCACTTAGAGGAATTGAAAACTAGGCTAGTATTTACAGGGGATAAACCTTTTCCTTTTAGTAGCAATGTTTAAGATAGATTCCATTAACCGGAATCAGAATTTCCTCTCCATCCAATGTAGACAATTGGAAGGCATTACTACTTTTACATCCCGTGACCATGTAGGGGCCACTCCAAATGGCATCAAACTTGGAATGCTTTCCTGGTTTTTCCCGATCTGCATCCCATTTCAGGACTAGGTCCCCTTCCTGGAAGGTCCTTGCTCTTGCCTTCTTATCAAACCATCTTTTACTAAGGCCTGATCCTTCTCAATCGCTTCGAACCGCATGCTCTCGATTTCCTCCAATTCCATCAACTTTCGCACACGGCCTCCATTAGTTTGAACTCGCATAACTCCAACTGCTTCATGAGCTCCAATGCTGGCAATTCTAATGATATAGGCAATACTGCCTCTTTCCCATAGACCAACTTGTAGGGAGAATTACCAGTAGACCTCTTTGGCGTTATTCTGTCAGCCCACAATGCTGATCTTAGCTTGGTATGCCATGTCCTTTGGTTTTCATCTAGAGTCCTTCTGATGATCCTTAGCAAATTCTTGTTCGTGGACTCTGCCTGTCCATTACCCTGCGGGTAATAATTTGAAGAGGTGCTCAAATAGATTCCATTCTTGATAGCCCATTCTGTAATCTTAGAACCTATGAATGCTAATGCATTGTCTGATATGATAGTGGCCGCACACCAAACCTGGTCACTATTCCTTCATAAAAGTCTAGTATGTTAGACTCATTTGCTTCTTTGAGTGCTACTGCTTCAGTCCACTTGGTGAAATAGTCCGTTGCCGTGAGAATCCACTTGTGGCCTTGGCTTGAGTTAGGATTTATGACCCCAATGAAGTCCAATCCCCATTGCATAAATGGTTGGTCAACCAAAATTGGGTGCAATGGAAGTGCTGCTAGTCTTTCTTTTCCTGTGAAGAGTGCACATTTCTTGCACTTTCTTATCCATGTATAGCAGTCACTGAACACTGTCGGCCAATAATATCCTGCCTTCATTATCTTGAGAGCTGTTACTCGTGGGGTGAAATGTCCTCCGGAATCTCCATCATGAAAATCTTGTAACACCCTCTCAATTTGACCCATCCCAATGCACCTCAATAAAACTCCATTGATGTCCTTTTTAAACAAAACACCATCAACAAGCACATATTGAATGGCTTGTAATCTGAAGTATCTCCTCTTTGCTTTGCTCATTTCTGGAGGGCATAGGCCTGTCTGTAGGAAGTTTATCATACTCTGAGTCCAACAAGGAGTAGGCACATCATCATTTTCCTGTTCTTGACCACCCTGTAATACCAAGACAGTCTCTTTTTCATCACCTGCTTCAACTTGTTGACTCAAGGCTAGTTGTTCGCATAGTCCCTTCCCACGTACTAGTTTGGTGACCTTGATCTCGATGTCATATTCCATGACACGAGTTATCCATCCTGCACATTTCTCATTTAGATCCTTGTTTAGAAGGAAGTCCTTGACTCCCACATGAGAGACCAATAATTGGATCTTGTTGTTTGAGACTAGGTGCTTGAATTTCTTTAAACTCCTGATCACTGCAAGGACATGCTTTTCAATGAAAGAGTACCTAGTTTCGTATTCCTCCAAGCCTTGACTGAAGAAAGCAACTGGTTGTTCTAATCCTTCTTTGTTTTGTTGTGCTAGGATTGCAGAAATTGTGTCTCCACCACCAAAGGCATATAACATGAAATCCTTGGAGAAGTCTGGATTGATGAGAGTTGGAGCTTGAGATATAGCCTCTTTTATTTCCTCAAAACTTGCCTTGCCTTCAGATGTCCACTTAAATGTCATGCTCTTTTTTAACATCAGCGTTATTGGCTTTACGAGAGCTACAAAGTTTGGAACAAACCTGCGGACAAAATTGATCCTTCCCAAGAAGCTTTGAAGAGCCTTCTTGTGACTTGGCAATGACAATGCTCAAATTGCTTCAACTCTTTCTGGGTCAATCGTCAACCCCTCCTTTGAAACAATATGGCCTAGAAGTTTTCCCTCGTGAGCCAAGAATATGCATTTTTTGGGATTTAATGATACCCCAAATCTTCTACACCTCTGAAATACTTGCCTCAAATGAAAGAGGTGATCCACTACATTTTTGGAGAATATAGTGATGTCATCAAGATATATCAGAACTATTTTATTGATCAACCCCTTGAATGCCATATCCATTTCCCTTTGGAAAGTGGCTCCAGCATTTGATAGCCCAAATGGCATCTTCTTGTAGGCATATGTGCCCCATTTGGTGGTGAAAGCCGTCTTGAACTGGTCATCTTCTTTCACCATTATCTGATTATACCCCGAATATCCATCTAGGAGAGAGAATCTCTCTTAACCGGATGCCACTTGCAATATTTGTTCCATTGAAGGAAGTGGGTAATGGTCTTTAAGAGATGCCCTGTTGAGGTCTTGAAGTCTACACACAGCCTGATTTCTCCGCTCTTCTTCCTAACCAGAACCAAGTTTGCAACCCAACTTGAGTGCTTGATCGGGAATATAATGCTTGCCTCTATTAACTTGTTTAGCTCTTTCTTCATTAGAGGCTCAATGTGAGGGTTGACTGGTCTCTGCTTCTGCCTGATGGGTTTAGCATCTGGATCCAATTCTATGGTATGTTGTGCCAACTTCGGATTGAAACCTCTCAAGTCTTCATAGCTCCAAGCGAAGACATCTGGAAATTCTTGGCAAAGTTGTATGAAATCTGATTTCTCCTGCTCAGTGGCCACTTTGCCAATTTGAAGTGTTTTGCCTTCCCCAACCGGAATTGGCTCTGAATCTTCTCTCTTGACTTGCATGTTAGCCTTTTCCTTACGGAATCGGTCGCGTTAGGGTTGAAGATAGACTCCAATGTTACTAAACCCCGGGAAGCTTCTTTGTCCACAATCGCACTACTTGATCCCCATATTATTTGCTCTAATCTGCCTTGATTCCTAGCGAGAATTCAGCCTCTTCTTGTAAGAAATCGACGATCTCGTTGATTGTTCTCAAACACTTGCTAGCTTGTGTTATTATCTAGAATCTTTGGCCTCACAATCACATGGATATGTGGTTGTGTTTTTCCCTTCGATGTTGTCAACCACATCAAACATTGCTCCAACTCATGCGAGCCTATCCGTGGCTTCATTTTTTCTTCCGGGTATGGACACGATATTGAAAGATTCGAAATCCTCAACGAGGTCCCACACCCTATTCTTGTAGTTCTTTAGCAGTTCATTCTTTGTAGCATGTTTTCCCTTGACTTGATTGACAATTAGCTCACTATCTCCAAACACCTGCAAGTTCTTTATGCCCTTTTTCATGGCCCAATGAAGTCCGTGAATCAAGGCCTCATATTCAGCTGTGTTGTTTGAACAGGAAAATTGGAAATGGAAAGCTGAATAATATTTGATGCCTTGAGGTGAAACAAGCATAGCTCCTCCTCCTGCACCTTTCCTACTTCTTGATCCATAAAAAAATAATTGCCATACCTCATTTTCATCCTTATGGTCTGGTTTGGTGATGCTAGGAATAGGCTGGTTTTCTTCATGTATGCAATAGACTCCTAGCTCAGATTCTTCTATTTCTTGGTAGGGATCAAAAGCATGTACCTTGCTTGCCCATTCATCAAGAGTCAAATCTGGGATGCTTCCAACTTTGGTGTCAGCTTCATCTGTGCTTGGATAATCTTCTTGGTCAAAAGCTGAATAGTTGGCATTGATTTGGCTTGGAGTATGAGGCTCAATATGAAAGTTTGCAATTGGTTCAGATCTGATTGTGACCTTAGTACCATATCTTGTTCTGAACAACATGTGTGACCAATCAGCAGATAAGTAGCCTCCAATTCTAGCTGTGAAATCCCTTGATAAGCATAGGGCAAATAGTGGTGGCAAATCTATCACTGACACATCTTGCAAAACGGTAACGTTGGGGCATGCATGCAACATAAGATTCAAACCTTTAATCACTCCCACCGTTGCCACTACTGTCCCATCCAACTGCACTACCCCCTTTGATATGACTTCATATTGGAGACCTAGTTGATCAGCTATTTGCTTGGGCATGACAAAACTACTTGCCCCAGAATCAATCATGTAATTTTGTACTAGTTTATCGCCAATGATTAATGAAACATAGAATGGAGGGGGTTTCAAAACTTTACCTTGTTGTCCTCCATGATTTCCATCAGGCCGAGCAGCATTTGTGAGGAAATTCTCTCACATATGGACCTGCTGGTTCAAAGTTGACCAATTCTTCATGGCAGCTTGTAGAAGATCTCTTTGGCCTGGGATGGATAAAGATTCCCACATTGATATATTCACGTTTGTCTTCTTCATTTGATCAATGATGCTAAATGGGGATGAAAGATCTCTTTGTTTTCCTTTAGTTTGTGCATTCCTTTCTTGTGCATGGGCAGCAAAAGCGACATTTGAGTTGGCTTAGAAGGTGGTCGGGTTGTCTGTGTGTTTAGAATCGTATTTTGCTTACCAAAACCTCATGGAGTGATGGAAGGTGTAGATCACTTAGAGCCAATGACTCGCCCTTCATCAATATTCCTCTTCTTTGATCTTGTGTTAGCTACTACACACTGAGAAATTGTTTGATTCATGCCACAAAAATCCTCAGCTTGCCAATTCACAAGTGTGGTATCATTTGGAGCTGTGTTTTGCTGAGATGTCCCTTGTTGCTGATTTGTTTCTTGACTCACTTCACCCTCAACGCCAGTAGTTGTCACCATCAAGGCTTGGTTCAAAGCACCATTGAAGCACATAGATTGGTTGTGAGGTTCATCGCATGGGAAACACCAATCGTAGTCTTCAGCTATGTTGTTTTGCACTGGCACTAATGCTTTAGAAGTAGATGTAACATTGGGGTTATAGGCTGAAATGGTCTATGGCGGGAGGTCTTACTTGGTTTTGATTTTGATTTGTAGAGTCTCCGATTTGGCAACCTATTTTGTTGGTATGGGGGCCTAGCACGGTACTACGCTGAGGTGATAAGAAAGTCTAAAGCCTGGGGGCCCGCCTCTTGAGTGTAACCATCTCATTTCCCAAATTTTGCAATTGTTTCATAACCTCCGGAGTTCATTTGAAGCACTAGAGGATGAAGTAGAAGTTTCATTTGAACTTTGATTTCTAGGAGTGGGAATAGGAGCCAAAGTGGGTGCTTGACTAGTGCTTGGATTTTATAAGTTTGGATACAAGGGCATGGGAGGCCTAGGAGCTAGCTTACCAGCTTGAATAAGACAGTTTTCAGCCCTAATGGCAATGTTATAAGCAGCAGGTAAGGTTGTGCCTCCCATAGATTGAATTAACATAGAAATATTAGAATTAAAAGCCTTAAGATAGTATAGAAAAGCACCTTCAGCTGTTGGCCTGACGGCCACTGGAATTCTATCCCAAGACCTTTGAAATCTGAAGTTGAAGTCAGTTAGCTACTCATTGGGAGCTCTCTTGATAGTTGTCAATTATTCTAGTAGAGACAAATTGTCTCCATTTTCTCCAAATTGCTCATGGAGAACTATGCATAACTGATTCCAATTTTGGATAGTACCAGCTCCAAGGCTCCTAAACCATTGCAATGCCTTCCCTTTGAACGAAGATGCCAACAATTTGACAGTAACATCCATTTCATTTATCTTGTGGATTGCACAAACGTTAGCAATGTCTTTGACATGATCACCAGGAGTGGTATGATTTTCTCCAGTAAAAAATGGAATGTTCTTCAATGCTGCAATTGGAACTGGATTCTGTGCATTGAGGGAAAGTGGGCTGCTGCCAATGAAATTGACAAAGGGATTCAGTGGTAGATGTGCCATTATGATTGGCCTAAGAACCCTTGATGCGAGAAAAGGTCTACCAGGTGGAGGTGTAGACAAAGTCCGGTTAGGTGGAGATGGTGATCTTTGTGGTCTTCTTCCTCTCCTTCCTCCTCCTGGTGATAGTTGCAAGTGGACAAATAGCCCCTCTTCTCGAGTATCAGACCTGGTTCAAATTCTTCTCATATTCTTGGGTAACTTTTGCTGCTACACCGCTGAATTCTACCCCTTTGGAGTCGCCAGATGTGTTAGATAACGAGCCTCAAAAGGCTGGATTCTACCAAGTTACACACCAAACTTGACAAAATTTAAACTCAAAATTTTGAAAGACCTGTATTTTTGAGATTTTAGGGTTTGGAATTTGATTTGGAATGACAGTCTCGAAAACCAAAAAATGCCAGACTTCCGAAATCCTGAAATCCGAAATACCAAAAACCATGAAATTTTGAAAGTCAAAATCTCAAAAATCTAAGAATACCCTTTTGAAGATTATCCCCCAATCTATCAACTGGTGAAATTTTGACTTGTTTCGAGTAATTTAAGTCCTTGAAAATCAATTTCAAAGTTCATCCGGAAGGTAAAAAAATTGAAATTGTAAAACCTGTAATTTTTGGTTCAAATTTCTTGAAAATTCCTTAAAATCTTCCTGGAATGACCTCTTGGTCCCACCGGGAGTGCTAAACCGTTGATGGCAAATCACAGCACCCCTAAATGTCTGCAACTCGATGGGTTGAGACTCTCAGTGCGATTGCATAACATGGAGCTTTTCCCAAGTGTGGGACCTTACGAAATCGGAAAAGCTCTCCGGATGAAGGCCGGTTCCTATTCCTCTGTTCAGATGCACACGTAAAAATGTAGAGGGTTTACTCAAAACCTAAACTAACTTGCCAAGGAGACAGGGTAAGAAGATGCATAAAAATAAACCTAAACTAACAAAGGTGTTGCACCGAGGAATGAAGAACACCTGTCTTGCCAATAAACACAGACCATTAAAATGCAATGCAAGATCATGCATAGATAACCAGATTTGTAGTGAAAGATCAAGAGGATGTAAATGAACATAGAGAGGGTTGAGAATCATCCACAGACATGTATTATTTTCTCCAAAGATTGATACAACACACTGCAAAATGCCAAGAGGCAAAGTTGCATTACAGTTTTAGATGGGAGGTTTGAACTCCACAAATTCACCTGCCAAAGAGAAGAAGGGAGGGGCAAAAAAAGAATGTCCAACCTTTAGAAAGAAGCCCCTCCTTACAATTTATAGGAAGAATGAGAGAGAAAAGAGAGAGGAATTCCAAATCTACCCCAACCACCTCCAAGTTGCATTTAATTCATCTCATTATGGTGGTAGGTGAGAACCCTAGCAAACCCAAAAAGTGGTGAACTATATTTTGCATTTTTAAGAACTTGTTCCCACCTAATTAAAGATATCCAAAAGTCCAAAAAGTCCAACCTTGCATGAATCTGAGCTCCCTGTGAAAATTTATGGCCGCCTCAATATCGGGTCGTTGTCTCGCTTCTGTCGCCGTGCTTAAAATGTGCGCTCCCGAAGGTGCGCCTGGCGCATCCATCCTTATGTCAAGATACCCTTATATGCGCCAAGGCGCAAATTTTTCCATGTCGACACTCTGTGTCATGTGCCTTTATGTGCGCCAAGGCGCAACTTAGTCATGTTGACACTTTGTGTCATGCACCTTTTATGTGCGCCAAGGTGCAACTTTAGTCATGTCGACACTCTGTGTCATGCGCCTTTATGTGTGCCAAGGCGTAAATTTGGTCATGTCGACACTCTGTGTCATGCACCCTTTATGTGTACCAAGGCGGCACTTTTCCCTTGTCGACACTCTATGTTGTGCGCCTTTACCTGCGCCTTGGGCGCAAATTTTCCCTTGTCGACACTCCATGTTGTGCGCCCTTTACCTATGCCTTGGGCATGAATTTTCCCTTGTCGACACTCTATGTTGTGCGCCCTTTACCTGCGCCTTGGGCGCGAATTTTCCTTGTCGACACTTATGTTATGTTGTGCACCCTTTATGTGCACCTTGGGTTGTTGGTGACGCAATAAATCTCAGTTACGAGTTTCTTTAATTTCTATATTCTTACGCTTGCCTATATCTACTCTGGGGGAGATATTTACAACAATACCCTTGTCTTGATCCCTTGTATTGTTAGCATATGCCACACTATAGTATATTAGTATTGAGCTATGTTGAGACAAATATGGATGCCTTGGGGTCTTTATGGAATTTTTGCTTGGAGATTTTTGTTGTAAAGGCCGTAAGAGTCGACCTTAGCTATGGTTATGCCATGCTCTTTCTTCCAAGGCTATAACTCTTGGCTGTAAAGGCCATGTTTGAGTAAACTAGTTGACTGTCCTCTTGATGAGGAAGTATGGTGTCAATGGAGTAAATTTCCCCTTGTCTCCTTGTTACCTCATTGATGGTATCTTGTGGAGGTATAATTTTTGTTTGGAAAATCTCCCTTTCTTATTTAGTGAACCTATTTTGAGTCTAAACCACAAACTTTGTTTTCTCCTCATACTGATCTAAACTCCTTGAACTTGTAAAAGAAAATTTGTAACTATAATGTGCTCCTTCATCGTAACTCCTAATGATACTTGTGGAGACCCACTTGGGGTGCATCGGTGATGCATGTAATTATTTGGTAAACTCTTGTAAACTTGGTGTGTTTCGTTTTGGTTAATGATCTCTTGCTTCTATAAAATTAATAATGTGATATACTTGACTCTTCCTACTCATTAAAATTTAATTGGTAATGTGATAAACCTGAGCATATTATAACTCTATTTGGAAGGCTTGGATTTTCAAAACTTAACAATTAAATTTGGACACTAGGAAGATGGATCCTTACTCTAACCTTGTAGTTTAATAAAAGAAATAAAACTATGTGAAAAATAGAAAGGAACCTTTTATACTTCCCTAGAAGTAGAATGAATAACTTTTTTGCCTATATAGAATGACAAGAAATCATGTCAAAATTGATGATGATCCTTCATGACACAAGATTTGGGATATCATAATATAATGAATGCATTAATTAGAAGCTTATAAGAAATGTGTTTGGAAAACATAACTATAACTTGTGTTTTATAATTTGGAATATGGAATGAGTAATTTTATGAGATTAAACACAAGTAGAATGTACAAATAAACAATCTTAAATATAAAATTTGTTATCACATGCCCTAGAATTTGTAAGGGATATAATCTGAATGATAGAACTAATTGAAAAGCTCTTATAATGTCCTCTTTCCTACGCCTAAGGCCTAAGGGCCAATTCAAGTCCAAGCCTTGGTCATACCCAAGGGGCTATGGACGCGGGGAGCTATTGGGTATGAATATCTAGACCATTTTGTTATATTTCATTGACATAAGCGTAAAGTGTTTTAGAGGGACTAGATATTATGTTTAGTCATTAGGAAGGGGCCACATGACACTTAATATTCTAATTTTGCATTGGGGGTCACTTTTAGACCATGACAACTTAAAAGGGGAAAAGTGACTTAAGTTACTTTTATTTTATTGGTCCTTCAAAGGGAAAAATGCGACTAGGGTTTATTTGGGCTCTTTTGCCTTAGAGAAGTTATATAGGGAGTTGAGGGAAAAAGAAAAGATTCATCTTTGCATACCTAATTATCCTCTTTCATGTGTAATTGTTGTTTGCAAATCTACAATGTATGGAGTGAAATTCCACATGAACCATATCTTCGGTGGTGAGAGATTCATCCCTAGCTAGTAGGACATTCTTTGGTAGTGAGAGATCTACCCTAACTTGTCATTTTAGAGTTATTTTTAAGGGCTGATCTATAGAGATATTTTCAGAGGTTTCAGAGGAAGAGTTTTGAGGGTTTTGGAGACATTTTGGGAAGATAATAAGAGGTTTTCAGATCATATTTATAGCAGCCATTTGAGCAGGGTTTAACATCACTTAGAAGGCCTTTTCATCAATTTCCAACCCTTTTCCAAGCTAAGCGACTTGTTTGAAATATTTCATTATGTATTTGGAGGGTTTCCAGTTGGCCATTTTCAAATCTGAAGGTTGAAATATCATCTCCTATATTTGTAAATGTTATTTCCAAAGTCTCATAATTTTTTCACTTGTATTCGGAGAGTTACAAATTTTAGAAGTTTTCCATTTTATCTAGGCACGCTGTAATTTTTCAGCGAGTATTATCTAAAAAAATCCAAAAATAGTTTCCTTGTGCTTTTTATAATATTATCAAGCTCTCTTTAAATTTTCAAGTAATTCAGTTGGATATCTTGGGAGATATTAAGGTTCTTTAGTTCGCTGCCCTAACTGTAAAAATCTGCAAAAATCAGTATTTTAGGTGGCTCCAAATTTTCAATATTTTGTGCTTTTTTAAGTGGTATCCCACAAGGGATATTTTAGTGGTATCAGAGTTGTTGTTCCTCCAGCTTGTGTGGGTTAAATATGGTAGTTTGGAAAGATCTCAATGTGGGTTTTATGAAGGAAATGTTCACCAACATGGTGAAACAACAGGAAGCCACTAACCTTTATTTGAGCCAGCTCACTCAGAATTTGAATCAAAGCAAATCTTGGGACAATAAGGAAAAAGGTGAGAACAATAATAAAGGGCACCTAATAGAGGTGATTAATGAGGAATCTTGTTGGAGGAAATACCAATCTTTGAGTAAGGGTTTCAGAGATAATATGTCATTTCCAGATTATTGCATGATGAAGATTGGTAGCAAGCCCAAGCGAGGTCATCATATGCCGGTACCTGAATTACAAAAGAACTCATTTGAACAACCAATAACAACACCACATGAGGTAATTTCAGATGATGGAGATAATGTGGATCCAAAGATGATTGAAGACCAAGTGAAAGAAGAAGAAGCTTCTAGTGAAAAAGATATTTCAATCCAAAAGGTACCTATCAATCCTCTAAAGAATAAGTCATTATCATATGGGATGGATTTACCAAACAATAATGAGCATAAATTTGTGAAAGGTGTTGATTCTTGTTCCACTTATTCTCCATCTAAAATCATGAATCACAATAGGGATGGTGTTTTGGAGGTTTCTAAATCAACAATAGAAGGTGAACCTTTTGATGATATTCTTTATAAGGAGGTTAGTAGTAGCATGGATGTATTTCATCATCTTCATCCTATATCATTACAACAGTTTTATCATGATGGTATTCAGCCTATTGTCGATAAGAATGCTAAGAATTTGGTACATCAAAGTCAATTCATCATGAAGACAAAGAGTGATGATCTTCTTTATGAAGAGATACAAGAGAAGAAAAGATGGAAGACCTTACATGATACAAGGGTTCATGGGCATTATAAGGTATGGGATCCTAGTAATATGTTACAATTATACAAAACTATCAATTCTGATTTTTAAATCTTTGTGACTGATTTCATAAGCAAAAGAAGGAATTCAATGTGTCTTTTGGGATTACAAGTGTTGGCAAGTATGATTTCTTCATTGGACACTTCGGTGCAAGAAGGGAGAGTACCTCTCAAGGTACTAGCGTTGGATTTCTGATTGCTAAAAAGGGTAAGAGAATATTTTTTAATCATCTTCAGTCTGCTGGACTGTGTATAACAACAGTCATAAAGAGAGGAGACAATGCTTTATTAATAGAGCCCATGACTGATTTTTATATCGGCTACATGGTGGAACTCTTGGAAGGGATAGTGGGGGCATTTTATCCTCAAAGTGCTCAAAGAATCAAGGTGCACTTTGTTGTTAAAAAAGAAGAGTTGAATTTAAGGTGCATTCATGACTTTAACATCCTAAGGTATGAGAATGGTTACCATTTTCCTAGTTTGTTGAGTTCTCCTATGTTGTTTCCATATTTCTATTATTTAGGACAATATTTACATGCTTGTATGATTGAGGAAGACTATATCATAATCACGTTTCAAGGTATGCTAGATGGGATAAACACATACTCCATTCACATTGCTCTTGATTAAGCTAATAAGCATATGTTGACAAAGAAAATAATGCAGGGAGCTTGTGATATTGAAAGGACATGAGGTATGTGGTATATTTATCGTGGTTGAATTTGCTAGAGGTAATAATTTTTTTGGGATGTAATGGTTGCATGATGTTAAGGAAGACGATGATGCATGTGTTGAAAAATCAAAGGAGAATGAAGATGTTGATCCTATATCAGAAATTTTGAGTTGCAAAGGTATGATGAGAAGCCCCAATTATGCTATTTCAGATGTGTTGTCTTCTCTCATGACGAGAATCAATGGGTACAACAAAAGGTATGAAGTTCCTTATGATAAAGTTTATGGATGCATGAGTTCTAATGTTGATTTCCCTTTCTCTTGCATTTACAATGAAATGAAAATATGGGGAAAGAGAATAAAGTATGATGAGGAAGTAACCATGTGTATTCCCCACATAGAAGTAATTGATGAGTTATGTCCATGGAAAGATATGTCTTGCACAAATAAGGTAACACATTTCTTTATTGTCATTAAGAGATGTGAAGTACTTGAATGTGTTTGTACATTTGGGTTACTTGAAGTTGGAATCATTCATTGGACATATTGGCTTCCATCTTTTGGGAAATTTGCATTCATCCCTCATGTGGATAAACTGAAAATTTTCAAGGAAAATAAAGAAATCAGATTTCATGGTATACAAGGGTAGATTGCAAAAGATGTGATTGGTGAAGAAAGAAGCATGTCATTGCAGCGGTTGAATTGTGAAGGAACTCAGCCTCTTGTGGATCATGGTGACATCACAAGGTATGAGACAAGTGGGATATTTGATGACTCCTATTCTGACGGATTGTTTGTTGCAGACACAGAGCACACCATGATGACTTATGTGGAGAGTGAGTCAGATGATGTTGAATTGGGGAGTGAGTTAGATATGATGGAGACTTTGACTCTAGATGGGGTGAGTGGAGTCATGGATGTGGGTGTAACCAATAGTGTTGCACATGAGACAGTTATAGAGATTGGGATTACAGGTTCAGATCATCCGAGTTTATCATTATGTTGGTTATCTGAGGTTTTGGTAGACTGGAGATCTCATTTTCTTGTTGAGTACTCCAAGAACCGACACACTTGTGAGATTTTGGATGGTCACATATAGGATGACAGCTATAGATTAGAGGATGAGATGATCTTCTATCAGGGAAGATTGTACCTTGTGTTAGATTCATGGTTGAGGATGGAGATATTGTGACATGTGCATTGTTCTTCCGTGAATGGACACTTGAGCTTCAATGAGACCTACAGGTTCATGTTAGAGAGGTTCATATGGCATAGGTTGAGGGAGGATATCCTCAACTTTATACATGCATGTACGGTTTGTCACTATGACAAGTCAGAGCTTACGGGTTCATCATTTTTTGAATCGACATGGGATAACACTCCTATGTATTTTACTACTTCTATGCCCAGTGAGCACTTCACCCATGTGTTAGTCAGTGGAGAGACGAAATTGACTCATGGTTATTTAGTAGGTTCACATTCAGTGCAGGAGGTGGACTATGTGGAGCTGATATTGCCGGTTGACTGTCTACTAGAGTCTTGGGACTTTTCCTCCATGGGACACATTGAGATACATTATGAGGAGCCTTTCTCTCACACAAGTGCAGGTCATGTGGGAGAGTTAGCACCATTTGTGTGTATACAAGTTGTTTCACAGGTTGATTTAGGGGATTCTATAGGATTTGAGTGGACTTTCATACCCAGAAGTTGATTGGAGAGGTAGTGAGTGATCACATAATGATAGCCTAGCATTGGCGAGGATTGAAGCATTAACAATTTCGTGTGGGAACCGGTGGAAAGTCGGTTTGGGTATCATTTTACTTCACAGAAAACATTGATCTTGATACAATATGGAGGTCATGATGAATACATGGGGTTTCTTGGTTACTTGTAATACACCGATCTTTGGTCAAGGCAGGGTGAGATGGAGAAACTTACTTTGTGGTATTCAGCTTCTGCAGCATGACAGGATAATGCTTGGGGTCAAGCATTTCTTGGGAAGGGAGGATTGTAATGTCCCCTTTCCTATGCCTAAGGCCTAAGGGCCAATTCGAGTCCAAGCCTTGGTCATACCCAAGGGGCTATGGAGGCGGGGAGCTATTGGGTATGAATATCTAGTCCATTTTTTTATATTTCTTCATTGACATAAGCATAAAGAGTTTTGAAGGAACTAGATATTATGTTTTGTCGTTAGGAAGCGGCCACATGACACTTAATATTATAATTTTGCATTGGGGGTCACTTTTAGACCATGACGACTTAAAGGGGGAAAAGTGACTTAAGTTAGTTTTTTTATGTCTCCTTCCAAGGGAAAAATGTGAATAGGGTTTATTGGGGCTCTTTTGCCTTGGAGAAGTTATATAGGGAGTTGGGGGAAAAAGAAAAGATTCATCTTTGCATACCTAATTATCTTATTTGATGAGTAACTATTGTTTGCAAATCTACAGCTTATGGAGTGAAATCTCACAGAACCCTAGCTTTGGTGGTGAGAGATCCATCCCTGCTAAGCAAGGCATTCTTCTAGTAGTGAGAGATCTACCCTAGCTTGTCATTTTGGAGCTATTTTCAGGGTTGATATACAAAGATATTTTCAGAGGTTTCAAAGGAAGAGTTTTGAGGGTTTTGGAGACATTTGGGGAAGATAATTAGAGGGTTTTCAGATCATATTTATGGTAGCCATTTGAGCAGGGTTTAACATCACTTAGAAGGCCTTTTCATCAATTTCCAACCCATTTTCCAAGCTAGGTGACTTGTTTGGAATATTACAGCCTGTATTTGGAGGGTTTCCAGTTGGCCATTTTCAGATCTGAAGGTTGAAATATCATCTCCTATATTTGTAAATGTTATTTCCAAAGTCTCATAATTTTTGCACTTGTATTCGGAGAGTTACGAATTTTAGAAGTTTTCTAGTTGTCTAGGGCATGCTGTAATTTTATGGCAGCATTTTATTATCTGAAAAATTCCAGAAATAGTTTCCTTGTGTTCTTTATAAAATTAGCAAGTTATCTATAAATTTTAAATTAATTTAGTTGGATATCTTGGGAGATATTAAGTTTCTTTAGTTCGCTTCCCTAACTGTAAAAATCTGCAAAAATTAGTATTTAAAGTGGCTGCAAATTTTCAATATTTTGTGCATTTTTAAGTGGTATCCCACAAGGGATATTTCAGTTCCCTTGAGCTATTGTATGAGTGTTTCATTGCTATTGCGCCCTAAGATTTTTGGGGTTGCAAATAATATTGAAATATTATTAAATGTATCAAATAAATATATGTAGCCTTAATATAGCATATATTATGTTCTTATAGTAAAATTCTCATGATCCTTTATGGTGATTAGTATGCGATATAATAAAAGAACCATAAATCATGAAAGAATCAGATTGTTTCAACACTAGACAAGTATAAAAATTAGTGTGAATCTCGTAATGAATTCCAAAGTTGAAGCCATGATAATAAAATGATTATACCCCACTTGTCATATCAAACAATAAACATATGTATAATATTTATAACACAAGTATATGCTAGGTCATTTTTGGACCTCTCATTGGTTAGTATGAAATTTTTAGAAGTATGCATAAGGATTGTATCACCTTGTTAGAATGGAATAATTTCTATGTTCATGTTGGTGGGCCCTACATCCATCTTGCCAACAACGACAACTATTTGAACCTTTAAATCTATCCACCTACATTGAAACAATGGAGTACCTTGTTGATAGTGATGCATTCTAGAGGTGTTTTTATTTCTCGTGTGAGCATAAATGTGTGTAATGTTCCCTTAGAGTTTTTCAGGTCATCGTCTTACCTTTTTCCTCTTGGCTCGATAGGTGTATGAATTGTGATCTTTTAGGTATGAGTCTATATCTCCAGTTTCATGTGAGGCACCCTTTTTGTGTTTGGAATAGGTCATTGGTGACCTAGGCTTATTGGCAAGTTTAGGCAACATATGTTAAGGATATAGAGGAATTTTGGAATCCTCTTTCCTTTTGGGAAAACATGATGTTGTTTCCTTTCTTGGGAAGGGTATGGCTAAGTTGCTTCCATAAGTTTCTACAAGTATGTTGTTTTGTTACTCTCATAAATTGTTAGTTGGACCTCTCCTGTTACCTATTTCCTTCCAGCTCACTTGAGTGTTCCTTTGTGTTATAATAATAAGTTTGTGTTCATTATAAGATTCTTTTGAGCTAGGGCAGGCTTAAAATTAAGAATTTTGTTTTTATATAGAGTGAATGGTACCTCTTGTGTCGATATAATAGTATGAGAAAAGATTGTCTACCACAAAAAAATGGAAATGTTGTCTAATTGATTAGGTTTTCTAAATCAGGATTTGTGGTTGTGTGTTGTAATTTTAGGTACAAAGTCAAGTTATGGAAACCTTGTGGCCAAGATTGTGCTTAGTATCACCATGAAAAGTTAAGTGAGCTCTTCGGTATTATATTAAGTAATTCTAATGAATAGTCTTCATCCTTTTGATAAAATTAGACATCTTCCTTGTTATTAAGCCTCATTTTGTGTGGCCCTAAATTGGTTGGTCCTATAAGAAGGTGTGGTTTTCATGCAAAATTGAAGGTCATGATTGGTAGTTGTTAATTTTGTCTAAAATAACGAACACTTTGAAGTATAATTCAACCCAAGTGGAAGTATTATCTTCCTTTTTATCATGTGTTATATCCATGTGTGGCTATGTGGACACCTTGTGTACATGAATTTTCCTATTCTTTATTGACCTTAGTTGTCATTCCTTGGGATTCAATCAACAACTTCCTATTTATATGTTGTGTTATAACTTGGTTAACTTGTAAAGGTAATTCTTAAAGTTTCTATGCCTTGCTTCCCTACCTCTTTCTGTGACTTCTAGGAGGAAGTTAAGTCTAAGGGGAAGAGGATGTAATGCCCACTCCTCTTCGACACTAATTTTTGAATGATTTTGAGCGCTCTTGATTACATACTTCGACCTTGCTTGATGATTTTGTTAGAATAACATGTTAACACTATGGATTTGTGACTCGTGTTGTGCTTTATATGGACTCTTAGAGGTATGGATAGATATTTTTATATTGATGATGATGAGGTGTTGTTTTATATATGTACTAGCACTATGGATCATTGATGTATTGATATGTTTTGATGTTGACTAGTCTTGTGATCTCATTGATGCTAGTAGAAATGGTAGAATTGAAATGTTAGAAAATGTAAATGATTAATAGCATTGCTTAAATTTGATTTTAATATAGTTATGTGATATGATGATGTTTATTGATGGATGTGCATATATTTGTATTGTTGATGTATTTGATGTGGCCATGAGGCCAAATGATGTATTGTTTCATTTTGTAGGTAATTGTATCACAACAAACAAAAAGGGGGTTAGAGACCAACCATAGTGGAATATTGTATGGATACAACGATGGTTACCATGACAACTTTGTGTTATGTTATTATTGTATGTTAGTTTTTTTGGAGGTACCCATGGGGGGGATGACCTAAAAAATGTGACCATGGGATTTTTATGTCTTCCCTTGCCTTTTAATTATTTGTGGAGTATGTGATTTATTTTGTAAAGTAATTCATTTCATTATTGTTGAATAATGTGCTCTTATTTAAGTTGGTAAATCATGTTTATTAAGTTAATTTTGGATGAGGCAAAAGGGGAAATTTATTAGAGTATTTGGTCCTTTGATTGTTTTTGTGATTTGAGATGATTGTAATTAATTTTGAGTGTTGGGTACTCAACCCATCTTCCAAAATCTAAAATTTGATCTATAAGCCATTTTTGTAGGCTTGTGGGACAAGTTAAGCTTGTCCCACACCTCTTAGATTCATCTACCAACCATACCTATGGGTTGGGGGGTCAAAAAGACCCCATTATGTGAATTGTAAGGTAAAAGATGATACTTATTGCATCTTCTTACATGATTTTTATATTATGTCCTTTAGAGGTGTGGGTATGAGTTTGTGTGTGTAAGAGACTTGTCATTTTTCTCAACCACCAAATTATTATCCTTCGGATTGATGTTTGATTTGTGATGTGGAGTCGAGGATAAGTGATGTGCAAACGTAGACATGGAGCCACATCACCCTCCTTTTCTTTTTCTTTATATACAAGTTTATTTGTTGGTTATGAGATTGTTTCATTTGGTGGTGCACTTGTATGATTTTTTGAGTGAAGTTTTGGGTTTTTTGCTTGGGAGCCTTGGAGCTTGTTTGACTTGGATTTGAAATTTGACAGAGTTTGGAGTCCTGATTTGGAATCAATATTTTACTATGGAAAGGTAGGAGCTAAACTCATGTTATTTGTTTTATATATGTGTGTGTGTGTTTTATGTAAATGAATGGTTTTGTGTGCTTGTTTGGGGTAATGGGTAGAATGCCTTAAGTATGGTGTAGGAGAAGGTTTATGGGGATTTTCTTTAGAGGGAGCCATAAAATTATGGTTACATATTTTGGGAGGGAATTGGGTTGGGTGCCCCACCTTTTTAGATAAGAAAAATGCTTACTTTTCTTATATGTTTTATTGAGGGAGACATAAGAGATTGTGGGGAGGCATAAGAGATTGTGGGAGACATAAGATGATATTGAAGGAGGCATAAGAGTTGTGTAGGGGTTTGTTTTGTGTTTTGGAGGCTTTTAAAGTGGGCACCTAATCCCATTGGGAGGCATAAGTGATTTTCCCATAGTTCCTTGCTCCATTGGCTTTGAATTTTCAAGGTTTTTTATTTTGAAAAGTTACATTCTTTGTTATTGTTATTTTGTGTTTGTTGAAATATGGTTTTTTTGTGTGTTGTAATGTGGAAGTACTTGTGATAGTTGTCATTGGTTGTATCCATTTCTTATTGCACTTTGGTTGGGACTTGAAGGTCAATGAGGAGGATAGCTTCTTCTCCTTGAATTAGATTATTGGTTGGGCAGAGAGTGTTTCCTACTCCCCTATTTTTTGTTGTGTTTGAAGTGAAGAAAATGGTAGAGCTCAAGTGAATTTTTGGGACATTGTTGCATTTTGATGAAGACAAGAAGAGATCATACTTTTGTAAAAATTTTGCCATGTTGTCTCCACCTAAGTGGAGGGTTTTGTAACTTGCATTTTAAAGTCTCCACTCCTTATAATTGTATCATGTAAAACTGATTTGTATGGATTATCCAAGAAATGTATATTTTGGAATAAAGGCAAGTGAAAGTTGTAATCTCGTAAATTATTCCTTCAAATTGTTGGAAAGAATATTTTTCCATTTATGAATTTTATCCCATTGTTTCAAGTGGAAATTTTGTAATCCATGCAATGAATTTTTGTAAAATTGTATTGTAAAGAGCTCTATTTGGTTGTATATTGGATTATGAAGATTTGAGAAAAGTAAGGAATGTAAAAGTTGTTTGTAAATGAATTTATGAATGTTGAGAAAAGATATATTTTATTCTTGTTGTAGATGTTGTCTTATTTGAAATCTATAACTCATTGGAAAGATGGAAGTAATTCTAAATCTGCTTCAAATTTGTATGCAAAAATCTAGAAATTTCAGCGTAGGAATCAAAATTCAATGATCTTAGAAAATTTATTACTCCTAAAATATCTTCTAGGTTTTCCGAAAAACTAAGCATCTTAGTTATAACATATGAATCTGAAAACTCTTTGAAATTCATAACAATCCAACATGTAAATTTAAAGATAGGTCATGATCTTTAGAGCGGTTTTAATATGGAAATGTCTCGTGTAAAAATCAAATTACACGATCTTAGAAAATTTATAACTCCTAAAAATATTTCTAGGTTTTCACAAAAATTGGACAAATTACTTATAACATGTAATTTTAAAGATATGTCACGATCTTTAGAGCGGTTTTAATATAGAAATGTATGTGTTAAAATCAAATTACAAGAATTTTAAAAATTTCTTACTCCTAAAATATCTTCCGGGTTTTCTAAAAATTGGAAAACATACTTATAACATATGTATCTAAAATTATGTCAAATTTCATAACAACCCAACATGTAAATCTTAAGATACGCCTTGATCTTCACAATGGTTTTAATTTGGAAATGTCTCTGTAAAAATTAAATTACATCATTCTTAGAAAATTTATTACTCCTAAAATATCTTCTGGGTTTTCCCAAAAATTAGACAGTTTACTTATAACATATGAATCTAAAAACCCTTTAAATATCATCACAACCCAGCATGTAAATCTCAAGATAAGTCATGGTCTTTAGATGGGTTTTATAAATGAGTCATGGTGAGTTTGAATTATTATGTGACATTGTTGTTTTAACTATGGATCAAATAAATAAATATGTACACGGTACGTTGGAATTATTTTACTTAGGGTGATCAAAAGTAAAATAAAATAAAAAAGAAGAATGTCATGGATATTTTAATTTAATATGACAATTGTCTTCAAGGTATGTTATTTGGGCTAACCTTAGATTTTTGTAGATTGCAATTCGAGAAAATAGTAAAAAAAAATTAATTGACCAAAATGATTTAATCACTTAGTCATAATATGTTTGGGTAAGATTAAGTTGATAAAATTAATTAAAATGGTAAAATTTATTATTTAACTTATTGGGATAATTTAAATAATTAGTTACTTCAAAGTAAGTTAACGTAAGGAGTTAATTAAAGCTATATGGTTTAAATTTATATAATTATTCAACTCGAGATGATTTTAGGAGAATGGAATAAAACTTCTTATGGATGGGATGCATGGAAAATAAGTGAATGTGTTTTAATGAACATAATTAATGTAAAAAAATGAAACGAGGATGAAATTTTAAATTAATAAAAATGCTCGTAGCAATTGTCCTGCAGGTTGTACCCACCATCCAGTGGCTATAGTGACTGTCAAACAGCCTGCAACCATTGCCCAATACCCGCAACAATTGTCGGTGACTGCAGTGCCCGTAACAGCCATTGCTCAAGACTGCCGCAACATCTGTCCCAGCCAATAACCACTGCCTAGTGCCTACAACAATTGTCCAACACTTGCAAACAACTTCCCAAAGAACTCCGCAATAAGCGTGTGAGATTTTAGTAAATGTAATTAATGTAGCTTAAACTTTGATTAATGCATTTAAAATATATATACATATAAATCATTCCCGTAGTTTTCTAAGTAATGAGATGTAGTTTTTTTATGGGTTACTAAAGGAAATTAAATAAGTGATATATTTTCCCACAAACGACATAGACTTAGGTAGGTAGATACGTATAAATATCTAAATTAATCTAATTAATTGGCTAGAGAACAACATATGCTTTCCCAACAATAGCAGATGTTTATATGATTAAGTAACAAATTGACCTCCATTAACCCTATCAACTTGTCTATCTCTATTTATAAATTCTCTAGGTTTTTTTAGGCAAAAACCTTTTTCCACATACCTATCTTTATTTGAAATAACTCCATGTCAAGAATGTTAAACTCTTTAACAAGGTATTGCACCAACAATGGCCATGTGATTTTTCAAAGAGTTTTAGACCCATATAATTACTCATTTATAGTAGTGATCACTTGGTGACTTTACAGGAGTGATAAACTTGAGAAGGCCCCTACCTAACAAAAAACACAACTACTCAGTGCAGAAATGCTTCCAATCCTCATTGTCGCTACTTTCACTTCTACTTCACCTTGGATGCACTCCAATGAAATTCCCTTTAGTAATGGTTGGGTTAGTCTATAGAATATATTTAGACAAAATCCCCTTCTCTATACAAAACTGCTTCCTGGCCTCCCATACCACTTCTAGGAATGTCGCTCCCGACAACACCATTTCTTGCATAGACTTGCTCCTTCAGAGCAACCACTATCAAATACAAAGCATTAGCACACATGCATTATTACGCCATAGGCATACCTATAGTTAGCCTACATCTCTCACAATGGCATTATACTAGTTGTGGCTTGCTAGCAACATGCACCACCTTTTGTTTTCCCCTTCCACTGAGCTACATCCACCTATCCATGCATGTAGTGTTGGTCATTAAATGATACAAAAGCTACAATATATGGAATTTTCTTTTCCTATGGATTTTGTTTCTGGTTTCCATATCCATTCGTTTCCTATTGCACTTATAATATGTGTATAATATATCTACATTACATTTACGTATGTCTTACTACAATTTGAATTTGCCCACTCTAGATTCTCGCATGGGTAAGTGCACCAAGATGGTGGACAATTAAGTGGACATAAAAACCTGAAATTTAGGTACTGCGAGCGCGGTTTATAAACCATGCTCGCGGTTTGTAAAGCGCACTCGCAAAACTATTTTTATAGGATTGGTGATTTCTAAACCTAAAACCGCGATCGCGGTTTCAAACCATGATCGCAGTCCTCTGAGACAAAAAAATAGACCCGTAACTCCTCATTTTCCCTCATTTTTCCTTTCGAACCGTGATTTCTCCTAGACCTTTGGCACTCGTGCTTTGAATACCCCTAAAAATTACTCTTCAGACTTTTGGATCATGATAGTTTCAACCATGCCGCCAAGACAAAGAGGTAAGCCCTCAATTTTGATCAATTTGTTTGCATTTTAGTTTTTTTTGTGATTTTCATTGGTTTTTCAATTTTTTGTTTATGTATACAATTTTTTTTTTTTTCAGCTTGCTCGGGAAGCTTGTAATCCCTGTAAACCGTTAAAATATTCCTCTAAACCCTCAAAACAATCCTCAAAACCCTCCAAACATTCCACAGTAACCCTCCTCCAAACATAGATCCGCTCCCGTGGCTCCTTTTGTCCCCACAACCAACAGAACATAAGCGATATCGTTGGAAAAATCGACAAAATAAAATTGACATTGAGAACCTTATTCAAAAATAAGTAAAAATCATGCCACAAATCCGTCCCGCATGACTTTAGCCAACACATTGCAAACATTGATTGGCGAAGTTGACTCCATAACCAACTAAAATAGCAGATGGAATACCTTTAGAGGTGATTATAGGCAGCGGTATGCAAATAAATTATCCCATGCAGCCGACAAGACAACAAAATTGGAAAAAGACTACATTTGTGCATTATTTATCGACCAAGAAGTAATGCCCCCATGATTATTTGTAAACGGTTCCCAATCCATTGGTGCCACGATGACTAAATCAAGAACAATTTTTGGGACCGATGATGGATGGTTTTGATTATTCACCATGCAACAATAATGAGGTTCCCTCTATTTTTTGAAGAAATTATATTGCGAGTTCGTGCTTAATGAGGTCTCAAATTATTTTGAATTTTTTGATTTTTATGGGTGAGGTGGTGGCTTTGCACGTGCAGTAGACCGGCGCATGTGTAGGTCAACTAAGGATCCCCATGTCCCAAAACCCCACGCCTTCGGCTTATCCCTCCTATAGTGAAGGAGGTTGTGGAGATTGACACACTACATGCATTGAGGGAGCTCACTAACACTCTGACCCAACATAGTGAGTAGATTACATCTGGTGATGTTGGTGGAGGTGCCAGTTCTAGCACACCACACCACTATGGATCATGTGGTGCCATATGCACTGCGGGCGAGACATCATTTGTTGGATCACATGATTTATTTTCTCTAGATGAGATGATGGCAGATGTTTTTAGAACTAGTGTAAAGGATCTTGGTCTTTCACAAGTAAATGTCAAATAAATATTATATATATATATATATATATATATATATATATATATACAATAGTTTAATTCATATTTGAGATTTTAATATATATGTATTTCATCAGACGTTATGTATATACATGTAAAAGTAATTTTTATTTTATTTTAAATAGAAAGAGCCGGTGAAGGAAACATGTGGCATCGATATGCTAGCTAATTTCGTAGCTATGCATGTCACAAACATAAGTTTTAAGTTGTGCTTAAATTTTAAATTTCATTTGATTGTGCACTTTTATTATTATAATGTTTCACTGAACATGTACATATTAATATATGTTTTTATTTTATACGTGTAAGAGCTCCGATGTGTCATCATCTCGCTCGAGAATCGAGGCTATTGGCACACCTCATGTGACTTCTACGTAGGTTAGTTTCTCTTCACACTTTGTTTCTAATTGTGGAAGTTCACGTGGATTATGCTTTGGCTCGATATGTGGTAGTCATGTAGATTAATATTGATATGTACGTGTTTTTATATAGCTTATGACTTTCAGAGAGACTCCTCCATATAAGCGGCATGTGGAGGCTACTATAGATACCGTCATAACATCTACAAATCCAATAACTAAGGTACAATTTTTCAAATTTGTTAAATTTATTTAGGAATTATTTCTTATTACTTAAATCTACAATATCAAATTTTTACACATGAAATATTTAATTTGAAATTTAATTATTTATATGTAGCTTACCTCTCATGAGTGTATTGTTATCTTTGTCATGCATAAACGAAAAATTGATAGGGATCATGACATTGCGGTAAGATTTCACATGCATTTTAACTCAATTCTAAGTTTCTAAATTTTGAATGTATTTTTAAAATATGCGTGTTAAAAACTTGTTGTTTATGAATGTGTAGGTTAGGTTGCGGAGCTCGCTTAGAGACTCCTAGGACCACATGGATGAAATCCTGTAGTGGCATCTCTCTCCACTACATCCCTGTGTCGTGGACATACTACTTCTAAGCGGGGTGAAGAGAGGAAAGATGTTTCATGATTAGATTCATAGGACGTGGATGTACATATACATATACATATATATGTATATGTATATATATACATATATAAATATATATATGTATATGTATATATGTATATGTATACATGTATATATATACATATATATATGTATATGTATATATATATATGTATGTATATATATACATGTATACATATACATATATACATATACATGTATACACACACACATATATATATATATATATATATGTATGTATATGTATATATATACATATATATGTATATGTACATCCACGTCCTATGTATATATATATATATATATATATATGGGCCAGCTGGTCCTAGTTCATGATTCTTCATAGGACATTGTATATATAGCCTTATGCGACCGCATGTGGTCCTATATGTATGACACACTTGGTTTGAGATGTACACATGTTATGAACTTATATTTTCAAAGACGTGCATTCAGCACACTTAGTTTGATACATTATATATCCATGTGTTGGTTTTCATAACGATATTACTTCTATGTTTGATTTGAATTCATTGCACATGATATCCTTCTATGTATGTATATTCTATGTATATTAATTCTATATGTATGTTTGATTTAAAATTAAAAAACTATGGTGCAACATATATGAATATAACGTTACTATGGTGTAACATTGCATGGTACAATTGTTAAGAAATTAAGGGAAGCATGTGTATTCCTCCATCAATATGGGCAACTTATCATTTTCCTCTTAAGTCATGAAAAAATATTTCATACCTTGAATCTTGAAATAAGATATCTTCCCTTGGCTCATTTGGTTTTTGAATTGTGTATTTAATTTTATTTATCGAATGATACTATTCATTTTACCATTGATGAGTATGGTGGTGTATGAGCAATCCATCATTATATCCCCACCAATATATCGTGATAGAAACTTTTGATCAACAATATACCATACGTAGCTAGCATGTCTTCCGTAAGTATTTCCATCTTGATTTTCTTGTCATGGAAATCTACAAATTCGGCTTCGAGAATCTTTCACACTGGCCGAAAAGAGGTAATTATTTTGTTTTCATGTAGTAACAATGGCCAATAGCAAGGTGAGAGTAATACCAATAGAGTTAGCAAATTTTATAAGCATGACATTGTCAGAGGCATCGGAGTCAATAATGTAATTATTCAATTTATAGGTCCATTGACCAACAAGGAAAGATAGAAAGGTTCTTATTTCCTAGAAGCCTGAGGATTTTAAGGAAAGAAGGTTCTAGGAATGAGTGGTTCTAGGAGTGGGAAGTGATTCTTTAGTGTTGGTAGGATTCTTGGAACATGTATTTTTACTACTTCCTTTGATAAACTAGACGAGGATTAAAGTGTTTTGCTTGGGAAGTAGAAGAAGAGGCTTATTTATTTTTTTATGAGTGGGTGAACACTAAACAAGAGTAACTATTCATATCATCTATCCAGATTATTTAGGATCTTTGTTAGGTGAGTATTCACAATAACCAATAATTGCATAACCATCTTCTTCTTCTCTTTCAATTTCTGATTCAACAATTTCTTGAAAAAGTTGTAATTGTTGAAAAATTTAAGAAAGTCGTAATTATTGAAAAAGTTGTAATTGTTGAAAAAGTTGTAATTGTTGAAAATGTTGAAAACTGTGGGTCATGGCACCAAACTGATTGCGTAGAAATGTCCGGGTGGCCGGGTGAACACTACAAGAGGTGTTGTTTCGGTGTGTGACAACATCGTTGCTTCTGGGCTACCTCGTTTGGGCATAGTCCCTTAAGAGCCCTGAGACCAAAAAATTGTTTAACTTCGATGGGTGACTACGCAGACTCTGTGGAACCTAAGGATTTCTCATTCGATCCTACACCTCTATACATGGACCCTCTACAATAACATGTCTCGAGTTTTTCCTTCTCCAATCGATGCTCTTCATCGCCTATTGTTTGCAAATGCGTCGAATAGTGTAGTTTGAGATAGTTTAATGTTGTCAAATGGTATATTTTGTAAATGGTGGGTTGTGGCACCAAACCGACTACGTGGAAATGTCTGGGTGGCTAGGTGAATGCTATAAGAGGTGTCATTTTGGTGCATGACGACGTCATTTCTTTTGGCTACCTCGTTCGGGTGTTGTTCCTTAAGAGCCCTGAGACCAAAAAATTGTTCAACTTCGACGGGTGGCTACGTGCACTCCGTGGCACCTAAGGATATCTTTTTTAATCCTACACCTCAATGTAGGGACCCTCTACAATAGTTTGTATCAGTTTTTTCTTTCTATAATTGGTGCTCTCATTGCCCTATTGTTTGCAAACGTGCCGAATAGTGTAGTTTGAGATAGTGTAAGGATTTCAAACAATATATTTTGTAAATGGTGGGTTGTGGCACCACACCAACTATGCGGACATGTCTGGGTGGCCAAGTGAATGCTAGAGGAGGCATCGTTTTGGTGCATGACAACGTTGTTGCTTTCGGGCTATGTCATTCGGGCATAGTCCCTTAAGAGCCCTGAGACCAAAAAATCGTTCAACTTCGACGGGTGGCTACATAGACTTCGTGGCACCTAGATACGTCTCATCCGATCCTATAACTTGGTGTAGGTACCCTCTATAATATATTGTTTCAGTTTTTTCCTTCTCCAATCGGTGCTCTTGCTTCCCTATTGTTTACAAATGCACCGAATAGTGTAGTTTGAGATAATGTAAGGCTATCAAACGGTATATTTTGCAAATAGTGGGTCATGGCACCAAACCAACTACCCCAAAATGTCCGGGTGGCCAAGTGAACACTAGATGAGGCATCGTTTTAGTACGTGATAACGTCATTGCTTCCAAGATACCTCATTCGGGCGTAGTCCCTTAAGAGCCCTTAGACCAAAAAATTATTCAACTTTGACGGATGGCTATGCAGACTCTGTGGCACCTAAAGATATCTCGTCTAATCCTACACCTCGAGTAGGAACCTCTACAATAGTATATCTTAGTTTTTTCCTTCTCTAATCAATTCTCTCACTGCCCTATTGTTTGTAAACGCTCTGAATAGTGTAGTTTGAGACATTGTAAGGCTTTTAAATGGTATATTTTGCAAATGGTGGGTCATGGCACCAAACTGACTACACCAACACATATGGGTGGCCAAGTGAACACCAGAGAAGGAATCATTTTGGTGCACGACAATGTCATTGCTTCTGGGCTACCTTGTTTAGGCGTAGTCCTTTAAGATCCCTGAGACCAAAAAATCATTCAATTTCGACGGGTGCCTACGCAAACTCTGTGGTACCTAGAGACGTCTCGTCAGATCCTACACCTTGGCATAGGGACCCTCTACAATATATTTTCTCAGTTTTTTCCTTCTCCAATCGGTGCTCTTGCTGCTCTATTGTTTACAAACGCATCGAATAATGTAGTTTGAGCCGGTGTAGTCTTTGTCAAACGGTATATTTTGCAAACGGTGGGTCATGTCACCAAACCGACTACGTGGACACATCTGGGTGGCTAAGTGAACACTATAGGAGGTGTCATTTTGGTGCACAACAATGTCATTGCTTTCGGGCTACCTCGTTCGGGTGTAGTCCCTTAAGAGCCCTAAGACCAAAAAATTGGTCAACTTCGACGAGTGGCTATGCACACTCCATGGCACCTAAGGATGTCTCGTTCGATCCTAAACCTTGGTGTAGGGACCCTCTATAGTAGCCTTTCTTGGTTTTTTTTCTCCAATTGGTGCTCTCACTGCCTTATTGTTTGCAAACGCACCTAATAGTGTAGTTTGAGACAATGTAAGGCTATCAAACGATATATTTTACAAATGGTGGGTCGTGACACTGAACCGAATGTGCACATCATAGGGATGGTCTTGTAAACACTTAGGGATGTGTCTTTTCTATTCTCTAAGCTCCAGGTACTTCTGAGCTACCTCCTTATGAGCCAAGAACCCCCTCCACAAGTACATAAATCATTGTTAATTGCTTCTTTTTTCTTGTAAAACAATGAAAGCATCTCTTGGATTTGAGAATTTATAATTCTTTGCTAATGATGCCAACCACGTGAAGGTGGAAGCTTTTATGGCACCACTTACCTACATATAAAAGTGTTAGTCAAAGAAATTTAAGTTTCAAATCAAAACCATACTATATACAAAATACACAAATTTAATAAAATATATGAACTTAAATTTATCTAACTAATAAATTTATATATACCAAATAAATTATATATACCAGACATGAGCATTGTAAATTCATTCTAATGAACCATCGGGATCAGATCTACTCTGAATAGAGAACATGATTGCTTCATGATTTGACTCTCGAACCTTCCAAAGAATCTTGTTATTAGGCCTTCCTTAATATCTATATAGATGAATATTTATCACTAGAACTAGATGTGAATATAAGAGTATTTTCAAGTGTCTCAAAGTTTTCAAACACCCAAATGAAGGAGTTTTTTAATGGATACCATCGAAGCCAAGTTCCAGTAACTACCACTGACCCTGTAGGGTACTCAATATCTTCGCCATCTATAATAGGAGAAGTCAAATTCTTTCTTTCCTTGATGCAACGACATAAGAAATAGTTTTTTCCTTCTTCATTGTCTTTTGTCACAATAACTGCAAACACAGTCCTACAAAAAAAGGTTTCAACTCAAATTTAAATTGTTGTATATTAAAATTTCAATGGACAACTCAATAAAAAAATGTAAATAACCATGAATACCTCGTCACACCAAAATCAAAATTTCGTCAAAGTCCTTGAATGTTACAACTTCATATGCAGAAACAAGTCATAATGCTTGTGGAGGTTGATAACTAGGAAGTGGAGTTAGAGGCCTACAAATCCATCCATCGACCCATTCTTTTGAATCACACTCAACAGTGAAAAATTTGATACAAGATGCACAAAAACATGTCAAATTTCTTGTCCATGTGGCCCATAAAGTAGCGTCTGAGCTACAAAATGAGTGCATATCATTGGACCCAGTGAGTGTCATACAATCCTCGTAGTTAGCAATTTATTGTTCCTCTATCAACCAAAAATATCTATGAACTGTGGAAATTTCTTGAGAACCTTGGGCTATTTTGTCAATACACCATTCCACTATGCTCTTTGCATCTTTCAACTTAGCACCATATTTGTACTTCAACTCTTCTCTTGCAAGAGCTCTTTTCACACATGATCCCTTTGCATCATGCTCTCCTTTTCCATGTCTAGCCTCGGTGAAACTCCGAAGATGTTATACATTCATCTTGACATGCATCCTGCTCATCCAATAAAACATTCGTGCATTCTTAAACTGAAACATGCAATTATCGACCACATATAATATTGTTTGAAGTGGATGTCCCTATCAGACAAGTTTCCATAAAATAGTTGAAAACACCCTTGCATACATTCAATAGAATGAGTACGATCTTCATTGATATAAAAGTGGTACTCTCTTAAAAATTTCAATCATTCTCTATACTATCAGGAGAATGTATAAATGTTATATGCACAAAAATGGAAACTTGTACTAAGTTGTAATATTGTGATTGAACCTCCATTTGTGTTTGCTATGTGTAATTCTCTACAAAATCAACCACTGAAACAATAGTACCAATAGGAAATGTGTCTTTGCATATCTTGAACTATTCATCCAACCATCGAGCTCTGTTTGTATGCCTAGCATACTCATAAACAATTTCATCCTTACATTTTCTCATAAATTAAAAAACAAGCATATGTTCTGTATCTAGCTCACACTGTTTAGACTCTTTTCCATCTTTCAATTGGTATGCAACTGATTTATATTTATCAAACTCAACTAAATTATTTCTTATTGCACCTTCAATTTGCTCATGGATGCAACTTTCTAATTTAGGTAATCCACCACATGTACCACAACTTCCATCTAAACAATCCTGATTTAAAAAAATTGTCCAACTTCTTTTTCACAAAATATCATAGGAATGAAATCCCTGGAAGATATTGGTGGAACTTGAACACCACATTCCGATAACATAGTTTCAGAATGTAAAATAGAATGAATACATAAAAATTTAGCATAATGCATAGAAAATTCAACATGTTGCCTACAACAACAAGTGGTGCGAGCGTGGTTGATTTTCACATAGAATGGTTTTAACATTTCAAAGAAAACGTTGACTAATTTTAATTTCCAGATGCTCTTGATCAAACTTACGAAAAAATTGAGTTTGAGTCATATCTAAGAAATGTTTTGGATGTGGTTTGCGATTAATAGAACCAACTCTCTATTTTACAACATCTTTTGTATTAGGTGAAACTCTAGTGTGATCATGCCAAAATTGAATAACTTCTCTTATAGCATCATTAGTATATTTTTCCTTACACGGTGCTCTAGCAGAAAATGCCCAAAAATCGATGTTATTGAGTGATTGAAGGATATTATGTCTTTCAATTACTTTCATTAGATTTTTTCGATTAACTTGCAACATTCAACTTGTTTACGTAATCAAATGTTTTTTTATTGATTCACTTACAACACTAGTAGCAAGTACATGACGCATAATATTACTATCCCTAGTGTGTCTCTTGACACCAACAGTGTGATATGCATCATGAAGGTTTTTAACAATTGTAGAGGTTTGACCATGTATATTAGATGTTGTCAATCATAAGGTCTTTAATGTAGGTCTCATTTTATTCAATTTCATAAAATTAACCAACAACTAACATCTTTGGGAATCATTTAAAATTTCAAAATGATTATCCCAAATTTTAGTGGCTTTTCTTCTGATTTGTCATTCAGAAAGTTTTTCACACATTGGTTTCAAAATGTTTTCATCAATTTCAATAAAATAATTAGGTTTCTTGAGTTTCAACCTGAATTTCTTTGTTCACATTTTCATTGTCTCCTTGATTTCAACATTTTCTACGTCACGAGTATTTAATTCTTCTTCAACATTTACGGTAAAAATATCTTCATCACGAGTATTTAATTCGACTTGATATTGATAGTAGAAACATTACCTAATTCCTCATTGCTTACTGATAGTAGGGGTTGAAGATGAACCTCTTCTTTTTCACAAAGATTCCACATTCGCTCAACATTTTGAAATCTAATTTTCTCTAATTCGTTTGGTATTTTTTTATTAATGGCTTCATTTTTTTACTTTGTTTCTTGTCTCCCATGATGTTTTACTGTTGGTAATAAGAAAAACATGCAGAAAATGACAAAATTTCATAGTAATTAAATGCGGTAAAGTCAAACAGTAAAAATCACATGGTAATTAGAACATTGGGATGTGTATAAATATGATTTATGAACCGTGATCACACTTTATAAACCACGCTCACGGTTTATAAAGTGTGATCGCGGTTCTTGTTTAAAAACATGCGATTGCAGTTTGTAAACCGCGATCGTTGTTCTATTTGTATAATAAAATTCGACCGTAAGGATCGGAAAATCTTTGTTTTGCCCCAACCAAAACTATGGAAGGTCATTATGAAGTGTAAAGGGTAAAAAAACTTCAAATTTACTCTTCCATCAGACTTGAACCATGCTAAAAACTGAAAACATTTCACAAAAATGGTGCCATCGCATAGGGGAGACTATTAGCTTCGTAGAAATATTGATTTTAAAGTGAATAGAAGAAGATAAATATCATTTTATAATTTTTTACTAAAAAAATCTCTTTAAGATATTTTTTCCCACAAATGTTCATGTCTACGTTTAAGACTGCAACTTTTGTTTCGCTTATCAAAATGTGATAAAACGTATACTATTCCAAGCATGGAGAAATTCTATATATGTTAAAAAAATATTTGATTTTGATATTTTTTGATATAGTTATGGTGGGCAAACAGAAAGCTCTCCGTTTTCTAAATCTTTTTAGACCACTTTCATGGAAAAAATCATAAAAAAATATTACTTGAAAAAATACAAAATAAAATCCATATTAAGATAGACAACTATATCTAAATTTTCACTAAAGGAAAAAAATAACAAGATTTGGTCATCCAAATCGTGGGCAAACGGACTACAATCTTATAGGTTTTTTTAAAAACAAAAACCAAGTCATATAATTTTAATTGTTTAATATAGCTAAACTTGTCCGTTTAAAAAAAAAATACTATTTTAGAAACTAGATTCTAGATGCTATGATTCATATGTATATAATTTTTCTAATTTTGAGTGTGCGTATTGCTAATAATCCCTACAAGTTGAGATTTTGCTGTTTTTTACAATATGACGTCCACTTACGACCCCTTTTTGTCCACCATCTTGGTGCACTTATCCACATGCAATGGTTTCCAAAGCACTAGAGTACAATTCTTTTCCCCACATCCATGCATCTTTTTATGCATTGCTCTTTTTAGTTACCATCCAACTTGCAAGATCATTATAGGTCCTAATCCTTGGACATCCCTACTACATGTTATATATAATGGGAATATTGGAATTTCGATTTCAATCTTTTTTGTTGATTATAATATCATTTGAAGGCCTTGGGTCATCTTTACTATATTATAGACAATGGTTTTTTAAAATTTTATGATTTTTTTGTTAACAAACAAGAACAAAATAAGTTAAAATATTTTAGAAGACTGGTTATAATATTTTAAAAAAATCATAGATATTTCTAAGTATATTCACATGTCATTGTTTATTCTGTTTGAAGGAGTTCTTTACAGTGGGAAACCTGGGGGTCATCTAACATTACATAGTATAAATCAAGGGTTACAGACACATAAGTACATGGACATTGAATGAATTGTTTCAAACCGTTGATCCACATAAGGTACATAAACAAAAAGGCTTTTGAAGAAACTCCATGTGCGAGTTCAATGTACAACGCAGATCTGCGCAGTTTTGATCTGCTGTCAGCACGATTTGATCTCGGTCTATGTTCACTACTGCTCATCCGCCTTGTTCTCCCTCATCTGATTTTATCTTGTCATTTTTCATCCTCTATGTAAGTACAAAAACAATGAAATAAGAATGGCACACCATGCTTGTTTTTGCTTGCCATGTAATCATTGTTCTTGGTGCACCATTTTGTCAAATTGCATTCAGCGTAGACAAGGGGCATTTAATTTGGTCATAGTCTCATTAAAGATGTGCAAGACTCAAGTATATGACTCTTATAGGGCGAGAACATGATCTCTTTTATATTTTCCCAGGTCTATTATTTATTCTGGACAATACCTCGACATTTATTTGCTATGCTCTGAGACAATTCCCTCAACGACTCTTCTATTGAACTTGGATCGACTTCTTTGGTTATGGCTTTGACTCAAATTGTATGTTCCCTACTTTCCATCTCTACTTGTCTCATTGGCTTGATCAATTTTTAGCTCGAGAGTTAGCACTATCCAGAGTCCAGATTTCTCGCAAGTCTACCACTATACACAACGAGCTTGATTCCAAAAAGTGTAACTATACTGATGCACGTCTCTTGGAAAAGTTGTTAGTCAATAGAGAGGTCTTCATTTATTTCGACGCAGAAGCTTTCTCTTATGTAAGGTGTTCAATATAACTTCGACAAAGAAATGTTTAATCTCTACCTGCATTCACCTCTATTTGCACTTTTGCAGGACTCTTATGCAGCTCGACTGTGTATTATTTGATCTCGACGATGTGGGATATGCGTTGCGACCAGCTCCGCGTTCACTTCTTTTTGATTTTGGATCAGACTAACATCCGAGCTTCATCTTGAATGTTTCAATTTCATCACGGTTGTCTTCCACCCACCCTGTTGCATCAACTACACTAGATATAGACTTCACATACTTGATAGTACCTCACAGAGGTCTTCTCACTTATGCTAACTGCCTGCCACCATCAATGGTTCTGCGCTCTCGTTCTCCTTCCATATGTAGCATTTTTTTTCTTCGTGAATGATTTCCATATGAATATGAAATAGCCTCTCCCCAATTTGCTTTTTCCTCACCCTCTATTCATGTTTGGTATCTTAAAAGCTTATTTGCATGATTTTAAGATGTTTTATTAACATGTTATAAATAATAGTTTGATAAGCATAATAAAAATTGATAGTTATAGATGAGGCTCGAAATAGCCACCTATTTCAAAAGGAAATAGCTAATAAATGATGAATGGTAAATGCTAAGTGTATTTACTCTCTAGTTTATATAATGAAGATTACTATTTTTCATGTTTATGGATACTCAAGAGTCTATTAAGTAATCACTATGGAGTGGAATTTAAGGAGGTTTGGTTGGTTTTTTAATTTTTAATTATTATTTTTAAAAAAAAAATTGACTTGTGCACAACTCTCTATTTTAATTTATGTGTAAATGTGTAGTGTATTTGTGTTTTTATATGATAAGTATCTCTTAATTATTATGTAATGGAATTCAATAAAGTTTTTTATATTTAGGTACATCCACAAATGGTAAGTGTATTCACGCTTGTTTATACAATAACAATTATCATCAACTAGAAAAAGTCAAGTTGTAACAAAAGATTTATTTAAAATTTGTTGGCAAATTGGTGATTTACATGTTTATAAATGCCTAAGATTTCACTTCACATAATGATTATGTAGTGGAATTCAAGAAGGATTCGTATATTTTAATACATGCACTAAAGGACCTCTATTTTGAATCATGTGCAAATTGTCAATGTATTCACACTCATTTATATGATAACCCTTACCATTTATGTGATAACCATTACTATTGAATCAATAAAGTCAAGTTGAATTGCAAAAGATTAATTCAAAAAAATGTTGTCAAACTAGTGATTTACATGTTTGTGAATGTGCAAGAGCCTACTTTGCATAATTATTATGTAATGGAATTCAAGAAGGTTAGGTATATTATGGTACATGCGCAAAAGTCTCTATTTTTTATGTGGAGATGGAGATAGAGGTAATGTGTGTCCATATATCATTGAAGTAAAAGTATGTGCAAGATTTATAAACAATATTTGTTTAATAAATGTGGGTTTTGACAATTTTGGCACGAAATTTATTCATTTAATGAAACGTTGTTTAGGTGTGAGTATGTGTGACATCATAAATATCTTTTTTTTTTTTTTCAAACTTCGTTTTATGGTTACTAAAAGGAAAAACTTTTATACAAGGTCCAATGAATGTCGAATTTTAAAAAGTGAACACACTCACACATATTACAACTCACCATAAAAGATATCAATCTCTACGTCTTTATCTTGGATTATTTGTATACCATAATTATTAATAACATTATTACCTTCTTCACATATTTCCCACTACTGAAAAATAATGTCACTTTAGATAACCAATCTGGTTGGATTAAAAAATTATTTCCAATGAAGAAAATTTCTCAGAACTCGATAATGTTCCCGAGAAAAGGAAAATATTCTAAGTACCAGTCAAATGGATATTAAATATAAAGTCAAAATCGAAATTGAACATGCTCATGTAAACATTATAGTATACCATGTCCCCATCTTCCCCATTGCTCTTTCCGCTCCCCACCACTTTCCATTGAAAAATGCTTCTCTATGTAATTCATTTCATAAATGTAGAATAACTTTATATATATCGACTCAACCACCAAAAAAACTTTCTTGGCTTGATAGTTGTTTCTTAAATAGGAGAACACGATAATTGGAAGGGTACTTGAGGGGGGATACCCAGAACTTGAGAACATTTTAATGAAAAGTAGTATAAATTGCATACTATTGTGCAACGTGTACCCAAGATGTGTGTAAAGTAGTCTATCACAAAGTTACGCATCATATGCCAAAGTTTTAAAACCTAGTGCACAAGTTTAGGTCTAGCCTTTTTTAGTGTTATCCCCTTTGTTATTTTAAATCAATTCAAAAGTTGACTTTCCCTAAAAATAAACACTTAAAATGAAATATATATATTATATTTATGTTGTCTCAATTATGGGAGGAATTTCAAGTGTTTACATCACACCATTTAATTGCCATGTAGGTGCAAGTTAGGTATCACAACTATTGATTCCACTCCCATAATCAATTTGAGATGTGAATCTTAAATGCGTCAATGAATTTTTTTGATCTTTGTTGTTAAACTAGGTGGATAAGATTTCTTAAACCTTAAAACTCATGGTTGGCTAGATGATACTAACTTTTCTATAAAAAATTTTTTGCGAGCATTTATAGTAGAACATATGGGCATATATACTTGTATGTGTTGTTAGTGTCTAAACTCTAATTTTGATCCTTCAAAAATTAATCAAAGATTGAAGCAATAGAAACCATTTATTTGTTTTAAAATCCCCAAAACTCTTGAATTTCCCATCAAACTTGCAATGTGGAGATAAAACAATTGTAACAATTTAAAGAGCCCAAAATTGTATTAAAACTCAATGAAACACAATAATTTAGTGATCTAAAATCACCATCTACTCATATTTTACACGAGATGTTTGTCGTTGTGATGCAAAAAATGATGAATAGATTCACCTTACTTTTATGTTCACCTACACACCCAAAATCCTAAGAAGAAAATTATAAAAAAATGGGTAATTCTTTTCAATTAAGAAAATGATTGTTTATGATGTCTTAAGCTTACTCAACAAAGGATTTTATGCCAAGTAAACATGTTTCGCTCCAATTTACCTTTAATTCTTCATTGTAATTAGTAATCACACTTGGGAAGTGCAATAGAACACTGATAGAGAGGTGTAGGAAGTTTAGGGTTGAACGATTGAAGGTGAAACATTATACGGTGAAGAGTTGTTATGAGGCACGAGATTGAGGGAGGAGATTATTTGGGTTGGGGGATATGTTAGAGAGAACATAGATGATCCTTGTTTTTCTTCTGTAAACTTGAAAATTCCTTCTTTTTATTAGATGTGCAACTTTTAGGGATTACTACAATCACATTGTTAGACATGTTTTTATAGCATAAGTGTGGAAGGAAAACAAAAAAAAATGTGAACACTAATGAAAACATGGTATTTAATTTGTGCAGGAGTGCCATCCAGGGTCCCAAACATCCACAACTCTAACAACACTAATTAATTTTTTGACAAATGTTTCCTCTTAACTGAGAGAATAAATTGAATGTTGAGGATGAGCTTTCCAGTGGGAATGTTGGGAAGCTCATTTGCAACATCTCGTGGATCTTTTTGGGTCCTACAACTATCATGTGAGATAGAATATTTGCTTCATGTTGTGTTATACATGTTTGTGCATCCTCCTAGTTGGGCCAAAATGGGTTTTTAGAGAAAGGAATATTCATCTACCAAAGCTTAAAGGAAGGTGGATTTTTAAGATGTAGTTTCTAGCACTGGGGTTGGAAAGACTCCAAGTTCCTATCTTTTGTTCCATAACCTTCGACTCATCATACAATAATAGAAACAATCCTGTAATTCACAAATCATCCATTGCGTCAACAAAGTGTAAATCGTAAAAAATACACCATCACTTATATATAGGCAAGCATCAAATTATCCACAAACAATACTACATGATATTGGTTGTTGAATTTGTATTGTTAATGTAAGTAATTATGTTAGTAACCATTTTCCCAAACTAGATAACCATGAGAAAATTTTGCCAACACACAAATATCATTTGACTTTGGATTCTTTGGTCATTGTCGTAATGTCATATTCGTGTTGTTCACGTGAATTTTTTTCTCATGGGCCCCACCAATTCTTTTCACAATCATGTGCTCTACCCATTCATCGTAGTGAGAGGCCTACATCCAATGTATTGAAGGAAAAACAAGTCATATACCACAGGGCCTTCCACTCCACCAATATACAACATATTAGTCTATGTGTTATCTCCTCATTGGCCACTAAAAACATGACTTAAGGAAGAAGATCAATGCAACCCTATATTGTGTCGTTAAGCTTTGCAATTTAAAATACACATGACATGAGGAAGGTATATATGAGAGTGTGTAAAATTGTGTTCCTAGCAAAAATCTATTAGACATGGGAAGAAGTTTTCTTATTTGAATGTCGATGTCTGGTATGTGTCATTGTCTTCCATCAGATTAAGTGGTCATCATCGAGGCTCTCTTGTGAATTATCTTAGAGGGCATACATTTAGGATAGGAGTCCCCATTAAAGGGATCGATATTCTTCCCTCCACCTTGGCATGCACCTTTTAATATATTTCATGGCTTTTTATCCTCCTTAGACCCTCATAAAGTGAATACCTCATCTCTCCTATGTACTTCACTAGTATTTGTGTTATCATCAATTTTTATTTTACCAATATTAAATTGATCCCTCAACTTCGATCCGCATTGGATTTGTATTTGGTTTTGGGATAAAAAAGCTTCCATTTTTGCATTGAAGGTCCTTTGAGCTAGACATCACATTTGCATCATGGATACTATATTGAGTATTACAATTCATACTTGCTCACATTTGGCATCTCATCTCACCACTAACAGGATCACCCAAGTTTGCAAAAAAAATCCTCTTTTCCCAATACCTCAAACATTAAAACTATGTTGATATGCCTTTCTAAATTGGAGTCTCGGTAGTAATGCCTGACATGCATATGATAAATAAAAGGTCAATGTTTTCTATCGGTCGTCGTTAATAAATGGTGTCATTAGGATTGCTGATGAGGGGAATTCCTAATCACTAATTTATCCCCAAAGATAAACCCTAATCGCAAATGATCCTAAATGCAAAGTTTCAATATCTCACATATGTAGAGTTCAGAATTCAAACATATGCAAGTTTCCCTGGAAATATAAATTGACCACGTTGTGCCTTCTCGGATATCTCCAACGTACGTTACCTCGATGACTTTCACCCTACACCACCTTTCTCCTTTGAAATAAAGACTTAAATGGCATGTCCTTCTCTTTTGTCTAGTTGTAAGATAAAGAATTATCACATACGTTCCTCAAACATTTCCCCCTTAAACTTGTCCTCCCTCAATCTCCTCTTCATCACCCCTCTCCCTCCTCCGATGTTTAGCTCTCTCAATTCTAATTTCTTCGATGCATCCCCTTCGACGTTTCCATCGCACATTTCACGTGCGATTGCTTTGGTTGTGTATATATGTTAGCACTTGTGAGTTGACTCTAACGTGAAAAACAAACTATAACATGAAAACAAGAAATAACATATAAGTTTAAAAAATTAAATTTTTAATCCATGTACCTGACTATAGTGTTTTGATGTAAAAAAAACATTTTTACTAATCCTAGTATGGTATTTTGTGTTACTTTTTTAGAAAATCTACACTAAGTTTTGTGATGAATTGGATCTCTCTTAATTATAACGAATGCTTTGATAATTTATTTGAGAACGTCATAATTTGAATGTCGTTTAGCTGTAAATAATTACATTAACTAAAATGTAATATTATAATATCTATGTTAATATGAGATATCTATCTTAATATGGAGTACAAATGTGAATCTTTACTAAAAGAATTACCCAACCATGCTACTCCTACCACATACATTGTTGGCATAGACTTGCTCCACTAGGAACAACCACTAGTTACAATTATTAGAAATGAAATACTTTGAATAAATCCTTCTCTATGCCTATCACCCTCTTATAACACTTGTAGATGCTTTTGCTAGTTAATACAAGAACCAATGAATTGGATGTCATTGCATTTAAATATCAAAAGGTCTTATAGTTCTAGTTTATATACAACTTTTCGAGCCTCAATTGACAACTTTTTTTAATTTTTAAAAATATACCCACCACAATATATTTAATATTGTCTAATTATTTTACGAGCAATATTTGATATATATGATTTTTGTGAAGAAATTAGTGATAATTTGTTTTATAGCCCATGAACGTCACATCAAATCAATTTTTTTTTTTAATATAATAGCTTGTTTACTATTGTACATGGATTCAACCGCTTCTTCATTTTTAGAAAGAAAATATCCACCGCGTGGTAGCCCAATACAATCATAGTATTTAAGTGGACTGCACATTAGCCTATATGATGATTACCTATATAAAAATGATAATTGTTAAAAACAAAAGAATAGAATCATGAACGCATTTAATTGTAATTCTTATAAGTAAGTGGAAGAAAATACCAAAGTCATCAAATTGAAACTGATCCGTGCCACAGATAGCATTCTTTTAATTTATAGCCCAATATTATCATATTATACAAGTGGATTGTCCTCTAGTCAGGGTAATTATTATCTATATATAAAACATATTTGGAAAAAATTATAACAGTTTAAAGATAGATTTATGTAAATTCAATTCTTTTAATGTAAGTAGAAGAAAATATGAAAGTTATTTTATCTAAAATAAATTTGAAAAGTAGAGGAATTTAAGCGAGTTGATAGTCTAACGAGTAATAGAACATTCAAAACTTGAACAACACTATCCTATATTAAGTTGTGAAATTATTATAACACAATTTTATGTTAAATTGTGAAATTATTATGAGCCTCGAAATTTAAAATAAAAAGACAAACTCCACTGTTTAAAAAATAATAATTCGTTTGTAAATTAATCTTATAATCTCTATATTTAATATATTCAACCTTCAACTCAAAATTAAGACAAAAACACGCTTATTCTTATACTCTCTAAATTTAATATATTCAACTAAACCATATTACAAACTCAGACGAGTATATTTAAAAAAAAAGTTGTAAATTGTCTTTGTAAATTTGGGTTTATACATCTCACATTCTATTTTTGTCAAGGCCTGCTCTTCTTACATGTAAACCAGTCTTCTGATTCTATCAAGAAATCAGGATGGAAAAGAGTTTTGTATGTTCTATATTTTTGCTTTCAGTCTAAATGTCCTAAAATCCCACGGTATGCCTCTTCGTTCATGAAACTTCGTGGCTCTGAACATCACAACTGAATCTGACGCGATTTCTCTGAATCACAGGAAAAGAAAGAAAATCAAAAGAGCCCGTCAGCGAAAGTCTAATTAAAGCTATACTGAAGTAAAATGAAACTAGGAGATTACCGTGTTTTTCTTGCAGGATCCACGGGAGTTTAACGAAGTTTGATTTTCCGTCAAATTCTTGTTGCGAGTCTCACTATTTTCGGCCTCTGCATCGTTTTTAAGGTACAAGTTGAGAATTTTGCAGCAGTTTCTGAGTTGTTGTCGCTCTCTTCCATCATTTGAGCCAGCTGAGATTTAGTTAGACGGATTTTTACCGTAAAAGCTCCATCTCCTCCGTCGGTGGAGGACCGAGAAGCGGAAATCTTATAACGCGAAGAAGTGACTGCAGAAATATCAGAGCTGAACCTACGCGCCAAAAGCTTGTCGTTAAGCTGTGACATGGCCCTCATGTTGATCTCGGATCGAACCCTGCGGGGCACCCGCAAATTTTCAATCCCGGGCATGTCCAGCAGAAAATACAGTTGCTTTGCCTTCAGTTGCGTCGATCCCACGAGAGGCTGTGCATTTATGCCTACATGACGAACAGCATCTGAATCCATTACCAGATAATTTGGATAATTTTTAAGAAGTTCATCTACGGTCAGAGGAGAGTTAAACTTCAGAACCCCGTCCAGTTTCATAACTTTAACCCGACCAGCTGCGTTCCCCATGATATCAACTTAACTCGAAGATCTTCCTTCCACTCTTATCGAATAGAAGTACCAGCATTAAAGTTCTGAATGTTTAGGGGCACAGAAGGGAGGAATTTATACTGGTTTGGTTCGGAGAAGATTCTCTCCCTCTGAAACACGGCACTTCCACGCGTGCAGATGGTCAACAAATCGATATGATGGGAGTGTTTAAGGTCTCAAAACAATTATGCTCTTTTAAATGGGAGAGCCTATTGCATTTTAGGGTTGTCCATTCAAAAAATAAATTATATATTATTAATTTGTTCTTTCGTGTAAATGCTATTTGAAAAATTGGAGGAATCGGTGAATATTTAGCAAAATATTTTGGAAAGGTATGTGTTACTCATTCTCTTTTGGAGTAATGTGTAAATGTCTCACTCTATAAATTGGAGATAAATTAGGAATCCAACTCATGACTAAAGTGGGGACAAACTTAAGATGGTCCAATTTAGAAGTACTCTAGTGCATTCAACCATGTCCAATCTTGTTAACCATGTCTCTCATATAACTACTCTTGAATTTCGATACTTCATTTTTCAATTTCACATTCCACTCATCCTCAAACCATTTTGTTAGCCCTTAGTACACAATGTTCATATCTTACCATTTACGTATACACTCGATTTGAAACAATATGATATATGTTTCTTTAAATGAAATATTAATATTTGATAGTAACCTCCTAATATGTTACTACCTAAATATAACAACAATTATTATTACGTTTTAAAATTATTTTATTATTTTTTTCTCATAAAATTAATGACGACTAACAACATTTAAATGAAAATAATTTTTGATCAATCAATCCAAATTGCAAAAACCTATGTGATGAATAGGCTCATCTATCAAATCCTAACCTCCACAAACTTTAGGTTCATTGCATTCGGACTAACACTACCCAATAGCTAAAAGTGACTAAAAGTAATTATTTGGTAGGCACGCGTCTAGAAAAACCTGCAACTTTTTCTAGATATCGTGTCATAGCCGCAAAATTTATAAGGAAAATAAAAAAGTGAAATATGAATGTTTTTGTTTGATTCTCTTTCAACAGGACCTCTGATAGAAACTCTCTATCGCCACTCAAAGTGAATCCATTCACGGGAATGTATGTCATTGACTTTTCACGGAGTCATTGAGTGGTCACAGGCCACTTTCTTTCCAACAAGCAATAAACTAATTAAAACAAATTGTGTATTCTTATGTTCTTAGAAACCTGAAAAGAGAGAAACAAGGCAAAAATTATAATGTAACAAGAAATGGAATGTTAATTTTTTTAGTTTACACATTCTGTCATATATTTAAATATTAGGTACGTAATTTTTAATATTTTAATGTTTTTGTTTGTATTCAATTTTTTTAGTACAACCATTGAATAATACTTGAGTTATTTTTTGCAATGTCTTCTCGTAAACCTCTGGCTCTTAACCCTAACATTAGCCAGGGAAACGATGGCGGCGATGGTGGACAGTCTCCTGCGCAGGGCGTTGTGGTGGGCTTCGAGAGCCAGATCTCGGGTGGCGTTGCTGAGGGCTTTGACGACCTGATCTTGAGTGGCGGCGGTGATGATGTTGGGAGGCTCCTCCTCTGTTTTCCCTGGTTCTGCCCTCTTCGAGGAAGACCTACGATGTGTCTGCTAAAACAGGGGCAGTTTTCCTGCGCAGCCGAAGGCTAGCTCCCCTGCTGCGGCCTCTCTTGATGATGTCGAATAATATCCTCTTACGGTTCGTACAAACGTTAATGGCAATGAACACTCCTCTGCTCGACCTATGATAAAACCTCCTATGCAGCGCTCCTATGCTGTGGTGACGTCCAAACAGAGACCCCTTAAGGCGGCCATTAACACTCCTGTGGTTACCTTTGGTGCTCAGGTGATTGAAGCTGAGGAAAAATTCACGAGTAAAGGTCTAATCTGCAGATTTCATGGAGAATGGCCAGGCCTCCCATAGTTCCACTCATGGATCTCTGAATGGTTGCCCATCATTTTAGGTAGAGTGGATATTTACCCATGTGCCAGAGGTTTTTTCATTGTGGTTTTTAACCTGATTGAAGATAGAGATAATATTTTTCTATGCTTTGGGAACTTTAGAACCATTTCCTTCTCATGAAACCGTGGTTTCCTTCCTTCAATCCACTCATTGAAACCTTCCATGTTAAGTCGGTGTTGATTCGGTTGGCTCACCTTGTGCAGCAATTTTGGGGGAGGAGAGTCTGATTTCGATTGGCAATGCATTGGGGAAATGTTTGGACATTGATACTAAAATTGAAATATATTTTGGTAGATTTGGATACCTCGGTTGATCTACCGGCTGGATGGAACTTAAGGTGTTGGATAGGGTTTGGTCTCAACCCTTAGACTATGAAGGGCTACCCTTCAAATACGAGAAAATGCTTTGGCCTAGGTCATCGGCCCATTTGTAAGAGTGTGAAACACAAGGTGAATGGGAAAGTTTCTTGGTGGAAGGATGCTCAACCCAATATGTTGGTTGTGGAGAATGTTTGTGATTATTCATCGGAGGATTCATTTCCTAACGAAGGTGAAACTCGGATGTTGGATGGGATTGGTTCGAGTTTCTTCTCAGATTATAATGGATATGTCATTGTCCTTTCGAATGGCCACTAAAAAAGGAATATTGATCAAGGATTCAAATGTTGGGAAAAATGAGATGTTGGAGGTCTTGATCCCAATACATTGATTTAAAAGCGTAATACAAATAAGAGTGAGGGTTGGACTATTGTGAATAGGAAAAGAAAGGAAAGAACCCCACCGCTCCTCTTAAGATGAACTTAAGATCCCATGGTCGAGGTCTCTTGGGTAACCTTTCCTATCCTTAGGTTAGGTCTGTACTTTTGGGATTTAGAGTGCTCCTTGAGGATGGTCAAGTCTGTTTGACCTTCTCTTTGGAGGCTCTTTTTCTTAGTTCTTCTTTCCTAGCTTAGGTGTTGGGTGGGTTCATTCAGGGGTCTTGTTTTTGGTCTTTAACCAAGCTTCACTTGGTACTTTTTTGTGCCTTGATGCCTATCTTTCGTTTTTACAGGGTTCATGGTCCCTTTAAAATCATTATTGTTTCTTTTTACCATCATGTGGCCAAGCTCCTTTTATTGTATAAGTTTTTTTGTCCCTTCAAAACCAAATACTTATTACCTTATCTAAAAAAGTAGATATTAAGAAATATTATAAATAATTGTTTTTATTTTTCCATCCCTTCATCATGTTAAAATGTATTACAATTTTAATTCATGACATGTCTTGCTCCATGCTTATATTTTAAAGAGTTAATAATATTCAAATAACATAATAAATGGTTAAAAAATATAATGGTTTATTATTGGATTAGTTTTCAAGGAGGAAACTAATGTGAGCGAAGATGAGAGTTTGGGAGGGATCCATCTTCTAGTTTGTGTTGATTACATAGGGTGGATTGCATTTATTAACTTTATGACTATCCTAAACTCAAAATACTCGAACAAATCAACTTGATATTAGAGATTATTGAAAATAGCTACTTTCATGTTTTCATCAACTTGATCGATGAGACCTCTCGTTAACAAAACAAAATATAAAGAAGACACAAATAAATATGTATGTAAGAGTATATGCCCATCAACATCCTTCTTAACAAATTGGATTTGCAAAGACATTATTTACTAGGGCTATGAGAATATCATATCCAAAACATACACATGATAAATAAAGAGAAGCACCTACCTAAGGCACTAATGAAGAGTTATTCCTTGATTTTAAGTCGTAATTGGGACACACTACCAATTATGATTTTATAGACAAACGAAAGGTCAATTTTAGTCAAAGCATCTAAAATTTGTAACTTGCAACATCTTAACAAAAATATTTCCTTTTTCATTATCGACTTTCTCTAAATGGATCCATCATTTTTTTGTGTATTAACCAAGGAAACATTATAAAATGTAGACCATTTTTGTGTATGGATAGATGATACACGTCTCTTGTATCAAATAATCAAGTGGTTCGTTAGGGAATCCATAGAGGGGCAATGAAAAGATTATCATATGAAATTGTTGACTCTTTCACATTTTGGATAAGGATCGATATGCCCCACATGGTATACTATGTGATGTACCAAAATTGAAATGTGTCATTTGATGACATTAAAATGTTTAATCTTATTAATAAATCTTATAACATCATGTATATAAAATGTTGGTAAGGTATTTAGATCCTATTAGGTGTTATACAAATTATCCAAATATCAAGAATATAAAAGGTAGTCAAACATTAGTTAGGAAAAGTGAAGTTTGGTTGAGTCAAAGAAGCTAGAGTTATGAAGTCCGAAAACAACACACTATAACTAGCAATCGCATGTATACAATGCAATGTGAATGCCGAATGGTATAAGTTACCTATTTGTTTTTTTGGGATTCGATAAATGTGGGAGGGGACCCATGTTGCAGAATGGAGTACCTTCGTTGTGAAAAGTTTAAAGAACACATTTTGTATGTGTGGCTGTAAAGTGGAGAGTGACTAGTGACCAAACAAAGCAAGACTTCCAATGCCATATTCACTTCAAGCAAACAAGTTTGTATTATTGTACATGATACTTGAAAAAAATAATTTGTGAAGCTTCTGAACGTTTTGTAAGGCAAGATGAGAATGTCAAAGTTCATTATATTCAACCTATTAATTAAATAAGTCCAAACAATGATTGATTTGTTGCTAGCCACCATTTCAATTTTCTTTGAGTTTTTATTCGCTCAATTATTGTCAATATAATAACTATGAAAATGGTACGTTTCTTGGAATGATAATTATATAAAAATTAAGCGATATTATAAGAAAAATTAACTTTATGTTTCTTAGAATGGTTGAGTTAGAATGATGATAATGGATATTAAGAAGAACCAGACTTTGATTTGTGCCACATTTTATCCACTTAAATTAATGAAATTCGGAAACCGTTTCTTCTTCGCCATTTTAAATATATACAATGCTATCGATTTTAAGTTACGTTATTTAATACAATGAAGTGTAGTAGAGCACCATGAATCCCTGGAAAGGAACGAAGAATTCAACAAACACACGTGTGGTATATTGCAATCACATAAAAGAAACTACAAAATAATAGGGATTCAATGACAATCCACATGATATACAAATGAAATGAAGTGAAATAAAAACTTTGTAAAATCTATAAGGTTTAAAATAGTTTATGAGACAGTACAACCAGATTTTTTTGATTTTCTTTTGTTAATTTTAAAAGAATGTCATTATAAGCATTGCATTCTGTAATAAAGTGTTTTTCTGATTCCACTGCCCCATCTGAACAAAAGACAGAGAGTCTCTCTTTCCATTTTTCTTTACCATCTGTGAGTTTCGCATCTAAGAGGAGAATGAAAAATTTAGTTGTAATTATAAAGAATGAGTAATTTGTAAAAATGTTTTAAATCGAGATCTTTAACATTTATGGAAGATGTGGTGAATAATGCTGCCCTCTTCCACCTGCAAGTGTCGACTTGTTTATTCCAGAGGTGCACCGCATAAGTTTCACCCTCCATCTGCAACAGCTTTGCCTTAATCCATTTTATCCGTACTTTGCCATCCCTCGGCCACTGAAAATAGTTGTGGATCCGAGTCCAGTCCACCGGATAAAAAGCCATGGGAGGCATCACCTGGAATCGGATTGTGTTCAGGTTTTCAAGATTCTGAACCACGTGGGTGACGAGATATTGGTGGATTCTATTCCAAATTGATCATATGCTTCTAGAGAGGAGGTTGATGGTGCTGCAAAGATCAAGGGATGCTTCCAGAAAAAATTAGTACAACATACTAAAGGTTGTTAAGTGTTTCAATTTCAAAATCAAATTACATACCCTCCTAAAGTAGGCAATCAAGCAACCTCTTGTCAAAAAGATCATTATCTTAAGAATGTATCAAATGTAGACATCCCTGAAATTGCTAAGGCTATTGCTGGAAACCTCACTTCTGACCCCATTTCTTCCACAAATCCCCAATTTTCTTTAGCATGGATTTCTTCTCCTTGGAGTTTGGCGAGGTATCGAAATCATCCTTCATGGGAGATAAGAATATCATGTTAAGAACATCGAGAATACGATAACAGAGAGAGGCTGATCTTTTCACTACTTTACCATTAAGTTCCCAGTTGTGGGTAGCGGCTAAAAAACATGATTGCTATGCTCGTGGCGGCCTTCTTCCATTGTTCACCAGTATCCGTAACCTCTTCATCTCTCGCTTTTGCCTTCTCATGTCGGTGTTATTAAATTTTGATATCAAGTCCTGGGCTTTGGGCCACTTGTGATACCACTATAAATAGTGTGGCATCTGTCCAGACTTCCTTTTGAATTGTGACCCTTTAACTCAAATTATTATTTAAAAATAAATAAAATCCCTAAGACAATTCAATTCCAGCCTTGTTAGAAATGTTACTCCATTAAAACAAAAGAGAATAATTCTAAAACAATTTATCTCACATAAAGAATTCACAGAGAAACAGTTTTGGGCTATTTTAGGCTCACTATAGATCTATGCCTATAAATTTTGATATCAAGTCCCGGTGTTTGGGTGCTTGTGATGCCACTATCATATAGTGTTGTAACTTTATCGGAATTCTTTTCAAATTGTAACCCTTTAACTCAAATTATTATTTAAAAAAAAAAAACTTCCCCGAGACAATTCAATTCCCATTTGTTAGAGATGTTACTCCATAATTGAGAAGAGAATAACATATTTCAAATGCAATAAAACATCCAAAACTTGTGATTAATGTGTAAACCACTTATTAAAGCCTGCCATTAGTTAGAATGATTTAACCATGCAATAGCTTACCTATAAATTCCTCCACAAAAATGTATAAATTCTTATGGGAGGAGCCTCCTTGAGTAGTTGCCTTTCTAGCAACACATCTGAGTCTCCTTATCTTTATCCTAGCTTTCCTCCCTTCTTTTCCATGCATCAATGCCTTCACCTTCTTGGAAATATCTTTTCTCTAAAGTAATGTTCCATTAATACCACCATGTTCTGCCTTCAAGGCTTCAAAGATATATCCATCTCATCTGATATAACTTTGCAGTTTGTGTATTGATCTACATACAAAGGAAATCCTAAGAATGGAACACCCATGCATAGGATCTGCGAAACTGAAATCCAATCATATTGGGTGAAGAAACCACCAATAGCATTAAGTGATAACAATGTGTAATGCAGATGCTCAGACCAGTTTGGGACAACAAGACCAATACCATCATCTTCAAGTTGCTCTAGAAATCCACGGGGTAAGATCTTTGTGAAGGTAGCATTGTTGCATATTGCTGCATGATTTACATGAGCAGAAGCAACAAATGATACGTAGATTAAACCAAATTCTTCATTTGGTGGATGGTTATCAAAATATGCAGATGTTAAGAGGGGTCCTACCAAGCAAAGTGGTGTAGCAGAATGGAAGAAATTTTTTAGGTGTTAGAATGCATTATTATTAGAAAGTTATAAATTCAAAACAACAAATAATAAGCACACCTGCTACACTGATTGCATTCCACAAGATAACATTCTTCTTGGGAATTTTGTATAACACCTTGAATGCACAATCCAAGCTTCCACTTTTGGCATACATGGTAATGAGAGCATTCACCACTGCTATATCCCATACAACCTCAATTTTAATTATATGTGCATAACTAACTTGCCCTGATTAATGGCTTCTAAGTTTGCACACACACTAAGAATACATGAAAATGAAAATGGGTCAGCCTCTAAACCTTTTTCTGAAGTTGAAAACACATTTCCAAGGCTTCAATATCATAGCCATTAAGTCCATACCCTGCGATCATAGCATTAAATACTACCAAATCTCCTTGAGGCATTTTGTCAAACACTTTCGCACATCCTCTATATCATGACATTTTGAATACATATCAACAAGTCCACATGTTACAAATTCCTCGCCCTCAAATCTTGTTTTGATATTATAAGGATATTCATAATAGTTCACCCTGGTCAGCGAGAGCAGATATACATATCTGCATTGACCGCCCATTAAACAAGACGTCCAACTATCAGCCAGACCCTATGTTTTCATTTGAAAAACAAATGTTCAACGGTTAGCTAGACCCTATTAAAAAAGAAGGACAATGATTTCTTAATCTTTTAACTCATAAGAGATCTAACTCTGCACAACAACCGAGCATATTTAATACCTATACAAGACTTGGCCCAACTACCTTCTCCAAATAGCAAGGATTCACCATCAAGTGTCTCACTGAACCATGGCACAAAACGAATGATTGTCACAGTCTTAAATTATATTCTCAAGCCCTATAAAAAATCAACAATCATTTCCCCACAACCCTTGGATGTCAAATGTTTGTATGTCCATCTCATCTTTTCTCAGATTGTGTCTTATTGTTTTACCATCCAAATATTTTTGGTTGCAGAGGATCCCGAGAGAAAAGTGATAAGGAGATTATGAGAGAAATTTCGGCTATCATGCGTCAAATCACATCTAGTGTCACATTTCTCCCCTGCTTAGACGAGCCCTGTAAGAACTAGTATTTCTTACGTCTATCAAGTCCATCTAGTGTTTATGAAAGATATAGTTTTTAATTTGTCTGTTGCTTCTATATTGAAGTTAAGATCATATAATTGTTGTTACTAATTTTGTAAGATGGTATTGAACCTGATGAAATTCCACTGGCATCATCATTACATTTGCAGGTACTTTTGATGTGCTGGCTTACATAGATAATGATTTGAGTGTTCCATTTAATTTGGCAGAGAGTGACGCACGAATCATGCTAAGTGCTATTTTAGGTGTGGAATGGGTAAAAAAACTGTTATTTTTATTAAGGACGCCATTGAGAGAGGTTGAATGGAATTTGAGATGAAAGGTTACAATGAGAATGCGAGTGCATAGGGGTATAGTAACAGCGAGGAAAGGACGCAGTAGATTATTAATGTTGGTTTGTAAGCCTGATAATGATCCATGCCTGATGCTCCATGCCTCTGCTACTTCGCCATTGTTTTTCCTGGGCAATCCATATTTTGACCGATTCACCGATTGCAACTAAGTAGTTCCATCTCTGCCTTCACTCATTTGGTCTTATTTGGCTGCTTGCAAAATTAATTAAATAAACAAACAACCAATGATTATCGCCACAATGAGTTTGTTTTACAACCGAAAAAAAAATCCAATATAGACAACTAAATTATCCTATTTTTTGGTGTGCGATCGAAAACCGTTAAAAATAGTAGGAAAATGTAAAAACGTCCAGACGGCCATCAAACCGTCAAATTTAACATCGTTGTAGAAACGTCTAGAGGTCCTTTACCATAGGGGGAATGCCTTTGGCCTAATTATGGAAAGTAAGTTATATTGTACATCTTTTTCAATATTCTTAATATTAAAAAGTCTAAAAATCACAATCATGTAAAACATTACATAATAAGTCTCAAGATCTAGAAAAATTAAAAGTGGGTAATCTCTATTGAATGCATATGAATTCTAATGTTGACTTATGTCAAAAGTGGTTTCTCGATGTCCTTTCTAGGAAAAAATAGGCCCTAATACACAATTTCTCATTGTATGAGTCTTATTCTTTTACATGCCATAAGGAGGGGTTTACAACAACTTTAAGTGTACATTGGAACATGTTATACAACCTAGTGTTGGAGATACAAATGAGTTACATTCTAATAATGATTTCAATTATAATGATGATGGTCATATTAAGGATAATGATCTTTGGCATACCAATACCTATTGTTGTATTATACATGATATTGTGATTAATGTTGAAAATAAGTCTTTACCTTCTCTTCAAATAGAAAATGATACAATTAATGGAATTAGAAATGATACATTTGGATATCATTTTTATTCTTTGTCTATTGTTATACAAAATATGAAAATGGAATGTGATATCTCTTCTCTAACTAATGTTTCAATTGATGAGATTATTTCTTATTTTCATGTTACAAATGTGACACATACTACTATTATCGATGACTTTATAGATCTTACATATGGTATTAGACCCCTTCCACATCTAGGATGATGATCAATATTTTTAGGATAATAAACAAGGTATTTATGGAGGTAATTCAGATTTTTAGTTTTAAAGTTGAATGAGATGTGCTAGCCACGATAAATGATAAAAGAGATCCAATAATGGGCTTTTGACGATCGGTTTCAACAAATGATTTCAATAAATTTATATATTTATTAGAGGACTAAGGTCGAAAAATATAGTAGAAATAAACATGATCTAGCATGCAAAACACAAGCAATTGTACCAGATAGGAGATGAGAGTGATTTAGTTTATATCATGACATATAGAGTGATTATGGGCTAGAAAGCAAGCTCAACAGGTTGGATTTGAACTATGTAAGTTTGGTCTCTAAAACTATAATTTGGAACCTTTTTAGATAGGACTTCCTAGACGAGGATAGGATTTTCAGGCGTTAGTGTCTAAAATGGAGTGCTCGCTTTGGTTAGGGAACATCTCTACTGGGCTTTTTAGGGCCTAAACTTATATCCTTACTTTATATCTTTATCACATCTAATCCATTTTAGGATTCCTATGTCGCACATGTATCTTCAAAAAACCCTAGGTACCAACACAAAAGCTAAAAAAACTAGATGAAATTAATATTGTATATGCTTGATTATGATTAACCTTAGTGATCACCCCAATGTGATTATCACCGAGTGCTACATTACATTTCACATTTTATGTAGTTATAGTGTGAGTGTGGTTGATCGAATTATGTCACGGGAAGAAATGTTTCCTTTGTGCTAGTTGCAGCAAGGTATGCGAGCTCTACAACTAATTTACCCCTAAGATGAATGTGTGAGATGGAATTCAAAAATAGATGCTCTATGTAGTGGTGATGTAACCCAAAATGTAATATTCGAGTGTTTCTTTTTCCAAAGTATTAGATAGCCATATTTTCGAGCCACTAATGATAGTAATTAATTCATGTACATATGCAATTCCATTGTTTAAATTTATTCACTAACAACAAGAAAATATGACCCAAAATAATAAGAAATATTTTAGAAAATGTATGAAATGATTTGGCATTTGAAAAATATGAAAATGAAAACTCTCCCAAAGGCTATCATATCATCTAGGTGTTCCTATCCCTAATGGGTTGTACTATATGCAATTATCGGAGGATATATTACTAAATAAAGAGAAGGGACTGCTAGTGTAGAATCACATCACCCATGAATTCCTGTAACTGCGGATGGGTTGAGACTCTTAGTGTGATTGCACAACATGGAGCATCTCTCAAAGTGTGGGACCTTGCAAGTTGAGAGAGCTCTCCGGATTAAGGCCAGTTCCTATTCCTCTATTCAGGTGCACACAAATAAATATAATAGAGGATTTATTCTAAAACCTTCTCTATCTTACCAAGGAGACATGGTTGAGAAGATATAAAAAATTAACCTAAGCTAATGAGGTGATGCACCAAAGGAATGTTAAACAATTGTTTTGCAAGCTAACACTGAGACCATAGAAATGCAATGAAAACGCCATGCACAAATAACCAAACTACAATGAGAGATCAGAAAATGACAATAAACACATGAGAGGGTCAAGAATCATCCATAGACATATATTATTTCTCCAAAAGTCGTCTGAGTGCATTACAGTGGCCAAAAGGCAAAATCTTGCATTACAACTTGAATGGGAGGTTTTAAAACTCCACAAATTCACTTATAGACAAGGGAAGAAGGGAGATTGCAAAGCAAAAATGTCTAACCATTTACAATGAGCCTAGCCCCTTCTTTTATAGATTTAACATAGAGAGGAGGAGAGAGGGAAAAAGTAATTTAAAACTCAGCTACTGGCCATCAATGCCCCTGCAAATCCACCCATAATCTATCAAATCTGCCTCAATTACTTATTCGGCATGTTGAAGGAGGAAGAATCGGTGGATTAGATCAAATTTGATCTGGTTGTTGGAGAAAATGGATCCTATATTAATGGAACAAAGAGTTTTTTCCATTTTTCCCACCTAACCTCGTCAAAATTAAAGTTTCAGATCTCCATGGCGTAGACGAGGTCGAGATCTCTCCAATGGTGCCAAATTTGTTGGATTTTAGGGCATTGGATTAGAAGATATGCTCATTTGAATATTTAAATTGGGTCCATACAAAAATGGCAGAAACTAGTTAGCAGAATGGGTCTGCGGGCCCAAAATTCACTTTGCTCCCTTTTGCACAAAAATACAAAAATGCAAAATTTTCCCGCAGCCCCATGCAATACCTTTTTGTCAAAAAACCATCCTCACGTCCATCGGTCTGCATTTTCCATTTGGGCAAGAAGTCACTATAAGGCCCGCATTTAATTTAGGCCTGACACATGGTTCCTTGGGCATTGGTGGAGGCACGACTTATTTTTATACTTTGTCTCTTGGGAACAAAGCCAAAAGTTAATATTACTCCCGGAGACCCGCCTCCCCGCTTTGACTTGGAATATGGCCGCGTGGAGGGCTGGCATGCATTTGGGGACCGCTTTTGAATTTTTCTTTTCAATTTGCGTCGGGCTGACATGTGGCTTCTTCTGCGGCTTTGTTTTTTTCCTTTATGTTTTTACTAATTCCTTTTGCTTGGCGGGGCCGTATATCTAATGTGGGATACGCGGAGGCTTGGCGCTTGTCTAAGGACCCACTTTTAGATTTATCTTTGGAAATGTGCCAGGATGACACGTGGTACCTTCTCACTGCAATCTTATACTTAAATGATTTGGGATGACTTTTAGACTTGACCTTTGTTGACCCCTAGCCACATGGAGGGCTAGTGCAAGTTTGAGTCTCTACCTTGGGCTCCCATCTTGAAATTGCGCCGAGCTGACACGTGGTTCTTTCTGCTTGTTTGGACTTTTCAATGGCTGGATCTATCCTTTTTCAGGCCTGGGACACATGGAATATCTGTGCTCATTGAGTCTACTTTTTGAGTTTAATATTTGGAGATGCACCAATGAGGCATGCGGAGGCTTCCGCCGATTCTTCCATAATTAGCCATTTTTGGGATCGTTTTGAATCATTCGTAGAGCCCGAAAGCTTCAAGTTTTTCTCCATTTCTTTTCCTTTGAGCATCTGGTTTTCCTTTGACACTTTTTGCTTCCTTCCCCGACTCTGCTCCTCCATTTTAGAGCCCGTTTGCAACATTTTTTTGGATTTGAAGCGTGGGTTCGTTCAATGGAACTGTTTCTTGAATTTATTCCTGCACAGTCGTGTTTGATCAATTTTTTCAGGGGAAAATTTGAGATAACAATTTGGTGACTCGCAGGGGCATCTTCCTGCTAGATGAAGAGATCAGTTGCCTTGTTGTATCCATTGGGCACAGAGTCATGGTTGGTGGCATGGCATTGGTCCTGGTTCTTCTGAAAATGGACCTTTTGGGACCTGATTTTAGTTTCTCTTTATTTTTGTAAAGAAAATGAGAAACTATTACGGAAACTATGGGTCTCCTTGTTGTAAAATGTTGAAGGGCCTGGCGCATTCACCTAGAGGCACATTGAACTATATAACAACACAAACCTGGAGCAACAAAAACTTATGCCATAACACTTAGGGAAACAAAACCTAAGCTACAACAAAACAATGTGCATACGCACTTAGGGAAATTAAAATTCTATGCTAATATTTACAAGGGTGGAACCTTCCCTTTCAGTAGCAATGTTTGAGATGGATCCTGCGTTCACTGGGATCTGCAACTCTTCACCATCTAATTTAGCCAGCTGGAAAGCATTGCTACTCTTGCAGCTTGTGATGATGTAGGGGCCACTCCAAATGGCATCAAATTTGGAATGCTTTCCTGGATTTTCCCGATCTGCATCCCACTTTAGAACTAAGTCCCCTTCTTCAAAGGTCCTCATTCTTTCTTTCTTATCAAAACTTTTCTTGATCAAGGCTTGATCCTTTTCCATATTCTCGCATTCCATGCTATTTTGCTTCTCCTACTTCCATTAGCTCTGCATACCTGATTTCCATGGGTTCAAACTCGGCTAGCTCTAATCTGTCTCATGAGCTCCAAAGTGGGCAACTCCAAAGATATGGGAAATATTTCCTCTTTCCCATATACAAGCTTATAGGGGAGCTTCTTGTGGATCTTTTGGATGTGATCCTATCAGCCCATAGAACTGATTTGAGCTTTGTATGCCAAGTTCTCTCGATTTTCATAAAGATTCCTTAGATGATAATCCTTAATAGGTTCTTGTTTGTGGAATCTGCTTGGCCATTACCTGAGGGTAATTGTTTGATGAAGTGCTAAGGTATACACCATTTTGAGATCCCATTCAACAATCCTTGTACCCATGAATGCCAATGCATTATCTACTATAATATTGGTAGGAATCCAAACTGGTGGCTATCCCTTCATATAAATCCAAGATGTTGGATTCATTTGCTTCTTTTAGTGCCATCACCTCAGTCCACTTGGTGAAATAGTCTATTGTTGTAAGTATCCACTTATGGCCCTAGCTTGAATTTGGGTTAATCACCCCAATGAATTCTAATCCCCATTGCATGAATGGCTGATCCACTGAAATTGGATGAAGGGGCAGGGCTGCTAATTTCTCCTTCCATGTGAAGAATGCACACTTCTTGCATTTCTTGATCCTTGAGTAGTAGTCCCTAAACACTGTAGGCCAATAATAACCAGCTTTCATGATCTTGAGAGTTGTTACTCGAGGAGAAAAGTGACCTCCTCCTTCTCCATCACGGAACTCATGCAAAACTCTCTCAATTTGGCCTTTTCCAATGCACCTCAATAGGACACTGTTGATATCCTTCTTAAACAAGACACCACCAACAAGCACATATGGGATGGATTGTAGCCTAAAGTATCTCCTCTTTTCTTTGTTCCATACTTTGGAGGGTACAAACCTTTATGGAGATAATGCGCCAAGGCTTGAGTCCAATATGGAATAGGTGTATAATTAGATGGTTGTTCTTGATCATTTTGTAGTAATATGAAAACCTATTTTTCATCTACCGACTTAGCTCAAGCTGTTGCTTGGAGGCGAGTGATAACACAGACCCTTGCCATGAACCAGTTTGGTCACTTTGATCTCAATGTCATATTCCATTACCCGAGTGATCCAACCTACTCTCTTCTCATTCAAGTCCTTGTTCAAGAGAAAATCCTTGACACCAACATGAGATACTAGCAGTTGAATATTATTATTTGAGACCAAGTGTCTGAACTTGTTTAAACTCCTAATAACAACAAGGACATGTTTTTCAATGAAAGAGTACTTTACCTTGTAGTTCTCTAAGATCTAACTGAAGAAGGCTATGGGTTGTTTTGAACCTTCCTTGTTGAGCTGAACCAAGATGATTGAGATGGTGTCTGACCCTCAAAAAGCATACAACATGAAGTATTTTGAGAAGTATAGGTTAATGAGAGTTGGGGCTTGTGATATTGCGAGCTTGATGGCCTCAAAATTCTCTTTGCCTTCTGTTGTCCATTTAAATGAAAGAATCTTCTTTAACATCATTGTTAAAGGCTTCACAAGAGTGGCAAAATCAAGTACAAACCTGTGAAAAAAGTTTATCCTCTCCAATAATATTTGGAGAGACTTTTTGTGTTGTGGCAATGGAAGTGTCTGGATGGCTTCAACCCTTTCAGGATCAATTGTCAAACCCTCTCTTGAGATAATGTGGCCCAAAATTTCCCCTCATGTGCTAAGAACACACACTTCTTTGAGTTGAAGGAAACTTCAAACCTTCTACATCTCTCGGAATACTTGTCTAAGGTGGAAGAGATGGTCATGCAACATTCTTTGAGAAGACAAAGTGATATCATATAGATACACTAGGACAATATTGTTGATTAAGCCTCACGAATGCCATGTCCTTAAATTGCTGAAATGTTGCTCTAACATTTGACAGTCCAAATGGCATCTTCTTATAAGCATATGTACCCCATTTGGTGGTGAAGGCTGTCTTGAATTGATCTTCTTCTTTCACCATTATTTGATTATATCCTGAGTATCCATCTAGCAGTGAAAACCTCTCAGAGCCAGCTACAACCTATAAGATCTGTTCCATTGATGGAAGTGGATAGTGATCCTTAAGTGATGCTTTGTTCAGATCACAAAAGTCCACACATAGCTTGATTTCTCCATTTATTTTCTTCACAGGCACCAAGTTTGCAACCCAACTCGAATGCTTGATAGGAAAGATGATGCTGGCCTCAATTAGCTTGCTCAACTCTTTCCTCATGAGAGGATCAATATGAGGATTTATTGGCCTTTGCTTTTGTCTGTAAGGCTTGGCTCCTGGATCCATCTCGATAGTGTGATGTTCTAACTTTAGGTTGAAACCCCTTAAATATTTTTAAGTGCATGCAAAAACATCTTGGAATTCTTGACAAATTTGAATGAATTCATATTTTTCTTGTTGAGTGCTTACCTTGCCAATCTGCAACGTTTTTCCTTCTTCTATGAAAATGGGCTCAATCTTCACCCTTTACTGAATATTCACCTTCTCCTTTCGGAATTGATCATTTGGGTTGAAGATTGATTCCAAAGTGACAAGAACCTTTGGTAGTTTTTTGGTCCTCAGCTACACCACTTGATCACCATACTGTTGTTCCAGTTTGTCTTGGTTTCTAGAGGAAAACTCAACTTCTTCTTGTAGAAAGTTGATAATTTGCTGATCATTTTCAAAGACTTGCCAACTTGTGTTGTTTTCTAGGACAATTGGCCTCACAACCAACTTGATATGGGGCTGAGATTTATCACTATTAATACTCTCCACAATGTCTAATTTTTCCCCAATCATTGCCAATTTATCTGTCGCTTCATTCTTCTTCCTTAGGATGGAATTGATGTTGAATGTTTCAAAATCCTTGATGAGGTCCCATACCTAGTTCTTGTAGCTTTTTAGCAAACTAGTTTTGGCATAATTTTGTCCTCAGACTTGATTTGTAACTAGCTCACTATCACCAAACTCTTGCAAGTTTTTGATTCCTATTTTCCTTTCCCAATGTAGTCCATGGACCTAGGCTTCATACTCTATTGTGTTTTTTGAGCAAGAAAATTAGAAATAGAAAGCCAAGTAATATTTCATACCTTGGGGGGAAACAAGCATAGCCCTCCTCCGACTCCTTGTCTAATTCTTGACCCATCGAAGAACAACTTCCATGTTTGGCTTAATGATGTCAGAAGAGGATGATTCTCTTGATGCAAACAATAGACTACTAACTCAATTTCCTCCATCTCCTTATAGGGGTCAGAATCATGCCTCTTGTTTTCCCACTCTTCAAGGTTCAAGTCCGGGATACACCCCACTTTGGTATCTTCTTCATAAGTGCTTGGGAGATCCTCTTGATCAAAGGCTAAACAATTAACATTGATTGGGTTGGGTACATAAGACTCAATATGGTAATCTGCAATGGGCTCAAATTTGATTTTAGCCTTAGCTCCATACCTTGTTCTAAAAATCATGTGTGACCAATCAACAAATATATAGCCTCCAATCTTAGCAGGTGAAGTCTCTTAACAAACCCAATGCAAAATGTGGCGGAAAGTCTATTCGATACATTTTGCAATACATCACATTATCAAAGGGAGTGTAGTGTGAGGCTTAAATCTTTGATGACTCCAACTTTTGTTACCGTTGTGCCATCTAATTGCACTACACCCCTGGAGATGAATTTGTATTGAAGTCCCAATAGATCAACTATTTGTTTTGGCATTATGAAATTACTTGCCCCCGAATCAATCATGAAATTATGTACCAGTTTGTCTCCAATGATCAATGAAACATAAAATGGAGGGGGATTCAGATTCTTACCTTGTTTTCCTCCATGGTTTCCCTCAGGCCGAACCACATTGGTAAACACTTTCTCTTGCTGGTTAGGGAGCTGATTTGAGCTTGACCAATTGGCCATAGCAGTCTGCAATGGATTTCTCGTCCCTGGAATGGCCAATGACTCCACATCGAAATATTTACATTTTTCTTCTTCATTTGTTCAATGATGTTAAATGAGCTATCCTTTTTCTGCCCCTTTCTTGGTACATTTTTCTCTTGCACATGGGTCGTTGCAACCAATGCTTGAGTGGGTTTGGAAGGTGGCTTGGGCTGACTTTACATATTCGGAGTTGCACTTTGAGTGCCAATACCTGTGTAGTAATGGAGGGTTGAGGATTACTAGAGTTTGATGATTGTCCCTCTCCAATGTTCCTTTTCTTGGGCCTGTATTGGCAGCTACACTTTGAGAAGGGGCTTGATTTATACCACAAAAATCTTCATTCTACCAATTAACAAGCATAGTTTTACTTGGAGATGCCTCTTGCTAAGTTTCTTGTTGCTGATTTTCCTCTTGACTAGACTCTTGGGACACACCAATGGTTTGTACCATCAAGGCTTGGTTTAGTGCACCATTAAAATACATTGGTGGTTGTGGGGCTGATTGCATGGGAAACACCAGTCATGTTCTTGTGCCATATTGTTTTACGTATTGAAACCAAGGCCCTTGATGTTGAAGTTATGTTTGGATCATATGACCGGAAAGGCCTAACAGCTTAAGGTTGCCCTTAGTTTTGGTTTTGACTTGCACCCCGAGCCTGGTGGCCTATTCTCGCTTATATAGGGGTCTAGCCTCGATACATTGAGTCCGAGGTTGATATGGCCTAGAACTTTAAGCTTGTTGCCTTTTGATAGTCACTAGCTCATTCCCTAGGTTCTGCAGTTATTTCATAACTTCTTGAAGCTCTTTTGAGGTGTCGAGAAGATGAGGTGGAAGCTTCACCTGAACTCTAATTCTTAGGAGTAGGTATAGGAGCTAATGTGGGTGTATGACTAGTGCTTGAATCTCCTAGTTATGGGTATAGAGGCATGGGTGGCCTAGAGCAAGCTTCACACTGAATTAAACAATTTTCAGCTCTAATGGAAATGTTATAGGTCAGTAGGTAAGGTGGTGCCTCCCATTGGTTGAATCATTAAAGAAATATAAGAATTTAAAGCTCTAAGAAAGTATAAGAAAGCACCTTCATTTGTGGGCCTTATAGCCAATGGAATCTTGTTCCATGTTCTTTGGAATCTGAAGTTTAAATCATCAACCGCTCATTAGGGGCCCTCTTGATGGTTGTCAAATGATCTAACAAGGACAAGTTATCTTCCTTTTCTCCAAATTGGTTGTGGAGAGCTTTGCACTGATGATCCCAAGTTTGAATAAAGCCTCCATTGTTAGACTCATGAACCATCATGAAGCTTTAGCCTTAAGTGAAGAAGCTAACAACTTGACCGCAATGTCCATCTCATTGATCTCGTGAATTGCACATACATTTTCAATGTCTTGATTGTGGTCACTAGGAGAAGTCTGGTTATCTCCAGTGAAATGGGGAATGCTCTTTAATGCTGCAACTAGGACTAGATTTTGTGCATTGAGAGCGAGTAGGCTGCCACCAATGAAGTCGACATAGGGGTTGGGTGGTTGTGCCATTATGATTGGCATGAAAACCCTTGTTGATTGAATGAATGGCCTACTAATTGGAGGTGTTGAAAAGGTTTTGGGATCTTCTCCTCTCTCTCCCTCTCTCCCTCTGTCTGGGGACAAGTGCAGATAGAAAAATAGTCCCTCCTCTCTGGTTCTTGACCTTGTTTGTATTCTTCTCATGAACTTGACAAGCTTGGACTATTGAAACCAAAGTGGATTCTATCTCTTTTAGAGTCACCATATATGCAACTTCAGAGATTCTTAAAAGCTGAAAACTTGCAAAAAGTGCACATCAATCTTGCTGCAATAAAAAAAGAGACTTCTTGTCCCATCGGGTGTGCAAAATTTTTATTGCAGTAATCACAACACCCCGAATGCCCGCAACTGATGAGTTGATACTCTCGGTGTGATTACACAACATGGAGCATCTCTCAAAGTGTGATTGCACAACATGGACCTTACGAGTTGAGAGAGATCTCCGGATTAAGGCTGGTTCCTATTCCTCTGCTCAGGAGCACATAAATAAATTGCAGAGGATCTATTCTAAAACTACTCTATCTTACCAAGGAGACATGGTTGAGAAGATACAAAAATAAACCTAAGCTAATGAGGCGATGCACTAAAGGAATGTTAAACACTCATTTTACAAGCTAACACAGCACCATAACAATGCAATGCAAACACCATGCACAAATAACCAAACTACAATGGGAGATCGGAAGGTGACAATAAACACATGAGAGGGTTGAGAATCATCCATGGACATATATTATTGCTCCAAAAGTCGATATTGTGCATTACAATGGCCAGAAGCAAAATATTGCATTACAACTTGAATGGGAGGTTTTAAAACTCCACAAATTCACTTATAGACAAGGGAAGAAGGGAGAACACAAAACAAAATGTCTAATCTGTTTTACAATGAGCCTAGCCTCTTATTTTATAAATTCAAAGCATAGAGAAGAGTAGAGAAGTGGGAAAAATAATTTGAAACTCAGCTACAAACCATCAATGCCCCTACAAATCCACCCACAATCTATTAAATCTACCTCAATTACTTGTTTGGCATGTTGAAGGAGGAAGAATCAACAAATTAGGTCAAATCCAATTTGGTTATTGGAGCAAATCGATCCTATATTAATGGCACGAAGACATTTTTCCATTTTTACCCACCTAACCTCATCAAAATTAAAGTTTCAGATATCCATGGTGTAGATGAGGTCGAGATCTCTCTAATGGTGCCAATTTTTTGGATTTCGGGCACTGGATTAGAAGATATGCTCATTTGATTATTTGAATTGGGTCTGTACAAAAAATGGCGGAAACTAGTTAGCAGAATGGGTCTACGGGCCTGAAATTCACTTTGCACTATTTTTGTAAAAAATACAAAAATGCAAAATTTGCCCCACAACCCCGCAATACCTTTTTGTCAAAAAACCATCCCTGGGCCCACCGGTCTCGCATTTTCCATTGAGGAAGTAAGTCACTACAAGGCCCGCATTTAATTTAGGCCTGACACGTGGCTCCTTGGGCATCGGTGGAGGCACGACTTATTTTTATACTTTATGTCTCTTATGAATGAATCCAAAAGTTAAAATTACTCCCAGAGACCCGCCTCCCCGCTTTGACTTGGAATATGGCCGCGTGGAAGGCTGGTGCACGCACGTTGGGGACTGATTTTTGATTTTTCTTTTGAAGTTGTACCAAGTTGACACGTGGCTTCTTCCATGGCTTTTCTTTGTTCCTTTATGTTTTTGACTAAATCCTTTTGCTTGGTGGGGCCGTATATCTAACCTAGGACACGTGGAGGCTTGGTGCTTGTCTAAGGACCGCTTTTAGATTTATCTTTGGAGATGCATTGGGCTAACACTTGACGCCTTCCACCTATACTCTTATACTTAACCGATTTGGGCCCACTTTTATATTTGACCTTTGTTGACCCCTAGCCACATGGAGGGATGACACAAGTTTGAGTCTCGCCGGGGCTGGGCTCTCATCTTGAAATTATGCCGAGCTGACTTGTGGTTCTTTCCGCTTGTTTGGACTTTTCAATGGTTGGCTTTATCCTTTTTCGAGCCTGGCACAAGTGGAAGATCTGTGCTCATTTGAGTCTAATTTTTGAGTTTAATCTTTGGAGATGCACCAATGAGTCATGTGTAGCCTTTCACTTATTCTTCCATACTTAGCCATTTTTTGGCTCATTCTGAATCATTCACAGAGCTCGAAAGCTTCGATTTTTCTCCATTAATTTTCCTTTGAGCCTCTGGTTTTCCTTCAACACTATTTTCTTCCTTCCTCGACCCTGCTCCTCCATTTTAGAGCCCGTTTGCAACTTGTTTGTTGGATTTGAATTGTGGGTTCGCTCAAGGAACCGTTTTTGAATTTCTTCTCGCATAAAGTCGTGTTTGATCAATTTTGTCGGGGAAAAAATTGAGATAACAGGGCCATATATTTTTTAATGTACACGATTAAAGTGGTAATTCTAGAAAAGAAAATAATAAGAGTGTTAACGAGGATAAACAAATTTAAAGGAAAAACATGTGTGGTTAATGTTTCATTTGCTCACTTAGGAATGTTCCATATAACGAGATACTTAAAGTCCTAATGTAAATAGGAAGTGTGTGATTTCGCGACTAAAAAAATATTTAAAATTTTCCAAATGCACCTAATAATTATACTTCTAAATTTAAAGGAAAGTTTATTACGAAGGAAAATCTAATTACATAGGAAAAAATTCTAGTTCGAGATAGATGCTAATGTTCATGTTATTATTATATCTAAACCTATAGGAATTGCATTACCTATTATTCCTCAAAGGAAATTCACATGGTTTCCCTCCTCACACTAAGAGGTAATTTTAAAATCATTAGAGTAGACGTACCTTATATCTCTCCCTCTTCTTTTGAGGTCGAATAATAAATCCTCATAGCAAATTGTTTAATCCTATTTCCTATTGTAACTTTCGATCTATGTATTTGAAACTACCAATAAATGCTTCTAGTTTCATATTTTATTACAATACTTTATTGATTATAATGTAATTTAATTTTGAATCTCCTCTTGAATAATCTATGCTTATCAATAATAAATCATAATTTATGTTATTCAAGATCCACATCCTAATCATTGTTAGTTTTTGATCAAGCACGAATATTGTAAACAACTTGTAGTAAATAGTTTTTAATAGTTATTTTCCATTCAATTATCAAAAATAGTGTAACATTATTATGTCCATTATAAGAAATGTGTCAGTCATTGAGAACAATGTGTTCAATGACATCCGAACTAAATTCATGATGATGAGAGGCTCTATTTTTTTTTACGCATCACAATTTTTTTTTTGTGATTTTGAAAAAGTGGGGAAGGCACCATGGTGCTACAAAAATTGCCTCATGGAGGGCCCACTACACAATACCATAAATATTAAATTCTCATAGTGAAACAAAAAACACATTTTCTTGTAAAAAACACTAGTTGTACCCATATGGCAAGTGGAAAAATTAACATCTATTCCAAGAACATGAATTGATTTCACTCAAATCATCCCCTAACACTGAAAGCCTATTAGGGAGGTGCGGGACATAAGCAAGAGGATTAAATTTTTTAAAATAAACAAAATTATAAATTTCAAAAGGGTAACATAAACTGTTCAAGACCAAAATCAAAATCAAAATCAAAACAAGACTCGAAACATAACCAAAAATAAAATGTAATTTCTTTGTATGACACTTTGTTATTGCAAAATAAAATGAATGGATATTAGACAGTGGTGCTTCTAGGCATATGGATTTTAGATCGATATTTGATCGAACTTAGTGAATGTAATGAATAGATCTAGTTGGGTGATCATTTCATTCTTGATGTTCGTGGTCGGGAAAAGAAAAAGTAGCAAATGGTTTTATTTACAATGTATTATTAGTACATGTTAATGCAAAATCACAACACCCCCAAATGAGTTATAGATCTACTTTTCTAGGGCAGACTCACTTCGTGTGATTGCATAACATTGAACTTCCCCAAGGTGTGGGACCTTGCAACAACTAAAAAGCTCTCCAGAGAAGGTTGGTTCCTCTTCCTAAACTACCTGCCATGAGCTATTCTAGTGTAGGCAAGCTAATCTAATCCTAATCTAACTTCCAAGGAGATAGGGAGAGAAAGAAAACAAGGAAAAATAGAACCTACACTAAAATGGTGATACACCAGCAAAGGAAGTGAGATATTCTATTGAGGGAGAAAGAAACAGAAAAAATGGAGATGAGGGAGGTCGATGAAGTGACATGGCCTAGATCTGCAAATCATCCATTTAACTCCATGAAACACAACATTTTACACCTGCAAATGTGAAATACATGCACAAAAAACTAAGACTGGAAGGGAGAGGCACAAAGAAACAACAAAATGATGCAAAGGGTTGAAGAGCACCCCAAAAACATGTTTTTATTACTCTAGAAGGTGCATGTGACCATTATGTATCTAGAATAGAGGCACAAATACATTTTCTAGGTGTGGGAGAAGGTTCGCTGCTCAAAAATGGCATCGAGAAACAAATTTGACAAAGTTTCTCTATGCCAAGAATGTCTCCCTCTCTCAAAATGAGAAGTGTTACAATATATAGAAAGAATAAGAGAGAGAGAGAAGAGGGAAAAATTGAATCCCAAAATTTGTCTTTCAACCACTTTTCAAAATGTGTTTTAATTCTTCCTCTATTGATGGGCTTGATGCAAAAGCTCATAATTCCATGTATCTACTTCACATACCAAATAAAATGCCCCATACTTTATTAAATCGGTGGTTAGAATCGGTTTTTACCTTTTCCATGCCAAAACACGTTTTGAAAATCTCTACCAAAATCAAAAATTGAAGACTCCATGATGAAGAGAATATCCAGATCTTTCCATTGGTACCAAGATCGTAAAAAATGGAGCTTTGGATCAAAAGATATGGCCTTCTATGTTTTTTCCTTATGTTTCCTGCAAATTTGGCTTTGGGCGAATTTTGAACTTTTTCCCTACAAATCGCCAATGACGTGGCACCCTTTTGTTGGCTAGGGAGGTGCGCTCCAATCTTTTCCTTTGTGCCATTTTGTCAAAAGGAAAATTTTCACCTTTTCCTCCGACTCCCTGCTTTGGCTTTGACTCAGTTCAAACTTTGACTTTTTCCCTTTTTATTTTAGAGCTTGCCCGAGTCTGTCAAATAGATTTAAGACACGGATTCACGCGACAGAGCCATTTCTTGTCTTTCTTCTCACACAGGGTCGTGGCCAATCCAATTATTTTCCTGGGGGGAGAAATATGGATAACAATACCTAAACTAAAAATGAATTTTCTTTCTTGTTCTCAGTTAACTCACAATAACTATAGTTTTACATTTTTAAAAGATAAATGTTTTATTAAAAATGAACATAATTTAACTATAGTTGAAGGCATTAAAAGTGATGGTTTGTATGTGTTTTCTAGTTTTCCTTCGCTTCATGTTTGGAAACTCAAAGAAGTGACTTGCATTTGTTGTATGAGAGGCTAGGTCATGTAAATTTCAGAGTATATATGACATGTAGCAACTAAACCTAGTAACTAGTGTAAGGTTGTTTACATTGTAAGCAATTTGATAATCCTTTTCATTTTCATCATGATGATAAATTTTCGGAACCATTAGAGCTTATCCATAGTGATGTTAGGGGACCCCTAGAAGTTTCTTACATTAACGATTTTTGTATGATGTCACTTTCATTTATGATTTCTCCGAAATGATTTGGTCATGTTTTAGTTAAAAGAAATTAGATGTCTTGTTAAAATTTAAAGAATTTAAAGCTTTAGTCAAAAATATTCTAAGTAAAAATTAAGAGGCTTAGAAATTAAAATGGGGAGAATATGTGAGTCATGAATTTGAATCATTTTTCTATTGGATGTGGCATTCAAATGGAATTAACTACTCCCTATTCCCCTCAACAGAATGGGATTGCGGAAAGGAAAAAATACACTATTTTTGAAATGGCTTGGACCATGATATATTATACTCAAGTTCCTAAGTTCCTTTGGGTAGAAGCTATGCATACTAATGTTCATTTCTTAAACAGAGTTCCAACTAAAGCCTTGGTAAATTCAACTCCTTTGGAAAAGTGGTCAAGCCAAAAACCTAGTGTATCTCATTTGAGAATCTTTCATAGCCCAGCTTCTCTCTTTATTCCAAAATCAAAATAGAAGAAGCTAGATTAGACCTCCTTTCTATGTATATTTGTAGGATATGGTATAAAACCTAAAGGTATTAGGATCTTTAATCTATATAAAAGAGAAATATATAAAATAGGAAGGTTAAAATATTAGAAAAATATTTTAGTTGTTCTACTTCTTCATCTACTATTACTTATGATGATTTAAAAATGATAACGAATTTGAAAATTGTGAAAATTATCCGTGTAATGAAGAAACTAGTATAAAACCTATAATTGCAAATGAGATTGTTCATAATACTTCAGTAGCTAAAATAACTAGATGGGATGAGTCTATTATTAAATACTCTAATTCAGAAACCTTTAGAAAATGACCAAGAGTCATCATATATATCATGCTTTGATGAATTTTTATGAACCCGAACCCCTATCATTAGAAGAAGTCTCATCCGACAAAAGATGGTTAGATGATATGAAATTGTAGTATACTACTTTAATTAAAAATCAAACATGGGAATTAGTCCATCCTTTTGAAAAATGAAGTATAGTTGGATCCAGACGTCTATACAAAATCAAATACAAAATAGATGGTAGGATAGATAAATTCAAAGCCATACTTGTAGCTCGAGGGCTTACTCAAAACCCGGTATCGACTACATAGAAACATTTGCACCAGCTTGTAAAAATGAGCACAATAAGGATTTCGATTTCCTTAGCTTCTCAACATGGTTGGCAAAACCATCAAATGGATGTTAAGAATTCTTTTTGAACGGTGATTTACAAGAAGGATTTGAAGAACCAAGAAAAGAAATGCATGTTTGTAAATTGAAAAAACTTTGTATGTTTTAGAACAAGTTTCTAGAGGTTGGTGTTCTAAAATAAACAGCTTTTTTCATTGAAATTGGTTTTTCTAAATTGTGCATCCGATAATGATTTATTTGTTAAAATTGAATAAAATTATATTATTCTCATTGTATTATATGTTGATGATTTTCTAATCACTAGTAATTCTAACATTTTAATTATAAACATTAAAGGAAAGTTATTGCAATATTTTGAGATGACATATTTAGGATAAGTACATCATTTCTTATGCATGGTTATATTTCAAGATAAAAATTCTTTTGTAGTATCTCAATCACACTATGTAACTAATCTACTTAAATGATTTAATATGCTTGATTATAAACCAATTTCTTTTCCTATAGAAGTAGGATGAAAATTGATCCTATACCGTATGTGAAAAAGATAATCCTACTTTATACGAGACAATTTATAGAGGTAGTTTGATTTATCTAACTATTACTAGACCTGATATTGTTTATGCACTAGTGATTGCTTCAAGGTTTATGCAAGAACCTTATCAAGATCACTATAAGTTAGAAAAAAATATTTTGCGTTATGTAAAAGGCATTATTAATTATGGTTTACATTATATTTCATTTAACAATGCATATTTACATGCATATTGTGATTCTAAATATGTTGGTGATGTGATAGATTGCAAATCTACTATTGGACATGTATTCAAGTTTGGTCCAGGTGCTATTACTTGGAGTAGTAAAAAACAAATGACAGTTTCCATTTATTCTACCGAGGAAGAATATAGAAGTGAAATAGAAGCAACAAAAGAAGCCATGTGGCTAAAACGGTTGTTGGAAGAGATACACATGGAAGTTAAAGGGAGTAATCCTCTTCTATGTGATAGCAAAAGTTGTATTGCTCTTGCAAAGAATCTATTTCAACATGAAAGAATGAAACGTATCAAGATACATATGCACTTTGTTCGTGAGAAGGTTCTCAGTGGTGATATAGATCTCAAAGATCGCCCAACTAAAGATCAAGTTGCAGACTTGTTCACGAAGCCATTGTGTGTTGTGAATTTCTACAAGTTTTGTGCAATGCTTGGCCTTTCATATTTTCCATTAAGGGGAGTGTGCATGGCAATGCCACCTCCGAATGGTTGGCTAGATGTTGAATCCTTCTCCTCTATACTTCTAATCTCACTAAAAGCATTGTAAAAGATCTTGTATGATCTAAAAGTAAACTAATAGATTTTATGGGAAAAATACACCAAAGATTGTGCCTCTGTTTCTAAAGGATAACCTTGTGTTATAAAAGTCTCCTAAAGATGCGGTATAAGAATATTTCCATGGAAACGGTGAGATGTAGTCTCCCAAATCATGTTTAGCCTAAATCATATGTCCGATTTTTGATTCCAAATCCTTTTTTACCAAAAGGTAAGTTGAGCATGATGAAAGTGTTATAATTCCTTCAAAAAACAAATCTTTAGGGTTAATTTATATAACAACCATATTACATTATATTCGACTTCTATGTGGGGAGAGGAGGAATCCAGGACATTAAGTATTGATTTGTAAATCTTGTTGTACAAACAGTCTCGCTTTGCATATGGATCCCACTTAATATTAAGGGTGAATGTTAGAACTATAATATTAAGTGCATCATAATATATAGTTTATATTTAAATAATATAGAATAAACTATATTCATATTATTTAAATATAAAATTTATATTAGGGGTTGGTTAATTTATTTAATCAACTAATTAAATTGGGGAGGTGTGCCCCATCACTTAATATGGTTATAACCCTTTGGGTTATTTAAATATGGCTATAGGTCATATTCGAACAATCACATGAATCATTAGATCCCGGTAAATACATGGAGTAGAAGTGAGGAAGGAGTTATTGGAATGGTGTTGTAAAATATTTCTCTATAGTGGATTATTCTTCCGTGGTTTTTTACCCATTTACGGGTTTTCCTCATTAAATTTTTGTGTGTCATTGTGTTCTATTGTTATTTACCTTATTTTATGTATTCTATGTTCTTAAAGTTTTTATAATGTGTATAAACATTTGTTGTTATATTTATTTAATATCTCGGCCTCGACAAGTAGTTTTGCACTACTGCATTGGTTGATTCCAATCTTACTATTTTTTATTGTTGTACATTATAGTCATGAAATGTTATTGAAACATTACTATTCTCATCTCAAGAAAGGTTCACATCATGAAGACAACTTTAACAAGTTATTTTTGAAAAATGATTTGAACTGATATAAGCTACTTATACTTTTATTATTTATACGGACAACCAAAAAAATAAGGAAGTAATGGTGAGCTCTAATCAACTTAAAATTATAGAGCCAATGTACAACCCTTTCGACTTGATGCTACACAACCAGTTCAACATGGGGATTTACCTTTAAGAATTTTAAAAATATGTTTAATGAGCTCTATTTTCAATTGCTATGGTTTTTTCTTATTTAACAAAAGTCTTTTTTTACACTTCCGATGACATATGTGGAGAACGTGGGCACATCTAGCATGAATATGTAATCATATCCTAGTATGTTCTAGTCATGTGCATTTATAAACAAAAAATCTAATAATCCCCATAGATTTATAAGAAATTAAATGTTTGTAAATAAACCCAACAACTGAATAAAGTAACCATGGAGGGCACAGAGTTATCCAACATGAATAAGTAGTTAGAAACTGGTATGTTAGCAATGTTTATTTAAAATAATCTATTTATAAGGCCCACAAATTTATAGGGAACAATACCAAATAACTCTAGAAGGAATACCATTTTAAAAGGAAGAAAATTTTAAAAGGAAGAATAACTAGATAACCTCTTTCAAATTTTCATGGTGGTATCTAAAGCTACACAGTTTTTAGATACTATTTCTTAACTAATAGACATTAGTTTTGATGCTTGGTATACAATATAAGATAAAGTTTATGACATTCCATTTGTAATATACACTACTAATTTCAAATGAACTATACATATTAGTAGAATTTGTGCATCCACATTTGATATAGTAGTGGTTAGACTAAACAACCATACTCTCAACAACATTCCACTAATACTTTCAACAATGTCTCGCTGATTCACTACTACATACTAACTACTTACATTGAATTAACATTGTTTTTAGCTTCAATATTGTCATAGAAAAACTACATAAGGCTTGATGTCACTTATGGGTATCTAGAGTAGTACTTAGCCAACCTCATTAAAGGTTTTCCAATGATGTGTTGTCCATCCAATGATGGGATAGCCTACTGTCGTTAATCCACATCAATAGCTTAGGACTATTATGTGTCAAAGGGTGGTTCTTTGAATATCAATTTAACTGAAGAACAACTAAAATTGATTAAAAAGATAAATAATAATTGATGTTGTACTTACCATATTACCATGAATACCACTATGCTTCTTCAATCAAGATTTCATTTACAATAGCATGAAATCGATTATGAATTGATTAATGTTTATTTCAAATACATATTGTATTAAAAAATCCTGCAACAACACTATGCAATCTTAGCCACAAGCTCAGTTGGTAAATGGTAGCCTCCTAAAGTGTTGATATTAAACTTACCAATTTACCACAGAGATGACATTACTTTTAAAATTATGCTTTCATTTTCCATAAAAATAAGTATATTATGAATTGATTAATGTTTATTTGAAATAGATCATGCATCAACCAATCTAATAGTGGGTAAGGGTGATGCAAGCCAAGATGCAAGCTCAAACGGTAAGTGGTATCCATAAGATAATGGTGTTTATCTCAATTGGTTAGAAAATATATGCGGAAAATGAAAATAAATTTATTTACTTCCACTAGTTATCCATAAAAATAATGAAAACCAAACATACTCTAGGTAGATGGCATTCAAGCTCGGTAAGGAAACTATCAACATGTGAGGTGGCATGCAAAAATTTATAAAATTATTATCACCAAACTTTGAAATGGGATTCGGTCAAAAACATCATCGTAGATGCCAAAAAGTTTTCAAAGGGCTTCAATAGATAATATGGACTGGATTGAATCCAATACTCACTTTGGAAAGAATGCAATATAGTCATTGGAATTGGAATAAGAGATATAGAAAAGGTATGTAATAGAAATGATGTTTCCTTCGATTCTAAAGACACATTGTGTATTACATTAGGTACAAAGGGAAACCCTTGTGAAAATTTTATATCTAGGATGAAAAGAAGAGGATAAACTTACTTGAAAGGTATGTGGTTGATAACCGATTTGTACAAAGACTTATCACAAATATTTTCTTGGGGATTGAATGTGTTGGAATTAAAATGGACTGAGAGGGGGTGAATCAATTCTTACAAAAATTAAATTAGATTTTAAATTTTCTTATTCAAAACCCAATATCACTTAACCATCCATTAATGTGTGCACACCATCAAATATCATGTATGCAATGAACAATGAATAAGAGAAAAACAAAAGACACAAGATATAAGTGGGAAAACCTCAAGGGGAAGAAAAACCGTTGATAAATTTGCTTATATTACACACAAAAATGACTCTAGTGAATATTACACATCACAAAATATTTCTTTAGTGAGGCACCAACCCCATAAGGAGCATCAACACCAAAAACCTTTTGATATGACTCATCACACAAGATTTTGAAGAAGTATGACCCTTTGAAAATATGTTGGAATAACTTTGTAAATAGGGATAGAAGCTCATGAAATATATTATTCAATGGAATCAAAAATACAATGGAGTGCTACAATTCTTATAGGAATCATGACGGTGAATACACACAAGAAAATAAGTTGCACATGTGCAACAATATTCCTGAATACATAAGCTTCCAAAATATCATACAGGAAGCACAAATGAATAATGATATAATTGTTATAACAACATAACAATTATATCCATGAATATAATAAGACAAATATGGTTTAATAAAACCATATAACAACAATAATTAATTAATAAATAATTAATTATACAATGCATAATTAATAATATTAGGTAAATAATAATTAACCTAACATTACCCTCCCTTAATTTTGCATTTCCTCAAGGGATGAGGAGAGGAAATCTCTGAACAACTCGAACTTGTCACATGCAAGTGACTTTGTGAAGAGATCTGCATTGTTGTTCGGCTATTGGAAAAATTGAAGCTGGATGTTGTGCTTTAACACATGCTCACATATAAAATGAACATTTACCTTGATGTGCTTTGTTATTTCATGAAAAACTGGATTGGGAACAAGTTTGAGAACACTTTAATTATCAACATACATGGTGGTCGGTTTGTCCTATGGTATTCCAAGTCCTTCTAGTATGCTGACGTAGCCAAATTGCTTCATAGAAAACTTCTCCTACAGAATGATACTTGGCTTCTGTGGAAGAACAAGAAACAAAGTGTTGTTTCTTTCTTCCCCATGATATTGGTTCAGATCCCATAAAGAATACAAATCTGAAGTGGATTTTCTATCATCAATGTTTCCTACATGATCTGAATTTGAATATCTTGACAAGAAGAAGTTGTCATTCTTCTTGTATTCTAGACCAAGATCCACTGATCCTTCGAGATATCTCAAGATATACCTTACTTCTTTCCAATCACACACTTTGGGTTCATGCATGAACGTAGATAGATAGCTCACTGCAAAGATGATATCTAGTCTAATGTAGGTCAGGTAAATGAGACTCCCAATCAACTTTCGATAGAGAGTGGCAATTACCTCAGAGATGGATCTCGAACGAGAAAACTGTAACTGTTCTCCATAGGTGTAGTAATTGGTGTGCAATACATCATCCCTGAATTTATTGAGTGTTTTCTTGGTATATTTCATCTCGAGAAATTTTTTTGATTCTCTTTCTACCATACTTCTAATCCAAGACAAAAGTGCATAAGCTCGAGATCTTTCATGTCAAACAATCGATTAAGATATTTCTTTGTTGCATCAATCATCCTCATTAAATTACCAGTGATGAATAGATCGTTGACATAGACAATGAAAATCACAATCTCCCCCCTTGATTTTTGAGGTAAGGATTGGGGTCGTATGGATTTATAACAAATCCATGTTGTACGAGATGCTCATCAATTTTGATGTACCATGCCCAGGGTGCCTGTTTGAGACCATATAGAGATTTCCTAAGTCTGTATACCTTTGCTTCTTGACTAGGTACAACATATCCATCATGTTGAGTCATGTAGACTTCTTCTTGTAAATCTCCATTCAGGAAGGAACTTTTTATGTCCATCTAATGGAATTTCCAACCAAACTATGCAGCTAGAGAAAAGATCATCCTGATCATCTTGATCTTAGTTGTGGGAGCAAATATCTCCTCGTAGTTAATGCCTTATTTTTGTACATACCCCTTTGCTACAAGTCTTGTTTTGTACAAGTGTTAACTATCCCATATTTTTTTACTTTGTTTTGAATATCCATCTTAATCCAATGGGTTTCTTCCCGGTGGAAGATTGACAAACTACCAAGTGTTTTTTTCAAGATCGATCGATATTCAAACTCCATGGCTTCTTTCAAAGCTTTTGACTATAGGGCTTCTGGACTACAGAGGGCTCATAAGAGTTAATAAATCTACTCATCAAAGGAAAGTTAACTTCTTCTCTTGCTTTACTATAAGTCCGTGGTCAAGGGGTGGAGGTATCCAGAGAGCATCCATTCTTACATCTCATAATGTGCTGAAGACGCATACACTAAACCTGTTCCCATACATCATGGTTCTATCATATCAACACCATCATCCCCATAATCACTTTCATCATCTCGTGGGAACATTAGCTTCAATTTTTACAACGGTGAAGAATCCACATCGGATGAGTCCCGAGGAGGAGACTCGCTTCATTATTCTAAAAAAACTCAACATCTCTGCTGGTGTAGAATTTTTCTTCTTTAGATCCATCAATCTGTACCCAAGAGTCTCTTTGTACCCAATGAAGATGAGTTTTTATGACTTCATTTCCAATTTATTTCTATTCTTCTTGGGTATGTGTATGCTTTCTTTTCACTTTAATACTCTAAGGTGTGCAATAGATGGTTTCTTCTTTCACCATGTTTTTGTGGTGTTACTCTTTCGAGAGCAACTGTGGGTACTTTGTTCAAAAAAATACACTCACTGTTTTTTGCTTTTGCCTAGAATGTCTTTGCAAGTCCGAGTCATTGATCATGCATCGAACCATTTCCATGATAATACTATTTCTTCTATAAAAAGACCATTCTACTGTGGTGTGTGTGGAGGAGGCATTTGTTGATGAATCCCATGAGTTTTTAGGTAGTCTTTGAACTCATTATTGGTGAATTCCCCCTCAATCTGAGTAGAGAGTTCTAATGTGACGACTAGTTTCATTCTCAACTGCTACTTTGAACTTCTTACAAGTTTCAAAAGCTTCACTTTTCTTGCAAAGACAAAAATCCACATTTTCCTTGAATAGTAGTCAACACATAGCATGAAGTACTGAAATCCATAATGACTCGGTTGCATTAGACTGCAAATATCGGTATGAACCAAATCAAGCTTACCATGAGCTCGATATGTACTCTTCTGGAATGAAGCCTGTGTTTTTTTCCTGCTGGCGGTGAGGACACTTGTCTGTATCCTTCTGAAGAGATGTAGCCCATGTACCATATTGCGTCGGCGTAGTGTCTCGAGATACTTGAAACTAACATGACCAAGTCTTTGATGCCATAATTGTGCTGAGGTAGAGTTCTTAGCCACAAGTGCCTGATCATCTATGTGGACAAAATCAAGCTGGAACATGCGTCCCACATTGGAGGCTTTTGCAACTATTTTTGAGCCTCATGATTTATCTCGAATCAAACATGTTTTCTTGCTAGAATTAGTATCAAAGTAAATTTTTAGGTTGTGATCTAAGAGTTGATCGACCGAAAGCAGATTCTTCGTCATCCCATAGACATATAAGACATATGATAGTCTACTGATTGTGTGAACCAAGGGGTGGAGAAATGTTCCCAATCCCCTGAACTATATATGAAGAATCATCTCCCAACAAAACATTGTTTTTGAAGGTGTGTCCCTCATTTAAGTAAACCAGTCGCTATGGCTAGTCATGTGTTGAGTGGCTCCCAAATCAACATACCGGATATCACTAGATGACGTGGATGGTTCACTTGATTGAGTAGTGTACAAGAAGTCTTCATTATCTATTTGTTCTTCTTGCTCAACAATATTTCCTTGTTGATGGTGTCTTCTTTTCCAGTTCCCCTTTTATGACCTTGATTGTGGTTAGAATGTCCCTTGTAAGATTTTTGTTGTGGAGGTCCAGAGTTTCTTGACGAACCTATCTTATAAGTATTGTACCAACAACATTTTAAGTCATGTCCTCTTTTACAAATTGGACATTGCTTCTTCTACTATTTTTCCCCGTGATACTGATTCTAATGTTGGGAATTTTGATAGGAGTTAGGTTTTCCTTTACCTTTACCTTTCCATTTTTGATGTGAAGAAAGTGGCTATTCCTCTTCATCATCCTTATTATGCATGGCTTCCTCTTATTGCGTAGTAGGTTTACCACTTATCAAAACTAACTTGTCAGTATCGACACGTTTAGTGTTGTGATAAAAATGCGGTAAGAAGAGGGGAGTGTTATATGAATAATGGGAACGAGAGAATCATCTGTGGCCACTTCTCCACAGTGCTAGAAGTGAATCCTCAACTCTGTAACTCTTCTTAAGAAAGATTCAATTTTCTCATTCTACTTGAATTTTAGTGTGTGTAATTGACTCTACAAATTCAAAGTATAACATTGTTGTTTTTGGCCTCATACACAAAGTGATCAACATATCCCACGCTTCTTTGGCTGTTATGGCATCTCGAATATGGGGTTGCACATCGTTGGATACTCCAAACAAGATGATGAATTTGGATTTCTGATCTACTATATCAAACTACCGTTGTTGTGTTGTATCTCGTAGTTGATCCGGTCGAGTGCCATTCACAACATGCTAGATCTCTTCAAACTCAAGATGTGTCTTGATTTTATTCTTATATGCAGAATAGTTGTTTCTATGAGTAGTTGTGAATCTTGAAGAAAAAGTTTCGGGTATTGGTTCCCATTTTGCATAAATCATTGATGTGGTTTGGCTCTTATCACTCAAGGTATAAGGTCTCCCAATCTATATACCATCAGTCTGATATACCAAACCTTTTTATATACGTACCCTTCTGATATACCCAGTGGTACGTGGAAGAAGCTCACCCTTTCTATATACTCGGTGGTACATGAAAGAGGCGTTAACGTATGTGAAAGAATTCAATACATGGTTCCAAAATAGTAATGAAAGGGGTGCGTGTGATTATTGACACTTGGTTCAAAGAAATATCCTCATATGCACACATAACTTCACTATATGCATGGATAATTTCTTAGTCAGATTTATTTCGTACAATCATTCACGGGACGAATGGGATGGCTCATAGTGTGTACATTGTGACCTTATTACTCCCGTTGATTTAAAGGGTCGATCCTAGGCAATGTTATTCGCAACTATATTAGGCGTTAAGTGTAGTAGTAGTCATGACGAGTTTACTATAAGCGCTTCCCAAAGGCACTTGTATATATTGAACACTGCGAATGAGATCTAGGATCTCGTGAGTGTTTCAAAACTAAATTTTTATATTTTTTATTACAATTCCCTCTCTTGTTTCGAGAAGTTACAATATTTTTGGTACAATATACTTGAATTATACAAATTACATTAAAAATATGAAAATAATTGAATGGCAGGATTTTTTTTTGTTTTACAGTGCCCTAGTGGCCTTTGGAACCCAATACAACCCTCTATGCCAAAAACCATTAAAAAGTAGCTCAAAATGAGGTTTTTAGATAGTCTTCCTTTTGCAAATGTTGCCTGAAATAAAAAATAGGCCTAATAGGAGAAATTTTTACCCTAAATTAGGTTTTTTCTCGCTAAAGAGTTAGAAGGTTGTTTAGTTGTATCTAAGATGTTTAGAGGTGGTTTCTCCACCAAATTCTCCTCTAAATTTGGCAGTTTCCGGGCTTTTCCTCTAAATGTCAAAAGTGATTTGAAAAAGGTTTTGGGGTGGGGGTCAAACCATGCACTTCCCACTCCCAAGTCGTTTCCACTTATCCAACTTGGCACTATGTGCGCTTGGTATATGAAAATGAGCAAATTGTATTTAAAGACAATGAATTTTGAACTAACCTTTTGAAAAATGTGACTTGGCACTTTGACTGGAATTCCACGTGGATTTGAGTTCCCGGGTAATGTGGATCTAAGCCTTTTCTTCTCCTTTGGCCGCCACTATGTCTCCACGTTTATTTTATTTTATTTTTCAGATCTCGTATTATCACCACATTTTTTTGGTTGTAGATTCACCAATTGGAGATGTGCAAGTCGTGGCTTATTTTGGAGATATTCGCCATTTGTGTGATGAAAGTTTGTGACAGGGGTCACTGGACGTGGCTCGGTGATTTGGCTATTGTGTAGGGTGGAAGAACCCCAACTCACTAGTGCAAAATCGACGTCAAGAGATCCAAACAGTCCAACCTAAAAAAACAATCCAATACAATGTTCTTATCTCGGTTGGGATGTGCAAGGATGATCATTGTGTTGTATTGTTTGCATGTGTGTTTTGGATGTAGAGAGGAGCTCAACGTGTGATCACAGGGAGTAGCACGATCTGATGGAAGAGAACCGATCCAAACCAAACTCACCACTAGCTATGTAGATCTTCCTTTCAACCTCGGATTGTGACTTTGATCAAAGCGGGAATGTCCCTAACTCGGCCGCACAAGTTCGAGAGAAAGAAACTCAAATTTTTATAGAGACAACTACCTATGTGGAGAGCTCATTCCATTCAATGAAACACGAAAATACAAAAAAGGGCTCGTAACTCGCCCATAATACACCGAGCTCGGTTTTCATAGCTCAGTATGAGCTCGTATGCAACTTGATCTTTCTACTTTAGCAGAGCTAGCTAAATACAACAAAGTTGCTCATATTAAAAGTAACTAATAACTCCTTGTTGGGGAAATATATATATATATATATATATATATAAATGTATGTATATATATATATATATAAATATAAATAAATGTATGTATATATATAGATATATAGATATAGATCTATATATATATATATATATATATATATATATATATATGTATATATATATATATATATATATATATATAGATATATATATATATATATATATATATATATATATATATATATATATACATACATATATATATATACATACATATATATATATATATACATATATACATATACATATACATATATATACATACATACATATATATATATATATAGATATATATATATATATATATATATATAGATACATACATATATATATATATATATGTATGTATCTATATATCTATATATATATATATGTATGTATGTATCTATCTATCTATCTATCTATCTATCTATCTATCTATCTATCTATATATATATATATATATATGTATATATAATTGCATCTAGGAGCAAATTTTTCCTAGTGCATGAGACACCAATGCAAAAAAAAATTGGTTTATGTTTACCTTGAAAGCACACAAGAGGTTATTGGTTTGTAGGAGGTTTGGGAAGGCTGCTTTTAGAGGCAACATTGGCTCTCCGTTATTACAGATTTCTTCTCCACGAATTCTTCTTCCTCTTCAACCTTCTCTAACCTTGCCAGGAGCTTCAATTCGCTCTGGTACCAAATGTAAAAAGGGATGAAAGCCTGTGAAATATATTAATCAATGGAATAAAAAATACAATGGACTGTTGTAATTCTTATAGGAATTGCACAACTGAATACACACAAGAAAATATGTTGCACAAGTGCAACAATATTCTTGAATACATAAGCTTCCAAAATATCATACAGAAGCAAAAATGAATAATGATATAATTGTTATATCAACATAACAATTATATCCATGAATATAATAAGATACATATGGTTTAGTAAAACCATATAACAACAATAATTAATTAATAATATTAGTTAAATAATAATTAACCTAACAAACTTAGCTAATGGTGATCACAAAATTTAGCTCCAAACACCTTCAAACTTTGACAAACCCCAAGTCTTCAAAATTGCACTTTCTTCACTTTTCAATGCATCAAACCTTACACACATGATTTTTGTCATTATTCAACCTGTCACACACTTGATCAAATATAAAATAGTGCTCACAAACTTGCAAAACTCTAACACCTATGTTGCAATTCTTGCACACACACCACGAGTTCAAGTTTGTAGCCAAAACTTCCATTTAATATCTTCTTCTTCATTCAAAATCAAGTGATGTCAGTTAAAATCCTTTATCTCGACCATTAAAAATCACAAAAATCCATAAAATTTATCATAATAGAAACTAGTTACCCAAGTAGGTTGGCCTAGCAAAAACCCTTAATCCATGCACAAATAATCCTCAAATTCCCATCACTAGGATGAGAAAAATATACTAATACCAAAAATATTTTTAGTTAACCTCTAAAAAATAATCAAATGCGTATAAAATTAAATTTAAACATCATCCAAGGTCATAATTATCACGAAATGATCATATTAAATCATTTAAGTGGCCGAGTGGCTCATTACCTTCACAAAACACTTGTTTCAAGGACTGTTTTCATATTTTGACCTCAAGATAACAAAAACCTAAAATATGGCATGTGACCATTCAATGGAAATACGAACATGTAGAACACTCCTAATCATGTTAGATCTCATTAAACAATCATATGGTCAAACCACAAAAACTTTTCTTTCACCAAATCAAGCTTCCCAAAATATGTTTTACAAGTGCAACTGGTTTGCACCATTCCTAACACATGAAAGACATAAACATTGATTAAATGGATGAAAAATTCCACCTTATTAACTTTTCAAGTGATATAAAGCACCACATAATCCATTTCATTCACTAACCAATTCAATCTTTCACTTAAAGAAGTTCTGTCTTGGAAAGAAAAAATATTATTGTCCACAAACTGACATGGAAAACATATAAAAACTCATCACCATGATACAAAAGTTATATCACTGAAATTATATGTGAATTATATTTCCAACACAACTTCAATCATCGTGTAGATCCTCTTGTAGCTCCTATAATGTCCAATTTACCACATACTGCTCCAAACTTCCCTTTGACCAATCAACATTAATGAGGCATACTTGATCCTCTATGACCATCACCATATCATAAGATAATAATGGATATCAATAAAAAATCACATAAATCATATAATGGTCACTTAGTTTACAACTCCTTTGGATAACCTTGTCACAAAATGAAATTCTTCATAAATTGACCTTCTTGAGTGGGGACCACTCATAATCATAAGCTCTACCATATCTTCCTAGAGATATTAAGGAGTCCTCTAAATTTTACAATCATCATCTAGGAAATCTAAGTCAATTATGGCCACTTAGGAAGAAAATATCCCAAACTAATTTAAAGCTAGGGTTTCAAACTCATAAAAAGTTATATACCTTCTTAACATTCTGTTCATAAAAATATGACAATGAAATGACGTCATTTTTTTTTTTGTGAAAACTTATAGACTAAATGTAGAAACATTCCTGAAATTTACAGGTCCCACACAAAGCACACAATTCGAAGTGAGCAACAGAAGACCCAATTCGAGATGGAAATGGCCTTGTTCTTCACCCTGTCTCACAAAACTAACATAACATGTAAAATAATGTTCATAGAAACTTGAATGTTTTCCCACACAAAAAGGATAAACCCTAAATACATCTCCATTCATCAAAATGTCACAAATATCTCTCAGTATATCGATCTTATCTCATTTGTATAGTTATCCCTTACGATTTTTTAGTGTAAAGAATAGGGTCAACTGAAACAACCTCATAACTCATCATGAAAACATTAAAAATTGTCATAACATACCTGGTACATAATTAATCAGCTATTTTCATACTTCCATGAGCTCATATAGCTCCATAACTCAATCTCCTATAATCGACAATGATACCTACTCTAAATGAGCACTTGAAACATAGTGAAAAACATGTATCTACACCCTGAAACCCATGTGAGTTCCAAAGAAATCTCAAAATAGGATCTCCATTATATCAACATGTTTCTCAAGTCATCAAAAATATCCATCCTCCATACACCATCACCTAGATTAGCTAGGTCACCCGAATAGGCTTGTAAGAACAATTAATCCTCACTGAATTAAGAAATAAAACCATAAACACCATTGAATCATCATGTCATAATCATCCTCAACATCCTATGAAAATACTCCATCATTGATTTTTCATTAAGGAGGCTTTGCATCAATGACATCACCAATGCAACAACATGTCAATAATCTCCCCTTTCTCATTAATGGAAAACCACTTGTACTTCTCCACCTTTTACATTAATGGAAAAGTAGTACCTATAAAAACTTGTTCTTCATCTTTATCAACTCCACAGGATCAAATTTTTGTTAGAAACATAAACCAAACATCTTAAACAAGCTGAAAATCAAGAAGTTTCTCTCAAAAATGATTTTAAGCATCATTTCAAGCATAAAAACACCATGGATCCCCTAGGCATAACATATACACCTCTTAAGAATTCCAAAAAAATATCAAGAAAACTTCATCATACTTTGATTTGGGGTAAAATACCATCCTCCACAATCAAAACATGCAAAAGTAGCCATTTCACACCTTAGAATTTTGTTTTTCCTTTTAAAGAACCTCAACAACATTGTAGGATACCTCTTCTTAAGACATATCACATGTGAATCATGCCGACAATGATGAGTAGGAGATACAACATCCTTCTTACCTTCATTTTCAGGCTTATACCATATTTACAAGGTAGAATATTTACTTATCTCCTACCATTTTGACTTCAAGCCATCACAAACATTGAGATCCCTCAACTGACCTTTTAGTGCTTTATATGTCAACTTTGATGAGGTCAAGAATCATAATCATGAAAATAAGTAGCATACCATGATTCCCCTTGACTTAAGACCACCATATCTATTATAAAATAATAAATTCAAACATATTACCTTGAGAACATGTCAAGATATTGACTCACCCACTTTGGAATTGCCCTAAATCTCTTCTTTTGTGATTCGATAGTCATATTTGAATGAGATTAGCCATTTTAGATCTTAACATGCTTACCCTTTAGGAGATACACTTACAACATACCTTCTATACCTTTAATACCTCTATAAAATATTTTAGAAGAAAACTTACATGCCCCCCGCCAAATATAGATCATGCATATTGTATATACCTATAGTTACCACCCTCTACACTATTTGTATCATGACAATCATAAAGGTGTCAATCATAAATTCAAATCTACATTCAAATTTATCAAGAAGCTTGCGCTTCAAGCACATGATTACACTAAGAGAACCTTCAAGGAGTAAAGCATGGACTCCCCTTTCATGAATACTTTTAACACACACGAGCAACATTTATAAGAATTGTAGCATCATATTAAATTGAATGTGAACTGTAGAGATATGTTGACAAAATCATGACTTATATATCTAGGAATTTACTTCTCTAGTACCCTATTACCTTGCTCAACATTTAGAAGAAATCAAGACATAGTACCATCTTCAAAATCACTTACATCATACAGGATAGCACTTAAAACCTATAGGATGCACTTTGGAGCTAAGAAGATCATTTGCGGTCATATCATAGTTCACGAGACACACATCTTCTTCTATAGAGTTAATATTCACTCTCTAAACCCTATAGAACAATTTAAGATCATCCAACATACCATGAAAAAATTACATAAGCACCGCATATATCGGGAGATGTCATACTCTACCTTTTTCCTACACATTGCACTTGTACAGAGAAATTTTACTCAATACCCAAATAGGAGCACAAAACCTACTTAGTCATTTTTGTGATAATATTAGAACACTTCAAGACTTTTATTCATTTTCACAAATGCATACTTACCCTTCTTGAGCTTCAGACCCATCAAAAGATGATTTAGACCAACTATTATTCCTATAATCGCTTAAGAAAACCATTGTAGCATTGATTTACCATGAAGTCTCTTATACGCTTCCACTACGATTTAAAATTTTATATGAAATAGATCATATGGAACAACCTTCTCTGAATTTGAACACCATATCAAGCATAATATACTCATGCATAACTATTTGGATGTCTCATAGCACTAAAAGGTGATCCACGGGTATGTGACTGATCATACATGCTCCAATGTAGTCTTCAAGCTTCAAAAAATTCAAAAGATCAAGCAATCACACCATTGAACCTTACACTGTCAAGTTTCATTCATTCATAGGTTTCACATTATTCTTCATGCCCTATATGCTTAGAAATTTCACTAACAACTATATATACCTTCTTCTCATCATCAAATACACACTTACAACCTACTAGCCTGGACCATGAAGAATCACACAAAGTTTTTACATAAACATTCATGATGATATCTTAACGATAAGGATACCCATTAGGCCACAATATTTCCTTTAAATATCCTTGAGAGATCACAAAAGGAAAGACATACCTAGTTAGAAAATTTAACCATGTCAATTAGGTCTCTTGGTACCTTCACCTGTGAAAACACACACGCCATAAATTTCATAAAATGATGGCCTTCTCCGGTATGAAACCTTCCAAACTCAAATTACACCTTGTCTAGATTATTTGTTCCAAAATTCAGCCCAAGACACCATCATTTACTCCTTCAATGACAAATGTTTCTTCATACCGCTTGCTTAGAATGTAGTATTAAGACTCGATCGGGATAGAGAAGCTTCAAAATGCCCAAATATAGATTTCAAGAGCTCAAAATTGGTAAAAAACTTATCCATAAACCATTCGATCATATGAAATCATAACAAGGTAAACCATATGCAAAAATAACATGTAGCACCTAAACTTAAACATTCCTCAATGACTATGACAAATCAATAAAGCACCATGTGTACTTGAAGAGATAACACACAAACCATGAGTCACCTTTTGAGACCCTTCAATGCTTTACATAAATCATAAACACTTTGAAATTTTTGACACAAACTTTTATGACTTATGAAAAACTCAAGAAACTCCATACAAGAATCACATTGAACAACATGAGATGACAAAAACTCAAATTCTTCTATCAAATCTCACTACTAACTCACTTAACACTATGTAAACCTGATTTTGAACAAGACGAGGACAAAAACAAGCTAAATGAGACACATTCATGTATATGGTGAATAGGACAGCTACATTGACCATAACAATCAACAACTTCCTTCGAGAAAATGAATCTCATTTCTTGCTACCTATCACACTTTTCTTGTCCTTTCAACATTTTTCGTGTGGTGAGATCACCGCCATCTTATCTCTTAGATACTTAAATGTGGGATTCGTAAGAGGATTTGTTAGTGAAGGCTTAGACAGATGGAATATGAATTGAATGCCTTACATTGATATTCAAAATTATTAGATATAAATACATCAAATCAATAACACTTTGCAGGGAACCATTGGGTAAGGTGAAGGAGAACCGTTACAAGTTAATGCCACGTAAACAATGTATTATTCTTATATTTGATAACATTTCCCCTAAGTAAATTGTTTCTTAAAACATTATATTTCTAGATAATGCACCCCGCTTATTCCAAACAAAAAAAAAGTTTATTACACTCTCTATGTAGTTGAATCACCTTTGAAGTGGCATGCCATCTTTCTAGCTTCTAGCTATTGGTGACACCTTGGTTTTTCCCCATAGGATTACAAAAACTTGGAAGTACTCGAGCACATCCATCCATCGAACACCTTGGTGGTTTCCGATTTCTCTATATTATCACAAACCCATATGTTTTTCTCGATTGCAGTTAACCACGAAGCCGGGAGGTGACTTGATGTTTCATCTATACACTTCGATGATTTTCAGATTTCAACTAACACTTTACATAGGAACTAAATTCTACTCGAGTAAATTTGATCCTCACAATGTCCTTCATTTAGGAGGTACCAAATTGGAAAATGCTCTGCATCTTTATTGAAAAACACTAAGCTCAACAAAAACAAAAACGTCACCAAATCCATGTTGCAACCCCATCATAATTGATGATGAGAGGACGCCAATTGTCCTCCGACCTTGCTATATCCTCCAACCTCCAATATGTTTCTACTTGGTTAGAAGTATGGCTTTAAAGCTCATTATTATTTAAAAACTTTACATACGTCTTTGATCTCCTATACGCTGCGCACATGACCGACCATTTTTCTCACTAATTTATTCTACGTGCGTATGCAATAAGGTAGTTTTACTGCCAAGTGCTCAACCAATGAATTGATGGCTCTGCTTTTCGTTATGCTACTTGCTACCTCTCCACTCTTATTGCAATTCTCTTATCACCACGCTTCCTTCATATTGTACATCTAGAAAACACATGTCAAGTGGGTGAAATCTCACGTGGAGGTCAATGAAAGGAATATAGGCACAAGCCGTCTTAGACGGGATGAAGAAAAGGATTTTCACCACTTTCTCTGCCTTCAATATTGTGCCAGAATGAGAGTGAGAAGAGCAGTTTTTAATTCTGGAACAACAGAACAGGTCTCCACTTTTGCACTCCATGCTTCTCCCAATCGCGTCCATGCCAAACTACCAAAGGGAAAAATTCTTTCACCACTTTGATTTGATTAGGAGTTTCCAATTAATGACACTATTCACATTTCCCACGCATTCTGTAGACAACAAAAAAAAAAGCAAACTTCCTAAAGGACATAAAACTAATTCCACATTTTAGGAAGGTCTCTGGTCTTCACCAAAAGGAAAATCGGTAAAACAAGGAAGTTTCAGATCAAAAAAATTCACATGCCGCTCCGTCTGTCAGGGATCTCCACATTTTGTATGAATGCCAAAACTGTAAAACCAGCAAAGCTCCAAATGCAGGTCCTTTCTAATACTCCACACAAAAAATAGAAAAAAAAACTCCACGTTTCCACGCAGGCAGAGGACGAGTGCTCTGACACCAATAGAGGCTTAGACAGATGGAATATGAATTGAATTCCTTACATTTATATTCAAAATTAGCAGTTATAGCTAAATCAAACCAAGAACAGTTTGCAGGGGAACCATTGGGTAAGATGAAGGAGAATCGTCAACAGTTAATGCCACATATACAATGTATTATTATAATATTTGCTTATAGTCAGAATATCAGCTACTTCATCCTTTGTATACACATTCTCCAATTTTATGCAATCCTTACTAACTTGATCTCTTAGGTAATGATACTTAATGGGAATGTGCTTTCTCTTATAATGATAAACTAGATGCTTTGACACACTGATTGCACTAGTGGTATCACAAAGAATGGGAGTAGGTCCAAAACAATTCACCTTGTAATCCTCCAAATTTTACCTCATCCACATAATCTAACAACAATAATGAGCATCGGCTACATGCTCAGATTTATAGGTTGAGAGTGCCACAAGAGATTACTTCTTGCTTGACCAAGAGCTAAGGCATCCTCCAACAAATAATGCACCACCACTAGTATTTTTATATGATCCATACTACCTGCCCAATCAACATCAGAGTAGGCTCTTAATTAAAAATTCTCACTTCTTAGATACCACAAACCAAACTCAGGAGTCCCTTTAAGATATCTAAAGATACTTTTCATTTCTTGAAGATGATGTTCGCTAGGATATTCTTGGAACCTCGCAACTAGTCCAACAACTTGTACAATTTTATGTCTTGAGGAATTTGCATAAAGAAGGCTACCAATCATTGATGTATAATCAGATAGATTCACTATAGGTTAATCATCCTCATTGCTAAGTTTCCATCTTGTAATGATAGGAGTACTAACAGATATGCAATCATCCATTTGAAACTTCTTGAGAATTTAATTGATGTACTTAGAATGGAATATGAATATATAATTGTTCGATTGATTGACTTATAGTCGAAGGAAGAAGGAGAGTTCACCAAGCATAGAAATTTCAAATTCTCTCTGTTCATAGTGTTAGTAAAACAACGAGTCATGTGTTCATCACCTCCACCAAATATAATATCATCCACATACACAACTACAATCATTAAATGATCTCCTTCACTTTTATGTACAATTTGTTATCAGTAACACCTTTCTTGAAACCTTGCTCAATCAATTATTTATTAAGCCTTTCATACCAAGCTCTAGGTGCTTGCTTTAGGCCATAAAGAGCCTTATTCAGTTTGCATACATGATATTCCTTATCAATCAAAGAAAAACCATTAGGCTGCTCCATATATACTTCCTCATCAAGATATCCATTCAAAAAGGCATTTTTACATCCATTTGATAGACCTTAAAACCTTTAAATCATGCAATGCTAAGAATAATCTGATTGCTTCCATTCTAGCTACAAGAGAAAATGTCTCATTAAAATAAATTCCCTTAACTTGATAATATACATTACAAACCAATATTTATTTATTCTTATTACTTCTCCATCCTCATTTAGTTTGTTTCTAAACACCCATTTAGATCCAATCACATTCTTATCTTTTGGTCTAGGTACTAATTCCCAAGTCTTGTTCTTTTCAATTTGATCTAACTCTTCATTCATATCCTTTATCCAACATTCATCTTTTCTAGCTTATACTACATTTTTAGGTTCAATTTTTGAAATAAAATCAAAGTTCTCTTGATTTTGAAGACTTACCAATTTTCTCCTTGTAGTAACTCTAGCATCTTTCTTTCCCAAAATCTAATTTTTAGGATGATCTCCTCTAATTTTCTTTGAGCGAGCCTTGGTGTCTTTCCTTTCTTCCTTATCATCTTCTTCCTTATTTTCTTGAAAAATATCATCTTCTTATTGTTTGAGGTCATCCTTGTGTGATGTTTCCTTTGACTTGGAATAATATCTCATAAGATAAGATTCATCAAATTTCACACTTGCACTTTCAACTATAGTTTTCAACCTCTTGTTATAACAAATATAGGTTGAACTTCTTGAGGAATAACCCAAAAATATACCTTCATCATATCTGGAATCAAACTTACCAAGATTTTCTTCAGTCCTTTTGATAAAGCACCTACATCCAAAGACTCTAAAATGTTCCACATTGGCTGGTATTCCTTTCCATAGTTCATATGGAGTCTTGTCACTATTCACTCTTAGTTGACATCTGTTAAGAATATAGAAAATAGTAAAAATTTCTCCCTTCCAAGTATCCATTTGATAATATAGATTCATTTAAGATGGTCCTTTCGAGCTCTTAAACAGTCTTGTTCTTCCTCTCAACCACCACTTTTTTTGGGGAGTCCTATAAAATGAAAAATTGCCTCTTAATACCATGAACTCTACAAAAATCATCAAACGGATCATAAAAATACTCACCTCCATTATAATATCTATTGCACTTTATTCTTCCACTCTTCACATTTTCACTAACAAATTTGAATGACATGAAAACATCGAAGAAATATGATTTGTTTCTCAAAAATGCTACCCAAGTATATCTAGTGAAATCATAAATAAGAAGCATAAAATAGTAATCACCTGAAGTAATTTAAGTCCTCATAGGCCCACAAAGGTTATTATGTAAGCCAAAGTGGACTTGTGGTTGATTTTTTTCATTATTCTTGAATCTTGCTCTAATTTTCTTTCTATGTAAGCATGATTTGCACAAAGTATCCTCTGGTTTGCTGATTTTTTGCATATTTCTCACACAATTGTTAGAGCTGATCTTAACAAGATTATCAAAGTTTACATGGCCTAATCTCCTATGCCACAACCAAAAATCATTCATATTACTCATAAGGAACTTTTATTTGTTAACTTCCTTAAGAATATACATGTTATTGTTAGTTATTTTTAGTTTGCAACATGTTTACATGTTTCTCATTTCTTAATTTTGCAAACCTTCACATCAAGGGTTAAAACATACCATTTTCTATGCATTTGGCTCACAATGAGTTTATTTTTATTCAATCCTTCAACATATAACACATCCTTGGTGATGATTTTTCCATTATCCAAACTCAAAGAACCTCTCCCTAACATATTTAACACAAAAGTTTCCCCAAACCTTATTGATCCTAAAGCATTTTTCCTTAGGGTTATGCAATTACACTTATAAATTGTCATATGAGATGAGCATCCACTATCAATATACCAAAAATAAGTTTGATCAATACCACATACTTCATCATGCTTCAAGGTATAAGAGAGAGATGCACAAATTCCACAAATATCATTCCATATACCAAATCCTAAGGGTTTCGAATAAGCCATCATACCGATTAGTGGAAACATACACACTTTCTCTTGATGATTCTCAATAATAGTGCTTCAGAAGATCTCCTTTCAAGGGATTAGACTTGTCCAAAGGATATTCTTTTATACCAATTGTTGGAAGCACAATAGACTGAGGGGGTGAATCAATCCTTATAAAATTAAATCATATTCAAGATTTTCTTATTCAAAAACAAAAGATCACTTAACCATCCATTAATGTGTATGCATTATCAAATATCATATATGCAATGAACAATTAATAAGAGAAATAACAAAACACACAAGATATAAGTGGGAAACTCTAAAGGGGAAGAAAACCCACTGAATTTTTTTATGATATTACACACAAAAAAAGACTTAAGTGAATATTACACATCAAAAGAGATTTATATAGTGAAACACCAACCCCAAAAGGATTACCAACCCCTAAAACATTTTTGATAATACTCACAACAAGAGAATTGTATGAATATGCCTCAACACACAATATTTTGATGAAGTGTGATGACTTAAAATATCTTCGCAGCAAGTAATGTAGACAAACTTTAAACACGCACACAATCAAGATACATTGTAATACCTTGAACTCAAAGAAAGTAACTTATCTTCTTCATTATTGAATGATGAATTATACTATGTCGTAAATAAGAAAACAACTCCCATATCTATTTTCCAAGAATTATCTAACTAACTTCAATTAAATGTAATCTAGTTGGAGACATTTACTATTTTTAGCAGTTTATTAGAATCGCCATTCTTAGTAAGTTTGCGTGCTTATTTGCATGACCACACGAATTTCCAAACATACTCTACATGCCTAAATTAGAGGAAATTCCAAATTTCTAAACTACTATGAATGTAAGAGACTAAAACTAATTAATTCCCTAAAATAGGAAAAAAATTGAATTGAAACATAAATCCTATTTTTCGACCCCAGGATGGTGTATTTCGGGCCCGAAAATGGCTGAAACCAGAGGGCGTGTTGATTGGTATATTCATCTCGGTGAAACAAGTGGTTTAATAAAAAGTATTGAAATGGACATGTGGATCAATACTTATGTCCATTTTTCACTTTTGCTAAAAATAGTGCATTAACAACTCAACCGATGGCAATCAAAAAAATAATCTCCAAACACCTTTAAACTCTTTCTCATACCATAGGTCTTCAAACTTGCAGTTTATTCACTTTTAAATGTATCAAACCATTATACACATGATTTTTGTAGTTCTTCAACCTATCACACACTTTATCATCTCTCAAATCATGCTCATAAACCTGCAAAACTATCACACCTAGGTCACCCTTCTTGCACACACACCACTAGTTCAAATTTGCACCCAAAAATTCACTTTATAGATTCTTCTTGATTAAAATTCAAGTGAGGTAAGTGTTATACCAAATTCTCCCCCAGAAAATTTGTCAAAACAAGCCTCGCACATAAAGAAAATATGATGGGAATGATTGAGACCCATGAGCTCACGTTCCAGAATGACAAATAAAGAGAAAAATAAGCTTGATCCAAGGAACGCAGGGTCTAAATGTTGCTGAATGACACAAATGAAACCAAAGGCCCAAAAGAGTAAAAATGACCCGTGCAAGAAGAAATTCAAGAAATGGCCCCGTAGAATGAGTCGTGCTTCAAATCCAACAAACAAGTTATAGGCGGGCTCTAAAATGGAATAGCAGGGTTGGGGAGGAGAAGCAGTGTCAAAGAACCAGAGGCTCAAAGGAAAAGAAATGGAAAAGGGTCATAGTCTTTGGGCTCTATAATTCACTCGTAACGCAGCCCGTAATTGGCTAGGTATAGAGAGTCATCGAAGGCTACCAAGTGTCCAAGTGGCACACCTCCAAAGGTTAAATCCAAAAGGAGACTCAAACAAACGCCAATCCTCCACGTGTCCAGAGGTCCCAAAAGTTACACCGGCCATTGAAAATTCTTTGACTCAGCGGAAGGTGCCAAGTGTCCAAACAACACACATTCAAAAGCAGGACCCTGAGTGGAGACTCAAACTTGAGCGAGTCCTCCACGTAGCCAATGGTCAACAGAGGTCAAAAAGCAGAGGCAAGCCAACGGAGAGAGCCAAATTTCTGCATGGCACTATCTTAAAGGTAGAGTGTGGAGGAATTTTTCAGACATGCATGAAGCTGCCACGTGTCTCAGGTCGGGCACAATGTCTTCGCCAAACATAAGGGACCCAGGAAAAATAAAAAGGGAACTTGAGGAGCCTGTGAAATCCACCACGTGTTCTATTGGTACAATTTCAAGAGCGAAGGTAGGGTGAAAAAAATCAAATGAGTGCGGGGCTACCACATAGACCAAAGATGACAAACTCTTTCAAATATTGCGTGCCCGCTACTCAAAATTTCAAATGGCCATATCTTTTGACTAGAAACTTAGATTTGGGCAGGAGAAGACTTTTTGGAAATGTCTTAACCCTTCTATGTCATGGAAACAAAAATAATCATTCTTAGCAAGATTTTTGGGTGAAAATGGAAAAACATCTTCCAGGACATTAATGTTGAATCTGATTTCTTCAATTACCAGCTTAGATTTTAATTTGATCCGCTTAGGGATTCAAAATCGGACAGATTGTAGGTAGATTTATAGGGGGCATTGATTAATGGTGGTTGAAGCTTTCAAGGAAGGATTCAATGAATATATCAAGGTGGTTGAAGCAGGATTCAAATTTTCCCTCTTCTCTCTCTTATTATTTCTATATATTGTAACACTTCTCATTTTGAGAAGGAGAGACATTCTGGGTGTAGGGAAACTCACAAAGTTGTTTCGAATCCATTTCATTGTGAGGCCTTATCCAATGCCTAGAGAATGTATTTGTGCCTCTGAGCACCACATGTAATAGTTTGTGCACCTTACAGAGCAATAAAATCTTGCTTTGTGGCATATTTCAACCCTTGGCATTGTTCTTGTTGTTTCTCTATGCCTCTTTATCTCGTGTTTTCCCTGTGCATGTATTTCACGTTTGCAGGTGCAGGATATTGTGCTTCATGGAGTTTCTATGGTGGATTTTGTTATGGGTCCGTGTCACTTCTGTCTGACCTCCCTCAGTCCCCTTTCCCTGTTTCATTCGCCCCTCACATAGAGTATCTTGCACTCCCTTTTCTGGTGTATCACCGCTTAGTGTAGGCTCTTTCACCCTCTCTCTTTCTCTCTATCACCTTGGAATGATTAAACTAGGATAGAATAGGTTATTTCTGCATCGAGTAGCTTGCGGCTAGTAGATTAGGAAGTAATAACCAGATTTCTCGGGAGAGCCATCTCGTGTTTGTAAGTCCCACAACTTTAGAGATGGTCCCATGTTGTGCAATCACACTGAATGCCCCACTCCACACCTAGGCCATTAGGGGGTGCTATTATTCTACACTAACATTAAGTTTCCCTCATTTATATCAAACATTAAAACTCAAAAACATCCCATACACTTTAAAATAACAAAAAAAGTTACCCAAGTAGGTCGGCCTAGGAAAAACATTCATCCATGCACCAAAATTCCACAAATCCTCTACCATTGATGAAAAACATCTCCTAACACCAAAAAGTTTTTATTCAACCTCTAGAAATTAGAAAACATGTTAAAAATGAAATTTAAACATAATAAATGCTTTCAATTATTATGAACCAATCCTAATATTTCATTTAATGGGCCCAATGGCCAATTGCCTTCAAAAAACCCTTATTTCTAGCACGATGTCTTCATCTTTTGGCCTCAAGATCACATAATAACACCTTAAATATGGAATTTTAATACTGATTGGAAATTCTAAACCTATATAACACTTCAAAGAAAGTTATATCTCATTAAACAATCATATGTTGAGACTGCACCAATGTTTTCCTTCACCAAATTAAGTTGCCCAAAAAGTAGTTTTATAAATGCATGAGGTTTGAAGCTTCCATAACACATTCAAGACCTAAAAATAGATAAAATATATGACACATTAATCTTGATTCACTTTCTAGTTTATATAAAGTATCACCCAATCCATTTCATGCACTAACTGATTCAATCTTTTAGCAAAAGTCGTTATGTTCGGAAATCCAAAAATATTATTACCAAAAACTGACTTGGAAACTATATCATAAATCATAATCATAAAACAACTATTATATCAATATAAATATATATAAATCACTTTCCAACACAATTTTAATCACCTCCTAGAACCTCATGTAGTTGCTTTCGCAATGTCTAATTTATCATGATTTCTCCAAACTATCCCAAAATTACGCTTTGACTAGTCAACATAAATGAAGCATACTTGACCATCTAAGAACATCCCCATGTGCTAATATCATGATGGAGATCAATAAAAACTTTCATACATCATATAATGGTTATTTATTTTGTAACTCCTTTGGACAACCTTGTCCCAAACTGAACATCTTCAGAGACTGAACTATTTGAGTGGGGTCCACTCATAACCATAATATCTACCATACCTTTATGGAAATATGAGGGATTTATATACATTTTCAAGAGTCATTGAGGTACTATCAATAAATTCTATCTACTTAGGAATAAAATATCTCAAACCACTTTCAAGCTAGGGTTTCAAACTCATAAAATGTTGTTTACCTACTTAACATTCATAGATAAAACACTTTGAAAATTAAATGACATTTGTATTTTTGTGAAACATTCTTGAATCAATGTATAAACATACCTAAAAATCAACATATCCCATGCAAATCACATAATTAAGGGTGAGCAATAGAAGATCCAATTCAAGTTGGAAATGACCTGTTCTTTACCATGTTTCACCACAATTGACATAACATACAAAGTATTCATCACAAAAACCTAAAAATTTTCTCATAGCACAATTACACACCCTAAAAAAATCTCCAAGCATCACCATGTCACAATATTCTCTCAATATCTTCATCCTATCTCATTTTCATAGCTAGCCCTTACATTTTTACTTTGTAAGGCTAGGGTAAATTGAAACAACCTCATAACTCAACATGAAAGCACACAGAATGGTCCTAAAATACTTGGTACATCATGAATAAACTACTTACATTCATCTATGATCTCATATAGTTCCATAACTCAATCTTGTGTAATCTAACAACCGTATCTACTCCAAATGAACACTTGAAATATAGCCACCAACATGTATCTATACCCTACAACTCATGTGACTTCCCAAGAACTCCCAAAATATTCTCTCCATAATATTGACATGCTTCTCAAATCACCAAGAAGCTCCATCATCCATGCACCATTACCTAGTCTAGCTAGGTCACCTAAATAGGCTTGCAAGAAAAAATAATCCTGATTGAATCAAGCAATGCAACCGTGAACACCACTGAATCATCATTTCATCATCATCCTCAACATTCTCATACCCTACTCCATCATCCATACTATCATTAATGATGTTTTTCATCAATGACAATACCTATGCAATATCATGCCAACAATCTCCCCTTTTTCATTGATAGAAAGTCACCTGTACTTCTCCCCCCTTTCAAACTAATGAAGAAGGAATACCTAGACAATATGGTTATTAATCTCTCTTAGCTTCATATCATTTCCTTTTGGTTATCAACATCAACCAAAGATCTCAAACAATCTCAAAATCAAGAATTTTCTCTCAAAAACTTATTTAAAGCATCATTTCAAACATAGAAACACCATGCACCCCTTGGGCATAACATTTAAACCTATTAAGAATACAAAAAAATATGAATAAAACATCATCATACCTCTTTTTTAGGCTAAAATACCAACATCAGCCATCAAAGCATGTAAAAATAGCAATATCACACCCTATAACTCTATTTATGCATTTTAGCAACCTCTATAACAATGTAGAAGACCTCTTCTTAAGACATATCACAAGTGAGTGACGCCAAAACATATGAGTAAGAGATAAAACATCCTCCTTACCTTCATTTTTTGCTTACACCATCTTTTCAAGAACAATATTGACTTATCTCTTACCATTTTGATTTCAAGCCACCACAAAGACTAAGATCCCTCAACTAAACGTTCAGTTCTTTATATGCTAAGGTTCGATTCGAGATCAAGAACCATAATCGTGCAAAGATACAACATACCAAAACTACCCATAGACTCAAAACCACCATATCTTGTATAAAATCATAAATTCAAGAATCTTACCTTGATAATTTGTCAAGAAATTGAGTTACCCACTTTGGCACTTCCCTAATGCTCTTCTTCAATGATTGACAATCATATTTGACTGAGATAAACTATTTTAGATAGTAACATGCTTACCCTTGAGGAGAGACAACTAAAACATACCTCTTATACCTTAAATACCTACATAACATATTTTAGAAGCAAAATTACATGCCCCCTTTCATATTTGGATCATACATACATCGTATATCATCAAGACATCAATCATACCTTCAAATTTAGATTCAACTTTGTCAAGAAACTTACACTTAAAGCATATGAGTACACCAAGAACACATTCAAGGAGTGAAGCATGGACTCCCCTTTTCATGAATACTTTATGAACCCCGAGCAACATTCATAAGAATTGTTGCATCATATTAAACTCGATATGATCTATGAGACATGCTTTTTACAGTCATGATTTCTATATCTATTCATTTTATTGTACAATATATTATTACCTTACTCAACCTTAAGAAGTAATCAAGACATAGTAGCATCTTCAGAATAACTTCCATCATACCTAATCTAGCACTTACAGGACCTATAGGATGCACTTTGGAGCTAAGAGGATCATTTAGTGTCATATGACAATTCACAAGACAAACATATGCTTCTTTGGAGTCAATATTGAATTTCTAAACCCTATAGAAAAGTTTAGATCATCCAAAAGACAAAGAATGAATTAAATAATAACTATATATCTCAGGATATTTCATACTATGGCTTTTTCTTACACACTGCACTGTAGAGACACATTTTTCTTAAGACCTAAATGGGAGAAACAAACATGATTACTCATATGTGTAATTGTCTTAGCACACTTCAAGACTTTTATACCTTTTCACAAATCCATATTTACCATTATTTAGCTTCATACCGATAAAAATATTTTCAAGACTAACTTTTAGACATGTAGACACTTAAGACATACCATTGTAGCACATATTAACCATGAAGTCTCTTATACCCTTCAAGTGTGATTTCCAATTTTGTATGAATTAGATCATATGGAACAAACTTATTTGACTCGAGCACCATCTCAATCTCAAGTATACTCCAGATATTTGGAAGACTTATAACATTTAGATATGATCCACAAGTCCTTGAATAATCATACAAGCTCCAACTATAGACATCGAATTTGGGTCACATGCCCCTTAGTACCCTACAATCTCATCACCTATAGACTCCAATCTGGATCTTTTCATACCCACTAGTGATGAAGAGTTCACGAGACTCCTTGATCATAACCCCACTGCTCTGCAGTACTATCTCACTCATTCATCCACCCGTGACTTATCATGACAGCTTGTATATGTCATGTCTATGTTCATTCCTCCTACCCTCACACTAACTTCTACATTATCTACTACTAGCTTATCCTTACCCTCTTCCACCTTACCACCCGTGGTTTCCTATCTTGACCCTACATAATCAGATTGCTGCACCTATGGAATTTTTCATGTCTTTAACATTTTTTTCTCCTATGATGTCAACCATGCCTTTATCAATCACCTTAACTTTAGCTCTATCTATATCGCCACCTCTCATATATCTATTACATCTTATCCATGAATGGTGATGGTAGACCATACTCCATTCCAAAACATTTTCCTCTCCATCCCACACTCTCTTCCTCTTATTTCTATGAGATTCTTTATGTCCAAACCACCTACCTACACTTGTCACCAACAACCCCTAATTCATTTACGCTTATTCAAGATACTTTCCATCTACATCTATGTTGGCCTACATACCTTCCTCACAATTTTATTACTTGGCACCATTACATACTAGGATGTCACCCATGTCATACCCTCCTCATCTACCCACTTATATTGTAGGGGTGCCTAGTCATCACAACCTACCAGTGATCTCATCAAAATGATGATGGAAAAGATGCAAACATTAGAAGCATATTTCTCTGGCTCACATAACTCTATGACATATGATGAGATTTGCAATGAGCCTATTCACTTGTTCATTCCAATTCATACATACCCTCCCCATTAGTAAATGCCTAAATTAAAGCGATGTAAGAGCAAACAATACTTGCAACAACACTTGTAGTATTTTAAACATGTGTGTTATCTGATCGCCCATGATGGTGCTTTTCTCTTGCGAACATTCACAATTACCTTGACAGACCCACTTTAGATTTCTATAGTGCCCTACCTTGACATTCCATATTTTCATTCAATTAGGTATCTCGGGATTTTTAGACCACTTTTCTATCAACATTGTCAAGAAGGTCACCATGACCAACTTGTACACCACATGCCAATACATAGATGAATCCATCCTAGATTTAGTCACTCATTGGAAAAGCTTGATCAACCAGCTCACATTCCAACTGCCTCAAACTGAGTTAATAGAGTTTTTCACTTGAGCTTGTGCTAGACACATCTCTCCAAATCTCCAAGTTCAAACCTTCTACATGTTTGACGAGGCATTCACCATGGCCCGGAAACTTGAAATTCATGCCATTGAAGAGAAGAAGATATAATTGTGTAATAAGAACACCGCATTCAAACCATATGATACATCTTCTGTTTTGAAACTACAAAATAATTATTCTAAAGAAAAAGGATCTACCAACGTAATAGTTTTGAAATCTGTCCCATCTCATCAATCTAGCCAACCAAAGCCTTCTTCTAATCTTTCTCCTATTCAAAGCTTTCAGTTCAAGCGAGAGCAACGAAAATATACTCTCATTGGAGAACCCTACTATTTAGTTTTAGAAAACTTCTAAAATCTTGAGCATTCACTCTTCCACCCGTCAAACAACATACTAGTTTTTACCCCTATCCTCATATGCCTACATGGTATAAAGAAAAGGATTACTGCAAATATCATTGGGGTATAAGACATAGCAAAGGTAATTGTATAACTTAAAAAAACATCATCCAAGAAATTTTAGTTAATGGATATCTCCTCTTGGATAATCCTAATCCACCGGCTAATCAGAACCTTCACATCTTCGAGAAGTTGTTCCGAAATCACACCTCATTATCTAATCAAATTGGTGAAACCTCAACCAATGACAGTAACATTTGTGATCTTCATGATGTTTTCCACATCATACCAACTCTTCATGCTCAATTTCCTCCTAATCCATCTATCAAGGATATTATTGCATGATCTCCTTCATCCACGGAGGGATGTGTTTCATCTACTAATTTAATCACAATGGATTCTCCCTTATCTTCTCCTTCACCCATAGAGAAGTCCACCATATCTTCCAATGGTTTCCCCACTCACCTCTCAACACTGAAAAACAACTCTAAGTACTTAATCTTCTACCCACGGAGATTCATAATCACCTTCTTCTTCGTCAAAATAAACACTTACCTCATCCAACTTTCCATCTCTCCTACCCACAACAGATCCATTATCGGTGCCCCTTCGATCGATTGGTGACGATTCTCCATTGGCTTTCAAGGATCTTATTGATTTTCTCTTGTCTCTTTTACCCATAGAGTCACGAAGTCAACCATTTACCTTTCTCATAGACATTCATTACTTGGATTACTATCAAATAAACATCACCCCCTACATCGGTGTCATTCTCACATTTTTCCAACCATTGGGATTATGTTGACACTTCCATGCTTTTGGGGATATCTTCGACTATCTTTCTTAACTCAAATGAAAATTTTGTCTCATTGATAATTTCAGGATATATCTAAAGGTGTTTGGACATCCAAATCCACCATGCCCTTACTAGTTGTAGCGACCCCTTCTTCATCAACCTCACCCATACCAAAACATTTACAATTAAATGAAATTTTTCCTATGCCTAAGACCTTACTTACACCTATATCTTCCTCCACGTCAAAACCCATTACCACATTGGGAGTCATGCCGACATCAAGTCTAGTTCATCCTCTTGTCAAACTATATTTAGCCATGTTCTCACAAGTCATTGCAAAGACTATTCCCCCACTTAAGAATAAGACCCAACCTCTTAGGATGCATACACTGGATTTAACAACTACCCCTTTGTCACCTTCACCACTTCCATCTATCCTAGGTCCCCACCCATAAACCTTGGTGAAAAACTTAGCCAAATGACCTCCTACCAGAGTAAACCAAAAGCATAGTAGCTTGCGTTGTTGACATTTTTTTCACCATGTGTGAAAGTGGTCAATCGAAAACTTATAACTTTCACAGTTGGTTGGGTTATAGGTTTAAGATATGTTTTGAGCAGCCATCCTGGAAAGGGATACAATTTTAATTACTTTGTTTTGGACAAGATTGGAATTCCATGCATAAAATTATCACCTAAAAGTGTTGCCCTGAAGGAAACACTTTGTGTATACCGCCTCTCCAATTTATCATCTTCAGCAAGACAGTGTAGTAGCTTGGGAAGACTGCTGTAAGGCCTTGGTGAAGGTGGGAAAGATGGCATATGTAGGGTTTTAGGTTTTGAAGCAGCAGTCTCAGTTGCATGTTTGGAGCATAGAAAGGTGCAGTTTTATAAGCAATTTGCATTCTCAATGAGCATACAATAGGTACACTTGATTTTAATTTATTTATAATATTAAGTGAATTACTTAAGTGTTCTGAGTTGTATAAGTTCATTTATTATCCATACAAATGAAAAAAGTACATAAAAGAAAGGACATACATCTCATTACATGAAAATAATTCATTTATTCATGAGGAATAACAATACATTAAACCCACACAAACCGTGGGAATAACTCTGAAAAGAAAGAACAAGAAATGAAAGTGCATATATGTAAAATTGTGAGTAAAAAAGGAATGAAATCCATCATTTCATTTTAGATGGATTTCCTACAGTTCAAGTTGTCCATTGTATTTGCTGCTCCATCATCACCATATTTTCTAGCCACTGTCATTGTAGCTGAAAGGGAAAAATAAACCAATGTCAAGCTTTGGATCCTATACTAAATTTGTATTCACGCTTTAAATAGATGAATTTTAAAAAATGAACTTGAAATCAGAATTCAGAAACAGTGTCACAGAGTACATATCACTATCATTTGGGAGCATTTAAAATTCCACTTTCATATCCATATTAGGAAAGATAAGATCAACTAGATGATAAAAGAGAAGCCTATGGTTTTCATATTTTCTAACAAATTGATAAGTGTATGGTACAAGTAACATATTACAACTTTCAATAAAATAATTTCTTAAAGGTCAGTGATAGAATCTATAAGTTACAACTTGCATAAGTAGAGATCTCATGGAAATTTGAGAAAAGAGAAAGAAACACATATTTCCAAGATCACTTGTCATTATGGCCATCAAAGAAGTTGCTAGTAAACCATCAAGAATATCAAAGTTTGTAAATATAGCTTTGAATTTGGAACTGGAACCTCAAAAATGCATTTCACACAAGGGATTTATTTATAGCCACATTACAAAAATTAGACATTATATAGGCTCAAAATGTAACTTTCAACTTTATTAGATTCAGACAAAGGCAATTTTTTGGTTATTGAAGAATTTATCAAAAGTATCATCTTCAAATGCATGAAGGAAAGACAAAACATAAGTTAAAATAGGGTCTCGTGTAACTCTTGCAAAATAATTATCAAAGGAGAAGTTTCATAGTAACACAATGAATCAAGACAAAGTTCCAATAAGAAGTCAAAATTGGGAGAACAAATTTTAGAAAGACAACATGAGTGTTAACAACCCGTCAAGGAATGAAAACTATTAAGAGTGAATAGATTGCCATCTTCTAAAAATACATGAAGTTAAGGAAAGAAGAAAAGAAAGTTAAAGCCAACTTATCAAGCTATATTATATGGTGCCAAATCATTGACAGATAGGAAGAACAAATATTCATAGTTTTGGAACTCAAAATACATCAAGCATCAGCTGAAATAGGGAAAATCATGGTGATTCAATACACATATCAGAGAATACAAAATACAGAACCCATTTTTGTAAAGAAATGGCAAACAAAAAGTATGTCAAGCTCGGATGGAGCTAGAAACAACATTAAGGTACATCTAGAAACACAACATTCAGATTTGGTGCCATATTTAGCTCATGACTTGTAATAAAAGCTGAAATATCAAAAAGTCAAATCGCCACGTTATTGAGTTTGGATAGAAAACACCCAAATCATGAAGCTAAAAAAATGATAGCTATGAAATCATCGGTTAGAGTCACAGGTCTGAAAATGTATTACCTCAACTGAGTGGTGGCGATAGTAAAAATGACAGATCAAAAGGATATATGAAAGGCATAATGAAAAAACAAACCCATAATTGTGCATTTTTTTATTGATGCAGATTCAAATGGAAATGACAACGGTGAATATCTAGAATGCTTATCAATTAACAAACGCTCACTCAGGACAAGAGAAATGGTCAATGACTTCACCCAAGTTGATAAATGGGAATTTTAGAATGACGTCTTAACGCACAATTTCAGGATTGAGACAACATCTCTATCAAAAGAAGCACGACTTAGATCTGATATAAAACCACAAAAAAATTAAGTAGATCTATACGATGTTAGATATCAATAATGATTTCAAGCCACATATATGAAAAGGAAAGCATGTAGTTGAAACAATAGATATCTCAAGGTATTAACTTACCTAGAATGTTCGAAAGCAACCTCTACAGGATATCCCAAAATCTCTAGCAAAGAACTTACCAAGCTCAAAGAACTCAAAATAAAAGGTGTACTTTTCATCATACCTAGAGACAATGATATCACACACAAATACGAATCACCACATAAGCTAAAGCATGTCGAACTAGGAGCCAAAATTTTAGATCCATTTTCAAAATAGAGATTCGAATAAACATTAAAATACGAGCTTACCTTGTATTTCAATGACATTGAATTTAGGTTTCTTGCAAATTTCGAACCACAAGGGGAGAATCAGAGCTTAAATGATGAGAATAGAAGAAAAATGCACAAGATCCAGCTCTAATATTAAAAAGAGAACTCCCAATAAGTTTAATCAAGTTGACCCAAGAAGACTCTAGTTTGAGCAACCAAGCACCAAAAGCGAGAGATCTCCATCACATGAAATGTCGACGGAAAAAAATATGCCAAGGATCTGCCCATTCTCCATTGCATGAGAGCTTGAAAATGATAACAATTTGGGTTCCAAGGGTATTTTCGCCCCTCGCACCCCCACCCTCCCCAACTCGAGGTTTGAGTTGATCTAACCTAACCGAGGTAAAATTACACGTGTCAAAAGAAAAATAAAACCCTAACCAAGGTTGGCTCTACAAACCACCAACAATACACAAGGGTCGGATCATCATTAGAGGGGGACCTTGTCCCAATTCATAATCATTGCATTGACCTGTCCAAGGTCTAAATCAAAACTATAGTATATACCGTGAAAATCCAAAGTGGAAGACTAATCAAATAATTGATATTTGATTAAAAATATTTTTGCAATGATGATAAGAAAAATGCCAACAACCATTGCATTGCATGAAGGGCCTAAAGACTATATTTTAGAGCATCATGATTAATCAAAAGGTGGCCAAGTGTGTATGGTCAAAAATATTTACTAAGTGCTAAGGTTGAGGAGAGGGTAATACATTAGCTTAAAGTTTACAAGATACCTTAAACTCTGCTAAGGTGATCTTGTACAAAGGAGGAGTTTCTATTACCACATGTGCAAACATGGCCCCAAAATCTATAGAGAAAAGTGTGCACTCATCACATGTGGTCCCCACAAAAGGAGGGTTTGAAAGTGAATAAATTATACTTGCAAAAGATATTTTTTATGTAACCACAAGAAGACAAATAGGTGCCATCATCAGAACTTGCAGGTGGTCCCCATAGAGGATGAATGCATGGGTGAATTATTTTTGCAAAGTATTGCAAATAAAGAAATTATTTTACTCACACACAAAGATTTATTCTTGCATGTGCATCCAAGGGGCAATATTAAAGTGCTAAATTTATCATAGCAAGTGGGTCAAGTTGCAGATGTCACATCATCAGCTAGAAGACAGAGATTGCATGCATTGGAGAAAACTTACTCATCAAGAAAATCTTATTATTAGCTAAGTTATTCATCCAACCTTGTTAAAAATAGAACAATCAACTGTAATTTGACTGAGTTGTATTTTTAACTAAGGATATCAATGCCTCATTATATTAGCATGTTTATTTTTATTCCTTTATTTATTCATGATAAAGGATAAAAATAGGATGTATGGCTAGTACAAATTTTAGTCTATTTTTAGGAAGGGTGGGATGAATAAACTTGTTATATATTGTGCGTAATAGAAAAGCACAAGAGAGGAATTTTGGACACAGGAGTGCTCAAGCAGATTTTTCCATTTTTTCCCTTTGAATGAGAATTAATAAATCTTCCTTTCCAATTATTTGTAGTGTTGTGTATACCTTATTATTTCTTGTGAATGTTAAAATTCCTTGATTAATCATCTTACCTTGCTGAAAATTTAGTAATTTATGCATAATATTAGTGTGCATGTTTATCTTAACAGTATTATTGTGAATCATTCCCTCAATACATCAAGTTTTTTTCCTTAATATTCTACTGAAAACTATTGGTTTGTGCATCCAAAATCCATTCTCAAATTAACTATGCATGTACTCGGTCAAAGATATCCACAAGTTTGGTGTATCGCCCAGTTTTCAATTCATTTACAATCATCTTTTACCCTCAAACCCCTAAAAATTAATTTAGGATACATCGAGAAAGGAGGCGGCCTTGATACCGAAGACTCACCTCAACAATTGTATAACCATAGACCGAGGTGTTTACATTGTATCTACGAAAGAGAGAGATTTAGAGTAAGCTTAGAACCCCCTGCAGTAATCTCTCTACAGGTGCACTTTTGCGAGATAACACCTACCTCATCAAGATCCTCTTTGGCACCCAAATTATGTACACAACTTACGTCTTTGTCATAACCTACATCCTTTCTACCTCCTATACCTAAACCGGCCCAAGTATCCTCATCATTACCTATGTTATTCCCTTCTCTTCAACTAGTACCTTCCACATTTCCTCTTACTATAACCTTCACCACAACTCCATTATCGCCTTGACTAACCCATCCCCTTTCGCCATCTACCTTCCCTTCTACATCACACAATTATTCTTCACCTTTACTCATGAAGGTACAACCAACACTTAAGAATCCACTACCCTCCAAAAAGGTAGTTAAACCTACACCACCTTCAATAACTAGTTCACCTATTATATCTTTACCCAAGAAGGTGCAATCAAAACCTAAAACCGTACTATCTACCAAATAGGTGGTAAAACTTACTCAACTTTTGATTCCACCTCTAGTGACATCTCTCCCACCAAAGTCACCCACATTTCCATTCGGACCCACACTCACTTTAAATTTTGATCCATTGGCGTGGTCTTACACCAACATCTTATCTTACTTTTTGGAAACCTCTTGTCATCACATTGCCACCGCTTAGAACTTAAAACCCACTCAAACCTAAACAAGAATGGTTTGACGATACCAAAATCTGTGCTTACCATTGTGTGTCGGGAATGATGTGAAAAGTTGTAAGGTTCTTATGACTATTCTTCTCCAACTAGGTCCTCTCAAAGAAAAATTTGACGATGATGATATTTTAGATGAGGACCCTATTCAACCTTCACATATCACAACACATCCTCCTCTCTTACCTATTTATTTTACCTCATCTCCACCCACAACAATTATATTGCCCTCAAATATTTGAGATCAATACTTTCTACATAAGAGAGCTAGACAAACATCCGCCAAAATGTTAATGTGCTGCATTGTTTTCACAAAGCTAGTAAATGCCCTCACCATATTTTTTCCTGTCTTGTCACTACAACTATCACGAATCACTTTCTCCTTTATCATAGATTAATATGGTTCAAATTTCCACGTAAGGCTAGAAGGACAAAGGAAAGGAGAAAATAACCAACTCATTTGCTACTCTTTTACCCAATATTCCATCTGAACCTACACCAAAAATCACCACTCGTGGACATAAATACCCTATTTGTGATAACGTTTCCCATAATATAATTCTTAAACAATTACACCAGTCTCCTCTCAAAATGTCTTTGTATGACCTTGTGCAAACCTTTAACTCTCAATGTCAGGCCCTCATTGAGGTCCTGCAATCTATTGAGGTTCTACCTAATAACCCTATGCTTGTTGCATCCATTATCACTCCTCACCATGTGGCCTCTCTCACCACTTCACCCCCTTCTCTACCCCCGCTAACAATCATCAAGTAGCCTCGCTCGGTTTCTCGATTATGAGATTCTACCTCTCAATCGGATGATCATGACACACACTATTTATTTCCATCTACACCTATAATATACATGTACGTGATGCTTTATGATTGATGATGGTGTCAATATTAACATCATTTACTTCCATGCATATAACTTGAGATGCGTATCCACGCCAATTACATGCATAATAACACGGTTATGTTGTGTTCATTCAATGATGCCATCACCTCCACCCTTCACACCATCATTCTCCACATTCGTGTATTCCCTGTGCCATTATTGAATTATTCAATGTCTTACGCGGGAATTTCAAAGACAACATGCTACTTGGCCAACCCGGATTCATGCCATGTGTTGTTTTCCTTCAACCTTACACCATTGTTTAAAATTAGAACATGAAAGCCACGCCTATACCATTCTAGCTGACCCTTCACCATTCAAGACTTGTAACATGTTGTATCGACCCAATGATGTCCTTATACCAGTTAGAGCATCTACCACCGCTACCACTTCTTCTTCAGCCACTACCTCCTCCACCACTTCTTTCGCTACATCTTTTGAAACTAACTCCTCTATTCCCATTGTTACCGCAACTTCTACACCTAACCTATCGACCAACCTATTGGTGCTCAAAATAGTCTCACCCCATTTTGCCTTTGAAAATCCATTGATTTATGGCCTCTGTCACATTTTATCCCCGTGTTGTGCCTGGGAAGTCTCTACTTTCCTTTGTTGCCATAATTAATCTTTCCTTGGGCCGAAGATCACGTATGGATCTATATTTTTGTCCTTGTTTCTCTGTTTCTCGAAGAGGTCTGAAATTTGGGTCTCTGTCCTCTATTCATTCAAAAACTCGGGCTTTCCCATTCTTTCCATTTTTTACAGTCGGGATTTTCTACCCTTGTCATTTTTCCCCAAATACTTGATGAAAAATGAATGGATGTAGCTATGAAGAGTGTATTTGAGCCTTGCAACATTTCTAAATCCTCGTTCTTGGAAAAAACTTCATCCCTGGGCTCAAATGGTCATGTTTATGCATTTTACGGTTTGTGGTGTTTCCCAGATCAAATTTGCATCCTGCATTGATAGGGAACGTCACTTATTTTGGTTGGTCGGGAATGCAGTGTACATACTTTAATTTATCACTTTTTGCTTTATTGGCAAAAAGGCAAATTTGGTCCCATGGCTCCACTCATTTCTGATTGGTTCTTTTGGTGCTTACATGGCTTCTTCTAACTGGATGGGGTGTAACGGGTTTCTTTCGACTTGTTCCTTTTGTTTACTTTGGCAAAAGGTTTGAACTCACCCGTGGCCCCGCTAGGCTTTGATTAAAGAAAATTTTAAGTGGTAGGGAAAATGTCTTACTTTGACCCCGCAGGAGGACACGTGGAAAAGCTAATAGTGGAGATGCGGGCCTTCGGAGGTAAGTTTAATGTTTTTCCCTTTTGGAAAAATGGAATAAGATTCTTAAATGGAAGCGCGCCCTCCAAATCATTTTGAAACCTTAAGGTTTTTGAAGTTGTGCCATAATGACATGTGGTGAGCCTGCGCTCATTCAAGGTCTCAACCTTTGGGGATCATCTCAAGATGTGCCATTATGACACATGGTAGTTTAAAAATTTAAAGTGGTGGGAAGCGGACCATTGGAGTTTAATTTTATTTTTTACCTCATGTCATCAAAAGGATTAAAATCTCAAAATGGCCCATAAGCTTGACAAGAAGGAGGTCAGGGTTGGCTTTGAAAATGTTAAGAGGTAGGAGGTGTACCATTGGGGGTAACTTGCATTTTCCCCCTGATATTCAAAAGATTAAAACATCAAAATGGCCCACAAGCCTAATAGAGGAAAGGTCAAAGCTTGCTCCAGTCAATGGCGGAGGTGTGGACCCTTGGAGGAAATTTGGAAAATTTTCCTTTTAGGAGAAAAGAGTTAAAAGTAAAAAAGGAAGCGTGGTTCCGTTGGGACCCACATTGGGACATGTGTCAGGATCATTTCTCAAGGGCGGAGGCACAGAGCAAAATGTGAAAATTTTACATTTTTCCAAAAGTTGTAAAAAGTCAAAGAAGAACCCGGGCCCATCTTAAAATGAATCTTCCACGTGGACGACCCAAATTCAAAGTAAAGATCAACGACAACTGAGAGTCTAAATCTGATTTTCCCCATTTTACTAAAACACACCTAGAAGTGTGAGTCTTCATGATTTCTTTGTTAGGTTGTGGAGCTTTTTTTCATGAATGAAGGTGTTGAAGACTGTATAATAAGAGTACTATACACTTTTCATGTGTCCTCTCCTAGGTTAGGGCGTAACCCTCGAAAAAAAAAAATTTAGGCGTAAATTTTTTTGGCCTCGAAAAAATTCACCTGACATATCGGGAAACGTGCTCTTCTCATATGGGTGAGATTTTTGACCCATAGGTTTATGGGATGGGTTTTCCCATGGTTTTGATACCCATAGTTTTGTAAAACTACTTAAGCGGTTGTCTATTTATATGGTTTTATGCATATGATAATGATATGAAGAACATTGTAGATGTGCTTTGAATTCGGTGTGAATTTTGTAGAGTTTGTTGAGCATAGATCCAAACAGATCTGGGTATTTTATTGAGAGAGTGGTGGTTTGTAATAAAATTTGAACAAGTGATTCTTGGTGGACGTAGCCCAAATTGGGTGAACCACGTTAAATATTGTCTCTTTGTGTTGTGTTATTTTATACTGTAATTTTATTTGAGATCTGTAATAATTTCTACATATTAGTTTCTATTGTTGCGATTATGTGAGGGATTATTCCGCATATTTTATCCCTTATTTCCTAACAATTAGTATCAGAGCCTGGTTTGGTTTGTTGAAGTGTTGAATCGTAGGGAAAGTTTTATCTTGAGTGGGAGCTATGGCAGATGATGGAAGATCTAGGGTTTATAAATTCAATGGGTAGAATTTCAGTCTTTAGAAGATGTAGATGGAAGATTACCTTTATCAGAAGGATCTTTATACTCCATTGTCTGAGAAGGTGAACAAACCTTCGAGTATGACAAATGCGGAATGGGATTTGTTGGATTGGAAGGCACTTGGAATGATCAGTTGTGTCTTGCGTCTTTAGTATTATTTAATGTTTCAAAGGAAAAGACTACAAAAGATCTAATGGATGCATTAGGGAAGTTGTATGAAAAACCCTCTGCCTCTAACAAGATATTTTTAATGAAAAATTTGTTTAATATGAAGATGTCTAAGAATAGTTCAGTAGTAGATCATTTAAATGATTTCAATACGGTTGTGAATATGCTAGCTTCGGTTATAATAGAATTTGATGAAGAAGTTAGGGCTTTATTAATTTTGTGCTCTTTACGAAAGTTAGAATAGCACAGTAATGGCGGTAAGCAACTCGGTTCAGCTAACTCAAAGTTGAAGTTTGAGGATGTTGTAGGGGTGATTCTAAGTGAGGAAATGTGAAGAAAAGATGCGGGAATCTTCTACTTGGGGTATGCTTTGTGAGTGGAAACTAGAGGGAGATAGAAGAATAGAGGAAACCGTGGAAAATCGAAAGATCGGGCAAGGTCAAAATCCAAGAACAAGATTGTATGTTGGACTTGTGGAAAGCACTGGGCATGCAAAGAAGGATTTGTTGGGAGCTTCGGGATAAGAAGAAACAACAGGAAGAAAACAAGGAGGAAAATGTGGCAATGGGTAATGTATGTCAGGATGCTTTGATTCTTTCTTTGCACAATATTGTTGAATCTTGGGTTTTAGATTCGGGGCTTCTTTCCATGCTACTCCACATAGGCATTATTTTGTTGATTATGTTGAGGGGATTTTGGGCATGTTTTCTTGGTGATGATGAGCCTTGCAGCATAGTTGGAAAAGGTTCTATTCATGTTAAGATGCAGAATGTGAATACTTGGCTATTGAAGGATGTTAGACATGTGCCTACATTAAGATGAAATTTGATATCAGCGGGGTAGTTGGGAAGTGATGGTTGTACTATGATATTTACAGCGGACTCTTGGAAGGTTACCAAGGGTGCTCTTGTGGTGGCAAGAGGTAAGAAGGTTGGAACCTTGTATTTAACCACTTATAGAACTAATGTTTGTAATCTTGTGGCTTCAGAAGTAGATACAACATTTTGGCACTATAGGCTCGGTCATATGAGCCATAAGGGCATGGAGATCATAAAGAAGGATTTTCCTAGATATACAGAAACATGTTTGGAGTTATGTGAGGACTGCATATATGGGAAACGAAGCAAGTAAGGTTTCTCAAGGTTGGACCTACAAAGAAAGAGAGTAAGTTAGAGTTGGTGCATTCTGATGTGTGGGGGTCGGCTCAGGTATCATCTCTTGGGGGTTCAAGTTATTATGTTACTTTTATTGATGATGCAACAAGGAAAGTTTGGGTTTATTGTATTAGAAACAAATATGATGTATTTGACACTTTTGTTAAATGGAAAGCCTTGGTAGAGAATGAAACAGGTCTTAAGCTAAAATTCTTCAGGTTAGATAATGGAGGGGAGTATTATAGCAATGAATTTGATGATTACTATTCTAAGAATGGAATCTACAGGAAAAAGATGGTTCAGGAACTCCACAGTAGAATGGGGTATCAGAAAGGATGAACAAAACAATAATGGAATGTGCTAGGAGCATGAGGTTACATGCAGGACTGCCTCTTTCTTTTTGGGTAGAAGCGGTGAGCACAGTTGTGTACTTGATAAACAGAGGACCCTCAAGTGCCTTAGATGGAGGCATACCTGAGGAGGCTTGGTATGGTAAGAAAGTTGATTATTCATTTCTTAGAGTCTTTGGATGTGAGGTGTTTGTTCATATAGACAAGGATGATAGGACCAAGCTAGAGGCTAAATCAGAAAAATGTACTTTCATTGGTTATGGTGGTGATGACTTTGGATATAAATGTTGGAGTATTAAGGACAAGAAAATCATTCGATCTAGGGATGTGGTCTTTAATGAGAAAGTCATGTATAAGCAATAGTTGCAGGAAAATAGGGAAGAATCCAAGAAAGAATATGCAGCGGTAGAGGATCTTCCGGATGGAAAAGTGACACATGAATCAATTTAGGAACCTCCTCAACAGGAACCCCAAACTCCTATATTGAGGAGGTCTTCTAGGGTAAGAAGAGAACTGAACGTTTTTCTCCTTCTCTTTATTATTTATTACTCACTGATAGTGGAGAACCAAAGAGCTTTGATGAAGCAATACGAGGTAGATCCGGGAAGAAGTGGGAGCAAGCCATGGATGAGGAGCATCAGGCTCTCATGGAGAACCAGACATGGAATTTGGTAAAGCTACAGAAGGAAAAATATCATTACTGAGAACAAGTGGGTGTTAGAGTCAAAGAGGAAGAAGGAGGCAAGAAAAGATACAAGGCCCGGTTGGTGGTCAAGGGGTTTGCACAAAAAAAATGTATAGATTTTGATGAGATTTTTTCTCTGTAGTAAAAATGACTTCTATTAGAACTGTTCTAGGAATAGTTGCAGCAGAAGACTTGCACTTAGAACAACTTGATGTAAAGACTACATTTCTCCATGGTGATTTGGAGGAGGAACTATATATGCAGCAACCAGAGGGCTATGAGGTCAAAGGTAAAGAGGAGATGGTGTGCAAACTGAAGAAGAGCTTGTATGGCTTGAAACAAGCTCCACGTCAATGGTATAAGAAATTTGATAGCTTCATGATGGAGCAAGGTTATATTAGATGTCATTCTGACCATTGTGTGTATACAAAGAAATTTGAGGATGGAAGTTATATTATCCTTTATCTGTATGTGGATGACATGTTGGTTGTAGGTAAAAACATGCAAGAAATAAAAGTACTCAAGAAGTAGCTAAGTGAATCCTTTTCTATGAAGGATTTGGGGGAAGCCAAACAAATCCTTGGTATGAGGATATCTTGGGATAGGAAGGAATGGAAGTTGACTTTATCTCAGGAAGAGTACATTAAGAAAGTCTTGGAGAGGTTTAATATGCAGGATGCTAAATCGGTTGGGACTCCTTTGGCAGGCCATTTCAAGTTATCAAAGGAGCAGTGTCCCAAGACAGAGCAGAGAGAAACCAAATGTCCAAGGTACCTTACTCATCAGTGAGTTGGCAATTTGATGTATGCCATGGTGTGCACTAGGCCTAATATTGCCCATGCAGTGGGAGTGGTGAGTAGATTTATGAGTGATCCAGGTAGAGATCATTGGCAAGCAATAAAGTGGATCCTTCGGTATTTGAGAGGGACCATGGGGATAGTTTTGTGCTACAGTGGATCAGACACCACTTTGTGTGGTTATGTAGATTCAGATACTTAGCTAGAGATGTAGACGAGAGAGGAGAGCACTGCTTGAGTTATGTTTACATTGTAGGTGGAACAACAGTAAGCTGGATTTCACGACTACAGAAGTTGGTGGCTTTGTCAACCACAGAGGCTAAGTATGTTGCTGCCATAGAGGCAAGCAAGGAAATGATTTGGTTACAACAATTACTTGAGGAGTTGGGGCATAAGCAAGAGGAAGGAAAGTTGCATAGTGATAGTCAGAGTGTTATACACCTAGCTAAGAACTCTGCTTTCCACTCTAGGACAAAGCATATATAGTTAAGGTACCATTTCATCAAGAAAACTTTGGAGGAAGAGAATTTGAAGTTGGAGAAGATTCATACCAGTCAAAATCCTGTAGACATGATGACCAAGGTGGTCACAAGGGAAAAACTAAAGTTGTGTTCAACTTTGGTTGGTCTTCATGGAAACTAGTGAAGGGTTGAGAAGCTTGCTCGAGAAGAAAACTAGTCTCAAGTGGGAGATTGTTAGGTTATGAAGCTTGTTTTCATGTGTGAAAGTGTTGAACACTTGTACACTAAAGTCTTATACACTTTTCATGTATCCTCGCTTGGGGTTCGGGGGCGGCCCCAAAAAAAAATTTAGGCGTAAATTTTTTTGGCCTCGAAAAAATGCACCCGACATATCGGGAAATGTGCTCTTCTCATATGGGTGAGATTTTTGACCCATAGGTTTATGGGACGGGTTTTTCCCATGGTTTTGATACCCACAGTTTTGTAAAACTACTTAAGCAGTTGTCTATTTATATGGTTTTATGCATATGATAATGATATGAAGAACATTGCAGATGTGCTTTGAGTTGGTTGTGAATTGCAGTAGAGTTTGTTGAGCATAGCTCCAAATGGATGCAGGTATTGTATTGAGAGATTGGTGGCTTGTAATAAAATCTGAGCAAGTGATTCTTGGTGGACGTAGCCCAAATTGGGTGAACCATGTTAAATATTGTCTCTTTGTGTTGTGTTATTTTATTAACGCAATTTTATTTGAGATCTGTAATAATTTTTGCATATTAGTTTCTCTTTTGTTGCGATTATGTGAGGGATTATTCCACATATTTTATCCCTTATTTCCTAACATTCTTGGTATTTCCTACATGCCAAACAAGAGAGGAGAGTTAATTTTTATATCTAAGTTTGGTGGAGGAGATCTGGAGATGTCTTTCACTATTAAAATGGTCTGACTATCGAGCTTGATATGATTTTCTTTTTTCTTCTCCGAGTATGTAAGGATCAAGATTTGATATATTTTAGGTGGAAGTGGTTGGCGAGTTGAAGAAAGAGTGATCTACTAGAAGGAGGAGTTGAATGCGGGAGATATTTGAAGAGATTTTCCCCTTAGCACCTGGCGACTTTTTATAGATCTGATTCTGGAAATCGTGATTGTGATCATGGCGGGCACTGGTAGCACTCAATGTCATGATTTTTGGGGGGAAAAGGGGCTCTGTTGTAAATGTTATAAATGGCACAAATTTTTGTGCAAATGTGTGGAGGTTAGAGTGTTAGAGGTTGAAGAAAATTCCCAAGAGGAAAACTTGACAAAGCCTGTCTTTTGAGAAGCCATCTGAGAAGCCCGTATAACTATTTTGTATTAATTTTTATTGTGTCAAGGTGGTTGCAAGTGTACAACCATTGACAAGCTCTGAGATTGTTCTAGAAACTTTCCCTGCTGATAAATTTAATCAAACTTGAGTTATTCTGTGTTGATCTTGAGCAAAATGTGTTTGTTTCATTTTTGAATGTCTGCAAATAAATTTTCTTATTCCTATTACAATATTGTATCAAAATCTATCTTAATCATACAAGTCTCAATCCTTGTGATAGTTTAGTGGCATTTGCAATTTCATTTCCTAGAAGAGCTTTCATCTGGGGATGAAATAAATGATTTAAAATCACTTTTCTTTCATTTGTTGACAGAGATTGTCTGTAAGCCTCTGGGTGTACCTTAGGCGTGATTGGGTTTGGATCTCAACACTTTGTTGGGTTTTCTAACTCGAGCCTTCATATTAAAATCTCATAGATTGTGTGAAAAGGTGCTAATCTGGGCCTCCATTGAAGCACATATTCTGGTTAAAGGAACATTTTAGCTATTCTAAAGCATTCTATTGATTAGACTTTCCATTTTGTAATATTTCTTAGAGATCTAGCAAATCAAGTTCATTCTGCCTCACCTTCCACCAAAATTATATTTAAAATAACTAATCCTACCCATACTACCCTCGTTTTTCTTGTGTGTGCACAAAAGCATAATTTCCATTACCAAAGCATGCAGAAACAATCCGGATTTCAAATGTCTTTAAAATATCTCCACTATCTAGAGTGACAACTCATGAGAGTTAGATTTTATTGCATTGATAATATTTTCTCCAAGGTTTCCTAAACAACTTCATTAGGAAGGACATCTCCATCTCCTCCATAAACAACATGCTGCAAAAGGGTTCTCTTACCTTGGTTGAAAGGCACAACCTAAAATAGCGAGGATAGATCAAATCCTCTTAAGGTGCTACCCACTCCTTTTAAATCCTAAGTGCTAAAAAGTTAGATATATTACTTCCCCAACTACAAAACGACATACATAATCATCTATCTGCCTCTAAGTGTCCTATTAAATCCATGATGTTGCTCGGCCTTTGAAGGAGATTAAATTTGGGTACCAACACAACCCATCTTCTTCTCAAACAACTAATGCTTCTTCTTCCCAAATTCACGGTGATTCATCCAATCCTCGCTACCGACATATCAACTACGATCCCTTAGAATGTGTTTTTAAATGCCTCACTTGGGGGAGTACCTCCTTTATAACATTGACACATTCCTTACTCCTCAAGAATATGGTAACCTTCACTTCAACATCCCCGTATGATCACGTCATACGCGAGGTTTTCCCCTACCCTTTACACCAACTTAATGTATGGGGACTCTAATATTCTAACTACTTTCTAGAGCCACCTTCCAAAAGTCAACCGTTTTCCTCCAACCTTCAATCTCTCACCAACCTGTTGCTTCACCCACACCTTCCTCCATCGTTTTCTTAGAAGGGATTTGAATTTGGTTTCTATGAACAACATCGACATACGGTCATTCCTGTGTACAACTCATAAGCCTAAAGAATATAATAGTATTGGATTTGCAAAACCACATTCTAAGAAGGCACGAGTCAAACTCATTGAGGAAGATAAACATTCCCCACCCCATTTAACACCTTTACCAATAGAATCTATGGATTGAATCCATTCCTCTAGCTTTTTTCATTAAAACAGTTTCTGGTACCTCTAACTTATTATCATGATGACAAGGCTCCCTCTTCTCTTCCCTTCCTATATCTTGACATGATCGATGATGATACCCCTTCTATTAACATCATTTAATGTTAGGATGATGATTCTATTCTCACTTACCTTGGTGTGGAATATTCTTATATTCACTAGTCATTACCTTTTGAGACATAAACCATGTTGAATGAATTGACCATCGAGATCAATATTCACACTCAAGATGACCTACACATTCTAAAATAGGCCAAGTATTTAGATTCTCCTAAACAAGAAGCTTTCAATTCTTTCCTTCGAGGATCCTAGCAATGATTTTCTTGGTCCTATGTTGATATGCTTAATATCGACCCAAACATTATGGTCCAAAATATTGTAACCATTCTTGATGCTAAACTTTGTGAAAGCGAAGCTGCGAAAAAAATGCATCGTCGAATTTCCCTTCTTGTGAAAGAAGAAATCTAACCTTTTTAAGTTTCCTTCATCATACCCATTGATTATCCCGAATGGATCTCTAACATCGTTCCTATAAAAAAAAGAGCAGAGAGGGACTTTTCATTTGCACATATTTTTGTAACCTTAACTTAGTTTTCCCTAAAGACAACTTTCCTCTACCTACTATTGACCAACTAGTTGATCTTACCGCTGCCCATGAGATGTTATCAGTCATGGATGATTTCTCGGGTTATAATTAATTATTGCTCACCCCAAAAGATCAACACAAAAGCGCCTTCATCACTCCTTGGTGGACCTTGTGCTATCTGTCATGCCCTTCGGCCTTAAAAGCTCACGGTGCTAAATATGACCAAGATATGACTTATATTTTTCATGACATGATGCAAAACATATTGGAAGATTATGTTCATGATATTCTTGCCAAATCTAAACATCGATTGAGCACCTTGTTGTCCTTAAATTTATCTTGATGACTTTCTCATCAAATCTTGTGCTCACCTTCAACTTTGAGAAGTTTGTCTTTGGTGTTCTCTCTCGAAAGCACCTTGATTTTATCATTTCTTTTCATGGCATTGAAGTTGATCCCACTAAAATAAAGGCTATTATCTAATTGCCTCAACCTAGTAACCTTTTTCAACTTCATAGTTTGCAAGGAAATATGTAATCTATTCATCACTTTAGTTCTCAACTTTTGACCATTTCCATCCATTTTATCATCTTCTCAAAATGGATATCTCCTTCAAATGGGATGATGTATTCCACAAGGCCTTCGACACCTTGAAACAATAACTACTCCAACAACATGTGCTCATTCCCCCTAAGGATGACCAACCATTTTACCTTTATATTTCTGCTACTTTTCATTCCCTGGGTGCCCTGCTCACTCATCGTGACAAGAAACATAGGGAGAAAGTGGTTTATTATATAATCCATATGTTTTAGACAACGAAACTAGATATAGTCACGCTTAAAAACTTTGTTTAGCTTTTTTTTTTTTCCACTCAACTTATCCATTACCTACTCAATCACAAAGCCTTTGTTGTCTCCAATACTCTCCCCTTACATTACATGTATGCTAATCCCTACAAACATCAATGTGTTGCATGTTGTCTCATGCTTCTTGTAGACCTAGATCTCGAATACATCTTCTTAGTACCCAAATTTAACTGCCTTCAAAGACCGAGCAACATCATGGATCAGACGGGACACTTAGAGGCAAATAGAAAATTATTTGTGTCATTTTGTAGTTGGGGAAGCAATCTAACGTCCTTGTTAACACTCAGGCTTTGAGAGGAGTGGGTAGCACCTTAAAAGGAGGTGATCTATCCTCACTATTTTAGGTTGTGTGTTTCAACCAAGGTAAGAAAACCAAATTTTTAACCTCTTGTTTGTTGAAGAATAATGAGAAATCCTTCTTTCACATAAATTTTATAGAGAGGACCTTGGGAAAGTATGATCAACACACTAGATCTGACTCTCATGAGTTGTCACTTCCAGATCATGGAGATACTTTCACAACAAGGCAAAGGTTACTAAAGACATTTGAGACCCTGATTGCATCTGCATGTTTTGGTAACAAAGATTATGCATTTTTGTACACACATGACAAATAGGGGTAGTATGGGTAGGATTGGTTGTTGTTAAATGAATTTTTGGTGGGAGGTTGGGTAGGGTGAAACTAGATTCACTAGATCCTTGAGGAACCTTACAAAATGGAAAGTCAGACCAATAGAATGCCACAAAATAGCTAAAATGTTTCTTTAACTAGAATATGTGCTTCAATGGAGGCCCAAATTAGCACTCTTTCACATAATCTTTGAGATTCTATCACAAAGGCTTGAGTTAGAAAACCCAACAAAGCATCAATATTTGAGTCAAATCACGCCTAAGGTACACCTAAAGGCTTACAGACAATCTTTGTCAACAAATGAGAGAAAAGTGATTTTAAATCGTTTATTCCAATCCCAAATGAAAGCTCTTCTGAGAAATGAAATTACAGATGCCACTAAACTGTCACAAGGATTGAGGCCTATGTGATTGAACCAAATTTGATACAAGATTGCAACAGAAAAAAGAAAAACTACTTGCATACATTCAGAAATAAAACCAACACATTTTGCTCAAGACAACACAGAAAAACTCGAATTTAATTAAGTCTATTAGCAAGGGAAAGTTTCTAGAATAGTCTCAAAGCTTTTCAATGGTTATACACTTGCAACCACCTTGACACAATAAAGCTTAATACAAAAAGAGATAACCTAGTTTCTCAGATGGATTCTCAAAAGACAGGCTTAGTCAAATTTTCCTCTTGGGAATTTTCTTCAACCTCTAGCACTCTGACCTCCAATTTCCAACCATTTGCATGAAAAATTTATGCCATTTATAGCATTTACAACAGATCCTCTTCCTCCTAAAAGACAAAAACGTTTAATGCACCAGTGTTCACCATGATTCTTTCGTGATTCTCAGAATCAAATCTACAAGAAGTCTCCAGGTGCTTGAGGGGGCAAATTTCATCGAATATCTCCCGCATTCAAATCATTCCTTTGTTATATCACTCTTTCTACAATTTTGCAACCACTTCCACCCCTAATCATCAAATCGGCCCCTTGTGTGCTCGGGAAAAGAAAAATGGAAGATCTGATTGGGCACGAAAGTCAGACCATTTTAATGGTGAAAGACACCTTCTAGATCTTCCCACCAAACTTCAGATATCAACATTAAATTCCTTTTCTTCTTGGCATATAGAAAAGACCAAGAAATCATGGAAACTTGCACTTCTAGATGTGTTTTAGAGAAATGGGGGAAATCAGATTTAGACTCACATCTTCCGTTGATCTTTACTTTGAATTTGGGTTGTCCATGTGGCAGATTCAAACTTTAAAATAGACTCGAGGATTCCCTTGAATTTTTACAATTTTTTTGAAAAATGGAAAAAATTTCCATTTTGCTCTATACCTCCACCCTCGGAAAACGAGCGACACGTGTCCAAATGTGATTGGAGTGGAACCGCGGCTAGATTTTGCCATTTTACTCTCTTTTTGGAAAAGGAAAATTTTCCAAATTTTCCCCATAGCTCCGCCCTCGAGAAACAAGCCTAACACATGTCCAAATGTGATTGGAGTGGGGCTGCACTTCCTTTTTACTTTTGACTCTTTTCTCTCAAAGGAATTTTTCCAAATTTCCCCAGAGCCCGCACCTCCATTGTTGATCGGGAAAAACATTGACTATTTCCCTCATTGGGCTTGCGGGCCATTTTGAAATTTTAATCCTTAAGGAGGAAAAAATCCGAGTTACCTTTGATGGTCCTTCTCCCCACGTTTCTAAATTTTCAAACCGCCATGTGTCACCATGGCGCACCTTGAGATGGTCCCAAAAATTTAATACCTTGAATGAACACGGGCTTGCCTTGTGTCCTTTTGCAGTGATGTCTATCCGAATGCTTGAAGCTCAGCAGAAGGTGCCACATTTCATGCTCCAAGGTAGTCTCCTTTTGGTCATTGATAAGTCTAGGAAAAAAGAAAAGTGAGTAGAGGCCTCCACATGTCAACCTGGCACTTCTTTAAAATGGAACTCAAGGGCCGGTCCACTAACATGCGCGGTTCCTCCATGTGTCTATATGGCATAACTTCAAGATGGTGCCCAAAGCAGAGACCCTGAATGAGCGTGATCTCGCCACATGTCCTATTCCACCAAACTATTTCAACTAATTTGTCTAAGTCCGAGCCAAGCAACACAAGCCTACATGTGTCCTCCTGGTGCTACTCCAAGGCAAAACCAAAAGTAGATCTTTAAATGAGCGTCGTGCCTCCACGTGGACACATTTTGAGTTAAGGATTTCCATGAATTTTTCTAAGTACCTAGCTGAGCCGCGTCCAACCAAAAGGTGCCATGTCCCTTATAGATACAAGGATGCAAATTTGACCGGGAGAAATGCCCATCAAACCGTAAAATATAGAAAAATGACCATTTGAGCCTAGGAATGAAATTTTCTTCAAGGACAGAAAGTTTAGAAATGTTACAAGGCTCAAATATGTTCTTCAGGGATGCATCAATTCATTCTTCTTCAATTATTTAGGGAAGAAATGATAAGGGAGACAAATCCCGACCATGGAGAATAGAAAACATGGGGAACCCAATTTTTGATGAATCGAGAACAGAGGACCCAAATTACGGACCCTTTCGGAGGAACGAAGAAATGAAGAGACAAACATGGACCCATAAGTGATCTACAACCCGAGGCGCTAAAAATAGCAACAAAGACTGATTAAGCTCAATAAGGGAAAGAAGAAAAAGACAGAGGCTATAAATCGATAGATTTTCAAAGGCAAATTAGGGTGAGACCATTTTGAGAACCAACATAGGCTCCGACTAGGGGATGGGCACTCCTACGAGTGGCACAAGAACAATAATAGACCAAGTGCCAAAAATATCCATTGGGTAATGGAGTCATTTTGTAGAGCATAGAAACATAGCCATCTTCAAAAACAAACAGAGAAACCAACAAAAATAGGTCACCGAGGACCAGAATGAGTAAAAACACAAAAGACAAGAAACAAACAAAAAACTATACACTGTACAAAATACTCTCTCGATCTAGAAGCATCAATCCAAGAAATGCTTCAAATGCCTGCCATTAATAGGAAACTCGAGCATTTCACCATCCAAGTCCTTGAGGAAGAAGGTATGCTCCCCAATTCTGATATCAATAGAGTAAGGACCCATCCATAATGAGTCAAACTTGTCATGCTTTCCCTTATCCTCATGTCTGCTATCCCATAGTAGCACAAGATATCCAACATTGAAGGCTCTAGGAGTGACCTTCTTGTCAAATAACTTCTTTAGTTTCTTTCGAACTTTATATGCCTCTGGTGGGATGCCCTCCTCTCTTCATCAAGCTCAACAATCTGATTAATGTGGGCATCATAAGGGCCTACCTCCTAATCTTCTAGCTATTGCATAAAATGATATGAAGACAGCTACATATGAAGAGGTAGTAGGGCCTGAGTCCCATACCAACTCAATTGGAATCCTTCCAGTAACCCTCTTGATAGTGATCTGATCTTCCCACACAACAAACTTCAACTGTTCACCCCACTTTCTCTTGTTCTACTCCAATGTCCTCTCGATGATCTTCAAAAAAATTATTCTTTGGACTCGACTTGTCCCTTTCCTTTGGGATTGAATTGGAGGCATATGTCAAGTTGATTCCATACTCCTTGCACATCGTCACCAAAGGTTTAGCTCTAAAGCTCATGGCATTATCAGCTACAATCTTGACTGGTACCCCAAACGTGCAGATGATTTTGTTTAGCACAAAATTCATGACAAATTTTCGTGTTTCTTTCTTGGTGGGGATTTCCTCCACCCATTTAGTAAAATAATCAGTTGCTACAAGAATCCATCTGTGGCCAACACTTGAAGGGTCTGAAATCTCACCAATGAAATCCATCCCCCATTGCCTGAATGGGGCTTCAATTGATATAGGCTGCAAAGGGAGGGAGCCTGAAGCTTTCAGTCTTCCAGAGAAGTGTTGGCAGCTTTCACATCTTCTAACCAACAAGGTTGTATCCTTGAAAAGAGTTGGCCACCAATAACCAGCCCTCAGGATCTTATGTGTTGTGACTCTTGCAGCAAAGTGCCCCCCACAAACTCCTCCATGGAGATTAGAAATTATCTTGGGGGATTCTTCTTCAGTAATGCACCTTAAGAGGACTCCCTCTGGGTTCTTCCAAGCTAACCCATAATCAATGATGACATATTTTTGGGAAGCCAACTTAAGGGCTCTCTTCTGGTTCCTACTTAAGTGCTCAGGGAAGCTCAGTGTCTGAGATAAAATATTACATCTTTATACCACTCATAATTCATCAACCTTTCAAATACACCTGCCCTTTCTTCTTCTACCTCATTTACCTCAATATTTTTCAAGTTGCTCTCAGCCATAAGCTTAGCCAGGCCCAAACCTCTCACTAGCTTCGTGGTTTGGATGTCCATATCATATTCTTACAATTTTTTCACCCATCTACATTTTTGCTTAAGACCTCTATCTCGACAAGATGCCCTTTACCATGGTATGGGGAACATAAGCAACCACTTTAGAACTTAGAATGTAAGGTCTAAAAACCTTTGTTTGCTTCTACTAGGGCAAATGCCTATTTTTCCATGATAGTGTACTTGAGTTCAAAACCCTACAAGGCCTTGCTAAAAAAGGCAATTGGCCTCTCGGCTCATTCATCATCCTTCTACAACAGTAGGGACATAAGAAATAGTGTTCTCTGAAGAAAAAGAGAAAATATTAAAGGGATTCTTATAATTTGGAACCGCTAGAATAGGTGCATACTTTAGGGCCTCTTTAATCCCATTGAAAGCTTGGATGACATCCTCCTCCCATTTGATGACCCAGTCTTTCTTCAGCATGGAATTGATTGGAATGGTTAACTTAGAAAATTTTGGTATGAATCTTCTAATGAAGTTTATTTTCCCAAAGAAGGATTGAATTCCTTTCTTAGTTCTTGGAATTGGGACTTTGTTGATGGTATCTACTCTTTCTAGATCAATCATCACTCCTTCGTGTTACAATATGTGACCAAGAAACTTTTTCTTCCACACTAAAATATTCCATTTCTTTGGATTGAGTGAGATGCCATATTCTCTACATCTTATCAACATCTTCTCCAAGTGCATTAGGTGATCACTTCTCTTTCTAGAAAATATAGTTACATCATCTTGATAGACTGCAATAAACTCATTGATGTAACCAACAAAAAGCAACATCCATTGCTCTTTGAAAGGTGGCTCCAACATTCATCAGACCAAAGGGAATCTTGACATAAACATATGTTCCCCAAGGAGTGGTGAAGGCCCTCTTGATCCTTTCCGATTCTTTTACCATGACAATAAACTCATTGATGTAACCAGCAAAAACAACATCCATTGCTCTTTGAAAGGTGGCTCTAGCGTTCATCAGACCAAAGGGCATCCTGACATACACATATGTTCCCAAGGAGTAGTGAAGGCTATCTTGATCCTTTCTTATTCTTTTACCATGACTTGGTTATAACCAGAGAAACCATCTAAGGTGGAAAGCAACTTAGAACTAGTCACTAACTACAACATGTTCTCCATATTTGGTAAAGGATAATTATCCTTCATTGATGCTCTATTTAGGTTCCTGAAATCCACACACAACCTAATGTCACCATTTTTCTTTCTCACTGGCACTAGGTTTGCAACCCAAGAGGAAAACCTTGTGGGCTAGATAATCCCTCCATCCCTTAAATTCTTCTTGCATTTTGAGGGATAAGAGTGGATTGATGGGCCTCTATTTTTGCCTAAATGGATTTATATTAGACACCAAGGGGATTTCATGCTGAAACAAATCCTCTCTGTATGCTTTTAGTTCAGAATAGGTCCAAGCCATATAATCTTGGTATATTTTCAACAACTAGATGTATGATTGCTTCTCCTCCTTTATGAGATTACTTGCCTAACCAAATTTTCCTTGGATTCTCCTTTTACCAAGATCATTCTCCTCAATATCCCTCGAGGCTGTCATGCATCTATTAACAATGTGATCAACATTATCAAAATTGGATTCAAGAACAACCAGCCCTCTAGGAATGGTATTAGTCTTTAGATGAATGATACCCTTGCCAAACAAGGTTTCCTTTCCTTCATACGTTGTACATACCATGGGTTCCAAATCAATATTTTGATCATTAAACTCTCCATTGTTCTACGAAATCTTCGATCTCGAGTATCATCCTCAAAAATATGCCAGTGTTTAATATTATTAGGGACAGAGGGTCTTGTCAATACCTCAACCTCATACTCACAATATGGGGACACTATATAATTGTCAAACTGAAACCCCAACACTACAAGCTTGTCTACCAAGTCATTGAACTTCCTATCATGATGCACTATGTTAAATGAATCAAACATCTCAATGAAGTCCCAAACTGCATACTTATATTGTTTCATTCATTGATTCTTTGTGGCATACAACTTTTTGACTTGTTTCACAATTAATTATGAGTCTCCTTTGGCAATGATTTCCTTGACACCATATTTCCAAGCAATTCTTAAACCTAACAACAATGCCTCATACTCAACAATGTTTTTGGTGCATTCAAAGTTGAGTCTGAAGGAAAAAACAAATTTTTCCTGACCAAGAGAAAGTAGAACAATACCAACACCATTCCCAAATTTGGAGCAAGCTCCATCAAACAAAAGAGTCCAGGGAGAGCTTATTTGTTCAAGGCATTTGAATTCTTCAATCTTGTGCTCCTTTCCATTAGCAAATCCCACAAAGTTGTCTACATCAACACTTGTGTACAATACCTCATAGGAAGCATTGTTGGGATCCTCAATAAGATGCAACATTTTCTTTTCCCCATAAAACCTAACAAGGATACCCTTAACTGGAATGGTAGCATAAGACATATCCATTTGGACACTCCCACCAACACTTACAACCCATTTTTTGTGAGTAGCATGCCCCACTTGGCTGGGCAATCAACAATGACAACATCAAGTTTTAAGTTTTTACCTAGTTAAGCTGCAAGATGCACCACTAAATCCTTCACACATCCCACTATTGGTACTTCTATGGAGTCCGTGAAAGTGAACTTCACATATGTTGTTGTTACCTTAATATTCAGCTTATTCATGACTTATAAAGGCATAACATTGCATGATGCTCCTGAGTCAAACATACAGTTATGGAGCAACCTATCTTTGATGATCAGAGTGGTGAAGAATGGATCTACATTCATCTGAGAGTCTACCAAGGATGTTCCCAAGTAGACCTCAGGTGGTTCATCTAGCTCCTTTGATGCTGGTGGTGCTTCTGGTTCTTCAATGATTGGAGGATTCTCCACAATATTTACATTTCTGCCTAGGGCAGTCTTCTCTTCTTTCAACCCCAAGTATTCAAATGCTCTCTTCTTGTGCTCAATAATCCTAAGCAACTTAACAATTAGAACAAATAATTTGATTTGACTTAAAACTTGGGAAATTTCATATGGGGCATTCTTTGGCAAGGCTGTATTAGAAGGAAAGCCAACACACTCATTAGGTGGTATAAGATTTTTGACAACTTGGGAATGGGGAGGGGTATGATTTTTGTTTGGAACTGTAGGGATTTTTACAGATGCATCTTTCTTGGGAGCCTCTTTAGGAATTTTTGAAAGTAAGGGAGATTTAGGCTTGATTTGAGGCCTTTCCCCTTTAACAACCTCATTTCTTGTGTTATACTTAGTTTCTTGAGCCACAACAACATTCATCAGTAACTGTTTATCTTCCTCAGATGGGATCCCTCCACCATACTTTTTTATCATTAAAGCCCTTAAATATTCAAATTCATTATTGGGAAATTCAAAAGCTTATACATTATCTAATTCTAAAGTATGAGAGAGAGGAAGAATAGGTACCCTATGAATGCAATCCCAAAAGGTGGCAATAGTCCGGGCACTTATCACCTCAGTTGAAGTTTCCCCTTATTGTGAACTATTGGAGCAACCCATCATGCAGAAATCATCATAATTATCATCAAATTCTTCTTCTCCTTGCTGATAATCTTCACAAGGAGCATGAGGCATGAAACATTTGTCACACCAATTAATGACATCTGTATCTTCCACCACAGCAACTCTGGTAGCCAAAGGATCAAGCACCATTCTATTTTATCTACCTTGGGGCTACCTATTTCCAAACCCAATAGGTCCTTTTCATCTGTCATCAGTTCTTTGATGATTTGTGAATATATCTTGGCCTTGTTGCTTGTGTTTTCCTTGTGAACTCTACCCAACTACTTTCTCAGTTCGGGCTAGCTTGTAGAAGATTTCTTTGGCAACCCTTGCCAAAGTCTTCACAACTTCTTCCAAATTAGCAGCCTTGCTTTCTTGGGGTTTTTCTGGGTTAACCAAATTTAAAAATTACCTTTTTGGAGGCTTTCCAATTGCCTTGATATTGTTCTCTATTTGTAAAGCCATGATGAAGGCCTGCCTCAAATTTGTGGGTGTTTTGTCTCTTAAATAATTGTATCACCGAATCACCACACCCCTGTGTTTATACAAGTGCATATACTTGAACTCACAGTGTGATTGGATAACATGGGTACTATCTCCAAGTTGTGGGACTTGCTACTTGAGATAGACCTCCAAAGAAAGCTGGTTCTTGCTCCTAAACTACCTGCCACAATCTACTCTAATGCAGGGGAAACTAACTATTCTAATCTAAATTTCCAAGGGACCAGAGAGAGAGAATGCATAAAATGAAAGCCTACACTAAAGCGGTGATACACCATAAAAGGAGGGTGTGAGAGTAGTTCTCCAAATGTGTGAAATACAGAAGCAAAGTGCACACTAGAAGAGGTGATGACAGTTCTCCATAATCTAGCAAAATGCATTCACAACGATACTCTAAGCATACACAATGATAATGGATCCCTGCAAGAACATAATAATAGACACAATATTCTTGTAGAAAGATTAAAGGGGCAAGAAGAATGCAAGAAAACATAGCAGGGGAAGATACATCCACAAACTGATATTTTATTGCTTCATGATATGCACAGTTCAATCTATTACAAGATAAGAGCCTGGATCACCATGCAAGGAGTCCACTACAAAGGCTTGTAACACATTGGCTTCAAAAAACAATTTTGATAGAGCTTTGCTATCTGAAAACTCTCCCTTTTTATAATGAGCCCAATACTCCAATTTATAGAAAAATGAGAAGGGAAAGAGAAGGGAAAATGGAAATCCCAAAATATATCCTTCAACCACCTATAAGAGGCATTAAATAGAGTAAAATGATTATATATTACTTACAAAAGACTCCCCATACTGTCCCATGTGCTGCAGCAGAGAAAGAATGATGACCATGCCTCTTAATTGCACTCCCAACCACCAAATGAAACACTGTTATGAACCCAGCCACGTTTTCTAAAAATATCGACCAATTTCTCATCAAATCCATAATTTATTGATTTCTATGCATCGGGATCGGAGCCATGATTCCAACAGTACCAATTTTGTGTGATTTCGTTGAGAAATGCAAAAGTTATGGCCTTCTGAGTGCGGGCAGCTATTTTGGGTCTGGCAGGCGTTTTCTGTCATTTGATGGGAATGAGCATTAACTGACTGGAGCTGAATATGTTTCTCTTAATTAAATATATCTACCCTTGTTAAAAATAAGAAATCAAGGCATTCTTTGGAAAGATTATTAGAAGGAAAGCCAACACACTCATTAGGTGGTATAAGATTTTTACAACTTGGGAATGGGGAGGTATGATTTTGTTTGGAACTGTAGAGGGATTTTTTCTGAGATGCATCTTTCTTGGGAGCCTCTTTAGGAATTTTTGAAAGTAAGGGAGATTTAGGCTTGATTTGAGGCCTTTCCCCTTTAACAACCTCATTTCTTGTGTTATACTTAGTTTCTTGAGCCACAACAACATTCATGAGAAGGAAGCCAAGAATGTTTATCTTCCTCGAGATGGGATCCCTCCACCATACTTTTTTATCATTAAAGCCCTTAAATATTCAAATTCATTATTGGGAAATTCAAAAGCTTATACATTATCTAATTCTAAAGTATGAGAGAGAGGAAGAATAGGTACCCTATGAATGCAATCCCAAAAGGTGGCAAATAAAGTCAGGGCACTTATCACCTCGGTTGAAGTTTCCCCTTATTGTGAACTATTGGAGCAACCCATCATGCGAAATCATCATAATTATCATCAAATTCTTCTTCTCAAGTTTGCTGATAATCTTCACAAGGAGCATGAGGCATGAAACATTTGTCACACCAATTAATGACATCTGTATCTTCCACATTTGCAGGGAATGAGCGGTAGCCAAAGGATCAAGCACCATTCTATTTTATCTACCTTGGGGCTACCTATTTCCAAACCCAATAGGTCCTTTTCATCTGTCATCAGTTCTTTGATGATTTGTGAATATATCTTGGCCTTGTTGCTTGTGTTTTCCTTGTGAACTCTACCCAACTACTTTCTCGGTTCAGGGCTAGCTTCCAGAAGATTTCTTTGCAACCCTTGCCAAAGTCTTCACAACTTCTTCCAAATTAGGGCCTTGATTTCTTGGGGTCCACTACAAGGTTAACCAAATTTAAAAATTACCTTTTTGGAGGCTTTCCAATTGCCTTGATATTGTTCTCTATTTGTAAAGCCATGATGAAGGCCTGCCTCAAATTTGTGGGTGTTTTGTCTCTTAAATAATTGTATCACCGAATCACCACACCCCATGTGTTTATACAAGTGCATATACTTGAACTCACGGTGTGATTGGATAACATGGGTACTATCTCCAAGAAAGTGGGACTTGCCTACTTGAGATAGACCTCCAAAGAAAGCTGGTTCTTGCTCCTAAACTACCCGCCACAATCTACTCTAATGCAGGGAAACTAACTATTCTAATCTAAATTTCAAGGGATTTTTGAGAGAGAGAATGCAAAAATGAAAGCCTACACTAACACTAAAGCGGTGATACATCATAAAAGGAGGGTGTGAGAGTAGTTCTCCAAATGTGTGAAATACTGAAGCAAAGTGCACACTAGAAGAGGTGATGAGCAGTTCTCCATAATCTAGCAAAATGCATTTACAACGATACTCTAAGCATACACAATGATAATGGATCCCTGCAAGAACATAATAATAGACACAATATTCTTGTAGAAAGATTAAAGGGGTAAGAAGAATGCAAGAAAACATAGCGGGGAAGATACATCCACAAATGATATTTTATTGCTTCATGATATGCATGCATTCAATCTATTACAAGATAAGAGCCGGATCACCATGCAAGGAGTCCACTACAAAGGCTTGTAACACATTGGCCTCAAAAACAATTTTGATAGAGCTTTGCTATCTGAAAACTCTCCCTTTTATAATGAGCCCAATACTCCAATTTATAGAAAAATGAGAAGGAAAGAGAAGGGAAAATGGAAATCCCAAAATATATCCTTCAACCACCTATAAGAGGCATTAAATAGAGTAAAATGATTATATATTACTTACAAAAAGACTCCCCATTGTCCCATGTGCAAAGCGAGAGAAAGAATGATGACCATGCCTCTTAATTGCACTCCCAACCACCAAATGGAACAACATTATGAACCCAGCCACGTTTTCTAAAAATATCGACCAATTTCTCATCAAATCCATAATTTATTGATTTCTATGCATCGGGATCGGAACCATGATTCCAACAGTACCAATTTTGTGTGATTTGTTGAGAAATGCAAAAGTTATGGCCTTCGAGTGCGGCAGACTATTTTGGAGGCAGCGGCAGGCGTTTTCGTCATTTGATGGGAATGAGCATTAAACCGCTGGAGCTGAATATGTTTCTATTAATTAAATATATCTACCCTTGTTAAAAATAAGAAATCAAGGCATTCTTTGGCAATGTATTAGAAGGAAAGCCAACACACTCATTAGGTGGTATAAGATTTTTGACAACTTGGGAATGGGGAGGGTATGATTTTTGTTTGGGAATCAGTAGGGATTTTTACATGATGCATCTTTCTTGGGAGCCTCTTTAGGAATTTTTGAAAGTAAGGAGATTTAGGCTTGATTTGAGGCCTTTCCCCTTTAACAACCTCATTTCTTGTGTTATACTTAGTTTATAATGAGCCACAACAACATTCATCAAGAATGTTTAGGAAAAGAGAAGGGATGGGATCCTCCACCATACTTTTTATCATTAAAGCCCTTAAATATTCAAATTCATTATTGGGAAATTCAAAAGCTTATACATTATCTAATTCTAAAGTATGAGAGAGAGGAAGAATAGGTACCCTATGAATGCAATCCCAAAAGGTGGCAATAGTCAGGGCACTTATCACCTCGGTTGAAGTTTTCTTATTGTGAACTATTGGAGCAACCCATCATGCAGAAATCATCATAATTATCATCAAATTCTTCTTCTCCTTGCTGATAATCTTACAAGGAGCATGAGGCATGCAAAAGTTATGGCCTTCCGAGTGCGCAATTTTAGGCTGTGAACATTTGTCACACCAATTAATGACATCTCGTATCTTCCACCACAAAGAACTGGTAGCCAAAGGATCAAGCACCATTCTATTTTATCTACCTTGGGGCTACCTATTTCCAAACCCAATAGGTCCTTTTCATAGAGTCATATTTTTGATGATTTGTGAATATATCTTGGCCTCATTGCTTTGTGTTTTCCTTGTGAACTCTACCCAACTACAATTTCTCGTAGAAAGATTCGGGCTAGGGTAGAAGATTTCTTTGGCAACCCTTGCCAAAGTCTTCACAACTTCTTCCAAATTAGCATGCCTTGCTTTCTTGGGGTTTTTTCAGGTTAACCAAATTTAAAAATTACCTTTTGGAGGCTTTCAATTGCCTTGATATTGTTCTCTATTTGTAAAGCCATGATGAAGGCTCGCCTCAAATTTGTGGGTGTTTTGTCTCTTAAATAATTGTATCAGAATCACCACACCCCCGTGTTTATACAAGTGCATATACTTGAACTCACAGTGTGATTGGATAACATGGGTACTATCTCCAAGTCACTGGGACTTGCTACTTGAGATAGACCTCCAAAGAAATATCAATGGTTCTTGCTCTAAACTACATACAATCTACTCTAATGCAGGGGAAACTAACTATTCTAATCTAAATTTTGTGGACCAGAGAGAGAGAATGCATAAAATGAAAGCCTACACTAAAGCGGTGATACATCATAAAAGGAGGGTGTGAGAGTAGTTCTCCAAATGTGTGAAATACATTAAGCAAAGTGCACACTAGAAGAGGTGATGTTTCTCCATAATCTAGCAAAATGCATTCACATCGATACTCTAAGCATACACAATGATAATGGATCCCTACAAGAACATAGTAATAGACACAATATTCTTGTAGAAAGATTAAAGGGGTAAGAAGAATGCAAGAAAACATAGCAGGGGAAGATACATCCACAAACTGATATTTTATTGCTTCATGATATGCACAGTTCAATCTATTACAAGATAAGAGCCTGGATCACCATGCAAGGAGTCCACTACAAAGGCTTGTAACACATTGGCTTCAAAAACAATTTTGATAGAGCTTTTGCTATCTGAAAACTCTCCCTTTTATAATGAGCCCAATACTCCAATTTATAGAAAAATGAGAAGGAAAGAGAAGGGAAAATGGAAATCCCAAAATATATCCTTCAACCACCTATAAGAGGCATTAAATAGAGTAAAATGATTATATATTACTTACAAAAGACTCCCCATACTTGTCCCATGTGCTGCAGCAGAGAAAGAATGATGACCATGCCTCTTAATTGCACTCCCAACCACCAAATGGAAAACCTTTGTTATGAACCCAGCCACGTTTTCTAAAAATATCGACCAATTTCTCATCAAATCCATAATTTATTGATTTCTATGCATCGGGATCGGAACCATGATTCCAACAGTACCAATTTTGTGTGATTTCGTTGAGAAATGCAAAAGTTATGGCCTTCTCGAGTGCGAGGCAGCTATTTTGGGTCAGCGGGCGTTTTTTGTCATTTGATGGGAATGAGCATTAAGCCGATTTGGAGCTGAATATGTTTCTATTAATTAAATATATCTACCCTTGTTAAAAATAAGAAATCAAGGCATTCTTTAGAAAGATTATTAGAAGGAAAGCCAACACACTCATTAGGTGGTATAAGATTTTTGACAACTTGGGAATGGGGATTGGGTATGATTTTTGTTGGGATTCTATTAGGGATTTTTACGGATGCATCTTTCTTGGGAGCCTCTTTAGGAATTTTTGAAAGTAAGGGAGATTTAGGCTTGATTTGAGGCCTTTCCCTTTAACAACCTCATTTCTTGTGTTTACTTAATGAGCCCAACAACAATTCATAGAAAAATGAGTTTAAAAGAGAAGGAAAATGGGATCCCTCCACCATACTTTTTTATCATTAAAGCCCTTAAATATTCAAATTCATTATTGGGAAATTCAAAAGCTTATACATTATCTAATTCTAAAGTATGAGAGAGAGGAAGAATAGGTACCCTATGAATGCAATCCCAAAAGGTGGCAAATAGGGCACTTATCACCTCGGTTGAAGTTTCCCCTTATTGTGAACTATTGGAGCAACCCATCATGCAAATCATCATAATTATCATCAAATTCTTCTTCTCCTGCTGATAATCTTCACAAGGAGCATGAGGCATGAAACATTTGTCACACCAATTAATGACATCTCGTATCTTCCACAATTTTGGGCAAGCAACTCATTTGACGGGAATGAGCAAAGGATCAAGCACCATTCTTTTTTATCTAAATATGGGGCTACCTATTTCCAAACCCAATAGGTCATTTCATAATAGACACAGTTCTTTGATGATTTGTAGAATATATCTTGGCCTTGTTGCTTGTGTTTTCCTTGTGAACTCTACCCAACTACTTTTTAGTTCGGGCTAGCTTGTAGAAGATTTCTTTGGCAACCCTTGCCAAAGTCTTTACAACTTCTTCCAAATTAGCAGCCTTGCTTTCTTGGGGTTTTACAAGGGTTAACCAAATTTCCAAAATTACCTTTTTGGAGGCTTTCCAATTGCCTTGATATTGTTCTCTATTTTTGAAAAAGCCATGATGAAGGAAAATGGCCTCAAATTTGTGGGTGTTTTGTCTCTTAAATAATTATATCAAAGAATCACCACACCCCATGTGTTTATACAAGTGCATATACTTGAACTCTTACGGTGTGATTGGATAACATGGGTACTATCTCCAAGCCGTGGGACTTGCTTTACTTGAGATAGACCTCAAAGAAAGCTGGTTCTTGCTCAAACTCCGCCACAATCTACTCTAATGCATCGGGAAACTAACTATTCTAATCTAAATTTCAAGGGACCAAGAGAGAGAATGCATAAAATGAAAGCCTACACTAAAGCGGTGATACATCATAAAAGGAGGGTGTGAGAGTAGTTCTCCAAATGTGTGAAATGAAGCAAAGTGCACACTAGAAGAGGTGATGTTTCTCCATAATCTAGCAAAATGCATTCACAACGATACTCTAAGCATACACAATGATAATGGATCCCTGCAAGAACATAATAATAGACACAATATTCTTGTAGAAAGATTAAAGGGGTAAGAAGAATGCAAGAAAACATAGCGAGGGGAAGATACATCCACAAACCGATATTTTATTGCTTCATGATATGCATAGTTCAATCTATTACAAGATAAGAGCCTGGATCACCATGCAAGGAGTCCACTACAAAGGCTTGTAACACATTGGCCTCAAAAAACAATTTTGATAGAGCTTTGCTATCCGAAAACTCTCCTTTTATAATGAGCCCAATACTCCAATTTATAGAAAAATGAGAAGGAAAGAGAAGGGAAAATGGAAATCCCAAAATATATCCTTCAACCACCTATAAGAGGCATTAAATAGAGTAAAATGATTATATATTACTTACAAAAGACTCCCATACTTTGTCCCATGTGCTGCGCAGAGAGAAAGAATGATGACCATGCCTCTTAATTGCACTCCCAACCACCAAATGGAACACACGTTATGAACCCAGCCACGTTTTCTAAAAATATCGACCAATTTCTCATCAAATCCATAATTTATTGATTTCTATGCATCGGGATCGGAACCATGATTCCAACAGTACCAATTTTGTGTGATTTCGTTGAGAAATGCAAAAGTTATGGCCTTCTCGAGTGCGCAGCAGCTATTTTGGGTCCTGGGGCGTTTTTCTGTCATTTGATGGGAATGAGCATTAAGCGACTGGAGCTGAATATGTTTCTATTAATTAAATATATCTACCCTTGTTAAAAATAAGAAATCAAGGCATTCTTTGGCAATTCTTGTAGAAAGAAGGAAAGCCAACACACTCATTAGGTGGTATAAGATTTTTGACAACTTGGGAATGGGGATGGGGTATGATTTTTGTTTGGGGATAAGGGATTTTTACAGATGCATCTTTCTTGGGAGCCTCTTTAGGAATTTTTGAAAGTAAGGAGATTTAGGCTTGATTTGAGGCCTTTCCCTTTAACAACCTCATTTCTTGTGTTATTTAGTTTCTTGAGCCACAACAAATTCATTCATCAAGATCGTTTATCTTCCTCGAAGGATGGGATCCCTCCACCATACTTTTTTATCATTAAAGCCCTTAAATATTCAAATTCATTATTGGGAAATTCAAAAGATTTATACATTATCTAATTCTAAAGTATGAGAGAGAGGAAGAATAGGTACCATGCCCTATGAATGCAATCCCAAAAGGTGGCAATAAACCCGGCACTTATCACCTCATCAATGAAGTTTCCCCTTATTGTGAACTATTGGAGCAACCCATCATGCGAAATCATCATAATTATCATCAAATTCTTCTTGAGAAATGATAATCTTCACAAGGAGCATGAGGCATGAAACATTTGTCACACCAATTAATGACATCTCGTATCTTCCACCACAGCCAACTGGAGCCAAAGGATCAAGCACCATTCTATTTTATCTACCTTGGGGCTACCTATTTCCAAACCCAATAGGTCCTTTTCATCTCACAGTTCTTTGATGATTTGTGAATATATCTTGGCCTTGTTGCTTGTGTTTTCCTTGTGAACTCTACCCAACTACTTTCTCGCTTCATGGGCTAGCTTCTATTAGAAGATTTCTTTGGCAACCCTTGCAAAGTCTTCTACAACTTCTTCCAAATTAGCTCCACTTGCTTTCTTGGGGTTTTTCAGGTTAACCAAATTTAAAAATTACCTTTTTGGAGGCCCAATTGCCTTGATATTGTTCTCTATTTGTAAAGCCATGATGAAGGGCCTCAAATTTGTGGGTGTTTTGTCTCTTAAATAATTGTATCACCGAATCACCACACACCCGTGTTTATACAAGTGCATATACTTGAACTCATTAGTGTGATTGGATAACATGGGTACTATCTCCAAGTCTTTGTGGGACTTGCTACTTGAGATAGACCTCCAAAGAAAGCTGGTTCTTGCTCCTAAAACTACTGCCACAATCTACTCTAATGCAGGGAAACTAACTATTCTAATCTAAATTTCAAGGGACCGAGAGAGAGAGAATGCATAAAATGAAAGCCTACACTAAAGCGGTGATACATCATAAAAGTGATTTTGTGAGAGTAGTTCAAAAAATGTGTGAAATACGAAGCAAAGTGCACACTAGAAGAGGTGATGACAGTTCTCCATAATCTAGCAAAATGCATTCAAATACGATACTCTAAATATATCTACAATGATAATGGATCCCTGCAAGAACATAGTAATAGACACAATATTCTTGTAGAAAGATTAAAGGGGTAAGAAGAATGCAAGAAAACATAGCGAGCAGGGGAAGATACATCCACAAAGCTGATATTTTATTGCTTCATGATATGCACAGTTCAATCTATTACAAGATAAGAGCCGGATCACCATGCAAGGAGTCCACTACAAAGGCTTGTAACACATTGGCTTCAAAAAACAATTTTGATAGAGCTTTGCTATCTCGAAAACTCTCCTTTTATAATGAGCCCAATACTCCAATTTATAGAAAAATGAGAAGGGAAAGAGAAGGGAAAATGGAAATCCCAAAATATATCCTTCAACCACCTATAAGAGGCATTAAATAGAGTAAAATGATTATATATTACTTACAAAAGACTCCCATACTGTCCCATGTGTGCCGTTGAGAGAAAGAATGATGACCATGCCTCTTAATTGCACTCCCAACCACCAAATGGAACAACGTTATGAACCCAGCCACGTTTTCTAAAAATATCGACCAATTTCTCATCAAATCCATAATTTATTGATTTCTATGCATCGGGATCGGAACCATGATTCCAACAAGACCAATTTTGTGTGATTTCGTTGAGAAATGCAAAAGTTATGGCCTTCGAGTGCAGTGCTACTATTTTGGGTCCGCAGGCGTTTTTGTCATTTGATGGGAATGAGCATTAATCGATTGGAGCTGAATATGTTTCTATTAATTAAATATATCTACCCTTGTTAAAAATAAGAAATCCAGTTTTTGTGGCATAGAGGACGTTGTGCTCATTCCAGAAAGTCCAATTTAATGAAAATCGAGTTTCTGAGTCAAAAGATATGGCCGTTTGAAGTTTCACGGGTCAAACGTTGACTTTACTTCCTTGTTGTCGGCTACTTGGCTTTTCGTGTCCTTGCGCCCCACATGTACCTTTGTCCTAGCTGTCTCGGATGAAAATCTCTTGCTTCGCCGATTTGCGCTTCCTTGTTCTGTTTGCGGTGAAGACACGTGGCGAGATTCCATTCGCTCTCGGCTTTTTCGGATTTTTGTGTCCTCTGCGCCCCTGTGTGTACCTTTGGCCTAGCTGTCCTGCAGGTGTCCTTGACTTTTCGGGCTGGTTCGCGTCCCCGCGCATACCTTTGGCCAGCTATCCGGTCTGCAATAGTTCTCCTTTTCGGCCAATCTAGGCGGTTCGCGTCCTTCGCGTCCTCACGGCCCAAATGTCCCAACTGTGTCGCTCAGCAGTTAGTCGATTTTCCTCCTTTGGCCGAATCGGATTTCCATGCCCCACGCGCCTCGTCGGCGGCCGGATGTTCCTTTCCGTGCATGCGGTGCTTGGCGGGCTTTCGGCCGATTCGCGACGAGATGTCCCTCACGTCCCGACTGTTGCGAGGACAAGGACTTAGCCATTTTTCATGATTTTTTCTGGCCCAAGCTTGTTTTTGCAACTATTTCACCTTTTCTTAGAACTTGCTCTTTTCTTCTTGGATAGGGAGTTAGAAAAATCGAGGGGACCCTAGAACATGATTTTTTTTTCCCTGAATCAATCTATTTGCTCGGGACTTGAGTATTCACGATGCATGTTATCATTTTTACCAAGGGGGGTGAAGAATGGATAACAATAATATGCAGCCTTTTTATCAAATGCATAAGTGTATTTGATCAAACATGACTCATCACATGGCCTTATCCTAACAGAAATATTCTCAAGGTCTTATTAAACCTTGTGTTGAAATCATGTACTGACTCATTAGGGTTCTTCTTGATGTTTTCAAATTATGTCAAAAGAAACCTAGGGTAAGTTCTATCACCATACTGCAATCTGAATGCATTGCTCATCTCAGTCCAAGAATCAATATATTTATATAGAAATGCTTTATACTAGTCCCTCACATCCTCTTCCAAGGTATGGATAAATAGATTGATATATACATCTTCATGTTCAATCTTAAAATCTTCCATTATATTGATAAAAAGATTTAGATGTTGGATCTTTGGCATTATGTTCCTCACATTTTGAGAAACTACATTTGGATAACTAGCCATTCCCAAAAAAATTATAGGTCCAAAGGTGTTTACAACAAATGGAGGCCTAGGTTGAGCCATATTGATTTGAGGAGGTGATCCTGGAGGGGTGAAAAACTGATGGGGGGCAGAGGGTTCTTGGAACACAAGAGTATAATTTTAAAAATGGATACCCCCAAAAGGTCTTGTTTCTTGCAAATATCTATAAAACTTAGAAAAGACGGGAGCAGAATGTGAAGCAAACCTTTCAAAATAAAATGAAGGCCCCTCTCCAAGCTGGAGAGTTCAATTCCACAAAGAGGCTACCTAATTTAGAGTCACTTGAATGGCAGTCTTCAATGATAGGCCGATCACTTTCATCAATAGAGATCCCTCTTCTTGTCTGCTGACCTCCAACAACTCTCCAAGCTTTTCTTCCTTCTAATTTTACTTTTCCTAGCTCTGGAAACAATGTCCTAGCAGGATCCCTAGTAAAGAAAGACCTTCTTCCTTCCATATTTACAAATATTAGTAACAAATATGACTTTGATAGAGTTTTAAGACACTGGTACTTATTAAGAATTAGATCAACAGGGAGTCGCCACTAAGGATTTCCACCTTAGTTGTGCAAATGCACTAAATATGATCTATCAATGCTAGAAACTGGAGATGGAAATATTCGACCAGGTTCTTGATTTTGAATTGAGAGTCCCCAAAACAGCTTGGAAGCATTTTGGTACCAAAATTTAACCTCCTTCAAAGGCCGAGCAACATCATGGATCAGACAGGACACTCAGAGGCAGATAGAAAATTATTTATGTCATTTTGTAGCTGGGAAGCAATCTAACTGCCTTGTTAACACTCAGGATTTGAGAGGAGTGGGTAGCACCTTAAAAGGATGTGATCTATCCTCACTATTTTAGGTTGTGCCTTTCAACCAAGGTAAGAGAACCTATTTTGTAACCTCTTGTTTGTTGAAGAACAATGAGAAATCCTTCTTTTGCATAAATTTTATAGAGAGGACCTTGGGAAAGTATGATCAACACACTAGATCTGACTCTCACGAGTTTTCACTTCTAGATCATGGAGATACTTTCACAAGGCAAAGGTTACTAAAGACATTTGAGACCCGATTGCATCTGCATGTTTTGGTAACAAATATTATGCATTTGTGTACACACATGAAAAACATGGGTAGTATGGGTAGGATTGGTTGTTGTTAAATGATTTTTTTGTGGGAGGTTAGGCAGGGTGAAACTAGATTCACCAGATCCTTGAGGAACCTTACAAAATGGAAATTTAGACCAACAGAATGCCACAGAATAGCTAAAATGTTTCTTCAACTAGAATATGTGCTTCAATGGAGGCCCAAATTAGCACTCTTTCACATAATCTCTGAGATTCTATCATGAAGGCTCAAGTTAGAAAACCCAACAAAGAATTAAGATTTGAGTCAAATCATGCCTAAGGTACACCCAAAGCCTTATAAACAATCTTTGCCAACAGATGAGAGAAAAGTGATTTTAAATCATTTATTCCAATCCCAAATGAAAGCTCTTCTAAGAAATGAAATTGCAGATGCCACTAAAATGTCACAAGGATTGAAGCCTATGTGATTGAACCAAATTTGATACAAGATTGCAACAGAAACAAGAAAAAATGCTTGCATACATTTAGAAATAAAATCAACACAGTTTGCTCAAGACAACACAAAAACTCAAATTTGATTAAGTGCATTAGCGGGGGAAAGTTTCTAGATCAGTCTTAGACCTTGTCAATGGCTATACATTTACAAACAACTTGACACAATAAAGCTTAAGATAAAAAGAGGTAAACTAGTTTCTCGATGGATTCTCAAAAGATAGGCTTAGTCAAATTTTCCTCTTGGGAATTTTCTTCAACCTCTAGCATTGTGACCTCCAATTTCTGGCCATTTGCATGAAAAATTTGTGCCATTTATAGCATTTAAAATAGAGCATCTTCCTCCTAAAAGATAAAAGTGATTAATGCACTAGTATTCACCATGATTCTTTCGTGATTCTCATTATCAAACTCGCAAGAAGTCTCCAGGGTGCTCGAGGGGCAAGATTTCATTGAATACCTCCCACATTCAAATCCTTCCTCATGGTAGATCACTCTTTCTTCAATTTTCCAACCACTTCCACCCCTAATCTATCAAATCCGTCCCCTTGCATGCTCGGGAGAAGAAAAATGGAAGATCTTCTCGGGCATGAAAATTGGACCATTTTAATGGTGAAAGACACCTTCCAAATCTTCCCACCAAACTTCAAATATCAACATTAACTTCCTTCTCTGCTTGGCATGTAGAAAAAACCAATAAATAAGGGAAATTCACAGTTTTAGACATGTTTTAAAGAAATGGGGGAAAATTAGATTTAGACTCACAACTGTTGTTGATCTTTACTTTGAATTTGGGTTGTCCATGTGGTAGATACAAACTTTAGAACATACAGGGACTTCCCTTGACTTCCTACAACATTTTGGAAAATGGAAAAAAATTACATTTTTCTCCATAGCTCGGCCCTCGAGAAATGATCCTGACACATGTCTAAATGTGATTGGAGTGGAAGCTATGACAAGATTCTCGCCATCTTACTTTCTTCTTGGAAAAGGGAAATTTTTCCAAATTTTCCCCGTAGCTTGGCCCTTGAGAAATGACCTGACACATGTCCAACTATTATTGGAGTGGGGCCACGCTTCTTTTTTACTTTTGACTCTTTTCTCTCAAAGGAAATTTTTCCAAATTTCCCCGAGAGCCCGCACCTCCACCGTTGACTGAGGGTAAAACATTGACTATTTCCCTCATCGGGCTTGCGGACAATTTTGAAATTTTAATCCTTAAGGGAAAAAAATCCAAGTTGCCTCCGATGGTTTGCCTCCCTACCTTTTTGACTTTTCAAACTGCCACATGTCACCATGGTGTACCTTAAGGCGGTCCCAAAAATTTAATACCTTGAACAAGCGCGTGCTTGCCATGTGTCCTTTTCTAGTGAATTATATCTGAATGCTTAAATCTCAAAGCAGAAGGCATCACGTGTCATTGCTTCGAGGAAGTCTACTTTTGGTCGTTGAATAGTCTAAGAAAAATGCAAAGTGAGTGGAGGCCTCCACGTGTCAGCCTAATGCTTCTTTAAAATGGAACTCAAGGGCCGGTCCCCTGAACATGCGTGGTTCATCTACATGTTTCCATGGTGTAACTTCAAGATGGTGCCCAAAGCGGAGACCATGAATGAGTGTGAGCTTTCCATGTGTCCTGTTCGCCAAAATTTTCCAACTACATAAAAATTTGTCTAATTTCGAAAGCGTGACGGCAGAATCCTCCATGTGTCCTCCCAACGCTACTCCAAGGAAAAACCCAAAAGAAAATCTTCAAATGAGCGTTGTGCCTCCACGTGGACACATTTTAAGTTAAGGCTTTCCATGAATTTTTCTAAGTACCCAACTAAGCCACATCTAACCACAAGGTGTCATGTCCCCTGTAGATACAAGGATGCAAATTTGACTGGGAGAAACACCGTCAAACCATAAAATATAGAAAAACAACCATTTGATCCTGGGAATGAAATTTTCTTCAAGGAAAAAGGTTTAGAAATGTTATAGGGCTCAAATACGTTCTTCAAGGATGCATCAATTCATTCTTCTTCAAGTATTTAGGGTAGAAACGATAAGGGAGACAAATATTAACGTGGAGAATAGAAAACATGGGGGAACCCAAGTTTTTGATGAATAGAGTATGGGGACCCAAATTACAGACCCTTTCAGAGGAACAAAGAAATAAGGAGACAAACATGGACCCATAAGTGATCTACGACCCAGGAACTACCTAAAAATAGCAACAAAGACTGACCAAGATCAACACGGGAAGGAGAAAATGACAGAGGTCCGTAAATTGATAGATTTTCAAAGGAAAATTGGGGGCGAGACCATTTTGAGCACCAACACATCCATAAAAAAATATGTCAAAGTAAAAACTATTTTTGAGCAACTCGCCGACACACCTCTCTCAAGAAACCAATCTTATAACTTCAATTTCACGATGAATCCATGGGTACCCTCTCCTCGATTTATACCATTTACCATATGATCTTATTATTTGATAGTTACAAATGTCAACATGGGGTGGTGTCGGAGTTAACCTTATTCCTATTTATGGTGTTCCAATGCCACTATCTTTCAAACTAGATTTTGATTGTACTAGCAATATCTCGAATATGAAGCATTCATGTCCAGTCTTCAAACTTCCATAGCCTTAGACATTAAATAAATTAATATATTTGGTAACTCTCAACTGGTTTTGAACCAATTTAATGATATATACCAGTGTTGGAACAAGATACTTCAAAATTATAAGCATCATTATGACATGCTTTTGACTACCTTTGATCATTAAGAACTTTGAACCACCCCCTATTGCACTAATAAATTCTTGGAAACCATGGCATGTCTTGCTTGTCAACTCCACGCTTCATGTTCCAATTGAAGATATTTATCACATTATAAAGGTTACAATCACCTTCGTATCTAAACCAAGATGTCAACCTTGTAGGAAACATTGAAACGGACCCACATTACCTTTGGTATAAGCATTTTTGAATACCTTTCCATTTCAATTTTTCCTTCAGATCTTACATGCAATGGACAATGAGTCTTTATCAAAATTTTCCCTCACTATGTCATCTTGGGTGGTCTTCTCTATAAACGTGGCTTTGATGGTATCCTCTTACGATGCCTTAAAATTTTTGAAATTCCATACACAATCAAGGAAGTTCATGATGAAATTTAAGGGGGTCACTTGAGTGTCTTAGCTATTGCTAAGTGCATCCTTCACACAGGCTATTATTGGCCAACCCTAAACCATGATTATTGTGACTATATCAAGCATTTTGTGAAGTTTCTGCAACATGCTAATCTTCATCACACCCCTTGTCACACCTTATAGGTCACACGAGACCTTTGACCTTTCTCTCAATGGGGTTTGGATCTTGTCGGAGAGATCAATACGATTATTCCCAATCAATAGATTATTACCACTACTTTGAATATTACACTAAATGGGTGGAATCCAGTAACTCTTATTTCTATAAAATCTAAGAAAATTTGTGAATTAATCAACCATCACATCCTTTTTTGCTTTGGTGTTCCTCACTGCCTCATCATTGATAACAAATAAAAAATTCAAAAACAAAACCCTATGGAAACTTTGTGATCCCTTCAGCATTCAAATCATTTTTCTTCACCATATTATCCTAAAAAAAAGGGACAAGATGAATCAACTACCAAAACTCTAAATAAAATTCTTATGAAATTGGTTGGCGATACTGGTAAGGATTGACACATGCACATTCCTTTTTCCTTATGGGCTTATCACACTAGTATTCACACCTCAACTACTGCCACACCTTTCTCTTTGTTATACGGTATAGAGGTTGTCTTTCCTCTCATAATACAAATTCCATTTCTTCGTATCTCACTCAAATATATGCTCGGTGATGATGATTTTTCCAAGATCATTTGGCATAACTTGAGTTATTATACTAACGTCGTTTGAATTCTCTTAATCACCTCCGAATATAAAAAAAAGTATCAAATGTGCCTACTATAATTATGTCCAAAAATGAACCTTCTAGGTCGGTGACCTCATATTGAAGGAAAATCAACATGTAACAAAAGAGGAGAAAAGTAAATAGAGTAAGTTCTCTCCTAATTGGCTTGGACCTTATATCGTTACTCATGCCTATGGATTAGGTGTTTATCATTTATCTTCACTTGAAGGTAAACCCGAACCTGATCCCCTTAATGCATTGCATCTTCGACGATTATATTTTTGAATCAAGTCTTGTATCATCTTCTGTGTATTAAACGATTTTTCCCTAAGCAACATTCAACTTCTACTTACCTATTTTAAGGATCAATGACTAAACAAGAATCATGTGGTTACCCATCACCTTTCAGCCTTATCTTAAATATAAGTACCATGGCTCGCTCATGGCATGATTCTCACTGATTATTTTCATCTATTTTGAGATGGACTCCAATGGTCGTTTGTTACTTAAAACCTTTATTTCATAGCTAACCCTTGTGTGTTATGGTTTTATCTTCATAAAATAAGTCTATACTTCTCTATAGTCTTGTCCATGACCTAAAAGTCCCAAAAACAATTCAAAAGTAATAAACAGGATTTTTAAATTCAAACTCCTTAAGTCAAATTTCTAGCAAAAAGATGACTCCAAAAAATGACATCTATATTTTTATCATTTTGTTATAAATAGATTGCTCCTCGAAGGACAGCTATACAAATCTAGCCATATTGTACGTAGTCTAGCAAAAAGAAGATTATTTCTACAAAAATAAAATAAAAATATTCGAAGCTTCCCACATTGATCGAGTTTCACAAAGACATCGAGGAGATAGTCTATTTATTCTACATAGACTTCCCACATCGATCAATATATAAAACAAAATCAAAAATAAAAAGATAACTTTTTCATCATGGACTTACCTATTTTGATCTTGGGTATCTTGTAGAAGAGGCATGTTGTCTCACACTAAGGTTACCATAAAACAATATCTTTCACCCCACTGTCTTTCCTTTCTAATCTTCTACATGCACTGAGGGACGTGTTGCAAATGTCACATTTTGTGATCATGTGACCTTTTCAACCTTAAAACAATCAATTATGCAACGTGTTTAGGGTCTTATGTTCATACGCCAATCTTTGATATGATAGACTCATAATTGTTCTTACCACTTAGGTGGTTTTTTGTATCCTCTTACCATTCACTTGTTTTGTTACTTAATGATCCTTTTTCACAGGACCAGACCTTTGACACCTACATTTTGGGAATTCATCTTCCATGAAAACCACCCATATCTATTTAACATAGACAACAACCATGCCTATTCAACCTATACTCAACCATGCCTATTCAACCTATACTCAACCATGCCTATTAAACCTATACTTAACCATGCCTAAATGACCTTGACTTAATCATTCCTAAAACCTACGCCCATTCATCTATCCTATCATATTCTTCTCTAGCCTATTGGATAACTACATCGGCTTGGGGCCCCTTTTTTTTGAGGCTATGTAGGCACCACTCAGAGGGCATGGGACCCTAAGAGGTTAGCTCAGCCACGTTTTCCCCTAACTAAATTTTCCCTTTTATACTCACATTTTCCTCTAGTTATTTTTAGTTTTAAATAAAACTTGGAAATTAATCTATCATATAAACATACATACCTACCATTTTATAACATCAACCATATCATACATCAATCATTTAGCATTTCCATGATATAAAATACTTGGAAATTTAACCACAACATACATACAATACATTATTTCCATAAGATCATTAACTTGGAAATTACCTGACTCCACCATGCCTACACCTGACTCCACCATGCCTATACCGAGTCTACCATGCCTACATGACCTAGGTGAACCATGCTTATTTAGCCTATACTCAACCATGCCTATTCAACCTATACTCAACCATGCCTATTCAATGTATACTCAACCATGTCTAAATTACCTAGACTTAATCATGCCTAAAACATACCGAGACATTTTGAAATTTTAATTACACACCCTATTTTTTTCATTTTTACCTACAATTTCATTAAAAACAATCGAAAGGATTGACTCCTACCTCTACATGTTGTCTTCATCATGCTGGGATCTCTAGGATGGGTGCATGAGCCCCTCCTGGACTTCCTCCTACTATTACCATGTCTGAATCAAACCTCTCTCTCTCCACCAATCGAATCACTTGTCTCAATCTCATGGGCCCAGAAAACAGAATCTAATTGATCAATGATTCCTCACCAAGTCAGCTTGAGTATTATACATCATCTCTTTCTTCATGGAAAATGCAAAAAAATATTTGAACTATCATTTTCTCCAAGTCAACAGGTGAAAATGAATCCATATTAAATGGATTTGTTCTTTTTACCACTGCTTGCGACTTTGACAGGATGTCGGCTTTTCTTGACCGACACCGGTTAGGTACCTAGTTTCTTGTGATCGGTTACCTTTAGCCTATGTTAGTTTTACATCACCAATATCGGTTATCCTTTTACTCCATTTCCCAATCCTACACTCAATCTCCTTGTGCACCACCTTTTCCGCCCACCCCATAATTTACCTTGTCCTTACCCATTACCTTAATGGCCTTATAACCTCCCATCAAACCTCATCTTCAGTTGGGAATATTTTCGCCCCTAATGTGGCCTTACTTATGGTGTTTCCTACTTCACCCAACTAACTCTCGCCTTTTGTGACATTTGAAGTTGTGTACTACCTATAATTTATGATGATGTTACCTATGTTTTTCAACCCAATGACCTTACCTTGTGTAATTTCATGATGTTTATCCCGACCTTACATTTGGTACCTTGGAACACAACCTATTACCTATTCCTACACCTAGCCTAGTTATGTTTTAAGACCATATCTTATACCTTTGATACTCGAAGACTTCAACCTTTTTGGATAAACCTATCAATGTTTGACAACGTAGAGTTTGCAAGATCTTCTACCTAGCACCTTATCCTAATATATGTGTGTGTGCGTTACTGCCCCTACTTATTACCCGATCAAATTCACCCTTACCTACAACCAACCCACCATAATTTTCATCACTTACCCATTTATAAATCCACTCACCGACTATGTTTCATAGCTCATCGGTTCCAGGGTTTGAGGGGATCACCTCCACCCACACTTGGGGTAAGCTAATCGTCACTCATACCGTGGGTGTGAAATTCTTTTTTGTCAACGTTGCTTATCAATACAAGCTATGTAATCAAAAGGGAAAATGTAGACACCAAATTTGGGTCACACGCCCTTTAGTCCCCTTTAATTAATTAATGTAACACATTTAACTAATCATGACCCCTTCATCCCATATTAATATTCATCCTCACATTATTAATTGATTTAATTATTTTAATTAAGTTAATTTCATCCTCACACCTCCACCTCATCATTACACCTCACCCTAGACCCATTCCAGGGGCATTTAACTCATAGTGACCAAGTCATCACTCTCAGTGCTAAGTCACCACTTGACCTAACTAACTAAGAATTCTTCTCAAACCTAATTAGACTTCTTCTATGACCTTCCTACCTTTTCTAATGAGAAATCCACTTCCCTAAGTAGACTCAACTTGGAAAACACACCAAATATGGATCTTCCTGTTTTTGGTAAAAGGGACTAATTCACCCTAACCGACGCCATTTTTCCTCGGTGACACCGGTTACCTAATTGACATAGTTCACCTTATATAAAATTTCAAAAATCTTTACGCGGATTGGTCATTCATTTATTGAAGCTTTATTATATTCAAGCATGAATCTTCAAGCCTACCTACATCCGATGACGAGAAAACACAACCAAAGTGCAATATATGCAAGCTGGTTATCCTTCTAGAGCATTGGAATACTCACGAGAGCACATAGGTTATGTTTCACTGAGAACTAGACTCAAGAACCTCTCCTATAATCAACCATCAACTATCTTAACTCACAAGGTCTACAAGACACAAAGTAACTCTTGTGATGTTAATCATTCAAGATTATCCCATTGTAGATCTTTATCTTCATTCAATATTTTATTTCTTCTATTACCCGTACATAACCTTCTAACCACCAACCCACTATTCAACCACTCCAAGCCATTCCACCCTTCTAAACTTCTGCTTAGTATTCTGAGACTTCTCAACCACATTACGACACAAACCATACCACCCTCACTCTCTATATAACCACAAAGAGCCTAAAACCCCATTTTCAATAGGTTAGTACCTATTTCCCCTATCCACATTGGTTCCGACCATTATCGGTTTAGTCCCCATGCGACATCTGTCACCAAACCGATATTGGTCTCTGTGTCATTTCATATTCTTAGACAAACAAACTTCCCACTCACCCAAAAGCAGACCTAGATCTCAACTAATCAGCTCAGGACCCTTACTAGACGTTTGAGCGACTGCTAACGTGAAAAATCTTAGTTCTAATTAGATTTAGTTTTTCATTTTTATTTAGCATTGAATCTAGTGTATTGTGTGTATCGAAAACCTAAAGCATTACATTGAAATATGACCTATTTACTCGAGTTACTTATTCACATTAAATTATATTAAACAGAGGATTGACCACCATTTGAGGAAGCATCATTCTTCCTGGATCTAGCCTTGCTGGCGGTCCTCGATTCTTTCTATTTAATACTATTTGGTGGTTTCATTGTGTTTCTTATACGGGTTGTTTCTCTAGCCAAAGGGAAGCTCACACAATCATCTTGGATCAAAAGTCTACAATGTGCACATTATACCTTCCACCTTTTCCTCACATGTATTAATACTTAATCATTTTACCTTCTATTTGTTTCATCTTAGAAAGCGTAAATTTATTGGAGAAACGCCAACATAGCCTTGAAGTTTCAAAAAAATTATAAGATCAAGCTATCACACCATTTAACCATATGCCATAAATTTTCTTTCATTTATAGGTTTCACATTATTACTCATGCCCTATAATCTCATAAATTTCATCAACCCACTATACCTTCTTCCCATCATCAAATACACATTTATAACCTACTAGCCCTAGACACTTGAAGAATTATTCTTAACTTTCAGTACATAAGCATTCATGATGATATCTTAACTAACAAGGATACCAATCTAGCCATATTATTTCCTCCAAATAGCCTTGAGAGCTAACACCAAGGAAATACATACCCGATTAGCAAATTTATCCATCTTAATTAGGTTTCTTTTCTCACCTTCATTGTGAGAACACAATCTTGTAAAAAAATTCATAAAATTAAGACCTTCTCTAGGTATTAAACCTTTCAAACCTCAAATTACACCCTATCTATATTATTTGTTCCATATTTTAGTGTAGGAATCCATCATTTACTCCTTGATGACAAATGTTTTTCATACCTCTCGAATGTAGTGTTAAGTCGAGTCAAGACAAAGAAGCTTCAAAATGCCCAAATTAAGATTTGAAGAGCTCAAACTTGGTAAAAAAATCTTCATAGACCATTAGATCATATGAAATCATAAAGAAGTACAAAATACAAGAAAATAACATAAATCACACGAACTTAAGCATTTCTCAATGTGTGACAAATCAATAAAAATCATGTTGACTTAAAGAGACAACACACACACAATAAATAACCTTTTAAGACCCCTTCAAGGCTTTACATACATCATAAAAAATTTGAAATTTTTGACACATGCTTTATGACTCATGAGAAAATCAAGCCACTCCATACAAGACTTAGATTGAACAATGTGAGATGACAAAAATCAAATTCTTCCATCAACTCTCACTACTTGACTCGCTTAACACATTATAAACCTGAAATTGAACATTATGAGGACAAAAAAATAAATGATAAGAATGGTATTCCTAATTATAGATAATGCCTAGTGTCCACTAGCTTGTATAAAAGAAAAACATGTTTTGATTGTTTGTTTTAGATAAATGTTGAATTCTTGAAATAATTAATCTGTTTTCCTAGATTCATTAATTTAATCCATAATATGATATATTGAACTCCGAGAAGGAGGTATAATGGGTTCCAACATTTTTAATTTTTGGATTCCAATATTTTGATTTTTGGATTATAGCAAATTCCAATATATGTGATTTTGGATTCCAATATATTTGATTTTGGATTCTAATATATGTGATTTTGGAGTATAATAATATCTAATATTTAACATTTCGAATCCAAAACTAGTAACATTAGATTTGACTATTACCTATATTTTTAGATTCTTGGAATGGAATAAGTCCAAATTTACTGAAATACACATTTAAATAGTAAATCTTCTCACATAATAATTCTTGTTTAATGTACCTAAAATAAAATAATGAAATTAAAACAATTTAAAATTCTCACAACTTGAACAACATGATAAAAATAGTTATATTAAAACAAAATGTTCCAAAAATAACTTGTAATATTTTCATGTGATGGTTCACATGTAATTCCACATCACGAAACTCTTCCATACTCAATACTTGTACTCATTCAAAATTAGATGAGATGGGTGGTTCTCATAAGAATCATGTGGATATTTTTTTATCTTCCCTCATTACTACAGGAAACACTTGTGGGTGTGGTATCATATTGTTTAAATGTACTAGCACCATATTTTAGAGGTGGAATGGATGATGATGATATGTGATTATACAAAAATTTAGGAAAACTAAAATATAATTAATGAATATGACTAAAAATAATATATAAATAAATAATGTATTTCCTTCTTGCCTCCTTTAAAGCAAGGGAATCAAGATACAACACCTCAAAAATTTTACCACTTCGAATCATCTATTATGAGATGTACAAATCTAGGATAACACTGCAACTAAACTAACAAGTAATTAGAAATTAAATAGTAAATAAATAAATAAATTACAAAGATAAAGTAAATTTTATAAATAATCTCATAATATAAGTACAAATAATATTATGTAGATTTCCATGATGTTGAAAATAGGAATGATTGTTTTATGGAATTATCACGCGGGGAAGAAATAATAGATAGAAACTAGCTGTTTACCTTCTTGTGTCCATTTAAGTAGTTGAATTATGATCGATCGCATTGAAAATGTCACCACTTCTAGATCGGTTATCATGAGATGCAAGTGACTCTCAATATAGTCGAACTAAAGAGGTGGATCTCTAATGACATTATACATTTAATAATATCATAAATTAAAAATACCTAATAAATTTATAATCATGACTACAAATATTATTAAATAAAATAAAATAAAATATTAACTCCTTCATTTTTCTTTATGATGGGAAAGAGGAACTTTAGTTTGAAAATACCACTTTAATAACGCCAACACATACAAGGATTATGGTAGGCATATGAATATCGATGTCCATGATATGAATGTTGATGTACATCATGTGTTTGAATAGAGGGGAAGAGTAATCCTACTCTATATATCTTGTGATGGTTGCACGCACATTGCTTCAAATATAAACAACCTTTCGTGAAATTCCCTTTTGAATAAAATTGATCGATGATCACATCTTTTCTTTTCTTTTTATGTTCCTAATGTTAAAAACAAAAGAAATAAAAACAAGTTATTAAATATAAAAACCCATAATGTTTCTTGTACTAAGAAATGTTATGGTTGGTTGTTCGTTGTGATCCTGTAAATTATAAAATACCTTTAATTAATAGTGTCAAATTAAATAAATAAATAATAATCCATGTTATATATGTAATTTTAAACATTATGTGTATTAAATGTGTCACTTTGTTAAGTGATTGATATACATGTAGTATGTGTACCCTTGAGTAATGTTATGAGACAATTAAATATTTTAGAAATAATTAATAATGTGATGTGAGAATCAAATTATGTAAACACTCCCATATATGTGAAAAAGAACAAATAATTTTTTCATGAGAATTATGGTAAGTGGTGTGAAGTAAAGGTTAGGTTTTGTTACCTTTAGTTCAAGTAGTTTGTAACTACTTTGATAAAGGAAGTTTACAAATGACATGAAACATTTATGTAAAGGGGATCTTTTCCCTCCAAAATAATTCTTGAAACTACAATATATTTTGTATGTTATCTTGAGTTATGTATGAATGAAGTGGAAAATAAATTTATCTTTTTCATATATTTAGATTCCTAACAAATATTGGGTTTGAAATTCAATAATGAGCTTTGTAGTTATTAATATTTTAGTTTATTTTATTGAGTATTCAACTTATTTTCATAGAGAGAAGGAGATTGGATTTTCCATTTTTTTGGTGAAATTATGGGATTATCTAAGTCTACTAAGTAGAAAGGTCTGTCCCTCTTACCTTTCTTTCCCATTTCTTGCACATTCCCTCAATTTCCCTTCATTTTTCCATTTTCCCATTTTTGCATTCCTTTAGCCTTATATGTGTGAAAAATAAGCATGATTTTCATCTCATCTTTAAAAATCCTACCACAAATATTATAACTTATAATTATTATGGGATAAAGATGTTCCTTGGAGGAAAATACACTCATAAATAATTAATATTAAGCTCAATATAGTATCCAACAAGGAGCATGGGTATCAAGTAAAGTAACAAGGAGATTGAGTTTCAAGTATGCTAATATATTATTAAAAATCGTACTACTTTTACATGTTTTAATTAATCTCATAATTTTTTGGAATAAGAATAATAATTTCATCTTAAGTTTTTATTTCATTATGAATGTTGGAAATAGTCGAGTGAGTAGCTCAATAGGAGGAAAATACATCATCATTGTTCTACTATATTGGAGCATTAGAAATTTTCTCACTATTGACTCTAAGTTTTCTAGAATGGAAACATCGTTGTCCTAAAGATGTTACATTTTATCTCTAGGCATGCGTGTGAAAATTCTATTGCATTCACTGATTATTAATCTCTTATCTTTAAAGATTATTTAACTACCGAAAACTAATTCACATGACTAATATTGAAAAATAACACAAGCTGCAACTTCACTAATAAAAATACGGAAAGAAATGCATAACACAAAGAACAAAATAAATTGGACAAATATTCCCTGGAAAAAACCCTAAGGGAAAACTAGTTCTACAGATGAGGAATTATATTAACTTTATCAAATTACAAGATACAAAGATTCCTTGCCTCTTACTAGCAAAACTCTGACAATCTCCCAACTTCTACCGCTAATATTCCCCTGACTATCCCCAACGCTATTACTGCACCCTTGCTAACACTGCAATATTGTTTGCTATCACTGCAAACTTACAAACACATTTGCTAGCACTATAAATGCTTCTCAAAACTTGTGTTCTCCAAATGCCCAATGACCTCCTTTTATACTACTCTCATTGGTAAACCAATGGCCAAGATCGATTCTCAATCGATGGCTGAGATACATAACAACTTAACAACCATAACAAATAGGTTGCAAGGTGTCACTAAAGGAAATAAAAAATTAGAAAATAATTAAATACATTCTCAACAATAAGATAACTATTATCTAATCTTAGCAAATGGATGAACAAGCTGTCCAAGCTAACAAATTAACACTCCCTCTTAGCGAGGAAGCTGTTCTACATGACACCCATCTTATCTCTGAAGAAGATAAATTTTGCCTTCCCCAATGCCTTAGTCAGAATGTTTGCTACCTGCTCCTCTGTAGGTATGTATTGTAGCTGAACAATACCTCATTGTACACAATCCCTGATGAAGTGATACCTGATATCTATATGTTTAGACCTATCATGAAACACTAGATTCTCAAACAACTTGATGCAACTCTGATTGTCGCAGTGTATCACAGTAGTCTCAACCTTATGACCAAACAAGGCCACTAGCAACCACGAAGCCATATAGATTCACATGTTGCCATGCTAACTATAATGCATTCTACTTGATGAACTCAAAGCCATAGACTTCTGCTTCTACTAAACCAAGAAACAACTCCTGATCCTAAACTGAAACAACACCCTGAAGTGCTCCTTTTGTCTATTGTACTGCCTACCCAATCTATGCCTAGTATAGCCTATCAACTTGATTCCTTCACCTCAAACATATCTGATCCCATACTCAACTGAACCATGCAAATAATGCAACACATGCTTGGTCGTTGTCCAATGCACTCTCTTTGGCTCAACCATGAACTGACTAAGAGAGTTTACTACAAATGTTATATCCGGCTTGGTGTTGACCAAATACATGAGTGAACTAATTAACTTCCTGTATAAGGTGGGATCTACATCTTTGTCCTTAGATGTATCTACCTTCCTCCAATTAGTGATAATAGGTGTAGACATGGCTTTGCAATCCTCCATCTCGAATCTCTTCAAGATTTCAATACAATATTTCCCTTGACCAAGGAAAATCTCTCCATCTATCTGCCACACCTCCATGCCTAGAAAATAGTGCATGAGTCCCAAGTCCTTCATCTTGAACTCTGCTGCAAGGTCCCTCTTGCACTCCTCTATGAGCCCTAGTGTACCTGTAAGAAACAAGTCATCTACATATAGAACAAGAATGAGAGCCTCACCCCAACCACCAAGTAGTAGAGGTTACCATTTGCCTCACTCTTCACAAAGCCCATTTCTTGCAAGTATGTATCAATGCACTCATACCATGCTCTAGGAGCCTGTTTGAGTTCATACAAGGCTTTCTTCAATCTGCACACGTGGGTCTCTTTCTTGTGTGTGCTACAAAGCCTTCTGGTTGTTCTATGTATACCTCCTCCTTCAATTCACCATTAAGGAATGTTGTCTTGACATCCATTTGATGGATCTGCCATCCCATCTACGTTGTAAATGAGATTACAGCTTGTATAGAAGTATACCTGGCCATTGGAGCAAATGTCTCCTCATAGTCTATTCCCTCCTTATGAGAGAACCCCTTTGCCACAAACCTTGCCTTGTATTTCTTGATGCTACCATCTACACCATGATTTATCTTGAAGATCCAGTGTGATCCAACTACTACCCTATCTGTTGGTCTAGGCACTACCTCCCACACATCATTATGCATTATTGAAGTATATTCCTCAACCATAGCATCTTGCCATACCTGATGTTGTGCAGCCTCTTGATAGCTGGAAGGTTCACTATCTACCAATTGGATGACTAATGCCACATAGTCATTGAACTTGGCTGGTTCTCTCCTCTATCTCGTACTCTTCCTAGGAGCTCCCACAAACTCCTGAGTATCCCTTTGTGTGTCTTGAACCTCATGGTTCCTGCTGCCAATGGTAGAGGATGAAATATCAACCTCTATATCTTCTAGATGCATATCCTGCTACACCAGTTGCTCTATACTCTGTGAATCTTCACTACCTAAGTCTATGCTTGTACTAGTAACTGTACTTGAGCTTTTCTGCCCTTGACTTGGACTTAGAGCTTTTGTTGGCTACTCACTTTGATCATCTACTAGAAAATCTCTGGGCCTTCTAAACGCTTTGTCCTCCATGAACTTGACATCACGTATGACAATAATTCTTCTAGTCCCTGGAATAAAAATCCTATATGCCTTTAAAGTTTCAATGTACCCAACAAGGTACCCCTTCTTTGCAGTCTGATCTAACTTGGTACATGTATCTTTTGGAATATGACAATATGCCAAACTCCCAAATATCCTGAAGTGACCTACATCTGGCTTCTTCCTGTAAAAGCTTCCTCTGGTGTCATCTTCCTAGTACCTTGTGTGGAACCTTGTTCTGAATGTAAACTTCTACTACATGCCTCTTCCCATAGATAGCAGGGCATGTCCTGGTCATGTAGCATAGCCCTTGCTACCTCCGATATAGAATGGTTCTTCCTCTCAGCAACTCCATTCTGCTGTGGATTGTAAGGAACCATCCACTCTCTCTTGATTCCTTCTCTGGTACACAAATCCTGGAAGTCATTTCCTTTGTACTTGCCTCCATTATCTAACTAAAGAACCTTTATCTTCCTTCCTGTCGAGTTCTCCAAGAGCCTTGAACTCTTGGAAGTGATTGAAAACCTCATCCTTGGTCTTCAAGAAGTATATCTAGGTCTTCTTGGAGAAATCATCAATAAAGGTAACATAGTACACATATCCTCTGAGAGAATTTATCGACATTGGTCCACATACATCTGAATGTACTAGATCAAGAACACCCTTAGATCTATTGTCACTCCTTGGAAAATATGCTTTCGCAAACTTCCCCAACACACATCCCTTACATACATCATCATGCTCTGTGCTCACCTATGGAACACACATCACAACATGTCTCACAAAGTAATTTAAGTGCTCCATGATGAATATGGCCCATCCTCCTATGCCATAGCTCTCCAAGATCTCTAGGATTACTGCTGCTCATAAGTGCCTTAGGAGTATCAAATTGTAACCTATAAAGGTAACCACTCCTAACTCCAATAGTTATGGGTGATTTCTAATCCTTGTGCTTAATCAACACATGTGTCCCTATAAAAGTACATTATACCCTTTATCCTGAAGAATAGATACAAAAATCAGATTCATACCTAAGCCTGGCACATGCAAGACATCATGAAGTGGAACTATCTTTCCATTCTCCCTCTGAAACTGAATAGTCCCTTTCCCAACTGGGTTGAGCTTGGACAAGTTCCCCATAGAAATATGGATATTGGTGTCCTCCTCTTGGTAATTAGAGAAGTACTCTCTAACTCTTGTCATATGAAATGATGCCCCACTATCTATATACCAAATACACTTTGTGAGGTTGAGCTGACCATACAAGCTATGAGTGCAAACTCATCCTCCAATCTCCTAGAGAGCTCCTTTGCACTTGCTGAAGCTGCCACCTAGTTCTTTCCCTTCTTATCATTCTTCTTCCTTTGTGGGTAGTTACTAACATAGTGGCCAAACTCGTGACAGCCATAACACTTGACCTTAGACATGTCCTTCTTCTTCTCACTTCGAGAATTTGATCCTTTGCTAAATCCCTTCTTTTCTTTCCCTTTTCCTGCTAGGGAAATGTTTTCTTGTTCTCCCTCACTTTTTTGACTCTTGTTGGCCCCATTGACAAGACTTAGTCTAAACTCCTCCTGAGTGAAATCAGTCCATAGTCGATCCCAACTCGGTAAGGTGTCTCATCCACTAACAACTTGAACAAAGACATCCCACTATTTAGTAAACCCATTTAGGGATATTTTTACTAGCTCATCATCATCTGGCTTATCTCCAACAATTGCTAACTCATCCTTGACGAGTCTAAGCATAGTGAGGTAACTTGTAATGTCTTCTCCCTTGTTCATCTGGGTATTCTTCAACTTTTCTCTAAGAATCAGCTTCCGGTTAGTGGTAGCATTCTAGTACAGATTCAGAATGGCATCCCACATCTTCTTTACCGTATCTAACTCAGAGATGTGTGGAACAATATGATCCTTGACACCATCAAGGACAATCCTCCTCACCTTGGCATCCTCTTTCTTGTATGCTGCAAGTTGTGTTGCGTCTGTAGAGGTACGATTCAATAGTGGTAACATAATCCTTTATACCATTCTCTTCCAACAATAAAGAAATTCTGGCCTTCAGGACACCAAATTTCAAGGCACCATATAATCTGTCTGATCTTTCAAACTAACTAAAGCCATCTTAAAGGATAAAATTAAAAATAATTTAAAGAGATCAAACTAGGTTATAGAAACCATCAATTTCTTTCCTAAGGCAAACCTTTTCTACCCTTAACACGGCTACGATACCATGTGAAAATTATATTGCAGTCTTGATTATTAATCTCCTATCTTTAAAGATTGTTTAACTACAAAAACTAATTCTGACTAATATCGAAAAATAACACAAGCGCAACTTCACTAATAAAAATACGGAAAGAAATGCGTAACACAAAGAACACAATATATTCGAGAAAAATTGTCCATGGAAAAACACCTAAGAGAAAACCAGTTCTACAGATGAGGAATTATATTAACTTCATAAAATTAAGAGATACAAAGATTCCTTGCCTCTTCTTTGGAAGAACTCGACAATCTCCCAACTTCTCTCGCTGATATTCCCCCCTTTGCTATCCCCAACGCTATCATCTGTAAGAGCTGTTTGCTATCACTGCAAACTTACAAACACATTTGCTAGCACTACAAATGCTTCTCAAAACTTTTGTTCTCCAAATGCCCAATGACCTCCTTTTATACTACTCTCATTGGTAAACCAACGGCCGAGATCGATTCTCAATCGATGGCTGAGATACATAACAACTTAACAACCATAACAAATAGGTTGCAAGGTGTCACTAAAGGAAATAAAAAATTAGAAAATAATTAAATACATTCTCAACAATAAGATAACTATTATCTAATCTTAGCAAATGGACGAACAATTGTCCAAGCTAACAAATTAACAATGCCATAATTTCATATTTCAAATATGGTTCTAGAATCGTCTAAGTTAATAGAGAGTATGCATTAGACAATATTTGTGGCTATTGTTGCAGTGTTACATAGGCATATAAATGCATGAAAATACATAAAGAATGATAAATGATCTAAAAATTCCTATGAGATATTTATTCTTAGGTAAAATACAATGGTAGGTGTGAAAAAGTCCTACCACTATCAAATCTTATTAATATCATGTAGGGGAGATTCTTATAATTGTAGGTTTTTGCAATGAATATTTATGTTGAAAGGATAACATTTTTTTGTTAGATCTTGTTGTCTTTTGTCATAGGGTTTATTGTATTATGTTTTAGGGGTTGTTCTTATTATTAGCTTTTTAATCTTTTTTTTTTTTTTACTTTTTTATAAATTTTGCATGTGGGCTATGGATTTTTGTTTATGATAATTTCTTAATCTATATTTTGTTTGTTTTTTATTTTATGTTATCGCCATCATCTTATCACCATCATCTTATAACTCTTTCCTTAATTCACTCTTCTTCATTTCCTTTTAAATAATATCATCTAGAATCATACCTAATTTATCTACTTTCTCTTTGAAAAATAGCAAATTATGTTCTAACATCTTTCTATGCTACTAATATTTCAGTACCTCTTACTTCCCGTCTAAAAATATTCATACTCTTTAATGCCTTTTCATTAAATGTTTCCTTCCATTATTTATCACTACATTATAAAATATTATCACTACATTTTAAAATAGTATCACTACATTTAAAAAATATATCATTACATCCACATATTTGTTTAGTACCCAAGCTTCCTTCATGTCATCTGATAGTAAACTTTTTCACACTTAATAGAATTCACTTTTTAGTTAAAAAGACTATAATTAGAAGAAAGACACATTTTATGAAATATAATCTATATTATTCTAATAAATTCACTTTATTTATGTCAAAGTTAATCTACCCCTAAAATTCCCATAGAATTCAAAAAGGATTTGAAAATAGTTTCAAACAAATAATAAAATTCTCCCATTAAATGTTTTTCTACTTCCTCAAGTTCATGTAACTTATTCTTAGTCTAGATAGTCTATTTGTTGAGTAAGAGTGTGGACGTCTCGATACTTTTCCTATCTATAGGATCCAAGGCCCCAATAAATCTAGAAATAATGACCATAATACATCATCTTATGATATAAATAAATCATCCACAATGTATCAATAAGTGTTGCCTATATTATTAACCTCTTGATCGAAAAAGGTTTGGTTATTTACCATTGGTCTATTCTCAATCTTGAGTTATTTTCTTGTTTTGAGAAATGTAAGTTGTATCCATCACACAACATCAACTAACTAAACATTAATTGAGACAATTCATATTCACATGCACTGTAGGTTTTTAGTTTAATAATTACATTTCATTCAAATACAAATGATTTTTATAAAGGTGGATATTACAAATTGTACATAAATACTTAATATAACAACAAATGAAAATATGAAGCAGGTCTATAAATTTTGAAAGACTATTTGTAAGAATTGATATGAAAGTGTGCACCACAATGAAGTTGCAGATCTAGCAATAACATGGTAGCTCTAACATAATCAACAAGATTAGAACAATGCAAAATCATGCAAATAGAAAACAAGTCTCCTCATGCTCATAGATTGAAAAAGGAGGGTACATATGGGAGTTTTGTGTTATACGTGCCTAGAAAATGATTCCCTATAAGATGGAAATAAGAGTTAAAATTCCAAATATTGAATGTAACTCCTATGATGCCAATGATGCATGTGACAATGACAAATTATATGATGAAATATGCCACTAATCATATAAATCTTAAGACCTATGATCTCTCTCGGTGAGATGAATCAACACGTGATGTGGATAAGACCCCTAGGATTACAAGTCAAGTCACACACACCAACACCAACCCTTCATCAAAGCTAAGGTAGATTTCATGACAAGTCAAAATAGAAATATGAATCCCTAGACACTAAGAAATATATGTCAATAGGGCCCTACAACTTAAGGCCTAATGAGGTACCCACATACAAACAACATATCTTTTGACACAATAAGAGGAGAATAAGGACTAGATATCCTGGAGAAGATGAACGGCTGCAACATACCTCACCCCAAGAAAAGACTACAAGTGAAAAACTTTTCCTCGGTGAGGGGCTTGGTGAATATGTTTGCAACTTCATCAAATGTCTTAATATACTGCAAGTTGATGATGCCTTCATGTATCATATCCCAAATTAAGTGCATTTGGATTGCAATATCCTTTATTTTCTGATGTTTAACTAGTTTTCTATAAATCGATATGGTTCTCATGTTGTCACCATAGATAATGGTAGGCTATCGAAAGTGGATTCCAAACTTTGTCAAGATACTCTGCAACTAAATAGGTTTTGTGGCAACATTAACTACTCCTCTATACTCTACCTCTATAGATGATATGGAAATGACATTCTACTTCTTACTATACTAATTGACATGGCCCGAAAAAAGAGAGAAAGCGCAGCTTGATGTAGATTTCTGATGATCTAAATCACATACCCGATCATAGTCCTGTGAATACAAATGATTTCATATATTTCCTTCCTAAGTAATTGAATTTTGTTTGTATGAGTGCCAAAAACATAGTAAAGGATCTAATTAAATTATTTCAAATTCAACTCATGAGGCTCTTGGATAAATTTCAACATGATGCAAAAAAATATGATAGATCCAAACTAGTGTGAGTCGGGTAAATCAAGCTCTCCACTAACTCGTGAATAAAGGGTACCATCAACCAAGGAAGAAGAGCAATCAAAAACCAACTTAACCACGAAAATGGAAGGAGTATGAGAAGCCTTACAATTAGAAATTTGAAACCAAGAAAGAAAATCAAGGGAGTAATTAGACTATGAAATTATAATTCTGAGTGACATTGTGAAAACTAGATCCCACGAAAGTACTAAATCAAAACCAAGTCAGAAATGGAGAAATTTTTGGCCAAAGTGATCTTCATAGAATAGATCATAAATAAATAACTACCCATGATTAACAAGTCATCAACATACTAAAAAAATGAGCATGGAGTCATCTTACCTTAGAATGTAAAAATTTGGGTTAGAGTGAAACCAAGTGAACCATGATGCAAGTAGAAAGGAGTCCATCCTCGCATACCAAGCCGAAGAGTATTTTATAAGTCCATAGAGAAACTTCTTTACTTGAAAATGAGGGAGGGATCATGGACGTAACCTAGAGATTTTTCTATGTAGACATCTTCCTCTAGGTACCCATGAAGAAATGAAATTTTGACGCCAATCTAGTTGAATTCCCATCTGTTGGAGGTAGAGAGGACAAGGGTCATTCAAATGGAAGTCATCTTCACAACTAGAGAAAAGGTTTCAAACCCAGCTAATTGGGAGAAATATTTTCATACAAATCAAGCTTTATACTTCTCAAATTTTCTGTTCATACCATTCCTTTTCGGTACACCCACTTACACCTAACAATTTTTTTCATTTTGGAAGATGGGTAACATCCTAAGTATTGTTATTCATGAGTGAGGAATATTTCTCATCAATGGTATAATCCCACTTAATAAACCTAAAATCCTCATGTAGCTATTGAGGATAAGAAGTGGAGGAAAAGAAAGAGTGGGGTCCAACAAAATTTGAGTGAGTACGTCTCTCATCTAAAGGATATCCAACAAATTATCCAGCACTCTATAATTGTTTCCTATACCAAAGAGGACTAGGAGGATCATGATAAGAGTTGGAAGATTCTTCACTCGAGGGAGAAGGGACATAGTCCTCATCATCACTACTGACAAGATCAAAAGACTTTGAAGTTTGAGGGTCAGGAGGAGTAAGAGGATCAAGAGGAAGAACTCTCTCAAGAATATAATCATCTAATGAGTATGAATCTGAATTAGTTGGCAGAATAACCTCAAAGACCCTAGAAGTAGAAGTTGAATATGACTCATCAAACTCAACTCTTCTCTCAATATAAATCCCATGGGTTATAAGGTTGAAATATCTATACCCCTTCATGCCATCAAGATAACCTATAAAAATACAAGGTTTGGATTTTGGTTTCAAGTCCTTACATTTATTTTTGGGAGTTTTTTTCATAGCATAGGATCCAAAAACACGAAGGTGATTTACATCAGGATTGGGTATAAATCAAGATTAAAATGGTGGCATCCCTCTTATGACCTTGTGTGGAACACGGTTCTGAATGTTGCAAGCACAGTTCACTCCTTCATCCTAATATTACGAGAGGAAGGAATTTTGAGTGAACTATACAAGTGGTCATCTTTGTAAGAATTTGGTTCTTTCTCTCTCCAACTCCATTTTTCAAAGTGTTGTAAGCAATTGCACATTACAATGTAATCCCTTTGGAGGTTTAGAAATATTCAAAACTATTACTCATATACTTGCCTCCATTATTGATTCAAATAACCTTGATAGACCTGTCGACACTAAAATTTTCCTCCGTAATTTCTATTTCATTAATGTATGTATTAGGAGTAGGATGTTGTTGAGTATAGTTAGTAGCGACATCCGATAGAAGATAACGGCACTACCGGTACGATGCCGCCAATGATGTGTAGTATGGTAACAGTCAAAGTACAATAGGAATGTTGTGGTAAAAAATAAATATTTGTCGTAAGTGGTTTGGTAATGTTAAAATGTCAAAGTTAGGGTAAGTAGAGAAGTAGGGTCTACATGATTAGGAATTAGAAATATTATATTGGTAATAAGGACAAGGAGTGATGTCATAAATATTTTGTGTATTTTAATTGTAAAAAGTCTAAAAAGGTGGAACCCATGTGAAATGATGAGGTTTATCTTATCTTAAAAGATAAGATAAGGGTTAAGGTATGGAATATAATATGTCGAGTAGATTTCTTATCCTATCTTAGAGATAAGGTGGATAAGTATGAAAGTTCTATAAATAAATAGACCACCCCGTCATTTAGCATAGAAGTAAGTAGTGATAAATATTGTATGAGTAAGTATGTGAAGGAATCCATCATTTAGAAGGTGTGTTAAAGAAGCCATTAAGAGGTGTAATTGTGAAGTTTCTCCCTTGTTATTGTTGGAAGGCAAGTGGATTTGGTAACACTTGAAGTACTTCATGGGTGAGATTGTAACAATTTCATGTTGATAATATAATTTACACTTATATTTCAGATTTGTCATAATTTCTTTGTTTCATAGTCTATGGTATTCTTGTGTTATGTCAATTATTGTGTTTCAGATTACTTCCACCAAGTAAAAGTTGTGCATTAGTAAATAATCATAGCGCGGAGAGGTCCCGATGGAGAATTATAATAGTGCTAGATTGGTGATGATAGACCGTTCCAAAATTTTCTCAAAGCCACGATCCTTAAAGTCCCGAAAATTTCTCAAAGACTTTCAACCTAAACTTAATAAAAAACACCCAAGTGTAACGTGAAAATTCATCAATGAAGGTTAGTATATAAAGAGCTCTAATAAATGAAGGATATGGGAAAGGTCCATAAATGTCACTATGAACAAGATCCAAGAGATGAGTAGCTCTCTAGGATTTTCCTTTGTCAAAACATTTATCAGTGGTGCTTCCCAGGGCATAACCTAACAAAATTTTATATGGGGTAACCCATTGACCATTTCATTTTGGCTTAATTATTCAAGGTAACAATAATTCAGATGCCCAAAATGCTCATGTCATAGCTTACTAACCTCATCTACATGAGTGAGCAAGGAAGTGGGCATTGAATCAGAAGTAAAGTAGGAAAAGGTATACAACCATGAATGGTGATCCACCTTTCCCTCAGCCACAATGTGCATTCATATTTAAGATCATGAATAATCACCAAGTTAGGAAAAATTCCACTTGTATTCCTTTACGGGGTGAGTGATTTAGTAAACCAATAACATATTGGTGGAGAGATTGAGAATACTCGACACTTGCTTTAATGTTCCACCCTCCATCTCTCTTGATCAACTCGGAAACCAACATCGTAGTGTTATCACCCAACAAGATTTGGGACATGCCACATAGTTTGATACTAGATGAATCAATATCCAAAGAAGCCATATGATGCAACGAACTGAAATCAATAATGAATGTTGATGAAGGAGTTGATCTAGCTACAAGGGAATTTCTTTTCTTCTTCCAAGATTTATAATAATTTTCTTTGGAAGACTCACCCTTCTAAGCATTTTCTTTAATGGATTTAGGGACACATTTTTTAATCTTCTCAAGTAAATGAATTAAGTGATCAATCTATGTCTACATACATTGGTGTTATTCAGGACATGTCTTCATGGAATAGAAACACTTACACTTTTCCTTCTTCTCTTTAGGCTAAAAATTCAAAGTGTTCATGTTAGGCTTGGTTGGTATTTATTTCCTTATTGCGTTGGTCATTTTTCTTTTTCTTATTTTCAATTTTCTTACCATTACTTACCACAAAGGCATGCTACTTGTATTTTAGAGTCCCCATTTAAATTAGATTGTTTTGTTCTGAAATGAGTTGGAATGAAAACCTATAAAATGAGGGCATCCTCTAAGAACTACCCAAGGTGGATTTTTGGCATGGAAAGTTAAATTGAAGATTGAGTATTCGGGACCTAACTTGAAAGAATCAAAAATATCAACTAAGAGTCTTTATTCTCCACTTTAAATTCCTTTAGAAGCAATCTAGTGTGGACAAAATTTGAGAAGAAGGCCGGTGGGTTTTTAATTCACTAGGATTTAACCCTAGTAATTTGTTCTCCAACTCATGTGCTCTCGGGGATAATTTTAGCGGTGAATATTCGTAATATGGTGAAAATTTCATTTTATGAAAATTTGAAAAGGTGAATTATTCGGAGTGGGTTGGTGTCCTGTTCGCCTAAAATATATAGTATATTTTTTCTAGGGGGTCGGCTTCGCCTTCATTTGAAAACATCTCCTATAAAAACCTAGCTGATTCGCCGGGTAGTATACCTCAAGTAGCTTAACAAATTACCAATACTGTGAAATTTGAACTCGCATACCCTTAAGCACCAGAGATTGACATTCTTTGTTGCTTTGTGATTGTTGACGCCGCATGACAATAGTGATCTTGACGCGTGATAGAGGAAGTGTTGACGCGATAGAGGAAGTGTTGACGCATGATAGAGGAAGTGTTGATGCGCGACTTGGGTAGTGGTGACGTGCGACAGAGGAAGTGGTGACGCGTGACAGAGGAAGTGTTGACGTGCGACTTGGGCAGTGGTGATGTGCGACAGAGGAGGTGTTGACGCGCGCGATAGAGGAAGTGTTGACGCGTGACTTGGACGGTGGTGACATGCGGCGAGAGGAAGTGTTGACGCGTGACTTGGGTAGTGGTGACGCGTGACAGAGGAAGTGTTGACACGTGATGAGGAAGTGTTGACGCGTGACTTGGGCAGTGGTGACGCGTGCGTGAGAGGAAGTGGTGACGCACGACGAGAGAAAGTGTTGACGCGCAACTTGGGTAGTGGTGACGTGCTACAAAGGAGGTGTTGACGCACGACAGAGGAAGTGTTGACGTATGACTTGGGCAGTGGTGACGCGCGACAGAGGAAGTGGTGACACGCGACAAAGGAAGTGTTGACGCGTGACTTGGGTAGTGGTGACGCGCGACAAAGGAGGTGTTGATGCGTGACAAAGGAAGTGTTGACGCGTGACTTAGGCAGTGGTGACGCACGACAGAGGAAGTGTGGACGCGTGACAGAGGAAGTGTTGACGCGCGACTTGGGTAGTGGTGATGCGCGACAGAGGAGGTGTTGATGCACGATAGAGGAAGTGTTGATGCGCGACTTGGGCAGTGGTGACACGCGACAGAGGAAGTGGTGACGCGCGACAGAGGAAGTGTTGACGCATGACTTGGGTAGTGGTGACACATGACAGAGGAGGTGTTGACGCGCGACAGAGGAAGTGTTGACGCGTGACTTGGGCAGTGGTGACGCGTGACAGAGGAAGTGGTGACGCGCGACAGAGGAAGTGTTGACGCGCGACTTGGGCAGTGGTGACGCGCGACAGAGGAGGTGTTGACGCGGTAGAGGAAGTGTTGACGCATGACTTGGGTAGTGTTGACGCGTGACAGAGGAAGTGGTGACGTGTGACAGAGGAATTGTTGACGCGTGACTTGGGCAGTGGTGACGCGGGATAGAGGAGGTGTTGACGCGCGTGATGAGGAAGTGTGCCGACGCGTGACTTGGCGGTGGTGATGCATGACGGCGGAAGTGGTGACGTGCGATAGAGGAAGTGTTGACGTGTGACTTGGGCAGTGGTGACGCCGCGCTGAGAGGAGGTGTTTATGCGCGAAAGAAGAAGTGTTGACGCGCGACAAGGGCAGTGTTGATGCGCGACACGTAGATTTTTTGATGGGAAAGCAGAGGTCGGAGGCTGCAGATGCACGACAGGATATTTTCTTTGTCACGTATCAAGAAAATGCAGCGACACGCGTCAACAACCTTATTGATGCACGCGCCGAGGTCCGCTGACGCGCGCAGAGGAAGTGTTGACGCGTGACTTGGGCGGTGGTGGCCGCGATAGAGGAAGTGGTGATGCGCGACAGAGGAAGTGTTGATGCGTGACTTGGGTAGTGGTGACACGCGACAGAGGAGGTGTTGATGCGCAACAGAGGAAGTGTTGGCGCGCGACTTGGGCGGTGGTGGCAAAGGTGACGCACGAGAGGAAGTGGTGACGTGCGGCGAGAGGAAGTTTTGACGCGTGACTTGGGTAGTGGTGACGTGCGGCATGAGGAGGTGTTGACGCGTGCGATGAGGAAGTGTTGACGCGCAACAAGGGCAGTGTTGACACACGACACGAGATTTTTTGATGGGAAAGCAGAGGTCGGAGGCTGCAGACACGCGATAGGAGATTTTGCTATCACGCGTCAAGAAAATGCAGCGATGCGCGTCCAAAAGGTTGTTGACACGCGTCACTAAGGTCTATTGATGCGTGTCACTGCATTTTCTTGACGCGCGACAGTAAAATCTCCTATCGCGTGTCTGCAGCCTTCTGTCGCACGCACTTGACAATCAAGCGAAATTTTTTCATACAACCCCCAAAAAATTTGCCTTCCCGCGAAACCGGTTCCGGGGATATTCGCCAGGTATTCTCCACCTCCGATTTCCAAGAGGTCTCTTAAAATGAACCCTGTGTGCTCTATGTAATCTTTATTACCAAACATATCATCGATCATTTTCCATGCTTAAGTGGTTGTTGAGGAAGTTTTGATGTGGAAGATCAAGTAAGGAGAAATAGAAATAAAGAGAATACCTAACGCTTCATCACAATGGTAGAACCACTTATATTTTTGGTTCATCGTAAGGTTGAGTCTCTTCTCCATTAAAAACATGAAATAACCCTTTATTGCATAAAGTAATAACTATTTTAGATCTCCATTTGAATAAATTGAAATGTGTGAAAAGTTAGTTTGGATGCATCTATAGTGAAGAGAGAGAAATAAGGAATGTAAAAAACGTTAAACAAACAAAATCACCCTAGAACAATATTTACACCCCCTAAATTTTTTTACTTTAAAGTTTATTGCGTTGATTACAATTTGATGTGATTATGTGTTGAGGACCGAGTTAGTCACCCACATTTCAATCAATGTAATAATGTACAAGAGTGGATACCACAACCAAAGCTCGTAGATTGTAGTAGTTCGACATCACAAGAAAGAAAAAAATGAGTAAAACAAGAGAAGGAGAGGAAAATAGTCTTATGTGAGAAATAATGTTTCACACCTTTGGAATGTAAAGCCCCTTGTTGCACGACTATGGTGGGTGAACTCACTAGTTTAAAAGTAATAACAAGGGTCATTACAATGCTCAAAACAACTTGAAACGAGTCCAGATGACCTCAAACATGCAACCAAGGCTCCCGAAAGGTCAAAACGGCTAGAAATGTGACAAAACACTCCAACACACAATTAGAGAAACAATCGATAAATCTTAAAAACTGACTTTAGAAACGTCTAGTTTGATTAGTTTTAGATAAAAATGACTAATAATCAAATAAAACATTAAATAAGACTATTTTAATTTACTAATAGAAAGAAAAGATCTTAATTTTTAATTAGATGCCTAAGTGTAAGAAAATAAGCTCTTTACTTGAAAATGTAATTAGATTTTAAAATTTTAATTAAAACCTAATTTATTAATAACACCTTTAAAAGAAATAATTAGATCTATATATTTTATTAATTATAGGTAAATATTTTTTTGAAATGGACTATACCCTTGTACACTAGGGCTCAAAAGCAAGATTAAAAATTTCATCAAAATAAGAAGATCACAATCTCAATTTATCTAATCAACCCAACAGTAGAAAGCATTCTGCCAAGATCATAACCAAAAACTAGGCAACGTACAACTAGAAAACAACAACATTACAACAACAATAACTACTCAACAATAACAAAAAAGGCCTAAAGCCCAGCTACAACGATGAAGGCACACAACAAGACAGGGCTCATGCCTTGCCCAAAACAATGGAAGGTTGAGATTTAGTGTATCCCTTCTTTTTCTATCCACCACCTTCCATTCATTATTTTCTTCTTCCACTAAGATTGGAAGAACAAATTCAATTGACTTGATAGTGATATGACCCTTAACAAGGGGTGTTGAATCATAATCTATCATTGAATCAACACCCTGAGTAGAAGAATCTTGAGGTTTTTTCTTTGTAATGTGCGGAAGATATTTCATGTCAGGTAAGTCATTTTGTGGGGTTTCCACAATTGGTTGTTTATGGGGATCAATTATTAGATGCTATGGTATAGAATATTTCCAGCATGTAGGTTTGGTGTTTCATTTGGAATGCTCATAGTCTTCTATGATATGGCCAATTTTGTGAAACACCAACATCGAAAGCAAGTCATTTATAGTTTAACCTCTTCACCTAGATTATTTCACCAATATGTAAATTAATTATTACTTGGTAAGGCTTGGGAGGTATCAAGATCTACAATGAATCATTTATAACTAGTGTGGGTTTTGATGGAGGTCTTCTCAACAATAGTTGTTTTCTCGAATCACGGTACCCTTAAGTTTTCACAAGTGTTTGTGCTTAAACTCACGGTGTGATTGGATAACATGGGTACTATCTCCAAGTTGTGGGACTTGCTACTTGAGATAGACCTCCAGAGAAAGTTGGTTCTTGCTCCTAAACTACCTACCACAATCTACTCTAATGCAGGAAAAACTATCTCCTAATCTAACTTTCCAAGGGACCAGGGAGAGAGAGTGCATGAAAACAAAGCCTACACTAAAGTGGTGATACACCATAAAAGGAGGGTGTGAGAATAGTATCCAATGTGTGAAAAATAGAAGCAAAGTGCATACTAGAAGGGTTGATAAAAATTCTCCACAATCTAGCAACTGCATTCACAACAATATTTCATGCACACACAATGATAATGAATCCCTACAACAACATAAAATAGACACAATATATTTGCAATGAGTTTGAAAGGGCAACAACAATGTGAACAAACACAACAGGGGAAGATACATCCACAAACTTACATCTATTGATCCGTAGGTATGCATAATTCAAACCATTACAAGATAAGAGCACGGATCACCATGCGCAAGGATTCCAATATAAGGGCCTATAGCACATTGGCTTAAAAAAAAATTTGGCAAATTTTTTCTACTCAAAACTATCTCCTGAAATCTGTGAGCCTAGTACTCTAATTTATGGAATTTTGAGAGAGAGAGAGAGGGAAAAAAAAAGAAAATCCCGAAATTTTTCTTCCCACTTCTTACAAGATGTCATAAATGAATTGAAATGATGGTATTTTTCATGCAAAAGGCCCCCCATACTACCTCATAACTTGCAGCAGCAAGAAATGTTTGCCAATGCTTCATTCAATGCATCCCAACTACCAAATATACATTATTTTTAAGCGTGAATGTTTTCTGAAAAATCACCATCAATTCCTCATCAAATTATAGATTTCTTGATTTTTTTGCAATGGGCTAGGAACCATGATTCCAATGGTATAAATTTTGTGTGTTTTTGTTGAGAAATTCAAAAGTTATGGCCTTCTCGAGTGGAGACAATTGTTTTGGGTGCCAGGATTTCTTTCATTTAATGGGAATGGCCATCGATTTACTAGAGCTGAATATGTTTCCTTTAGTTTCTATGGTGTAAAGGATGTCGTTCTCTTTCGAGAAAGTCAATTTTCATGAAAATAAGAGCTCAAGGGTCAAAACATATGGTTGTTTGAAGTTTGGGATTTGATTTGCCTTTGTTTCCCTTTTCATGCGGACATTTCAGCTATTTTGGGTCCTTGTGTCCTGGTTGTCCTAGAAAAAATCTCTGATCCACCCACAAGCCTCCTTCATGCGGAATTTTCAAAAAAATTATTTTTTTGTGAACTCATGTCCACGCGTATTTGGACTATCCCTGACCTCCCTTTTCCGCTTTTACCAATTCACTCTTGGTGCAACAATTTTGGATTTAGATGTCCCATGTGTCCTTGTTGTTGGGCCGTCAGGTCCGTTGATCTCCGATCTTCTGCATCCTATTGTGATTGGCAATTTCAGCATTTGAGCCCGTGCGTCCACCCTCGCTTTTAACTATCCCATGGACCGCCTCGAACAATTTTGTCTAACTTTTCACGATTCCTTCTTCTTTATGGGTATTTGGATTTGCGTGTCCGGCTATCACGATGTCCCACGATTGTCTAGGACAAAAATATCTAACTTTTCCGTAATATGCTAGCATAGGCCAATTTTTTTGGATTTTTGCAATTTTTTCTATCTTTTTGGAATTTTCTTGGATAGGGAAGATAGAGAAGAGCCAAAGGGACCCCCAAAAATCCAATTTTTTTCCTTTGAGCCATTTCCACTTGCTCAACCTAAATAAATAATGTAGGTTATCAAAATTACCTTAAGGGTGAATTTTTGATAATAATAGTAATGTACATGAGCCTAGAGTATCCCCTATAGTAAGAAAACAAAATCTATTCCAAAAGCTGAAGTGGGAGTCTAGGTAATCGAAACCAAAATGAGTAGGTATCAAAAGAGACTTCTAGGGGATCAAAAGATGGATATCAAGGCTTGGATATGATCCCATGTTCACCCCAAACCAAGTGTTGGTTAAAAATTAAATCCCTATCTTCAGGGGTTTCAAAGACAACAATGAAATATGCTTTCGCACAAGGATAAATCTCAATCTTACGTCATATCTTTTCTCTCCATATTTGTGCAATCCAATCATGGAGTGAGAAAGTTTTGGAAAAAAATTGTGAAACTGCATATGAGACCTAGATGAGTCTAACTAAAATGTAACTATATTAACTTAGATCTATATTAACTTAAATATAATTTTTTTTTTTAAAAGGGGATAACTTATATAATTTAAATCCACCTTATTTTAATATAAAAGGCTTTATATATATATATATATATATATATCATTACTATTAAACAAAGTGTCCTAAAGGAAAATATGTAGGTAGTAGGGGAGGGGTGAGTGGGGTCTGCCAAGGGTGAGGGAATGGCCCAAATGGACAAGGAAAAGTGAGAAAAGAAAAGACACCAGGATGTAGGAAAATAAGGAACATTGAGGGCAAGAAAGAAAAAGGACTTGGGCATAACAGACAAGACCCAATCGATGAAGGGAGGTGGCTAAGGTCGAACAAAAAGAATATCCCAACATATCCAAAATATAAGGCCCAATGCAAAGGCACTCAACCAAAATGAGATAACTAGACCTTCTAGGTAACAACTCAACCCTTAGAAAAGGAATTCGAGTGGACCTTAAGCAAAAGAGGAGAGATTATAATTACAAAGCAAACCCGATAAAAGGAACCAAACAACACAACATGCAAATCAATCCAAGACCAAGATAGGAGTAAAAATTGCAAACAGAGTAGGGACAAAGAGCAAGATAGGCTAGAAATTCATATTTTCTAAGAAAAATTCACTCGGATTTAAAAATACAAAAAGACCAAAGTGACACCTACCTCACGAAAAATGCTTGCCCACAAGATGACTGAAACCATCTAGATCCAATGGTGAAATTCGACAAACTACACCTACAAAAACCCCAAAGAAGACACAAAATCCAAGAATATCATTAATAACAATTATCGGGATTCTAGAATAACCGAATGAAATCTTGCATGAGGAACCATAAAAATTAAACCGAAAGTAATCAAGCAACCCAAAAATGATAAATTCACATTTACATAAACCTCATGCTATGATACCACAAAAAAGCTGTTCATGAGAATCAATATGAAAAATATGCACCATGATGAATTTTCACTCCAATGGTAACATGGTAGATCCAACATAATTAACAAGATTCTAATAATGGAAAGTCATGTAAATAAAAAAATAGGTCGACCATGCTTATAGATCGAAAAAATGAGGGTACATATGGGAGTGTTGTGTAACTCCCATGCTTGGAAAATCATTCCTTGTAAGAGGGAAAGAGGAGTTATGATTCTAAATAGGGAATATAAATCATATGGCGTTAATGATGAATATGATGATGACATAATTTATGACATAATCGGCACTTGTCATATATCTCCTAAGACCTATGATCTCACTAGGAGAGATGACTCACCCTGTGATGTGGAAAATACCCCTAGAATGACGAGGCAAGTAAAAAACCAACATATTTACATACATTTCATATCTTAATTACAAGTAAATTATTATATACGCAAAGATTCCTCTGTAACTTTTCTTCTTTATTTATATATAAATGAAACAAACAATAAAATGTTCATATTATATCTAATAATACATAAAAACTTAACCATTTAATTACTTTAACATTACAACTTAGTAAATGATGAATTAAGCTAAGTTTTATTCCTAACACCCCCCCTTAATTCAGCATGTTCTCAAGTGAATAGGAGAGAAATTCTCTAAAACAAAACATATTTACATAAGGCAAACACTTATTAGCACACACATGCTAAAAGAAACATGTTATAAGGTGAATCAAATGACTTTATCATTCCCCCCTTAATTCAGTATGGTATCTCTGGATCTCATCTGAATAGGAGGAGCTGGATGAAGGTACATCCTCTCAACGGTGTGTAGGAGATGGAATAGGCTTAGGAATTGTCTTTGGATGTTTGGAACCTCTTTTGAGTTGGTACATGTGCTCGAGAAACAAATGAGTAGCTCTGAACATTTTGAAAACCTCTGATGGGTTGGATCGTAGCTCAAAATTGGCACTGGTATGAAAAACTACCCTCCATTCACTTTTCTCTAATCCATAAGGAATACCATTGTTGAGCGATCAATGAAGAATTTGCAAGTCTTTCATCTTTTCCCCTAAATTCTGAGTGAAAAGTGAAGACAACTAGCTCCATGAGAATGAAAATTTTTTGGCACTTTATAATGATAGTGCATTTACAATTATGTCTCTTCTTCTGTGGAAAAATTCCCATTTTGAAGCATTAGGAGTACAAAATTGCAAATTCTACCTTTTTTTCAGGCAATTTTTAATTTTTTAGGCTCTTTGGCCTCTTCTCAAGTACAAAAACCTAATTTTTGCGATTAAAAAAAAATTATTAAAAATTGGACCAAGACATAGAACTCACAAAAAAACATAGTTAAAAAAATTCACCTCAACTGAGGTACTAGTTGAAAGTTATGAATTTTTAAAAATAGCGATTTCAATATCTTTTGGGGCCCATTTCCAAAAATGGATTTTTTTGCTCTCTTTTTCACAAAATTGGAAAACGAGGATTTTTAAAAATGAATGTTATATCTTTAAAATGCCACCCAATTAGGGCTTACTTGGCTCACATAAATCTTGTCTTCTCCATGGCTTATGTTGTGCATCCATGTGGCACTCCTCGGCTGATTGGTGGCTTTAGTGTTCTCCCAAAACCACTTTGCTTCTAATTTCTCTCCTTTGCCGCTATTTTGTATAGATTTTTTTATTTTTGGCCTTCTTTTTGCTTTATTCTTCTCTATTGAATTACTTGGCCACCTCTTAGTGTTTCTTGGTTGTCACTTGTATTATCTTCTCCACATTTTGTGTGTAAATCCTAATTTTTTTCACAAAATCCAAAAAAATAAAGTTTTTAAAAGAATGTTATATCTTTAAAACACAACCCGATTAGGGCTCACCTAACTCGCATACACCTTGTCTTCTCCATGGCTTATGTAGTGGATCCACATGGAACTACTTGGTCAATTGGTGGTTTTAGGGTTTTCCCAAAACCGCTTTCCTTCCAATTTCTTTCCTCCGTTGCTATTTTGTATATTTGTTGGCCTCCTTTTTATGTTATTCTTCTCCTTTGAATTAATTGTCTACCTCTTAGTTTTTGTTGGATTATGCTTGTATTATATCCTCCACATTTCCGTGTAGATCCTAATTTATTTTGCAAAATCTAAAAAAGGAATTTAAAAATAAATAAATTTATATCTTCAAAACGCCACTCGATTAGGGCTTACGGATCGCATACACCTTGTCTTCTCCGTGGCTTATGTGGTGCATCCACGTGGCACTTCTGGTTGATTGGTGGTTTTAGGGTTTGACCAAAACCGTTTTGCTTCGATTTCTCTCCTCCTCCACTATTTTGTATAGATTTTTTTAATTTTTGGCTACCTTTTACATTATTCTTCTCCGTTGAATTACTTGGCTGCCTCTTAGTTTTTTTTTCCTACCACTTGTATTATATCCTCCATGTTTTGTGTTTAGGTCTACAAGTCGATATATTTGGGGGTCGATTTAGACGCCTTTGAGATCTGATCTTTAGGGATAGAAGTTATTTAGATCTCCAACATTGTGTTAGCATGCATGTTACTTTGGATACTCAGGTTGCTTTGGAATGGCTTGACCGGATAAGGGTGTAGGGTCGATTTGGAGTGTGAAATGCCCTGCTCAATTTAAAACTCACCTAGAATGGGCTTTGCAAATCTTAGCTCTATTATTATGTGGGATTAAAATTTTCCAACTCATTGAACATATATACGGGGTTTGAACAACCCAAATGGCTTAAATAACTCGGTTAGAGTATATGACTCAACTCGCCTACCTTATTTCACATAGTTCGGCATCCTATTTGGGATTAAACCCAACCTTCTTTGTAAACTATTATTTGGGGAGGTCTATACTCTAATTCTCTACACAAATATGAAACTTTGTGAAGTAGTTTGGCATTGTCCTGGCTCGATATGAGTTCATCTTAATGCAGTTATCCGTCCGTCCAAACATTTGAAAATATCTCCTAGGAGCTTAAATATCCCAACTCACCAATATTTTCCTACAACCCGGTCAATGGATTGATCTTCAACTGAATACACATGAAATATTAATCTCACCCAATTTTGATAAAGAGAATGATCTAAAATCTCCAGTCATTTCATTTGGAGCTTATAAGCATCTCGATGGAGGAAATATCAATGGCCCCAACATGATGAGTGTGAGGGATCCATCAAGGTGTGCATGTAGCTGCGCCAACCATACGAGAGGATCCCAATCTAGATGGCTCTCCAATTATTTGGGGCCTCCTCCAATTAGTCTACCAAATGTAGTAGTACTATTAAATATATATATATATATATATATATATATATATATATATATTTAGTTTACAACAAATATGTATAGATATTCAAATATGTGAAGAACTCTAGGGGTGATGAAGCAGGGAAGGTGCTTCAAAGAGGTTGGGGACATCTATGGTTCCTCCAAGCTCAAACTTGCAGTAATGAACCCTTAACCTTCTGCAACACACTCTCCTTAGAGGATGAGGGATCCTCATAGAGACTGGGATCAACCAGATCTGATACCAAATATTGACAATGTAATATTCTAGAAACCCTTCATATATCAAATGAATAAGTTGCAATGTTTATAGACATTTTTAAACAAGTAACAACATCCATGGAAAGTGGATCAAATATACTAACTATGGAAAATATGTAGAAATAACATATTACCCCTAACTAATCGATTCGGGAACATTTGACAACATTCCAAAGTAGTAAACTAATAATAGTATATCCCCCATTAATCTAGGGATGTGACAACTAGATAATAGCTAACTAACAACTAACTAAGTTAAAGTAATAAAATTTAATTACTTTAACATTACAACTTAGTAAATGATGAATTAAGCCAAGTTTTATTCCTAACATAATATTCAAATTCAAACATTCCAAACCTATGAAGATGCATTTACCATGGCTCACAAACTTGAACTCCGCACATATGAGAAAGGCCATATTAAAATTCAATTAAACAAACCCAAGACCAACTTTACTAAGTCCTCCACGCATAGTGCCAAATATCCAATGCCATCGTGTTTAAGCATTTCTCCACATCCACTTTTCACACAGAGCCTCCAAAAATATCGTAGACCACCTACTAACTATACACCTCTTAGGGAATCTTATAGCTCAATATTTGACAAGTTACTCGGTGGTCAATATCCTTCGAATTCTGCCATTCTACCTTGATAAATACCGACCAAGACCAACATGGTACCATGAGGAACATCACTATAAGTATAATCAAGTCCATGGCTATGACATTGAGAAGTGTCGCACTTTCAAACACCTCATCTAAACAATTATAGACTTTGGAAACCTCCAAGTGGACAATCCTAATGCACCACCCAATTATCCGCATAACATCTTCAAACAACCATTTCCTATTCATTCATAAAATAATCAAACTCCACTCTCCACCTCAAAGGAACCTAATTCCCATAGAAATTCATACTCTAGATCAAAATCTTGAAACATTGCCTACACAAATCACCTTGTTACCCATGCATCCACCCCTCTTTCAGATTCTTCCCCCATGATCACAACTTCATCGACATCAACTATGACCACAATCACTACATCCCCATCAACCTTAATCATACCCACTTCTCCATCCATATCATCTACATCCTCATATATCATGTCTCATCCATCACAACTAACTACCTCAACTCCTACCTTGACATCTTCATCTCACACCTCTACACTCACTTCCACCCCAAACACATCTACTACCATGACTATACCCACATCAACATACAAACTTACGTCCACATCCATACCACCTTTAAAATCATTCACCATAAAAACCCATACTTAAATCATCTACAAATGACATTCTCACTACATCTAAAACATTAATCACACCTACACCAACAAGTCCCGAACCTACACAATCTACCACATCTCTAGATCTTGTGAAGTGCATCATATAATAACCATTTCCATCTTCAATATCCACCTCTACAATAAAACCAACATTACTTAGTTCTACCACCGTATCTCCCCAAGTTGAAATTGTAATCATCCCTGCAAAAGGAAAATCCTCGTAGCCAAAGCCTATATACCATGACATGGCCCTCCAAAAATCACTTACACATCTAGAAAAAAATATTGAACTTTCTTTTTCCAAGACCAACCCTCCTAAGTAACTTAATATCCCATCATCACTCTTAAGAGCATCTCCTTCCATCTTAGAGCCATCCCATTCTTCCAAAACCCTCATTATCAATAAGATGACACAATATAAACCTTCTTCTAAATCCAACCTCCCATTCAAATATTCCTCACTCTCAACTATTAAATATAAATCAAATCCATCTAAGTCCCCGCCCATCAATACTAAAAATAAAACACAACCATATTCCTCTTATTTTAAGTTCAAGATAGAATCAAAGGCTCCATGAAATAATCTCGAAGAAAACCATCTCTCTTACCCTCATCCAATAAAACTATCTCATCTACAACCTCTTCTCCAACAAACCAAATTTTTTATTACATGGAAATATCTCAACGCCTACTTCAAGCATCTGCAATTACTCTCCCACCTATCAAACCTTTCAATCCACGTGGCCTAAGACCATCATGGTTTGATTCTAATCTCATTTGTGCATACCTTCATGCACTTTGACATGAAGGAGAACATTTCAAGGCCCTCAAAACTTTCATCTATAACCTTATCGATGAGGATGATATTCTCATTGAAGAAGATCACGCTCTCTCATATCCAAATCCCCTTCTTCTTCTCAATCTTCATCGACCAAGGTATCTACATCTCCTCATTCATCCAAGACTTATGTTTTCATCCCTCCTCCAACCTCAACCTCTCCCAAAGAGGGTCCTCTTTTATTGATGTTGTTTGGATCACAACCCGTTACCATATATATGACATCAAATCATCTAATCAATCCAAATCAAAATTCATTATCACCTCTCTTAGCGAGCCTAATCCTCCCCTTCTTCTTCAAAACCTAATGTGTCTATCTTATCGCCCTCGGCTTGCTCTTATTGAGAAAAATATTATGAAACAATTTCATCAAGCCCCAGTTAAGATGTCACTTTATGATCTTATCCAAATCTCCTCGGACCATAAGCAATCTCTCACGGAAACTATTAATAGTATCCTCACTCCTAGTGATGATGGTAACCCATTTACATCTCTTATACGAACACTTACCAGCTCAACCTCCATATCCTTTGACAACACTGAAATTCCCAAAATATAACCCAAGAACATGGCCTTCCCCTCTACATTACCATTCATATTAATAACACCTTTGTTCATTGTTCTATGATTACAATTGAACTAGCATAAACATCATCTCATCTCACACCTTTGACCAACTTAAGCTCCCAAAATCAATTATCACCCAATCATCTATGGCCCTTTGAGCATTCGATGATGTTGTTGCCCCACTTTAGGCACTATTATTCTTCCCATTTTTAGTGTAGGTTATTGTTTATCCTTTTATTTATTTATTAAGATAATTATTACACTTGTGTTAGCCCTACAATTTGTAGGTTATTTTGCTTAGGTGTACTAGGCTGTGTGGATAGCTTACTAGTTATCTTGAGTTAGCTTCACGGTTATGTGGAGTTAGCTTACTAGTATTTTGGAGTTAACTTAACTATCGATATCAATTAGTGGGAGTTCTTCACCATTAATTTAGTTAGTAGTTCCACTTCCCTCCTTCTATATGTACATATTTATTATTGAATAATTCAAGTCATTTTATTGTAATGTATTGAGCATTACGGATTATGATGGATTTCCATATATGGTATTTTATCTCTTCTATTTTGCAAATATAATGTGGTGTGTTATTATCATATGAGATCACATCTTGGAACAATATTCTTATCATTCGTTTCATGATATCAAAGCAATAGATGATGTAGAAATCCATCTGTAAGTTTTCTTTGCAAGCAAGGGTTTATTATTTTCATGTATTTGGAATTTTTTTAGCAATTTTTTGCATCATGCATTTTTATGGAAAAAAACATGACATTGGATTTGGTAGGTGCCAAAACCCTTGAATCGACTATAAACTCGATCATGTTTTGAGATAGTCAAATCTGGATGTAAATATGTACCCTCTAGGTGCATTCTTTTATCCATTGGATATAAGCATGTACCTTCCAGATGCATTATTTTACCCTATGGATATTTCAGTTTTAGATGTAATATTTTATCCATTAGACATAGATTTGTACCCTCTGGGTGCATTCTTTTATCCATTGGATATAAGCATGTACCTTCCAGATGCATTCTTTTACCCTCTGGATATTTTGGTTTTGGATGCATTCTTTTATCTATTGGATGCAGATCTGCCCTTTAGGTGCATTCTTTTATCCATTGGATATAAGCGTGTAACTTCCAGATGCATTATTTTACCCTCTAGATATTTCTGTTTTGGATGTAGTCTATTATCTATGGACATGATTTGTACCCTCGGGTGCAATATTTTATCCATTGGATATTAATGTGTACCCTCTAGATGCAATGATTTACCATCTAGACATTTCGGTTTTGAATGCAGGTTTTATACTTTGGTCGCAAGACTCGTATTGTGTGGTGCAATATTTTACCCTTTTGACATTTGAGTGTCATGTGTACCTTTAAAAAAGATCAACATTAAAATATTATTTTAATAACAAAACCTACTAGAGCTCATAACTTTTGATCTCGTAGCTCGGATTAAGGTGATCTTTTTTTGAAATTATATATATTTTGAGATCTACGTATTGGTGAAATATTTGAAGAAATATTTCAAATTTAAAAGGTACTTTTGCTAATTGTAATGTTTACATGCACTCAATTATAAAGTGCTAGATTTGGGAGGGTGTTATAATCACTTGTGGACGCAATTTTGGTTTAGCCCAACGTCCTCAAATTTTGGGTGTATACATTTATATCTCTCTTTTTGTCGGATATTCTAGATCAATATTTTTGACACTTATTTTTGGCATGTTAACAATCTCTCTTGTGGGGAGTTATTCTGGTGAAGCCCGGTGTTAGTTTGTCGGTGTTTGAGTAGTTGATTTTGGCAACTCATACAAATATATGGTGTCACTCTACCCATTCAATAGTATGGGAGGGTATAGTGTTGATCTTGATTCTTATGGTTTCATTTCCTTGCTTTGTTATGTGTTGATACTACTTCTTCAAGTTTCGTGTCCTTTCCTTGTTACCTTAGTTTTTCTTGGATCATGACACTCTTATTTTTTTGATTTCATGTCCTTGTCTTATTTCCTTGGTTGTTCTTGGATCGTGACACACCAATTTGTAGTAGATTGATCAAATTATGTTTGGTGTTTTTGCACTTTTGACATCACTCAATTGACAATCTCCTTCGCATAGAGCTATTTTGGTGAAGCCCGGTGTCAAATTTTTTTAGTTCTATGATCAAGCGGTGGATTCATACAACAATGTGCACCACACTTCTTCAACATTGTACAAGTTTTTGGAGTGAGCTTCTTGGTATATCTTGCAATAGGATTTTCTCTCTCTACTTTGTTAATACTAGTTTTGGGTAGCTTGTGGTGTCCATTTTTCCCATTTTTGTATGTAGGTACCACATCGGCCTTGTTTCGGGACCCACCTTCTTTCCACCCACTTAAGTTATGCTTATGGGAGGGTGTTTGTGTCACTTATTATTTATCCTTTTATTTATTTATTAGGATAATTTTTACACTTATGTTAGCCCTACACTTGTTGGTTTAGCTGTTAGGAAATAAGAGATAAAATATGAGGAATAATCCCTTACAGAATCACAAAAGTAGAAACTAATATGCAGAAAATATTACAGATCTCAAATAAAAGTGCAAAATAAATAACACAACACAGAGAGACAAGATTTAACGTGGTTCACCCAATTTGGTCTACGTCCACCAAGAATCACTTGCTCAAATTTTTATTACAAGCCTCCACTCTCTCAATACAATACCAGATCCGTTTGGAGCTATGCTCAACAAACTCTACAGAATTCACACCCGAATTCAAAACACATATGTAATACATTTGCTTGTCTATCTATCATATGCATAAGACCATATAAATAGACAACTACTTAAGCAGTTTTACAAAACCATGGGTATCAAACAATGGGCAAAAAATAAAACCGTCCCATAAACCTATGGGTAGCCAAAGAGGCGGTTTTACAAAACAATGGGTACCAAAAAACCATGGGCCCAAAAATATCCCATAACGGTTACCCATTACCCATGGTTTGATAAACCACCCATGAAAATTTTCTTCAGGGGCTTTGCCCCCCACCGTAAAAATACCCGAGTGTAACACATGGAAGGTGTACGATACTCTAACATGAAAATAGACTCCATAAACATAACAATCTCCCACTTGGAGACTAATTTCCATTGATCAAGCTTCTCAACCCTTCACTTTGTCATCGGTGAAGGCCAACCAAAGATGAACATAGCTTTAGTTTGTCCCTTGTGACCACCTTGGTCATCATGTCTACAAGATTCTGACTGGTATGAATCTTCTCCAACTTCAACTTATCTTCCTCCAAAGCTGTCCTAATGAAGTGATATCTCAACTATATATGCTTCATCCATGGAGTGTAAAGCAAATTTCTTAGCTAGGTGTATAGTACTCTGACTATCACTATACAACTTACATTCCTCCTGCTTATACCCTAACTCCTCAAGCACTTGTTGTAACCAAATCATCTCTTTGCTTGACTCTGTGGCAGCAACATACTCAGCCTCTCGTGGTTGACAAAGCCACTAGCTTCTGTAGTCGTGAAATCTAGCTCACTGCTGTCCCACCTACAATGTAAATATAACCTGTCGTGCTCCTCCTGCTATCTACATCTCCAGCCATGTCTGAATCTACATAACCATGTAAAGTGGTGTTTGATCCACTGTAGCACAAAACTGTCCCCATGGTCCCTCTCAAATACCGAAGGATCCACTTTACTACTTGTCAATGCTCTTTACCTGGATCACTCATAAATATACTCACAGCTCCCACTGCATGGGCAATATCAGGCCTAGTGCACACCATAGCATACATCAAACTACCAACCGCTGATGAGTAAGGTACCTTGGACATCTGGTTTCTTTCCTGCTTTGTCTTGGGACACTGCTCCTTTGATAACTTAAAATGGCCTGCCAAAGGAGTCCCAATCGGTTTAGCATCCTGCATGTTAAACCTATCCAATACCTTCTTAATGTACTCTTCCTGAGATAAAGTCAGCTTCCGTTCCTTCCTATCCCGAGTTATCCTCATACCAAGGATTTGTCTGGCTGCCCCAAATCCTTCATATCAAAGTTTTCACTTACTTGTTTCTTGAGTACTTTTATTTTCTGCATGTTTTTACCTGCAACTAACATGTCATCAACATACAAACACAGGATAATATAACTTCCATAATCAAATTTCTTTGTATACACACAATGGTCAGAATGACATCTAATATAACCTTGCTCCATCATGAAGCTATCAAACTTCTTATACCATTGACGTGGAGCTTGTTTCAAGCCATACAAGCTCTTCTTCAGTTTACACACCATCTCCTCTTTACCTTTGACCTCATAGCCCTCTGGTTGCTGCATATATAGTTCCTCCTCTAAATCACCATGGAGAAATGCAGTCTTTACATCTAACTGTTCTAAGTGAAAATCTTTTGCTGCCACTATTCTAAGAACAGTTCTAATAGAAGTCATTTTTACAATAGGAGAAAATATCTCATCAAAATCTATACCTTGTTTTTGTGCAAACCCCTTGACCACCAACTGGGCCTTATATCTTTTCTTTCCTTCTTCTTCGTCTTTAACTCTATACACCCACTTGTTCTGCAATGCTCTTTTGCCTTAGGTAGATTCACCAAATCCCAAGTCCGGGTTCTCCATGAGAGAGTTATGCTCCTCATCCATGGCTTGCTCCCACTTCTTACTAGCATCTACTTGCATTGCTTCATCAAAGCTCTCTAGCTCTCCACTATCAGTGAGTAATAAATACTAAAGAGAAGGAGAAAAATGTTCAGTTCTTTTCTTACCCTAGAAGACCTCCTCACTGTAGGAGTTTGGGGTTCCTGTTGAGTAGGTTCTGAACCGATTCATGGGTCACTTTCCCATCCAGAAGATCCTCACCCTTGTATATTCTTTCTTGGATTCTTCCTGTTTTTCCCGCAATCGTTGCTTATACATGACTTTCTCATTAAATACCACATCCCTAGACCGAATTATTTTCTTGTCCTTAATACTCCAACATTTAAACCCAAAGTCATCACTACCATAACCAATGAAAGTAAATTTTTCTGATTTAGCCTCTAGCTTGGTCCTATCATCCTTGTCTATATGAACAAACACCTCACATCCAAAGACTCTAAGAAATGAATAATCAACTTTCTTACCATACCATGCCTCCTCAGGTATGCCTCCATCCAAGGCACTCGAGGTTCCTCTCTTTATCAAGTACACATCTGTGCTCACCGCTTCTACCCAAAAAGAAAGAGGCAGTCCTGCATGTAACCTCATGCTCCTAGCATGTTTCATTATTGTTATGTTCATCCTTTCTGATACCCCATTCTGTTGTGGAGTTCCTGGAACCGTATTTTTCCTATGGATTCCATTCTTAGAACAGTAATCATTAAATTCATTGCTGCAATACTCCCCTCCATTATCTCGACTTGATTTTTAGCTTAAAGACCTGTTTCATTCTCTACCAAGGCTTTCCATTTAATAAAAGTGTCAAATACATCAGATTTGTTTCTAATATAATAAACCCAAACTTTCCTTGTTACATCATTAATAAAAGTAACATAATAACTTGAACCCCAAGAGATGATACCCGAGTGACCCCCACACATCCGAATGTACCAGCTCTAACTTACTGTCTTTATTCGTAGGTCCAACCTTGAGAATACTTACTTGTTTATGTTTCCCATATATGCAGTTCTCACAGAAATCCAAACCTATTTTTGTATATCCAGGAAAATTCTTCTTTATGATGTTCATGCCCTTATGGCTCATATGAGCGAGCCTATAGTGCCATAATGTTGTATCTGCATCTGAAGCCACAAGATTACAATCATTAGTACTATCAGTGGTTAAATAAAAGGTTCTAACCTTCTTACCTCTTGCCACCATCAGAGCACCCTTGGTGACCTTCCAAGAGTCAGCTATAAATATCACAGTATAACCATCACTTCCCAATTGCCCCACCGATATCAAATTTCTCCTTAATGTAGGCACATGTCTGACATCCTTCAATAGCCATGTATTCCCATTTTGCATCTTAACCTGAACAAAACCTTTTCCAACTATACTGCAAGGCTCATCATCACCAAGAAAAACATGCCCAAAATCCCCTTGAACATAATCAACAAAATAATGCCTATGTGGAGTAGCATGAAAAGAAGCCCCTGAATCTAAAACCCAAGATTCATTAATATTATGCAAAGAAAGAATCAAAGCATCCTGACATACATTACCCGATGCCACATTTTCCTCCTTGTTTTCTTCTTGTTGTTTCTTCTTATCCTAAAGCTCCCAACAATCCTTCTTTGCATGCCCAGACTTTCCACAGTGCCAACATACTATCTTGCTTTTGGATTTTGACCTTGCCCGATCTTTCAATTTTCCACGACTTCCTCTATTCTTCTGTCTCCCTCTAGTTTCACTGTCAAAGCATTCCCTGAAGTAGAAGATTCCCAGAGCTTTTTCTTCGCATTTCCTCACTTAGAATCACCCCTACAACATCCTCAAACTTCAACTTTGAGTTAGCTAGAACCGAGTTGCTTACCGCCATTACCAGGCTATTCCAACTTTCAGGTAAAGAGCACAAAATTAATAAAGCCCTAAATTCTTCATCAAATTCTATTGTAACCAAAGCTAGCATATTCACAACCATATTGAAATCATTTAAATGATCTGCTATTGAACTATTCTCAGACATCTTCATATTAAACAACTTTTTCATTAAAAATATCTTGTTAGAGGCAGAGGGTTTTTCATACAACTTCCCTAATGCATCCATTAGATCTTTTGTAATCTTTTCCTTCAAAACATTAAATAATAGCAAAGATGCAAGACACAGTCGGATAGTTCCAAGTGCCTTCCGATCCAACAAATCCCATTCCGCATCTGTCATACTCGAGGTTTGTTCACCTTCTCTAGACAACGGAGTATAAAGATCCTTTTGATAAAGGTAATCTTCCATCCGCATCTTCCAAAGACTGAAATTTTTCCTGTTGAATTTATCTACCCTAGATCTTCCATCATCTGCCATAGCTCCCACTCAAGCTAAAAACTTTCCCTGCGATTCAACACTTCAGAAACCAAACCAGGCTCTGATACCAATTGTTAGGAAATAAGAGATAAAATATGCGGAATAATCCCTTACAAAATTGCAAAAGAGAAACTAATATGCAAAAAATATTACAAATCTCAAAAAAAAGTGCAGAATATATAACACAACACAGAGAGACAAGATTTAACGTGGTTCACCCAATTTGGGCTATGTCCACTAAGAATCACTTGCTCAAATTTTATTACAAGCCTCCACTCTCTCAATACAATACCCAGATCCATTTGGAGCTATGCTTAACAAACTCTACAGAATTCACACCCAAATTCAAAACACATCTGCAATACATTTGTTTGTCTATCTATCATATGCATAAGACCATATAAATAGACAACTACTTAAGCAATTTTACAAAACCGTGGGTATCAAACAATGGGCAAAAAACAAAACCGTCCCATAAACCTATGGGTAGCCGAAGAGGTGGTTTTACAAAACAATGGGTACAAAAAACCATGGGCCCCAAAACAGCCCATAATGGTTACCCATTACCCATGGGTTAATAAACCACCCATGAAAATAACATGGACTTGATTCCCATTACCCATGGACTTGATTATTTTTACGGGACCGCCGTAAAAATACCCGAGTGTAACACATGGAAGGTGTACCATACTCTAACATGAAAATAGGCTCCACAAACATAACATAGCATGTTTAGGTGTACTAGTTGTGTGGAGATAGCTTACTAGTTATGTTGAGTTATCTTCTCAATTATGTAGAGTTAGCTTTCTAGTCTTTTGGAGTTAACTTAACTACCAATATCAGTTAGTGGGAGTTCTTCACCACTAATTTAGGTAGTAGTTCCACTTCTCTCCTCATATATTTACATATTTCTTATTGAATAATTGAAGTCATTTTATTGTAATGTATTGAGCATTATGGATTATGATAGATTTCCATTTATGGTATTTTAGCTCTTCTATTTTACAAATCTAATGTGGTGTGCTATTATCATATGAGATCGCGACTTAGAAAAATATTCTTATAATTTCTTTCACCCATCCTTGTTGTTTAAAAACTCCTCCATGGGGTCTTCTATATCTTAGAATGGGAATTTCAATACAACATCCAAATTTGAAAACCATGGATTTGTGCCATGCGTTGCGTTCCTTCCACCCTTCACTGATGCATAAAATATGAACATGAGAGGAAAATTTAAACACTCCCCATAGAAATTCCTCCATTCAAATCATGTGACATGAATTATCCACCTAATGACATGTTCATTCCAACAATAAGATTCTTTGGAAGTATCCACTAGCTAATTTTGTCGTACATTCAATCTTTTGAATGATGATTCCTTTGATAAATTGATGTATTAACTCATGTTGGGGAGTATCGTATTCTCACACTTAATTCTCTTCCCATGCCTCAGATACTTGGTATACTTGATAAATCTCTTATAAATCTCTTTTTAGTCCATCTCATATTTATACCATTTTCATCAATGGTGTCATCGATTTCCCTTCCTCCCACATTGATACTCAACCACACACAAAACAATACACCGATGGCTTTGAATTTATTTAAAATAAATCCTTTACCTATACTTATCTTCATTGTAGTGCTTGAAAAGGATTTGGAGTGGGGTGTTATGAACAAGGCATACATGACCTCGTCATTGATCAATTTGGAAAACCCCATGAAAAAATCAGATTGGGCTATAATGAACCATTTTCAAACCCTCTTCCACATATTTAGCTCTCATGGTTCCTCATTCTTCTCCATGACATGAGATTATGGATACGAATGAAACATTTTATATCAAAGATGTATTTTTCTTAAGCTCTACCATTAACTTAGGACCGATCGCTTATCATTATGTCGATGAAGTGAGTCCCTCCCTCTTCAAATTTCAGACATGGTAGATGAGTATTCCCTACCATTAAAGTTATTCAATGTACCGACGATGATTCCATCCTTTCCTACATGGGGGAAGAAGATTCCTATCTTCATAAAAACTTACCACTATTCATGTCTACCCTTCTTAACAACTCCACCATTGACATCAACATAAGGACTCCACACGAGCCACACATCCTTAAAATGGGTCAATCCCTTGATCCGAAGGAGCTTGAATCTTTTACCACCTTCCTTTCTTGACATAGCCGGGAATTCTCATGGTCATACAACAACATTTCGGGTCTCGATCAATCTATTATTGTTCACAACATCATTACCTTTCTTAACACTAAGCATATTAAGTAAAAGATTTTCCACATGCACCCTTGAGTTTCCCTCACTATTAAAGAGGAAATGTAATGCATCCTTTACGCTAATTCCATCATCTACATCAAATATTTGCAATGGTTTTAAAATATCATACCTTTTTCCAAGGCTTCTAGAAAGCCTCTTATCTCTGATGACTTTCGAGATCTTAATCTCGATTTCCCTAAAGATGAATTTTCCTCTTCCTATCATCGATCAATTTGTAGACCTTACCGAAGGAAATGAGATTATTTCTCTTATAGATTTTTCTCCGGGTATGGTAAAATCTTCATCCCCCTTGAAGACCAACATAAGATCTCTTTCAACACTCCTTGGGGGATTTTCGCTATCATGTTATACCCTTCAGCTTTAAAAATACAAGAGCTACCTATTAGTGAGTCATGACTTACATAATTCATGATCTCATCCATAACACTATAAAGGACTACATTGATGAACTCTTAGGTAAATCAAAACATCTTTGCAACCACCTTTTCATCCTTGAATTCAATTTTGAGCACCTTATCCACTTCTTCCTCGATCTCAATCCAAGAAAATGTGTGTTCAAAGTGCTTATTGGTAAAATCCTTTTCGTTATCATTTCCATCAAGGGTATTAAAGTTTACCCCACGAAAATTAATTACATCCTCGAGATGCCTCCTCCTTATAATTTGAAGCGACTTTAAAATCTTCAAGGCCAACTTCAATCTATATGTCATTTCATATCATAAATTTCAGATAGTTTCCAACCCTTTCATAACCTTATTTGTAAAGACATTAAATTCAAATCAGATGATAGTTACAAAGCATTCTTTGCTTATATCAAACAATATCTCCTATCTATGCTTATGATTACCCCTCCACGTGATGGGGAGTATTTCTATCTCTACATATTTGTCTCTCGATCATGCTCGGGTTCCATCTTGGCACATTGCAATTAGAAAGGGATGGGGCAAGACATATATTATATTAGTCACAACCTTGATGATTATAAGAGTTGCTACACTTTGAATTTAAAAAGTTGTTTTGCTTGTTTTATTTGCCACCCCTAAACTTCACAATTACCTCGCTCAATCATAAGACATGTACATCATCGGTAGGTTTCATCTTCTCAAGACCATACACTCCATGCCTCATTATAGTGATTACATCACTCAATGGATCATTCTCATGATGGAGTTTGACCTATAGTTCATCTCATAGAAATCAATCAAGCTCCAAGGTATGACCAATCAATTAGTTGACACCTCTCTTCCCGATACCCATCTTCCTCGAGATGTAATTTCCAAATGAATCTATCAACACCGTTAATCAGGTGTTCTCTCTTTTAAAATTAAACTCTTCTTTTACAACTCTAACTATCAACAAAGGGGAGGTGTTAGCATCATTATCATTCCTCCTTGGGATACTCCTATTCTTATCACCTTTAAAATTAATTTGGAATGCAAAAATAATATGTCGAAATAGGATGAGGAATCCATTCGCTTTATTACTTGAAATCCAAATCCTTAACATCTATGAGGATTATAATCTCATCACTAATAAGGTAAAAGGCATATATCAATGTAACAAGCAAGATCCTTCAAAATTATAAGGATATTGCCGGCTTCCTTCTTGGAGCATTCAATTTTACACCATTCAAACCGTTCCTCGATCATATAAACTCTTTACGAAATTATGCCTTCTTTTGCATCTCTTATCCCTTGATCTACATAAGACTCTAAACTCCTTAATATCATTCATCCCATTGAAAAACCATCACATCTTATTGATTTAACTTGTGTTAAACTTTTCAAATCTAATCCTTGTGAGCTTTGGTATTCTAAAATCTTCAACTATCTTTCTCAATCAATCATCCCCTCTGACCTATCTTAGAATGGAAGGAATTATTTTCTTCAATGTGTTAATTGTTATGTCCTCATTAGTGGAATATTCTATAATTTTGAATTTGATGACATATTGTTTGATTCTTAAGTCTCACGAATCCTAATCCTATCACATTATCCAATAAGTACACTATGATATTTGTGATAGCCATTTTAGTAGTTTGTCTATTGCCATGCACGTCCTAAGCATGGGTTATTATTTCCTTCTCTTAATCAAGAATTTTATGAATATGTTAAAAAATTCTTCAAATGCAAACAACATTCCAATCTCATTTACATTCCTAGTCATACCTTGCGGGTGGAACATGACCTTTGGCCTTTCTCACAATGGGGAATAGACCTCATTTACCTTAATAATCAGCATTCCTCTCAACTCCATCATTATATTATCATGCTACTAATTACTTCACCAAATGGGTGGAAGAAATTCCACTCTAATCAAATAAATCTAATCAGATCGTTAATTTCATCTACAAGAACATCATTTTTCACTTTTGTACAACAAAAGATCATCACAGATAACAAAAAGTCATTAAAAACAAAAATCTCAAGAATTTTTGTGACTCATTCAATATTAAGCTTATCTTCTCTTATCCATATTATCCTCAAGATAATGGCCAAGCAATAGCCACTAAAAAATCTCTTCGTAATATCCTTACTAACACTATTAATATACCAGTCGTAACTGACACCTTCATATCCCCTTCGCTCTTTGGGCTTATCGGACTAACATCGGAACCTCTACGGGGGCTACTAATTTCTCTCTCATCTACACACTACTAATTTCTCTCTCATCTATAACTCCGAGTTCATCCTTCCTCTTGAAGTCCAAATCCCATCTTTGTGCGTTTCTATTCAATACTTTTTCGTGACAAATATTATCAATATGAGTGTCTAACATAGATTGATTATTTAGACAAATGTTGCCTTCTTACTCTTAAGCATCACCATGTCTATAAATAGCGCATCGACATGCTTATAACAAACATCTCATGGACTATGAATTTAACATCGATTATCTTGTCCTTTAAGAAAATCATAATGTCACTACTCTAGAAAGCAAAAGTAGACATAGAGAGTTTTCTTCCAACTGGATTGGACCTTATATAATCACACATAAGTATGGGTCTAGAGTCTATCGTTTGGCCTCCCTTGATGGTAAAATGGAAAAAAATAACTCTTAAAAAATTACACTTATGACCCTTCTATTGTTAACATACGTACCAACATGAACTTAGTTATTTTAGTGGTCATCCATCCATCATTAGCCTCTTCCACCATTCATCATAATGATTTTGAATTATGTGGTCTACCATCACTTCTTTATCTGTGATTTTGAATATGGGCACCACCGCTCTACTCATAGGATATTCATTATGGATAGGTTATTCCTTCTTGGTTAGAACTCCACACTCATTACATTCATCACTTTCTTGCATGCTAACTAGAAACAAGATAAGGTTTCATAGGTGTTACTCATACACTTATTGTCCCCTCCTAAGTGGTCTACCTAACTATCCCTATATCTTTCATAAAAATTCAAAATTTCATGAATGCTCATCTTTAAAATTATCATATCCAAAAATATATTTCTCCCTCAAAGGATAAGTGTTCACAAAATAAAAATATCAAACAAGTATAGGATCGATCCATCAAAGGATAAGCGTAATGCATATCTTATTCTTCCATTTATAAGAGAAACAAATCCAAAATCCAAAATCATAAAGAAAAATGTAGACCACTCCCTCAAAGGATGGCTACCATCTCATATCATGGCTTTGAAGATTTCCCACATTGATTAGCCTACTATATAATCAAAAGAGAAAGCATAAAGTTTCAAAATAAAACATCCTAAGAAAGCTTCCCACACTAATCATCTTTCTCATCCATATAATACTTCCCACATGGATTAGTTTGGATCCAAGTGATCGAGTTGAGGTATAGACATAAGAACACCCACTTAAGGAGAACCTAAATTCTGTGTATGAGTTACATCTAAAACCCTAGTGTTGTGTCAACATTAGGTTTATAACTCTAGTTTCCATACTTTTGCTCATGATTCTTGGGATTACTAACTACTAATAGTTATATATTAATACCCTATATTGGTTGTAAGTGCATTGCTTTGATTGGCTCCTTTTCTTGTTTACCTCCTATTTGATTCAAAGCATCTGTTGAAAATTTTTGCACTTGTGCAAAAATGGACAACTCAAAAATTTGTTACGATGGATAGCATTGGTGAAGTATACCTAAGCTAGGGAGATTATATCATATTATGTTATTCTTGTTGCTTTATTTAAAAGATTGCATGAAATCTGCAGCTATGTGTACTATTACAAAACAAAACAAATCACATAGTCTGCAATTTCATGACCATCCTCAACAAAAGAACACAAGCCACGAAGGACAGGTTGTGTTGTCCCTAATGAGGAAATCCAATTACAAAATAGTTGAAGTGTAAATTTTTGGAACAAGTAAACATAAGTGCAGATCACAGAAAATCAGAGTTCATTACTGAATGTTACAAGTTCTATTCAATGTTATTTCCTTTATGATTAAGACATTCAATTATGTTACTGAGTTGTTTAGTTCATTATACAATCCATACAAAAAGTAGAAATGTAGAAAGAGATATACAACTCATTTACAGAATTCAATGTTATATTCATAAGGAGTTTTGAAATGTTTCCCACACAAGCCGTGGGATGTAACTGAAAATTAAATTACAACTACTAAAAAGAAAGGTACACATGCATGAAAGAGAAAGCAAAGGAGTATGAGTGAACCCATCATTTCCTTGGGGATTTCTTTCTTTGATCGAAGCATCTCTACTCCAACCTTTTCTTCATCTCTATTGAAGAGGCCCCTGTACCTAAAAAGAAAAGAGGTTAACTGTCAGTTATGAGCTCAGGGATCAAACCATATTCCTACACTATCCTACTTCGTGCATATGAATCTTCCCCTAAGAAGGAGATGTATTCTACTTGAAGGAAAAACTACATGCATGCTTTATTCACTCAGAAAGAAGAAAACATGGACATAAGAGAGGCCAAAAAGCCTAATTATTTTCTAACTATTTTCTTGAGTGTGCAGGTACATCTTGTAGCCAAAGGAAAAATAGACAAGTCATAAGTGAATGCATAAAGGGAAGAATGTAACTCAAAGTTTTATTAACTATTCTAAAATAGAAGAAGTTACAGTGTAGAAGAGAAACAGGCAGATAAGATAGAAATACTTGTTTTAGTTGTAGCAGAAGAGGGAGGATCAGTTTTCAAGAAGCTGAAGCTAAATGGAAAGAAGGGATTACAACTAAAACAGGATGAGAGAGAAGATTCTGGGAAAATTTTGACAGGGCTTCGCCATGTAAAATGGACATTTACAACTTTTCATCATGTTGTTTTCAATTACTACGTGCTTTAAAGGAGCTATTCAAATCAAATAAGTGATACAGGAAGCAATAAACATCACATGATCAAGATAAACAACTAACATATTTTCAGTTCTCAAATTGCTATATCAGTTCAACAAAAAGGGTGTTACTTTCTGTATTTTGGATCAGAAAATACAACTACTATTTCTGGAAAAGGCATTATAGAAATGATTCTGGAAATTTTTTCCAGGGATTCACCATAAAAAATCAACATTACAATTTTTTTAGCAAGCATCTATGTAAGAAACAATTACAGAAAGGAAATAAAGCTTCTGAATCAAGGCATGTGCCCTGAAAATAATATCTGAAACGGTTAAAATATTGCTTCTATTTTTTAGAAAAGCACTTACAGATTACAAGTTCACATAATAGAAACAATGCAACCACTATTATACTTTCACAGTCAAGTATTTTAGAAATGAAGCAAATATGAGAGCACAAAAATACTACAATGTCAATGAAGTACATTCATTCAAGCAAAGTAGTACTCATCTATGACATGATCAGAAGCCATTACAGGTGAATAAAGGAGCTATCTCATGATGCCATTAAAAGTGAGAAGTAATTCAAGTAACATCTATAGTTATAAAGGGCTTCAGAAAGAGATAATAACCCAGATTTAAGGTATAACTATCTTTTCAGAATAGGTATATCAATTCAAGATCAGAGTAAAGGATGAAGATCTCTAAAAGGATAAACAGTGAATCTAGGTTCTATTGTTCCACTCAGTCAAATAGTCAATAGAAACTCATACAGAGAGGAGGTAGAGGTAGATAAGAAGAGAAGCAACACCAAAATCATGGTGGCCCAAGCCACCCTTCCATTCTTTAAGCCTCAGGAAGATAATTTGTAGCTACAAAGATAAAAGAGTTTTGAATGTACAATAATGGTCACTCAGGATAATACACCATCCAAACACAAGGTTTGAAATGTATTGACTTAGCTTCATCCTCCAGAAAATACTCAAATCATGGCCATAGGATATAGCTCAGTAATCACAGAAAATGGTAATTTGAGAAAATCAAAACTCATATATGGGCAATCTATCAAATTCAAGCTCGAAAGTAAATGGATAGAGATACAGAAATCCAATGAGCAAGTAGTCGTAGTGGCCTTTCTCAGGCACAATTCAGGTGAACTTGTAGTCTTATTACGGGGTGAAGATTTCAGAGCAAGCGTGAGAATCAAAATACGGATAAAAGTTGATACACGAGATCTACAAATTCCAGTTAAGCCAAAGTGAAACTTATGCAAAGTCCTGAAAATGCGTACAATGGAAGGGAAAATATAGGTGGCTATAGCTTCAGATAGATACCCCAGATCTAATCTGAGAGAGGCACAAGACCTACCATACAGAGCAAGAATTCATGATCCAATGGCAGCTAACTAGTAGAAAGAAGCACAAAGAAATTTCTAAATTGGCGATTCAGTTTCAAGAGAAATTGAAAATACCCATAGCTTAAAATATACATATCTACAAGTCATCAATGGCAGCCATTGTTCTAAGTTAAAAAAACAAACAAACTCTATACTTAGAAAATAGAGATTTACAAGATTCAGATAACAAAATTGAGCTCAAAGACTCAACATTCATAACTAAAGCTTGGAGGCTCACCACAAAGGAACAATATGAAATCATAGCTCGAAAAAAGAGAAATACCCAGATAAAATGGGTCTTCAAACTCTAAATATTTCACTTACCAAAAGAAATCGAGACCTGCAAAGTCCTCGTAGAGTTCCAAAGAATGCAGAGATTTATCTCAAAGCAAAGCCGAGCTTGAAGACCATGACAACCGATAAAAATGATCAGATCTTGCAAGAAAATCCAACCCAGAGCTCGAAACAACCAAGATGTTGGCCATAAAACTCTACAGAAAGTTAAAGAACCCACTCGACAAAGAAACGACCAAGGAATATAGGTATACCTATCAAAGCAAAGAAGAACCGAATAAAGATGCTTGAGTTCCAATAAAATATTTACACTAATCCTCCAAGAAAAGGTTAAACCAGAGCTTGAGATCAAATCGATGGCGTCTAAGAAAAATTTTCAGGGCTTCACCCGCACACAACCGAAAAACAAATGAAATGTGCTTGAGGGTCGAATACACTATTTACTATGCAAACTTGAGAGAGAGTCAACAAAACCCTAACCAAGGGTCGAGGATCGACGATCAAGCTTTAGCCAAGTACAGAGATCAACGGCTAAGGATCAAGCTCTAGGCTCAAAGAAACTAACTACAGTTAAAACCCACCGACCACATTCAATGCAGGCCGAAAGAAATCAACCACAGGTCACAGATCAATGGCCATAATGAAAAAGGATAGAGATCGATGATCATCAGCAAAGGAAAGTTCCAATGCAAACCAAAGGAGTCAGTGAAACCCTAACCACGTTAGGTCAGCATTAAACAAAAGCCACCGACAATATTTCCAAGGGGTGAGTCACCATGCAGAAGGGGCCGACCAAATCATGTTCACCAATGATCACCGAAAAGGTGAAATTCTAAAGTATAAACCATGCAATATATCCAAAGAAAATCAAGTGCCGACAACTATATATGACCATGATAACCAAAAGGGGCAGATATATTAATAAACCATAAGTAATGTGCCAAGTCCACAAGGTGGCCAAACTCAAACTATACATAAGTTCAATATCAAAGGGTGGTCCCCACTTCAAGGAGATAATTGGTAGTATGTCACTATTGTGACCTTTTGGAGCCAAAAGAGATGTCAGCATCAGAATATGTACACATGGCAGGTGGCCCCACATTGGGTGTTTGTTTTGCAAATATTGAAAATATTTTGATTTATTTACTCACAAGTAGAGAGTTGATTTTTTGCATGCCTTCAAAATAGGACAAAATAGAGAAGAAGACAAAGTTCCATGTTCATGGAGAGGATTTTGCCTAGCAAGCAATCTATTTTTGGAAAAATTATTCACCCATCCTTTTTTAAAATAGAACAGTCAATTTATGTTGACTGAGATATAATCAATGGCTATTAATGCTTCTTATACTAGTTTGTATTATTTTATCACTTTATTTATTATTAAATAAAGGATAAAATTAGGATGCATGGGTGAGTACAGCCTTAGGCTATTTTTAGGAAGGGTGGGAAAATTTATTTTGGCTATATATTGTGTGCCTTTGCAAAGCACAAGGGGATTCTTCCGGAGGACTTTTGGATATATGAGTATTGAAGCAATTTTTTCCAGTTTTGCCCTCTGAGTGTGAAGTATTTTCTACTTTTCCATGTTATTTTGTAGTCTTGTGTATGTTATATTAATCTTGTGAATGCAAATTCCCTGATCAACCACCTTACCCTGCTGCAAATTCAGTCTTTTTGCTTAATTTTAATGTGCATGTTAACTTATTAGTACTGTTGTGATTCTCCTTGAGTAAAATCAAGTGTTTTTCCCTTAGATATTCTACGGAAAAACTATTGGTTCATGCATAAAAAATCCTTCACAAATCAGTTGTTCATATACTCAGTCAAAGCCCTCATACAAATTCGGTGTATCACCTTAGTTTTAATAATTTTTACACGGTCATATTTTACTCTTAAAATCCCAGAAATCAGTTTACGATACACCAATAAGGAACCGACCTTGATCTGGAGACTCGCCTCCAAATAGGTATACCCACGGCACGAGGTGTTTCTATTGTATCTACAAAAGAGAGAGATAAATTGTGCAGCCCTAGAAAGCCTACAACCATCTCTCTACAAGGTCCACTTTTGAGAGATAACAACATCATTTCTTCATGCACTCCTTACTATGAGTGAATGTCACTTATCTCTATTTGGTCACCTTGTATCGAAGTTGAATCATTTTTCTCACACAAGCATGTCCTTCCTAATCTTTTCTCCATGCTTATGTATATACTTTCAAGTATAACATTAATCATTTCATATTATTTAAGGTTAGCATGTTTATAAATTCACAACATCATTTATCCATTATTTCATCATGTTTAAAAGCTATCTATACATGTTAATGATATATCCCTAATGGCATATCACATCCATATCATATTCTTATCAAATCTATAAAATTTGAATACAATATCTCTATCGAGTTTACAATCATACAAAAATCCAAATCTAAACCATAATCCATCAAAATCTATATCTAATCCATAATATATTAATTATACATCAGCATCTAAATCTAACATAGACTTCATTAAATCCATAATTCATACACATGACACATGATAAATCACGAAAAAAATCATATCACACACACACACACACACACACACACATATATATGTGTGTGTGTGTGTGTGTGTGTGTGTGTGTGTATGCATATATATACATATATATACATATATATAGACACACACACACACACACACACACACATATATATATATACATACATACATACATACATACATACATACATACATACATACATACATATATATATATATATATATATATATATATATATATATATCATGATAAAAAATACATCTACATATATATCACAAAGCTACTAAGGGTCCTGTCTCATAGCCTGATACATCATCAAAATCAGTAAAATCTAAATCCAAAAGTATTAAATCTTGATCCCTTGGGGCAGGTGTCTAATTTTTTTCTATTGTCCTTTTCTCCTCCATCGTTTACCGCATCTTGTTGTGGAAATGCGATACTCATTGTACTCCCGGATGACGTCGGTTATGATGCAATCCTCGGCTCCCAGCCATTACTTAGCTATATATGCAACATACCTCATCATCCATGGTTTCCTCTCTATAAAAATCCTCTCATATGACCACACTTCAGCTGCTAGTTCTCTATATATATGATCTAGGAACAATACCATGTGGTTCCACTTATCAAACCCACCTTTGTGATGCCACTTGTGCACCACTCCCCAACTTTTCCTTAAGTATAGGTGTGAGGTCTCCAAATATATCTACATAGGCCTCTCACTACCTCTTGTAATGATCCCTCATTTGGATGGCCTCGTCCCTCTCCTCGTGTATAATTAAGGCCTTGTGTCACGCTGCCTCCTCTACTAGTGAACCGCGTCCCTCTCCTACCATGTTAAATTTCATTCTATGCGTAAGCAAGCTACCTTTGTGACAACCCCTCCACCATCATCCTCATCATCCCTAGGAGTTACATCCTCATCGGTTGGCACCTTTGAGTCATTATCACCTCTCTCGAGATCCCTCTATCGCCATCCGGGTTACCCATGTGATCGTCATCCAATCTGAAAACCAAGTAAGAATGCCAACATAATCATCGTCATCATCCCATGGTGCCCTCACCTCCTCTAATGGGTCTACCATATCTGGACTCGAAGGTCCCTCTCGACTATTCTCAACTATACCTTATAGGCTCTCTAGGAACTATTTGTACCACTCCGAACTTCTACCTAAATATATCAAACTGGGTGACCTCTATCATCTCATGCCTCCTCCATTGCACCCACCTCATCCACCTCATCCCTATCAAATTTTCATCCACCCCGGGTGACATAGGATAATCACGGTAAAGATACCATCTAACCTGCTCCATAACAAACTCTTCAAGTCAATCTATTTACCACTCCACTCCTCTCTCTCTCTCTTGTCACCATGAGCCTAATTAGCTTACCATCACAAGAACCCAAATGGTACCTCAATGTGATATCATGTGACCCATGAGAGCCTTGGAGGCCGGATCACTATAATAAGCTCATATGCCTAACAATGGAGTACAAATACTACATCCATCCCTTTCCTCCTCCTCTTGGCATACATCCAAAACTCATGGTATACCTAGGCCAAAAATGTTGTGCCAAAAGAAAACACCACCCTATGATAAAAAATATCTACAATTACACCCACCAACATCCACAAAAATATCACGACCCTTACATCTTATAATATGTAGCTTGAAAGGGCCGTCATCACCAAGAATATCAATCTTATCCTAGCCACATCGTGCTCATATCATGTCTTTATGTGAAAAAACCATAATGTGAAGGTGGTTTGTGGGGCATTGACTCGATACATTTGTGTCAAAATCACCAAATTTTTATCTATTGTGATGGGTTGTATGGGTTCCCCTGTATATGTAGGCTCGGGATTTGGTATACATCCTCGGGAGTTATAGTCATATCGCTCATCTTGAACCAAAATGTGCCTATAAGTACATCTCACCTATCCACCAATGTAATCATAAAATGATCATCTCATTAAATGCTTTGGTAATGATGAAATCCACCCAATACTAATATAGCCAAGTGGTCCCACTTAGCATCTATGACATCCCCTCTAATATGAGCATACAAGGTCAAAACTCGTGTCACACATATAAAGTGTCCCAGTCTGCAAAACCAATAAAAACACACCATTAACAACTAAAAAAATCCTAAATCAACCATCCTATCGTATTTGATGCCAACCTGAGTTAGGTTGATGCATCCTAGCTTAGTTCGATTTATTTTAAGACACATTCATCGACGACCTCCCCTTCGCGCCAAATCCAAATCTTATAAAATGCAAACATATCAATAAAAATTACAAAAATGGTTTAAAAAAAAAGCCTAAGGTTTAGGCACTTACAATATTGAGGGACCTCTAGATGTTTCACCGCTCTATTGGCTTCCATCTAAGTCAAAATCTCAATTATATTATCTTCTCGGGCTCGTTATCTTAACTTTACACCATGCTAATAAGCCTAATTGTGAACCTGGGGCTTATATAGTCCACCAACCCACGATCATCATCAACTCCCTTGGGTTTTTGTTGCTTCATCCTCCATCATCGCCAACCCTACACAATCATTGTCAACTCGACCATGACTTTTCATAAATCTTACTCTCATCTCATTTTTAAACAATCCTTCCATTCAATTTATGTTTTCTTCTACTTTTTCCTTGTGTGGTCCCCATACCACCTCTTTATTTGTCCCCCTTGGCTTTTTAATCTATCTCATATTTAATTTATATCATATTTACTTTGTGGCCATCTTCGTGTTCCCATTTGGGGCACCATTATTTTACCTCCTTTTTGTCTAACCCTAGATGCATATTTTGAGTCAGTCCTTCAAAGGATACCACATTTTCTTTTTCCCACCTCCTATCCTTTTTTTTTCATGACCCTTGTCTCGACCATTTTCACATTTGTTTGTGCATAGTTGTTTTCCTTTGACCTATTAGTCCCCCAACTTGCACATCCATTTGATTGGATTCCCCTTGGACTCGCTTTAATTTTTAGTTGTTGCTTAAGACTTAGAGGTTTGTAAGACATTACTTGTCATCTCAATTGAGGTCGTACTTTGTTCTCTACCGAAGTTATTCCAAAATCATTGCCATATTTTTATTTACCATTTTAGTTTTAATTTATCCTTATCTGGGGTGTCTTAACTCATTATATTATTATTTTTCCTTCCATTAATCTTCATCTATCTCTTTTAAACTACTACTTGACTTACACTTGTGTCATCGACCCCTCACTTGAGGAAGAACACCCTCATCAATCATCTTGTCATCTTTTTCATTTTTGTCTCATGGCTTTCCTAACACACACCACTCAATAAAAAGAGAAAATGTAGACACCAATTTTTGTTATCACTACCCCTCGATCGCATTCACTCTTTGTCATATTTTCACATGCATACATCTCTTCCCATTCCAAATTTCATTTTTCCTCCTAAATTAAATTAATCCCACATACCATTATTTTCCACCTTAATCATCTATTAATCATACCTTATCATGTTTCGTTAATTAGAAACACCCATTTAATTTCTTTTCTTTTCTTAAATCTTTAATTTTATCCTTTCTAGGAATTCATTTAATCATTTCACCTCTCCATGGACTTTATTCAATTTTTTTCACCCCTCTACGTACACATTTACTCTTCCTAAACAGCCCTAATTCATCCTAACCCATCAAAACCCTAATCCCACATCATATGAGATAATTTTATAGATCTCGCCACCATTCCACCTCCCAAATGTAAAGATCCCCGCAATCGAGGTTACCCATCCGGGTCGCCATTGACCCTATAAAGCCACCCTTACCCGTCCCTTTCTTAGGATGTAATTTTGGATATTTCGGGCTTTCTTGTGATGTTGACTTCATTTTGAATTTTATCTAGCAGATTTCATCAACATCTTTGAGATCTTTTTCTTTAAGCTTGAAGATTTGGAGATCCTTTTCACCCTTTCATGATTAGATCTGTTTTTGTAAATTTTTCACTATTTCTTATCACCATCAAATCTTGCGCTGGTTCAAATATCATCGGGAGCCTTCCCTTTACCTCCTCGGTCCTTCAATTTCCATCTAAAGGTCCTCATTTTAGTCCATCCATTGTTTTCCAATCCTAGATTAGCCCTTGTAGACATTAACCCTTTCTTGTCTCCATTGACCTAGATTCCATTTTGTATGCCTCTCTATCATTCATATCCCTAGTTATCATATCTCTTATTAAATAGTCACCCAACCTCCAGATCCTATCATTCATGCTTTTTCTTGTCTCATATATGTTCTACCAGTCCATAAACTCCACCAACTCATCCCACTCTCCATCAAATGGATATTTCTTTATTACATTTTCCATCATATTTCATAATATTCTTGTATCCTTTCCATTAGATCATAATCCATATCTTTTATAGGTTTCTTATCTACCATCCGAGTACATGATCAATTCAAAATCTACATCCAGAGCCTTCAAATCTATATTTTCCATTATATTTTTAGTTAATCTACTCCAGTCAACATTGAATTTCCCTCTGTATTGTCGTATTCATTGAATGTTACAGTTTGGTTTAATTTTGTTAAATCAAATTTACATTTCTTCATATTTTGTTACATTTCAGTTTATGTTATAGTTTTGATTCCGCTATATATAATTTATAAAGTTTTATCTTATCTTTATCAAAAAATTGGTTGACATGCATCCTAGGAATTTTTCAGAAACCAACTCATCAATCTACAGATCCATTTTCTATTAAGTTTCTTTGTATGTATAGGTCATCTAGCTCATTGAGGAGTAGTATCTCTCATTTTGCGCTTATATCCATCGTCATCCCATCTCAAGGTACCTTAAACCCTCACACGCTTTTTCACCGAATCACAACACCCTTTGGTTTTCACAAGTGTGTGTGCTTGAGCTCACGGTGTGACTGGGTAAAATTGGACCATCTCTCCAGTTGTGGGACTTGCTACTTGAGATAGACCTCTAGAGAAAGTTTGTTCTTTCCCCTAAACTACCTGCCACAATCTACTCTAATGTGGGAAAAAATATTTTATCCTAATCTAAATTTCATAGGGATAAGGGAAAGAGAATGCATGAAAACAAATCCTACACTAAAGTGGTGATACACCAGAAAAAGGGGGATGAGAATAGCTTTCCAATGTGTGAAAGATGGAAGAAAAGTATATACTAGAGAGGGTGATAATATTTCTCCACAATCTAGGAACTACATTCAAAAAAATATTTCATACACACAATGATAATGAATCCGTAAAATAGCATAAAATAGACACAATATATTTGCAATTAGGTTGAAAGGGCAAGAAGAATGGAAACAAACACAACAGGGGAAGATACATCCACAAAATTGCATCTATTACTTCATGATATGCACAATTCAATCTCATCAAAAATAATGGCCTAGATCACCAAGAAAGGAGTCCACTACAAGGGCCTTCAACACATTGGATTCACAAAACTAATTGGCATAATTTTTCTACATAAAAACTATCCTCTCTTACAATGAGCCTAACATTCCTATATATAGAGTTTGGAAGAGAGAGGATTGAAATCCCAAAATATTTATGTCAACCACTTGTAAAAGGTCATAAATGTAGTGAAATGATGGTATGTTTCTTGCAAAAGGCTCCCCATATTGTCCCATAACTTGCAGCAATGAAAAATGTATGCCCATGCTTCATTAAATGTTCTCACAACCACCAATAAAATCACTATTTTGAATCTGGACACATTTTCAGAAAAAATCAGCATTAAAAATTCATCTATTTATGATTTTCTTGATTTTTGCGCATCGGGCTTGGAATCACGATTCTAACAAGAATTTTTTTGTGAAAATACGTTGATAATTGCAGAAGTTATGGTCTTTTAAGTGTGAGCAGCTATTTTTAATTTGCCAATGAATTATTACATTTTACGGGAATGAGCATTTAAATTTTGGATTTGGAGATGTTTCTTTTATTTTCACCAACCTACCCTAACTAAAATTAATCAATCCAATTTTTTGGCATAGAGGATTTCATGCCGTTTCGAAAATTCAAATTTTGTAAAAATGGAGCATGCCCATTTGATGTTTGGGGTCAGGATGTTCTTACAATGCATGTATGGGGGATTTTTGTGTCCCACATGTCCTCGGATGTTTGGGCCATGATTCTCTTCCTTTTCTATAACATGATCTCTTGTCCTCTATTGCATCTACATCACTTTCCCCATAGTGTGTTGGCCGAGCCATCAGGGCCGTTGACCTCGACCTATCCTCAATGCTTTGAGTGTGCAATTTTGAGTTTGTGGGGAACTCATGTCACCATAGTACTTGGACTACTGGGCAAAAATTTATGCTTCACCCACACTACACTCAACCCACCTTTTAAATCAGCTATTTCAGCTTTCTTGAGCCCAAATGTCCTGGACAATCTTTTCCACTATATCTGCAATACATTGACTTGTGGCCATTTTGGGTTTGTGGGTCCTACACACAAATTTTGTCCCGGTTGTCCCACGGACCACGTGGAACAAAGTTTTCCACCATCTCCACATTCCATTTCCTTTTTAGCATTTTAGACCGAACTTAGTATCACTAACCCTTATACAGTCCGTATTGGTTCCATCCGTGGCCCTCAAAATGAATTTGCACTAAAATAGGCCCTTGATTTAATTTTTTCAGAATTTGGAAAATTTTGCTAACTCCTTGGATTTTTATTTTGATAAGGAAGTTAGATAAAATCCAAGGGATCCCTTAAAACCTGATTTAGGGCCTCAAATCATTTCTTCTCACTCAAGCCTTAAGAAATTTTGCAAGTTATCAAAATTATCTTAGGGGTGAATTTTGGATGACACATATTTAGAGTTACTTATTTTTTATATTATTAGTTCAATAAGTGAAACAAGAATGAGGGAATTTGGTTAACAGATCCGTATACCATTATTGTCACCGCATATATAATATCTCCACCTAACGCGGATGTAAAAATTTTCTAGTCATACATGTGGGTAAACTTCTTAGATATTTACTTTATTCTATATAGTTTTATTCACAATAATATGATATCTATAAAATAATTAAAGATGGTAATCTAGTAACAACACCTTATCTCGAAACCACACTCTATTAGTTGGGTCAGTCAAGGAAAATATGTCCATTTGAATCAACATTGCCACCTTATTTATTTAATAAAAACAATTCAAAGATGTTGTTATAGGTAATGTCACACCACTAGATGTATGTGAAGTATTTTTCTAATAACCACGTATGTGGGATCACCATATTGTTTATGAGGTGAGGCCTAAGAGTTTCAACATTACTCTAGGTGATAAATGTTATTGTACCCTATACGTATTCCCTTCCAAAACAAATACCTTAATCATAACAAATCAATGCCAATGGTTGATTGATCTAGTTAGACCCTTTTTCCTAGTCATGATCTGACTTGAGGATGAAAATTTTTTTGTATCGACTAGACAAGTGGTTTAACCATAAAAATTATATAGTGGGAACATATGAATTAGAATAAAATTGAATATGTAGATGTATTTCTACCACTAATGGGTGTGCCTCTCCATTGTTAGGTCAATCATATGATTTAATTTCTCCCTAGAAAACCACTCCTAAATGGACGCCTATACAGTTACTCAAAGTGCTTGATAAAAATTATAGTAAGTGTTAAATTCAAGAGATGCATATGAATGGGCACATTTGACCAAATTCATTCCCTTGTGAGAGCATAAATGTTTTTTTCCAAAAACAAACATGGGAAGAAGTATCTTTGTATTGACTATCAATAAATGAACAAAATCATAGTGGAGAACCAATATTCACTTCTAGGAATTGATGACCTCCTGGACCATGGAGATATAAGTTATTCATGAAGATTGATCTAAATTCATTGTACCACAAAGTTCCCATCAATCCTATATATTTTTTAGAAATTTTCATTCAAATAAACGGAGGGATTTTTTGAATGGTTGGTTATTTCTTTTTCTCTAAAAATTACATCTACAACAACTATATGATGATGATGAATGATATCCTACAACCATTTATTAATTAATTTTTAGTTTTGCACCTGGATGACATTCATGTATTCAGTAAGACAGGATCATGTTCAACATGCCCAACAATTTCTTGAGATTGTGTTTTTCAAAAGCTCTATTCTAACATACATAAGTTTTCATTTATCATATAATGTATCCAGTACTTGGGATACATTGTTGATAAGTATGATGTTCATATGGACATAGAAAAGGTATAGGTCATCGACATCGGCTACCACTAAAGGCCATCACTAAAATCCAATGTTTCTTCATAGTATCCAATATCTATCATAGGCTTGTACTTTTTTTTCACACATTACATGACCATTGAGTTATATGACACATGGAAGAGTAAAATAATAGTTCATTTAAACTTAGAAACAATAGAAGTCATTTAAAAAATGAAGGATAGACTCTAATTTTCCCTAAAATATTTATTTCTAGATCAAGAAAAAATATTTTAGATAGAAACAAAAGATTCAAAATATGCACTTTGAGTAGACCTCACACAGTATGGGCATCTATTGAAATACAATAGAGATACCTTCTATGACATTTTTCAAATATAAAAACATATGACAATGAGTTATATACCATTATATAAGCCTACACATAGTGAAAGAACTACATTGTTCGAGATTAAACTATCATACATGCATATCATAACACTTTTTAATTCATGAAAACCCAAAGAAAGTTGTAGAATGATAATCATTATAGGTTTTCCACTTATCTAAAATAATTTCATCTCAACAATATTAAAAAAATGATAATTTCCAACCGAGTTGCTTATTGTTTGATTTGACCCCTTAATTACCTCTTTGACAATAATCATTTACTCATATGAGTATGAGACATTAGAGTGGCCTCAACCATATGCACATGACCCTAAGTTTTTAGATGACACAATGGATAAGGGATTTAAAAATGTCTCCATACTCTAATTTATAGGAATGGTTGTAAATTCACATGTGACACCTTTTTGTTTCTATAGGGGAGAATTCTAAATTACTATTGGATTTCATTACATTTTTATTGGAGGACACTTTGGTGGAGAGAAGATAGTGACAATCATGTTAAAGTATTTCTACTTACCAAATCTTTGTCAAGATATCTAGATACATCTTGTCCTACATAGTGTGTGTTATTTTTAAGCCATCATATCAAAAGAAATGCCTTTATACACCTCCACCCATTCTAGGAACAATGTGAGAGTCTATCAAGATTAATCTCATGTCAGGTTTCCTTCCATTACGAGATAAACACAATTGTTATTTTGTGGTCGTTGGAAGGTTGTCAAAAATGAAAATCCTTGTACCCTACAAGAAAATAATATTAGAATTGGAGACTCCATTTTTTTATTATTATTGGCAAATAGTTTTGAAGGGACTATACCCTATTACAAAAAGGCTCAAGAGCAAGATAAACAGGAGGAAATAGAAAAAATGGATCAAAATCTAGATATTACAAGAAGCCTAGTTGTATCCAAAAAAGGAACTATTAAATGGAGAAAAGATAGGTGTAAAACTGCCAAAAAAGTAGCGATTAAGTAACAACAGAACAACATCAAAACAAAATTAAGACAGCTCTGCAGTAGATTATTTATTAGAATCCCTAGCAATTCTTGATTTAACAGTCTATAAAGAGGTAAAGAGAGCCAGGGTAGTGACATGTGTAGGATCATTGGCATCTAGTTGAAAAAGAGACTTCAAAGTTTTTCTTTAAGAACATTTTGGTTCATTTTGGCCTTCAAAAAATTATTGTGTCAAATTAGGATTGTAGGTTTGTGGGGGTATTTTGGTTGACACTTTGGACCATTATGGACATAAAATATACAAAATTAAACAATTTTTCACCCCAAATTAATTCTAAAATAGAGGTAGTCAACCATTTTATTTTGCATACCCTTCAGATGTATCACTCCAAACATCAAAACACATGGGATAAAAGAAGTTTGTATTTCTAATATAGCTACAACCTATTTCTTTATAGCTTTGTGGGACATATCCTATTTCTAATATATATTTGATTGTATCTAATTTATTTCATTAATGTAACATTTCGCTTCATGTTTGAATAATATTATGTACATCATACAAATAAGGAAGTGGATAAGGAAAATGAATTTGTATAAAAATACCACACATTTTGCAACAAGTTCATCAACTCTTGGAACAAACCATCGAGAAGTAAAATTAGTTTCATGATGACAACTAGAGAAAGAGTAATTCATCAATTCAAATTGGGGGATAAGGTTTAGCTATAACTAGAGAAAGAGTAATTCTAGGGGCCATATAGGAAACTTAGACCTTTGTTTTATGGGCGATACATAATAACAAAAAAATTGTGAGAATAAATTTGAGCTCAATATTTCATCCTACCTCGGGTTACATCCAATTTTCAATGTGGAGTTACTCCATGCATAGTCTCCTTCACTCTTGCATGCATCATAGATTGGTGAATTATTATAAAGTACATATAACAACCTAGAATGTGTTTCATTAGTGAAAATTGATCAAATGATTGAGAAGGTATTCAAGGACATAAAACATAAAAAAATCACACTCTACCATTTAGTGAAAGTAGAGTAGATGAAACACCAAGGGAAATGGTTCACCAAGACCTAAATAGAGACACAAATCCCATAGCTTATCAAAATTCTATGATAAATGGGACCCATTTCTTCTAAATGAAAGATGAATGAACTAGAATAGGAATTCTGAAAGTCTATTTTTAGAAAGTCCTAAACATATATTTTTCGCATTTTTAAGGTGCACATAGTATATTACATGTTTGTTGTCTTCAAAGTATTTCTAGCTTTGATTGTATGAAAATAGACTAAGTGGTATTGTGGTTATGATGTTTTTACATATTCATAAAATAGGTCAAGAGGTTAGGAGATATGACCCCAACAAGTAGTAGTAAATAAAACAATAGCAATAATAGGATTTTTTTAATATTAGGACTTCTTCCTTTTATAATCCATCCCTAAGATGAATTTGAATGGTATCAATGTAGGATGAAATTTTGGCTCCCCTCCAGAACCTTTCATATTATAATTTTACTATTTTTTCATATCCTCCATTATATGCCTATAAATGTTTTTGAGTAAATAGATATATCCTGTGTATACATCTCTCTTATCAAGTCTTCCATATTGCATTAATTTTGAATTTCAATAAAATTTATTTATGTTTCTATTTTTTTCATTGTGATTTTATTGTCATGAAACATTAACAACCATTGATAATGTTTTTTCCATTTGGTTTCCTTTCAATCTACAATACCATAATATTAGGAGAATTGGATACACGTATTTGAAATTATAATATCTAAGCTTGTATTGTATGAATAATGATTTCAAGATGATTTGTACTAGATGAAGAAGAATTTAAATGATTATGATTTTATAATGTTTATGTAGTAATAATAGTGGTTGTGGAAGATACATAGAAACATTGTGCATTTAGAGGTTAGGCTCCCATGATGATGTAGGGGCTGGAGATTGAGGAATCACATATGTTGGTAAAATAGAAGAGTGATAAGATGTATAAAAAAATAACTTGTCACTAAATTTATTATCAAGAACTAGTAGCATTTTTGTAATGTCCTTAATGTGATTATGATTGTAAAATAATTGTGCAAAAAGATAGATACAATTTCCATTTGTTTGCATTTCACAATGTTATCATAATCACGGTTACAAGCACAATAATGTTCAATATTTCTTTCAATGTCTTGTCATGGGACCTAATTAGTATGGTCAAGAATAAATGGATTTATAATGATATTTAATATAGAAGAGGACATGTTGCTATGATTATTGTGGGTATTGGAGAAAGCTTAAATATGATCAATATGCTTATTTTGAAGTCATTTTATATGCCAAAAATCCATATGAAAGAAATATCTATAACCGTAATAGTTTTAACCACTAATATTATGAGGTGAAAACCTCGGATAACTAGGGTTGAAATGGGTAACTTCACGAGAGATAGGGTCAAAAAAGTTGAGAGAAATGTGATTTTAAGAAAAATGTGTACACATTTTAGAATTATAGGTTTAAGTAATTCACCAACAAAAAGGGCACACATATAAAAATGCGTACATGAAATAACACGTATGTGTTATAACATATACACGTTATAACACTTACACGTTTCTTAGTGTATGGGTAGTGTATGTGTTTATCGAAGTCTTTTATTTAGTAAAATAAATTTATAAATTATATTGTTCTCTATACTTTAAAATTATTTTTATAAATATAATATTAGGTCACTATGCACCTTATGGAACTAGTCTCACAACTCCATGAGTTACGGTTTAGGAGATATATTTTTATAATCTAACCTAGTTAGTAGATATGCATTTTTAGTTTTTCAACATTCATCCTAAGGATTTCAGGGTTTAAATTCTACAATTTTTATATTGTTTGGGAAATAATATTTTGTTTTATTATGTTTTATGTCAATTTGGATTGTTAGTGACATTTCTAAGAGTGTTAGATATGTCAAAACTATAATTTACAAACCTCACAACCCCCAAATGTAGTGAAAATTGATCAAATATATGGACTCATAAATTTTCCCTTGAATGTGGAGTTGAAGCCCTAATTTCATCTTAGAATATAGTACATTCATACTATGTATGAGTATATACTTTACAAGCTTAAGGCATGCATCTTTAAGATGACCAATTGAGTGATCCTCATAATCAATAATACAATGGAGTGACGTTGGTTCCCATGTTGGCATGTATATAATAGTTTGAGGGGTATAATATAGATTAGTAATATTAATTTTTGGGAAAGAAGATTCAATATCTTATGACTCCATAATATCTTCATTTGTTCAATAGAAGAATAAGAGGTTACTTGAAGAATCAGAATCTAAAATAGTGAATCACATCAATCTCTTTATAACAATAACAAAAATGAAGGGTAGAAGTAGGAGTAAATGTGAAAAATATTCCACACATTCTTTTACTTTCCATGGATAAAGAAACACAAGGATTTCATCAAGATTTATGATAAGAAAATTATTTTCATTCTCATCATAGTTTAGGAGTAGGAGGGTTGATTCAAGTGTGACATAATTCATAAGAAATCAAATCTACATCAACATTAAGAGAAATACCTTTTAGATATCCATTTTCTTTTGTTTCAAGACACCATTGAAATAAATATGTGCATTCAAAAATGTAATTTGGTTAAAGTGGTAAGAGAGTTTTGTCATGAAAAATTAAAACTTTGAGCATAAAAAATAACCCCTGAGTTGAATCTTTTGCTTCACGATCACTTTGTGCATCCCTCCTTTTGGCTAGCCTATCTTAGTCCCACTCTCACCTTGGCTCATAATAAAATTATAACAAGGTTTTTAAGTTTAAATAAATTTTTGGGGATGATTGAATAATATGATTTTTTGAGTTTAGTGTGTCTTTTTGGAATATAACTTCCTCTGGAGGCCAAAAAGGGCCATTTTTTTCCATTCGGAGCTAATCAAACACCCTCTAGGAGATTTTAGGAAATATCTTAAGCATCCGGTGGTGATTTCAGTGAATATTGGAAGTGTTGGAAGTTATTTAGGAATTTTTAGGAAAGGTTTGATTGTTCAAGGACAATCTTCTCAACAATGAGTTTTCTAGGTGGAGAGAACAAACACTCTAATCGTGAAATCTAACTTCTCCGAGATAATTTGGGGATCTCTGTAAGGAGTTAGGAGGAAAAATTAGGCATTGGAAAGCTATGTGAATAATTTACATGCTGGTAATATCCATTTTTATGTAAGGATTGAAGGTTTCATGAAGCATTTCAAATAACTACAGTTGCCCTTTTGGTTTCACACGAAAATGGGCCAAAATGTTTAGGTTTCGGTAGAATCAAGTCTTGAAAGTTATTCCATTAATATTATAATGTTTTTTCCATGGATATGAGGATGTTTCAACTCATTCTAAAGAAAGTGAGTGAAATGTGAGATTCAATGAGTGATTTGATGATTTTCATATCGACTTTACCATCATGTTCAAACCTTCTTCAACAAACAAGCCATGATGAGCTAGTTCAAGATACTAAGTAATTTAGGACAATCATATATAAAGGAATGATAAATCCTTTGAGGATGATTTTACACACATATTATAGCTTTATTTTATTTTTTCCTCTCTACTAAATATTTAAAAACCAATCTCATTATAAAAATAGTGCTTTCTACATGGGAACACCAAAACTTCTCACAATACATTTCTAGGACTAAGCCTTATGGTAGAACAGAGATTGATAACAAGGTTTTATAAAAAAATTAGCCTTGTAGTATTCTAAATTAATGTATACATTATTTAAACCTTTGTAAAGATCATTTAAACAATGGCTCAATCAGAGAGGTATTTCACCCTATTTGGGTCATAGGAATGTAATTACAATGATGTGATGAGATTTAGGGATTAATTAGTTTCAATAACCTCATGCATAATGAATAAAATGTGATTGTATGATGGTTTTTGGGTTTTATTGACCCTAACTACATCATTATCTAAAATAATTAGTTATATTGGTGAAGAATCTTCCTATAATGATGAATTTCTCTAGAAATGTAAGGTACACTGAGAGAAGAAGTGAGAATGACTTGATGAATGGGCCACTAAGATCAATGAATAATTATTTCTTTCACTTAAACCAAAATGTGAAACACTTCTATGCCTTTCTAACCCTCCTATAGTTGATGAGAACCTAAAACAATTTTGTGCACAATGCAACAATGAAGATCCTTCCACCTAGGAAAGACAAGGTGACTAATGAAATTTGAGATAGAAAACATTTTGAACTTGAGATGGGTGAGGGTAGGATATTGAATAAGGAATGCTTAAATGTTTTGATCAACACATCCAATGAGATAAGAAACCACTGATACCAAAATACAATTTGAGACCAAAATTTGGCATGTAAAGGGATTCCCTTCCACCGATCAAAATTTAATTTTCAATCCTCTGTAAGAATGAATTTTCCTTACCATTCCTATAAGGCATGATTTTTCATCTCACCACCATGTGAATTTTCAAATTCTCTAGGAATAAAACTAAGTCCTTTTATTATTTTTGAAAAGGGGATTTTATAATGCAACATTAAGTCACTTAAGTGAATAAGACAAAAGAGTGAAAAATACACTCTCAATGAAGGAATAGAATGTTAGAGAGAGAGTACGGGATGAGAGAAAATAAGGGAGAGATTTAAATCTTGAGATAGGAAAAATCTTGCTAATGAAGAATCTTCTTTTGATCGAATTTTGAGGAAATACTCGAGCAATGAGAGTCTTGACCTCTCACCACCGATGAATTGAGGTACTATGATTGAAATCTCCTTATTTTATGAGATATCATGTAACATCGGATAAGTGTTTAAAAACATTTTAATGGGAAAAGGATGTTTTCTTTTATTACATGGAAAGAGCATGGATCACTCTCTTACTCTTCTAGGCCCCCATAATTCTCCCTTGTGATCACAAATCAAGTCCATGATGTTCAAACCATTTTATGATTATATGTCACTTATTTAAATAATTCTTTAACATATAGATGGAATGGTTTCTCATTGACTAGAGTTAATTTCATGGGGGCACCTTTTGGGTAAAAATTAGGGTGTTGTAATGTCCATCCTTTTTCCCATTGTAAAAAATTTCCCCGTAGTTGGCGGTGACCTAGCCCATTCGTCATCGACCCTATAAAGCTATTTTCATCTTGCCAAAAAATCATCATATGCATGCAAATTAGATTTCTCTCATGACTGTGCATTTTCCCTCATGGCTAGGCATTCCTAAGACATTTATAGACATTCTCGCACATAGTCTTGGTGTGTTTTCATCACTCACAATCATCCTTTGTGAGATTTTCCACCATCACTATCTTGCATTTATTATATCTATCATATTATCATATACTCTTTGTTCCTAACCTTTTGCGCAGTATAGAGAATCTTTTGCAAAGCATCTAAGGAACACTCAACAACCTTCCCTATAGCTCCTTTACCTACGAGGTTTCCATGTTCATAATTTTATCCTAGGATTTATACTTATCTCGATATATTCTTCGTTGATCACTCCTAGGCACCATGAACCGTGTCTTTTTCATCCACTAATCTATAAAAATATTTTTCTTTCCTTTTTCATGTTTCTTTGTCTCTAGTTCTCTTCTATAGATCCTCTTACAACACTTACAAACCTTTATCAACTTCCAGATTACATTCAGACCTTACAGGTCTGCATATTTTATCCATAGGTTTACATCCATCCTCTCAAGTCACCATCAACCTACGTGCACATAATCTTGGTCACCGTCGATCTGGACTAGGTAACACTTAATTTACAATTATCGCTATATAATTGACTTTAGATCAATTTTTGTCATTTTCTTAGATTTAATAACACTTTTGTTTCTGCATGCTTTTACTCTCGTATCCTTTATTTTTATTTATCTAAACAACAAGAGTTGATATCCATGAAAGGAATCCAAAATATTCTTGGAGCTAACATTTTACGAGAATCCCCACATAAATCTATCTTATAAATATTATTTTCAATCTTATTTGTAGGTTTCATCTAATTCACAAAGCAATGGAATCAATTATCATCTTGTGCTTGTATCACATCACATATCCAAGGTAAAATAAACCCTACAAATTTTTTGACTTTGTTAGTTTCTTGAGCTAGTGCATTACCTGTTGACATTTTTTGCTCCTTGTGTGAAAAGGGTCAACTCAAAAATTTTAAGTTTCTTAGATTGATCAAGTCAAAGGTTTGACTATGTTGGGACAACCACCTTGAAATATCATACATATTTTAATTGTTTGGTTTTGGACAGTCTTGTAAGTCATCTTTGGATAAAATTTACAACTTGTGTGCAGTTACAGAATGGCATGCCTCATAGATGTAGACATTCCATTAGTAACCCTCGTCATAAATGTGCAACGATTGTAAACTACCATTATAAGGCCCCGAGGAAGGTAGGAATGGCGGTAAGTACTAGACATGATGTTCTTAAACTGCAAACAAGTTGTAGGTTTGAAACATGGAAAGGTGCAATTTTACAAACATTCTTCATTTTGATGACCATTAAAAGGTACATTTGATTTTAATTTATCTCCATAATTAAGTGAGTTATTTAAGTGTTTTGAGTTTTATAAATTCATTTATTATCCATAAAAATGAAGAAAGTATAGAAAAGAAATATTTGCATGTCATTACATGAAAATAGTTCATTTATTCATGTGGGATAAAGTACAGTGAACCCACACAAGCCGTGGGACATAACTTGTATGTACTAGAAATAAAAGATGTATATACTCAAAGCTATAAGAAAATGGAGAGAGAAGAAACTCATCATTTCTTTTTGGGCGGTTTTCTCATGCTTCTAGATTTGCTTCATTTTCATTGCTTCGTCCTCATCGTAGTTCCCAGCCACAGTACCTATGGACATACAATATATATTTGTAGAGCTTCGAGGTTTGGTCTATATCCATGTGTTTATAGTTTTACGTACACGAAACTTTTAAGGAAACTATCGGAGGAATGACAAAGATCTAGAGGGAATCCATGAGCACCAAAACATTGCACTCAACCACAAAATGATGTAGCTTCAAGATCAAAGAAAAAAATCATTCATGGAAGTAATGTGCATGCATTGAGGAAAAAAAACCTGAAAAAACCAAACTCTATTCCATTCCCCATGTGTTGCTTAAGATGAAAGGGTGTACAAATAGTAGTGGGGTGTGTAACTCCCCCACAAATGTAGCCGTTGAAAAGTGGGAGTTACATTCCCAGAATAGTTGGTCAAATGTAACTCCAATGACACTCTATGACGTGTGTAAGAGCCATAATGACACCCTAGGACACCTAAGCATGGTGAATCACCTATGTGGAGGTATTCCATGTATTTAAAATAAATACATGGAAAATAACCTACACCAACACCCCCCGAAGCATAGCTTAGGTGGAGACATAGATGAAAACAAGGAGAGAAGTGGGTCCCAACAAGAAGCCTAATGAGGTACCCATGTACAAGAAGCTCTCGAAAAGTGGAGTAAAAGGAGAAAACCCAGTGGGAAAAAACTCCCCCCAAAAGAGAGACAAGTCCACTCTCTAATCTAAGAAAGATGCCAAGGATGGGTCCTAACCATAGATGAGCCTGAAAAGGTACCCATGTACAAAGAGGCAATCTCTCAAAAAGAAGAAGAAGAGAGAAGAAGAGGGAGACAAGAGGAATGCAGAAGATGCCATGGACGGATCTAAACTCTGCAGCTCTAGGAAGTCTCCCAGAAGAATGTCAATGATGAGATCCTCTGCCTCTAGACTAAAGAAGAGCCACCCACACCGAACTGTGTGCCTACCCTTAGGAAGGATAGAAATGATGTGTTGGAATTCCGCCCACTCCACAAAGGAAACTGAAGGTAGCAACATGAAGAACTCTGAGTTTGGTGCATGGAAGTGTGACATAGGTCTAGCAAGTGAGTGCCAAGGAACTAAAGGTAATGCCATGTGTACAAACTGTCAGAGTGTGAAGAGTGAACACCTATAGAAAGGATGTCCACGTGATGTGAAGGGAACAAAACATCCTCCACAATAGAAAAGGGATCCACAGCTGAGGGTGGATCAATGAAGGTCTCTGGAAATGTGGAAGTGACATGATTCCCAAAAGGGGCACTCCCAACAACAGAGATGATGAACTCCTCTGAAACACCTATAGATGGATGAGGGACCTATAGAGCATCACAAGTGGACTCTGTGAAAAGATGACTAAGGTCAGGTAGATACTCATCCCAATGAGGGGGCTCAACAAATAGAAGAGCGATGTCAGATAGGTATGAGTCATCCAATGAAGGTAGAGGAGTGGAAGGGGCCTTGCACACTGGAAGTGGAAAGGAGGCGGGTGTGATGACGGTATGAGGATGAGTAGAAGATTGCTCAATATCTGATGAGATGTGGGGGTGACAACAATGTCTGGAATAGTGAGAGAAAGAGGAGAAGAGTCTTCTGTAGTACTCTCAACATCAGAACTGGGTGCACAATCCTCGTCATCAGAACTAGAATCAAGTGAGTCTATGTCAGGGAAAATGTCATCACACGAAGAAGAGGAGACAACTTAATTATCAGTAACAATAATGGCGGCAGTATGTGAAGGGTCTCCATAGAGGGACTGAAGAATGCTCCAGACATGGTGAGGTGGATTTGAGTGTGCCACGTGAAACTAGATAACGAGAGACACGCATCATCATGTGACCAAATATGTGGTCGCAAGTGTCAAGGAAGTCCTCTAGATGATGATGATCAGCGGGTGCAGGAATTGGCCCAAGCAAGAAGGGTAAAAGACCCTCGTGGGTGAAGTAACGTTCGATGGAAGCACGCTAAGCTGAATAGTTCCCTCTCCTGGTGAGAAGTGGGGGAGGCTGTAAGGCGATCCTATAATAATCAAGTCTAGAAAGAGCACTCTCCATGATGAAAAATGCAAGATGCACAAAAGTAAGATGTCGAATCGCCGATAATGCGTCTACGTGTGTAAGCCCAATAGTATAGCCAACCCCAGAATGTGGCACTTTATAAAGTAGTGCATTTACAAAATTGACAATGCCATCACGTAGTGTGTGAGAAATCATGCAACTTTGACCAAGGAAGTGCTCAAAAATGAGCAACGAGTCAAAAGTTATGGCATAAATACAATTCCCGCAACTGATGGAAAAAGTCAATAAATGCTACAAACTGATTAAAAAAGTGATCAAAATGAGTGCAAAGGGTATCGTGTGACTGCTCATTGGAAACGACATGGAATTTTAGGTAGGGTTTGTTTTGACCGAGAGGGGGATCAGCCTCTTGCTAACCCCGAATCTCGCCCTCCGTCTTCGACGCTCATAGGAGGGTTAATAAAACAAGCCAAAAAGCAACCTTAAATTACATGCAATGAAATTTTTTTATGACCTCAAAACATTAAAATGAGGATAAGGAGGTGGCCCATGTTAAATAAGATGCATAGGGCTTGGACTGAGTTGTTGTGTAGGTTGCCACGTGTTGAAGAGTGACATGTAACCGTTGGAGTGGTGGCTATGCGCAGAGCCCATCAAACATGAGCATGATGCAGGCCGAGCGAGTAGCTGGAGGTAATAACCATTGAGCCATGTGGATCTACATAGGAGAGAACATGAGGGAGGACGAGTCACGGGGAAAGACAACAGTCGCAGCAAAAATGAAACCACCGGTTTGGTCGCGAAGCAAGAACCAATCAAACCACCAGATAACGACCACGTGAAGATTCTCACATACGGGATGAAGCCCAAGCAGAGTAACGGACATTTTTTTTATGTAGAGTGGTAATTAGGAGCTAGGTTCACATGTCACACAAATGGAATAAACCAGTTATGTGAAGGAACCAACGTGTAGAGCTATGTGGGAATGTCCGAGACGGTGAAGCGAGCTCATGCTCGAATAGAGGAAGTGAACAAACAGGGTACCCAAAGCTAGATCCAACTAATTTGAGCTACATAAGATCAAGGCACATCGAGGGAGTATTCCACGTAGCAAGGTCGATCCGCGTGCGATGCAATGCAACCGATGAAACAACCGAAACGCGCTATGCAATGCAACGACCCGACGAAACCGATGTGTAGAGCTACGAGCCTGAACATCCAAACAACGAATCACCTCAACCACATGAGCACACAGACCTCAAGCCACATGAATCCACTTCAAACCATGCTGAGCATGCTTTAAATGTATTCTACATGAAAGAACGTCTTTGTGTATGTAGAACAATATGCATTTTGTAAAGGTGAGTTTGAATATGGACCGGGCTGGGAGATGCGCAGGCCTGAGAAAATGGTTGTATCAAAGGAAGATGGAACAACTAAACTCTAAACCACGAACCATGCACGAGCAGAAGCCAAGCTGGGAAACCGTAAAATCTGAACCTGAACACAACCATAACCAACAAGTAATACACAAACAACCCACAAAAAAACACCACTAGAATCTTGAAAATATGCCAGAAACTCGAACAACAACCCTTGAAAAATGCAAGTAGAGCACATGCAAATGATAGCTTGCACAAGAAACTATGAGATGGAGAGTAGTAAGAAACTATTGCGAGCAACATGATTCCGATCCCCGAGCTCTGATACCATGTTGGAGGAATGACAAAGATCTGGAGGGAATCCATGAGCACCAAAACGTTGCACTCAACCGCAAAACGATGTAGCTTCAAGATCAAAGCAAGAAATCATTCATGGAAGCAATGTGCATGCATTGAGGAAAAAAGGTGAAAAAACCAAACTCTATTCCATTCCCCATGTGTTGCTCAAGATGAAAGGGTGTACAAATAGTAGTGGGGTGTGTAACTCCCCCACAAATGTAGCCGTTAAGAAGTGGGAGTTACATTCCCGGAATAGCCGGTCAAATATAACTCCAATGACGCTCTATGACATGTGCAAGAGCCATAATGACACCCTAGGACACCTAAGCATGGTGAATCACATATGTGGAGCTATTGCATGTATTTAAAATAAATACATGGAAAATAACCTACACCAACAGAAACTACATGCAAGATACATGAAAGACAAAATCAAAGGGAGCATCTCATAGTACAGTTGAATCTGGGCCAAGTACAAAAGGAATTCATAAGTAGAATGTCTTTTTAGCAAACAATCAAATGAAAGAAATGAACAAAGTAGTTTTGTAGTAGATGATGTAGGTACAGGTTACCATCAATTTCATAAAGACAAAAACATATCTGAATGAGTTAGGATCATAAAATTCAAGTACAAAATCAGTACCAATTGATCAAGTTACATTGAGGAAGAAAAATCTCATTCAAAGCGCTGAAAATGGAAAGAATCAAGTACAGGAAATGCTGATATTATTTTCAGATCTGAAAGAGTAAGGAAAATATTTTCATTTCATTACTTTCAAATAAAAACATCACTATTGTTCAAGATGTCAATACAAATTCCTCAAAAGCTACAGGTTTCATGATCATCATACATGAAACATCATTGAATTCTGAAGACAAGCGGGCTTTCAACTTACAAAATGGAAGTTATCTTTAGTAATGGTATGATCTCAAAAACAAAGTAGTTAGTTTCTTTTAAAGAAATACGAGTCCAAGTATAGTTTCCAGAGAAGACTTAAGAAATGCAACTCCAACTTATGAGTTTCATGTACAAATTATAGAGTACGAGCTTTAGTTATCAAGAAATTTTGAAAAACTCAAACATGGTACATCAAAAGTTGTCTTCTCAGCTATGTAACTCAAATGGTGACTCCAAGGGAGAGAATATTGAACAGATACGGTCAAGTAAATTTTCCATTGGTCAAGAAGACAATCCTCTAATAGAGGATCTTCATCAAGCTGTAAAATGTCTCTCTGTTGAACTTTACACCAAGGATGTTCATTTTCTGATGGAACTTATCCAAAATACAAAAGACAATGACTATCCACCTAATGTGGAACCCTCGTTATAGTTATTTATAATAAGCAGATATATCACAAAAGTGGGTTCCCTAGCAAGCTCGCAGAATACTCCCTACCTTCACAAATATATTGCAAAAGGCAACTAACCAATGCGGCATTGAAGCCAGTGCTCTATGGTTTGGTTGAGTTTTTATAGTAAACCCCTTCATGGAAGCTATATTCAAGAAAAACTAGTTAAAAACATAGGGATGCGGTTCATAAACAAAATACCCAAAGTAGGTATAAGCATTTTTTCGATTACTTGCACCTAAAAACGTCTAGATTTGGAGTTGAAGGAAGAATATGCACAAATAAATAAAACCCACATGAGGAAATAATCAGATCTAAAGCAAGATAGAGTATATTATTGACAACTCAACCATGGATCAAGCCCGAGATACCAACCCCAGCTTTGAGGGCTTCAGAAAATCTAGAAAAAGTAGTAAGGGAAGATTGGAGCTCTCAAAGAATCAATAATGGAAACAATATATTTAAAATCAGAACCCAGCTAAATCAATGGCATGAGAAAAGAAATAAAACATATTTTTCCAATAGTATATGTCCGTGAATGGGAGAACAACTAGATTAGCAGTTACCCATCGACCAATAGGTTCGAGCCAATTTTAGGCTGGCAAATGTTAAACCCGCTAAAGTATGAAATGAAAATTTCAGAGCATATAAAAACCAAAGGAATACAAAGTTCAACCATTCACAAAAATGGAAAAAATGAAAGGAAGAGATTTGAACTAGTTTCATGGCAGCCAATAATGCAGAACAGAAGTTCAAGCTTCGAATCAGAGACACATGCAAACCCCATGAAGATATAATGGCCATGAATAGAATCACATTCAAAATAGTAGGGCACACCTCAAGCAGAAAATATGAAACCCATATTGTAGCTCATCATTGTAGAAATAGAGCTAGAGAAACCCTCAAAGATGATTGAATGCAAAGAAAACAAGAAATACCCAAGTTTAAAATTCTCTGAAATCCGATGCTTTCCAATCAAATGATTAATACCCATTTTGGGTTGTTACAAAAGAGAAAAGAAAAAAAGTTCCTTACCTTCAAAGTGGAAACCATGATAAAGTGGTGGGTAAAAACTCAACCCCAACATCTAAAACTTCAATAGATCCATTGTTAAATAATGGCAACTCTATTGAAGAAATCAGAGGTTTAAGTACAAATGCTCGAGCAATCTCCATGAACGGCCATAGTCATGGAACTCAAAATAAAGAAAGGGGTGAGCATGCAAAAAACCCTCCAGTCGAGCTCAACATACAACCAGAGGTCCTCAAAAAAAGCTCAAGTAATCATGGCAACTGAAGAAAATTTTGACATATCTCTGCTAGCTCGCGAGAGAGCTCGAAATGATTATGCAGAATGGTTAGGTTTTTGGAATTTTACCATCTAACTGAGTGAGTTACCTTAGCTCAACCATGGTCAAAGGAAGGTATCGACGTGTCAATGCTGCAAAGAAATCCTAACTCCACTCGGGTTAATTTTTAAAAATGAGCCACCGACACAGTCATCGTAATGATCGAGATATCATGGAGAGGGGGCCAGCCCACGTTTAAATCAAAATCATTACATATTGACTTACAAAAGTCTAAACTATAGTCCAGAACTATGATACAAGACAAAAATAATGATCACCCAAAAGGTAAGTCTTTTAACTATAATCATCAAGTCTATTCAAGTGCAAAATCCCGACAAGAAAATTACAAAGTGGTGAAGGTTGAAGGGGTGGCAGACTATATAATATGCCATGTGTTATGCAAAGGAGCTTGATTATTAAAACTATGATTATTGCTTAGTCTATGCCCAAATAAATCAAAGGGGTGGTCGAATGTATTATGATGCCTATGCCATGGCCAAAGGGAATGTCAATATCACAGCATGTGCACATGGAAGGTGGTCCCCACATTGGATTTTTATTTTGCAAATATTACAAATATTTGAATTATTTACTCACAGGAAGAGAATTGATTTGTTGCATGCTTCACAAGAGGATAGAATCAGAGAAGAGGACAGAGTTACATGTTCAAAGGAGAAAGACTTGCATGACAAGAAAACTTATTATTAGCAAATTATTTACCCTTTCTTTCTTAAAAATAGAACAGTCAACTTCAGTTTGACTGTATTGTAATTAAGGCTAATAATGCCTATTTGTAATTGCATGCTCTATTTTTATTCCTTTATCTATTATTAAATAAAGGATAAAAATAAGATGCATGGGCAAGTACAAGCCTTAGGCTATTTTTAGGAAGAGGGTAAATTTTATTTTGCTATATATTGTGTGCCTTTGTAAAGAACAAGGACTTTTGGATATAGGAGTACTGAAGCAATTTTTGTCGCTTTGCCTTCTGAGTGTGAAGTATTTTCCACCTTACCAATTATTTCCAGTCTTGTGTATGTTTCTCTTAGTCTTGTGAATGCAAATTCCTTGATTAGTCACCTTACCTGTTGAAACTCGTAATTTCTGCATGATATTAATGTGCATGTTCAACTTAGAAGTATTGTTGTGATAATCTCCCTCAATACCATTCAAGTGTTTTGCCCTTGATATTCTACAGGTAAGAACTGTTGGTTCATGCATCAAAAATCCTTTCACATATCAATTGTGCATACACTCAGTCAAAGCCCTTATACAAATTTGGTGTATCACCTTAGTTTTAATTACTTTACTGACCATTTTTACCGCTTTAAACCCCAAAAGAAGTTTAGGATACATCAAGAACAAACTAGCCTTGATACATGAGACTCACCTCAAAATAGGTATACCCACATACCGGAGGTGTTTCCATTATATCTACGAAAGAGAGAGATCAAATTCTACAAACTTAGAAAATCTACAGCCATATGTCTACATGGTGCAATTTCGAGAGATAACAGTTTTTGGCACACACGGTGGGACAAGGACTAGAAACTACTATTGATGCATTCTAAAGATTGAAGATGCAAGAAAGAACTCATCTGGTGACTCTGTGAATCTGATTTCAGATCAGTACAACACTTAATGACATCACCAAATTTTTAGCTGCAGTTTTCAAGTATTTTTCAAGAAAATCAGATCTATTTATTTGTTGTTATCAGCCATTTTATGAGCAGCAGACATGTTTTTCATAGTTTCAGTATTTTATGAGGTTCTACAGCCATGAACCCTCATTTTCAGTAGTATTATTAGCCAAGCCAACAGCCCTTTTATCCAATTTCCCCTTCAGACCAGTTTCATAACCCCTATCAAAATGAATATCGTTATGATCTAAACCTTGTAAATCAGTATGATTGTCAATCTGATGATCATTATGCCATTGAAGATCAAAGTTATACAGAGGGTTATGCTGAATGTGAAAGGCGAAGAGATCTTGAAGTTGAGCTTAATGAACTTAAGAAATCATTTTTAGCTGTCAAGGAACTATATGAGAAATCATTAGCAGTGAAAATTGATAGGCATCAGGTTATGGAACCCTATCAAAAGAGTTTTCCCACTTACCTTCCCTATCAGAATTCAATGCCTATATGTTCCCCTTGTCAGCCAAAGCAGCTTGTTCATCAAATTTTAAATTATCAAGCTACTGCAATTCCTACTTTTCCTACCCTGCAATCATGCATTGAACCCAAAATAAAGTGTCCAAATTGGCGTTTAGATGTTGTCCTAAAAACGAGTTTGTACCCCAGCCTCTCTTTAAATAATTTCTAGTTAAGGCTGAGATTAGTCCCACTCCTCCTTTACTCATACTTCCAGTCCAGGAAAAAGAGGATCATAATATCATTCAGGAGGGACAACCAGCTGAAGAAAACAATAGGTTGGAGTTTTTACAGAACATAGAGCAATGGGCTTCTAAATTTTAGTTTGATCATACTCCAAAATTAGAGGAGCAACCCATTCAAAAGGTACAGTCTAATTTTTCAGCAGATCTAAGTCAGATTAGAGATGATCAATAGTATTTTTGTTCCAAGAATAGTGTGCATGAAAGCACCATACTCCTAGAAACTGCTAATTCATCCCAGTTGGTAGAACCTGAAGGAAATTTTCAAATCATTTCCAAAGATAAATCAGCTGATCTAAAGGATGAGCACTCGGTTTGTAGCTTATCAGTTTCCATGGTTGACGACCAAAAGGAAACAAATCAGTTTTAGAATAATCATGATCAAACAGTTGAGTGTGAAGACCCTTGTTGTGCAGCATGCATGGAAATAGTTACGTTATTAGGTACTTGCAAGTGTTTCACAAGGACTATTAAATGATACTGCAAGTATTTGGGAGCAGAAATTTTTGATTGAGGAGGAAACAAAATGTTCTAAGAACATTGTAAGAAGGGATAAAATGGAAGAATTTGAAAGTTCTGCTGAAATGTCAGTATCGGTAGTAGTGGATCAGCAGATCTGAAAAGGATGAACAACAATTTGAAGACTCTAAAAATATTTTCAAATAGTTTAAAGAAGGGGAACAACCAACTCATCATCTTCACGATGTTATGATTGATGATATACAACAGCTTGAAGAGGCTGAATTTTTTTAGATCAGTTTCAGATTGTCAAAAAGAATATACAATAGTTTATAGAGGTAGATCAACTATCAGAACAACATTCAAAATAGCTTCAGAAAGAACCCATGATCAAAAATAAGGTTCATTTTTCAGTACAAGAAAAGAAGATTAGCTTTTCAACTATTTGGAGGCCATGTCCTATAAAGTATCTCATCGGTTCACAACATGCTACAACAATACCAGAATTCATGCTAGTATCAGAGCCTAAGAATGAGTGTCAGACACTCAACAATCAGTTCCAAAGCCCTTCAGAATAGTTTACTGAGATCAATTAGAAAGATTCTTCATGTTTTGGGCTAAGTTTTGGAACAAATTCAAGGTACACATCTCATTTTCAGTTCTGTCATGCTACTTGTTTTGCAATTTGAATTCATCATCTCAGTTCTAGAGAAAAGGAAGCTATTTTTCATTGCCTATCTCAGGTTTTATTTAGCCTCAATTTGTAGCTGGTTAGAATAGGGTAGATTAGGATTTCCCTTCAATAAGTGTAGTCCCTACACATTGCATTATTTTTAATTCAATAAGTGCATTTGTGCATGTGATCTGGTTTACTGATCCTTTCCAGTTTTAGTCTCATTTTGGAAGGGTTGGACCTTCAGAAAGGTAGATTTTGGTTACATGTTTTGGACTCCATGCCCAATGGACAAGAGCAAGGCCTTTGGTCTAGAAGCTAACAGTAGCTTTCCTCGCAGGATCATTGGAACTATTGACATTTTTGCACCTTGTGTGAAAAGGGTCAACTCGAAACTTTTAAGTTTCTTAGATTGATTGAGTCGGAGGTTTGACTATGTTGGGACAACCACCTTAAAATAGCATACATATTTTAATTGTTTGGTTTTGGATAGTCTTGGAAGTCATCTTTGGATCAAAAATACAACTTGTGTGCAATTACAAAATGTCATGCCTCATAGATGTAGAAATTCCATTTGTAACCCTCGTCAGAAATGTGCAACAACCGTAAACAACCATTGCAAGGCCCTGAGGAAGGTAGGAATGGTAGCAAGTACTAGACATGATGTTCTTAAACTACAAACAAGTTGTAGGTTTGAAACATGGAAAGGTGCAATTTTACAAACAGTCTTCATTTTCGATGAGCATTAAAAGGTACATTTGATTTTAATTTATCTCCATGATTAAGTGAATTATTTAAGTGTTTTGAGTTGTATAAATTCATTTATTATCCATACAAATGAAGAAATTATAGAAAATAAATACATACATCTCATTACATGAAAATAGTTCATTTATTCATGTGGAATAACAGTATAGTGAACCTACACAAGCCATGGGACGTAACTTGTATGTACTGAAAATAAAAGATACATATACTCAAAGCTATAAGAAAATGGAAAGATAAGAAATCCATCATTTCCTGTTTGGATTGGTTCTCTCGTGCTTATGGATTTGATTCATTTTTAGCTGCTTCATCCTCATCACGCCTTCCTAGAACCGTGTACCCATGGACATAAGTATATATTTTTAGAGCTACGGGTTTGGTCTATATCCATGTGTTTACAATTTTATGTAACTGTTCCTTTTAAAGAAAGAACATGTAAGATACTTGAAAGATAGAATCAAATGGATTATCTCATAGTATAGTTGAATCTGGGCCAAGTACAAAGGAATTCATAAGCAGAATGTCTTTTAGCTAACAATAAAATGAAAGAAACGAACAAAGTAGTTTTGTAGCAGATGATGCAGGTACAGGTTACCATCAATTTCACAAAGACAAAAACATATCGAATGAGTTAGGATCATAAAATTCAAGTACAAAATCATTACCAATTGATCAAGTTACATTGACGAAGAAAAATCTCATTCAAGGCACTGAAAATGGAAAGAATAAAGTACAGGAAATGCTGATATTATTTTCAGATCTGAAAGAGTAAGGAAAATATTTTCATTTCATTACTTTCAAATAAAAACATCACTATTGTTAAAGATGTTAGTCAAAATTCCTCAAAAGCTACAGGTTTCATGATCATCATACATGAAACATCATTGAATTCTCAAGACAAGACGACTTTCAACTTACAAAATGGAAGTTATCTTCAGTAATGGTACGATATCAAAAATAAAGTAGTCTGTAGGTACAAATGTCTAAAAGTGTTTCTTTTAAAGAGATATGAGTCCAAGTATAGTTTCGATATAAGACTTAAGAGATGCAATTTTAACTTATGAGTTTCGTGTACAAATTATACAAGATCAACTTCAATTATAAAGAAATTTTGAAAAACTCAAAGATGGTACATCAAAAGTTGTCGCTCATATGTGTAACTCAAATGGAAATTCCAAGGAGAGAATATTAAATAGATACGGTCAAGTAAATTTTCCATTGGTCAAGAAGACAATCCTCTAATAGAGGATCTTCATCATGCTGTAAAATGTCTCTCTGCTAAACTTTACACCAAGGATGTTCATTTTTGATGTAACTTATCCAAAATACAAAAGACAATGACTATCCACCTAATGTGGAACCCTCGTTAGAGTTATTTATCACAAGTAGAGATATCACGGTTGTGGGTTCCCTTGCAAGCTCACAGAATACTCCCTACCTTCAGAAATATATTACAAAAGGAAACTAACCAATGCAGTTTTCAGAAGCCCAATGCTCTATGGTCTAGTGGAGTTTTTGTAGTAAACCCCTCCATGGAAGCTATATTCAAGAAAAACTAGTAAAATACACATGGATGCAGTTAATAAATGAAATACCCAGAGTAGGTATAAGCATGTTTTCAATTACCCACACCGAAAACGTCCAAATTTGGAGTTGAAGGAAGAATATGCACAAACAAATAAAACCCACATGAGGAAATAATCAGATCTAAAGAAAGATAGAGCATATTATTGACAACTCGGCCATGGATCAAGCCCGAGATACCAACCCCAACTTCGAGGTCTTAAAAAAATCTAGAGAAAGTAGTAAGGGAAGATGAGAGCTCTTAAAGAATCAATATAGGAAATAGTATATTTAAAATCAGAACTAGCTAAATCAATGGCACGAGCAGAGAAATGAAATATATTTTTCCAATAGTATATGTCCATGAATGGGAGAACAACTAATTAGCAGTTACCCATCAACCAAGAGGTTCAAGCCAATTTTAGACTCGGCAAATGCTAAACCCGCTAAAGTATGAAATGAAAATTTTAGAGCATATACAAACCAAAGGAATACAAATTTAAACCATTCACAACAATGGAAAAGATGAAAGGAAGAGATTTGAAACAGTTTCATGGAATCCAATAATGCAGAACAAAAGTTCAAGCTTTGAATCAAAGATACATGCAAACCCCATGAAGATATAACAACCGTGGAGCAGAATCACATTCGGAATAGTAGGGAACACCTTAAGCAAAAATATGAAACTTGTATTGTAGCTCATCATTGGAGAAGCAGAGCCACATAAACCCTCAAAGATGATTGAATGCAAAGCAAACAAGAAATACTCAAGTTTAAAATCCTCTAAAACCGATGCTTTCCAATCAAATGATTAATACCCATTTTGGGTTGTTACAAAAGAGAAAAGCATAGGAGTTCCTTACCTTCAAAGCGGTGGCCATGATAAAGTGGCAGGTCAAAACTCAACCTGCTACGCCCTTAACCTATTGCTTTATTAGGATATGAGTAGCCAACCCGTGCCTTACCATATCATTTTATTATATCATTTATAATTTCTCATTCTTAATAGGCTAGCCTTGGTGATGGCCATAGCATATGAATAGTATATATAGGGGATTATAGGTAGTATTTCATTATCATTTGAGCATTTGAGTCTTATTATATGGTTTGGAGGTTTCCCCCTCGAAGTGGCGAAGCTATTCTAATTGCATATTGAGATAATTATTCTGAAATATTGTGTTATTTGGTGTTCTATTGTTTCTCTTAATCTGAATTATACAAGTAATTTCATTACAAGTGGTATCAGAGTTGCGATCTAGGCCGAAATTAGGCAAAAACCTAATTTGTTGTTTCCAATACATATTGCAAACCAGAGTGAATTGGTGGAAGAAAATTTCACTAGAGTTGTGAAGCATTTCAAGTAAGGTTCCCTAAAAATTTCAGACTTTTTTGATTTATTTTACAAAAGTTATTACAAATTTAGGGTTTTTCATAAAATCACTCCCTAGGGTGCAAATTGTGGAAAATTTTCAAGTTCTTTACATTTTCGGAAAGCTCTCAAAAAAATAGTATTAGTATCTTCTCTATGTTTTTTCCTGTTCAGCTGAAATTGTATCAAAACCCTAAACCCTAAGGTTTGACATCATGGCGGGGCCTTCCACAAGAGAAAAAAAGAATCTGGTTACTCTGGGTAAAACCCCAGATAAAGATGGGGTAGTGATTGAAGAGATGGAGTCAAAAGGGGTAAATACAGATTCCTCAGCACTAGGGTTTACCTCAGTTGATCATAAGGTGAGCCAACTTGAGTATGAGTTGTGAAATGTACAATCTGAGATGGCCTCTAAAGGAGACATAGCCCAAATCAATCATCGGTTGGATGATATCATGCAACATGTAAAGGGTAACCAGTATGGCCCAAATCGGCCCATATCAACCAAGGAGGACCTTTAGTTCAAAATCATGGACAAACTAACCATATTGGATCACTTTTCCAGTCCCATCAGAATCAAACTTATTTGTAACCATGGAACATGATGCCGAAAGTGGATATGCACAAATTTGATGGTAAGGATCCCCTAAATTGGATAAATCAAATGGAGAACTTATTTGAGTTACATCAAACACCATCAGGACAAAAGGTGACATTGGCATCCCTATATCTTGAACCCGACCAATTTGTTTGGTATCGTTGGTTATGTGCTCAGAGGCAGAAGAATGGTCTAGGTGTCACTTGGACATTTTTACCGAGGAGTTGCAATTGCACTATAGTTCCAGTGTTTCAGAGAACTACTTTAGTCAATTAGCAAAGTTACGGCAAACAGGATCAGTCAAAGATTATGTGCATCAATTCCAAAACCTATCCTTAAGGGTGGAGAATATTCCAGAAGAGAATCTGAATGACCTATTTCTTGGGGGTCTTAAGGACCACATCGAGCATGAGGTACGTATGTTTAATCCAATCAAGCTTTCTGATTCTATTATCATGGCACATCGTGCAGAGGAAAAAAGTTCTTTGTAGTAGGAGGCCACCTTTCATTAACACAAAGACCGTAGTATCTCTTCCCCTTCATTTGGTAGGCCAATTAGACTGACTCGTAAACAAATGGAAGAAAAGAGAGCAAAAGGATTATGTTTTAACTGTGATACCAAATATGGACCGGGACATAAATGTGCTGAGAAGAAGTTGTTCTATATTGACAGAGGTAATGAGGATGATGAGGAAGCTGAAATTATAGGAGAGGCTGAGGAACTAGTAGAAGATGAAGTAGAGGATCACCAACCTAAAACTTCTTGCCATGCATTATCAGGTATTAGTACTCCTCAAACACTCAAGGTTATTGGATATCTCAAAAAATAGAAGGTGACGGTGTTGATTGACTCGGGGAGTACTCATAACTTCATAAATAGTAAGTTAGCTGCCTGCCTCAATTGTTTTATTTACCTAGCTCCAAAAATGCAATTTATAATTGCGGATGGTGGGACACTCAAGTGCATAGGAAAGTGCCATAGTATCAAGCTTTCTATCGGAGACTACATGTGAGACTCACCTATGTTTGCTATTTCTATGGGAGGGGCAGATATTGTTTTGGGGGTCCAATGGCTCACAACCTTAGGTACTATAGAGATGAATTTCCAAGAATTGTTCATGTGATTTCATTAAGATGGAAGGAAAATACAATTGAATGGGATGGTAGCTAAGTCTGCACATATTATTAGCTCTCATCAAATGCAGAAGGTTCTCATAAAAGGAGCGAATGGCTTTATAGCAAATCTATTTTCCATAGAAGTACAAAATATAGAGTCTTCAATGCCACCCGATCTTCAGAAGATTGTGGATGCTCACTCATCTATTTTTGATGCAATTCCAAAGGGACTACCACCAATTAGGGATCATGATCATGCCATTCAGTTGATTCTAGGGATCCAAACACCTAACATCAGACCATACAGATACCCATATTCCTATAAAAGTGAGATTGAGAAAATGGTGGAGGAAATGTTGAAGGTAGGTATCATCAGGCATAGCCAAAGTGCATATTCTTCACCAGTGGTCATGGTACGTAAGAAGGATGAAACATGGAGGATGTGTCCAGATTATTGAGAACTCAACAAGTACACCATCAAAGATAAGTTTCCTATTCTAGTAATTGATGATTTACTTGATGAATTGCATGGTGTTGTTTATTTCACAAAATTAGATCTTCGTTCGGGGTACCATCAAATTAGGATAAAAGAGGAAGATGTTCATAAAATGGCTTTCAAGACTCATGAGGGCCATTATGAGTTTTTGGTAATGCCTTTTGGTCTTACAAATGCACCCTCAACCTTTCAAAGCTTGATGAACACTATTTTTAGGCCATTTTAAAGGAAATTTGTAGTAGTTTTCTTTGATGACATATTGATTTACAGTAAGACATGGGAAGAACACTTACAACATGTAAATAACATGTTGGAAGTTTTGGAGAAACATACTCTGTATGAAAAGCCATCCAAATGTTCTTTTGGTGTACAAGAGGTAGAGTACTTGGGTCATATTGTATCCCATGAAGGCGTCAAAGTTGATCCTCAGAAGATCAAAGCTATGGTGGAATGGCCAAGGCCCAAAAATCTCAAAAATCTTCATGGGTTCCTAGGACTAATAGGGTACTACAAAATATTTGTGTGGGGATATGGTAGAATAGCAACCCCACTCACTACATTGCTAAAGAAGGATGCCTTCCATTGGACAGATGTAGCCACTAAATCCTTTGAGCAAGCTGAAGAAAGCCATGTGTAGCACCCCAGTTTTGGCTACTCCCAACTTCTCAAAAACCTTCATTGTTGAATGTGACACTTCAGATTAGGATTGGGAGTAGTTCTAATGTAGGAAGGAAGACCAATTGCATTTGAGAGTCGCCAATTCAAAGGAAAATATCTGCTTAAACTTTTCTATGAGAAAGAAATGATGGCTATTCTTCATGTGGTCAAGCAATGGAGGCCCTATCTCATGGGTAGACACTTCAAGGTAAAAATGATCATGATAGTCTCAAATACTTTTTTGGAGCAAAGGTTATCATCTGAGGAACAACAAAAGTGGGTAAAAAAATGTTGGGTTATGATTTTGAAATCATATACAAAAAGGGTAAAGAAAATGTAGTAGCCGATGCGTTGTCAGAAGGGATACATCTGCAGATGCCTTACTATGTGTAATGTCCATGTTGATGGCCAATTGGGTGGATGAAGCAAGATTGGAATGGAATCAAGATAAGGATACAAAATCTCTAATACAAAATATCAAGCAAGGATCTATGAAATCTAACAAATTTGAGTGGAAAGGTAATGCCCTATGGTACAAGGATAGGTTATACTTGAGTAAAGATTCTGAGTTGAAGCATAAGATTCTTGTAGAGCTACATGCCTCACTTGTTGGAGGACACTCTGGGTTTTGAAGACGTATCATAAAATAAAAAGAGAATTCTTTTGGGAAGGACTCAATGGAGATGTACAAAAGTTTGTATCGAGTGTTTAGTATGCCAAATGAGAATAAAGGGGAAACAATTAAGACACTGGGTTTGTTGCAACCCTTACCAATTCCTAGCCAGAGATGAGAGGAGGTCTCCATGAATTTCATCACCGGATTTCCTTGTTCAGATGGTAAGAATGTTATTTTCGTGATTGTGGATAGGCTCACAAAATATGCCCATTTTTGTGCCCTATCACATCCATTTACAGCTAGTACAGTCGCAGCTATTTTTTTGGAGATAGTTCAAAGGCTACACGAAACCCCAAAGATAATTGAATATTGAGATCATTATTCTGAAATATTGTGTTATTTGGTGTTCTATTGTTGCTTTTAATCTGAATTATACAAGTAATTTCATTACACAACCCAAGCATCTAAAACTTCAACAAATCCAGTGTTAAATAATGGCAACTTTATTGAAGATATCGAGGTTTAAGTACAAATGCTCGAGAAATCTCCACGAACGGCCATAGTCACAAAACTCAAAATAAAGAAAGGGGCGAGCATGCTCAAAACCCTCCAAGTCGAGCTCAACATAGAACCAGAGGTCCTCAGAAAAGCTCAAATAATCATGGCCATTGAATAAATTGCTTGACATAGCTCCGCTAGCTTACAGAGAGCTCGAAATGTTAATGCAAGATGGTTAGGTTTTTGAGTTTTACCATCTAACTGAGTGAGTTACCTTAGCTCAACCGTGGTCAGAGGAAGGTACCAACGTGCCGACGCTACAAAGAAACCATAACTCCACTCGGGTTAATTTTGAAAAATGGTCCATTGACACAATCATCATAAGGGTTGAGCTATCATGGAGAGGGGGACAACCCACGTTTAAATAAAAATCATTGCATATTGACTTGAAAAAGTCTAAACTATAGTCCAAAACTATGATACAAGCTGACAATAATGATCACCCAAAAGGTAAGTCTTTTAACTATAATCATCGTGTCTATTCAAGTGCAAAAGCCCGACTAGAAAATTACAAAGAAATGAAGGTTCAAGGGGTGGCAAACTATATAATATGCCATGTGTTATGCAAAGGAGCTTAATTATTAAAACTATGATTATTGCTTAGTTTATGCCCAAATAAATCAAAGGGGTGGTCAAATGTATTATGATGCCTATGCCATGGCCAAGGAGATGTCAATATCATAGCATGTGCACATGGAAAGTGGTCCCCACATTGGATTTTTATTTTGCAAATATTACAAATATTTGAATTATTTACTCACAGGAAGAGAATTGATTTGTTGCATGCTTCACAAGAGGACAGAACAAAGAAGAAGACAGAGTTGCATGTTCAAAGGAGAAAGACTTGCATAACAAGCAAGCTTATTATTAGAAAATTATTTACCCTTGCTTTCTTAAAAATAGAACAGTCAACTTCAGTTTGACTATATTGTAATTAAGGCTAATAATGCCTATTTTTAATTACATGCTCTATTTTTATTCCTTTATCTATTATTAAATAAAGGATAAAAATAAGATGCATGGGTGAGTACAAGCCTTAGGCTATTTTTAGGAAGAGGGTAAATTTTATTTTGCTATATATTGTGTGCCTTTGCAAAGCACAAGGAGGACTTTTTGGATATAGGAGTACTGAAGCAATTTTTGTCAATTTTTCCTTCTGAGTGTGAAGTATTTTCTACCTTACCAATTATTTGCAGTCTTGTGTATGTTTATTAGTCTTGTGAATGTAAATTCCCTGATTAATCATCTTACCCTGTTGTAAAATTAGTAATTTCTACATGATATTAATGTGCATGTTCAACTTAGAAGTATTGTTGTGATAATCTCCCTCAATACCATCCAAGTGTTTTTCCCTTGATATTCTGCAGAAGAATTGTTGGTTCGTGCATCAAAAATCCTTTCACATATCAATTGTGCATATACTCAGTCAAATCCCTCATACAAATTTGGTGTATCACCTTAGTTTTAATTACTTTATAGTCATCTTTTACCCCTTTAAACCCCGAAGCAGTTTAGGATACATCAACAAGGAACCAACCTTGATATCGGAGACTCACCTCAAAATAGGTATACCCATAGACCTGAGGTGTTTCCATTGTATCTATGAAAGAGAGAGATCAAATTCTGCAAGCTTAGAAAACTTTTAGCCATCTCTCTACAGGTGCAATTTTGAGAGATAACATTAACTTCATTGAGAATGAGAAACTTGGTAAACATTCTTGGCATGCACAATGATGGGACCACTCTTTTGGTGATCTCCTTATTTTCTTTCTATATTTTTCCTTTTCTATCTTCCACTAATAGTGAAGGATGAGGCTTCACCTTATTAATTTATCATGTTGTGTTCATGGCTTGGATTTCCTATCCCTCAATAGTGTAGACAAATAGGAAAAGTTTTATCCATGTATTCCTATCTTTTTCCCTATTTCTTGTTTGTGCATCGTAATTTTCCATGATTTTTTCATCCTACTTGTTCTTATAGTTTAAATATGTGTTTAACTTATTGCATATCACATCTTATCACACACATTACCTAAAAATGATAAGTAAAATCATCCATCAAAACACTTCCTCTCCCCATAAACTGATTGGGATTTGATCACCCAACAAGAAGCCATCTCAAACAATCCGTAGCCACAAATTACCCGAAACTAGACATAATTTTCCTTCTCCTAAGTCCTTTGTTTTCCATCCCCTTTTAATTTTCACATTCTTAATCACATAATAAAACAAATTATTTTCTTGAATTTTCTATTTAAAATGGAATCAAACTTCTCCTCGAACAGTCCTCAACAATCCACCATGACCCCATCCAAGCCCTTGGTTACTTCTAGACCTTATTCTAGCCCCATCTATGACTACCTTCATCGTAGACCCTCATTTTATCAACCACATCGATGAATGGATTCCACTCATTCCCCACTATCTTTTATCATCTTTGCTTCATCTAGAAAAACTATGCCTATCCAAGATATTGACCTTCCTTCCTCTCCCGAATCACATCTTCTCGTCAAATTCCTACAATCCTATTATGATGCTCCTTCTACCCATCCCATATCTCCCTAATTAATCAATTCTTCACCACCTAATATTTTCAGACAACCCTTTCCTAATCCACTGCAATAAAATTCATCTTCACCCACTACACCGTATCAATTCAACCTCTTTTCAATCAACACCATACACCGTAAATCTTCCACCATATCTATTTCACCTCCTTCATCATTTTCCCTATCTTAGTTATTGTACCTACTACCCTCCAAGGGATATCCTCACATCCACTATACCCATGATCACCTTACCTACCTCCTTAACTTCCACTACCTCTCTTTCATTTACATCTAGTCCTTCTCTTAACACATTTGCATCAGCCTTTACCGTACATAACTCTCTATCCACACCTATCATGTCTAAACCATTTCCCACATCTCTTTCAAGTACAACCATCACTACCCTTATATCTGCTACATCCAAAAATCCACCCATGTATACCTTGACATCCTTATCACATATTTCCTTTCCCATACCTACATCATCCATTTCATCCCAATCTTCTACACCTAGTATCCCCATGTATACTTCCCCCATCGCCATCTTCTCAATCTACATCTATATCCACATTGCCTCTTAAGATAAACACAAAAGGATTCCATACTTCTCCCACACAACCCCTCATTTCTACACCGACTCATCCACCTCCTATATCACCTCCTTCTTACATAGACCTCATCAATTGAATCATCCAAACACAAATTTATATTTTTGAAGCCAAACCTACTCGATTTTTGATTCCACACCAACATCTACCCCATCTGCATTGTTGGATATTTTTCCATCATCCACATCTATTTGATCCTTTCCTATTATACCATATTTGGAATCCATATCGATTCCTCTTTCCATACTTTTTCTTGCACCCACCCCATCTACTATTGTGACTACATCCCCATTAGCTTCTTCTTCATCTACACCACCTTTTTCATTTGAGCAATATTGGAGATCACTTCAACTTAAAACCAATATAGGTGACCCACCCATCTTGTTCACACAATCAAATATTCGTGCATATACCCAATTGATTCCTTCCTTAGAGTTCGTCATGCAGAAGATACTTCGTCCACCAACCATCATGCCAACATCATACCCTCCAATAGATATTATTTTCATCCCTCCCTAGGATGATTCTTTAGAATCCAAATCCAAACCCCTTAGACCTTTCCTCAAAGGTCACTTTCATGGTCTCACAAGAAGGTTGACATTCCTCCGATCAAGACCCAATCCAAATCCTATATCTTGGGGCTGCATCCATATATCCTAGGACCTCCTCCTCTATCATGATCAATTAAGAAGTCCAAATCTAAACATTCGACTCCTTTTTAGGACCATCTCCTTCATCGAAAACACCTCCACCTATCCATCCATCCAAGCTTAAATCATCCACCACTTCTTCATCTTCTACACCACATATACCTTGACCTAATCCACCTTCATTGTTGCTATCCAAACAATCTCAAAAAACCTCTCCGATTCATACATCAAATCATATGCGAAGGTCCTAAAATATTTACTTCATATTTTTTCATCACACTTCTACTCATCATATGATTTGACCCAAACCATCCTAATCCATCATGGTTTAATTATTAATACATTTGCACGTATCATTGTATTTTGGGTCATAACACTGAGCATTGTAAGGTCCATGATATTATTGAATGAGAGGACTTGTTTGGTGATTATTTTTCTCCATCTATCACTTCATCCATAGTCCATATGAATCCTTTTACCATATCTCCATTTGTTTAGCCTCCTGGGTCTCTTCACCCATATACATCATCTCCTATAATTCTTCTTGATGATGGCCCTCCCTTGTTCATCGATATTGTTTTCCTCATTGCACCACCTATATGATCCATTATTATCAACATCCTAAACATCCATCACTCAGAGAGCATCTTCCTCTCCTTATCAACCCCCTCACATCCTTATTCTCCTTCACATAAGTCCATCCTCCTACACTAGGGGGACTTCTTTCTAGGATTTGACTATTAATGGATTAGTTCCTCTCCACATTTGACATTGTCTTATCTTATCCAGCTCAGTTCATCCGATCATACTTTTCATCTCCTCTTCCTATGACCACTTTCATGGCCATATTTTTTCTTCCCTTAGGAAACACAACATATTTATCTAAAATCCTCCATTGTGGCACATATTTCATGATCTTTATTTAAATCATCTCATCTGGTCCATGTTTATCTTATCTCTCTCTATGGGACCATTTAATCGTCTTAGATGCATACCTTTCACTTTCTTAAATAGGAAAGACTTACTCTTATTTTCACTTGTTCATCTCATTCCTTATTTATAAACTCTAATGTTGGAGGCCTCATAGCTAAATCGAGTTCCACTACTCTAGAAAGGAACCAACACAAAAATATTTCCCTCCCTTGATGGTAAACTAGAAGTGGAACCCTTAATGCATTGTACTTGTGACCATTCTATTTTTAGCACATTTACCAATGTCGTTAGTCATATCCTTAGATCATTCCTCTATCTTAGCCTCTTCTATATCTCATTGTGATGATTTGATATTATGTGGTCTATCATCAGTTCCTTAGCACGACCTTAAATATGGGCATCATGGATCTTCCCATAACATTTTCCTTATGGATTGGTTCTCCCCTTTGGTCATAACTCGACGATCATTACATCCATCACCCTTTTATTCACCTATTGGAACCATGTAAAGGATCCATGGGTGTCTCTTTTACATTCTTTAGCCCCTCTTAAGTGGTCTTCTAAGCTATTCTAAGCTCTTCCCCATGTAAAAATCAAATATCATGGATACTCGAATCAAAAAATAAAAGTTATAAAAAACAAACTGATCCTTTGAAGGAAAGTTGTTCATGAAAAAAAACCATTTAAATAAAACTCAAAGTAAAAAGTTAACTCAATGAAAAATAGACCAATCCCTCGAAGGGTGGCTATCATATTATTCTTTCCATCTATATATTGTATAAAGTAGACCATACCCTCGAAGGATGGATACTCCTTATGGCATTTGAAGGTTTCCCACATTGATCAACCTTCCATTTTAATAAGATCCTCGAGAAAGCTTCCCACATTGATCATCTTTATTATAGTAGACTTCCGAATTGATAAGTTTTATCTTTCCTCTTCGCAGAAATGGGGCATAATTTTAGGGAACACCAATTTTGGATAACCTTCTTTCATTTTATAATTACATCTCAAATCATTTTTTCATGTTGACACTAGGTTTATAAGTTCATTTCATCCATGATCCTCATAGTATTTAGTATGAATAACTATCATTGGTCACCGCTTACATCGGTTCAGTCGCATGTGATTTGTGTTATTCAGATCCCCTTTTTGGTTACCTCTAATGCAATTGGAGACATATTATCCTTGTATGTCTTGATGAAACATAGTGTTATTCACACTTGTAGGTTTACGATATGGAATTACATTCTATCCTAACCCTATAACATCTTCCTTTAAGCAAATATTTCTTTATCTCAATCGGCTATATGTTTTCTATCTATCTTACAACACATTTACTCTTACCTATATCCATTGTTAACCACATCCATTCTCAATTTATTTTCATCACATCTTATTCATATACATTCTAATAATCATGATCAAATTAACAGAAAACATATAGTCCTAATACTCACTAACACATCACACATTTATATAGCATCATTCTATTCATAAACGTGCACATCCAAAACAATCATCTAGTCATGCATCTATTTTACCATCATCATCAAATGTAAAACAAACATGTGATCTAAAAAACCATCATCATCACATTTAATGTAAAAGATATCATAATGACATATAATATAAAATAATCACCATCACACAAAATTAAATTCATCACATCATATAATGAACACATAATAATCCATGAAAAAACCATATATCATATATATATATATCAAAATGTGTATCAATACATCATTGCACTCTAACAAGGTTCTCTCAAAGGAGAAATTTTATCAAAATTTATAAAGTGTATATCTGAGGCTCTCAAGTCATCTCCTCCTATGACATGTACAACACCTAATCCTTGTGCATCTCTACAACCTCTGGGGCCTCCTCCACTCAAAGTGGCTATGCCACACTTGCCATGATCCTCCTACCACCTTTGTCCTCTATAGGTTTTCCTAGTAGCACCGTGTCTTGTATCTTCTCGAACAAGATCCCCTCATAATATCTATAATTTTCAGCTATTCTCTATACCTATCCATAGAGATCATGCCCAGAGGTGCTATAAGTTCCCATCCTCGAGGAGCTTCTTACATACCAATAACTCGACTATGTTTCCAAAACAGTAGTCAAATCATAAACATGGGCCTTGTAGGAATACTTCTCTCACTTTGGAAGTGGTCTCTTTCTGAATAGCTTAGTCCCTCTCCTTAGTGACCACATCACGTTGTTGTAGAACTATGTTTTTATATACCGTGTCTTGTCCCTCTCCACCCTCATCTTTTCTATCTTGGCACGTAGTTTGTGCCACATCTATAATCTGTCCTTCTCCACCATGACCACCACCTCTTGGAGCCACCTCGACCTCTACCCCTTCCTTAGATAACCAAGTTGCTCATGCTCCAGATGCCACTGAGTACCCGCTTAGACTCCGTAGTCATCATCCTCATCCCATGGTACCATCCCCTCTTCCACTAGATCGGCCATGATAGGACTCGAAACTCTCTATCCAACTCCTCCCTCATTTAGAAAATGGGATCATGAGGCACCATTTAGATGACTCAAAAATATTGTCGCACTCTATCAAACTAAAGTACCTTTATCATCTTTGGTCATCTCCCTAAATCCATCTCATCCTCCATATCCCAACTAAATCCACATCTACAATAGGCCATACAAGAAATTTCAGGTATGGCCTCCATAAGAACTAATTAAAATCTAACTCAACAATAATCTACATACAAATCTTCCATCCTCTCATTACTATCTCTCGAAGGCCTAATCGTCCCTTCATCTCGGAAATTGAACCGTGAGCTCAATTTGGTCTCTTGTGACCCATGGAAGCCCTAGTTTCGAATCACTACTATATTCCCATACACCCAAAGAAGTAATAAAGAAACCCACATCCAATCTTGACCTTTTCCTTGCTTTGTACATACAAAATCATGGTAAGCCTAAGCTAATAAAGCAATCCTGAATGAAAACCCGGTCATGTGATTGATAATGTCTGCCACCACATTGACTAATGCCCATGGAAATCAATCCCTACCAGAGATTGGAAAATCATGACATGACATAACCATCATCACCATGTAGATAAAATGGCTACATGGCACCCTTGTCTCATATTGAAAATCCCCTGAAGAAAGTACAATCTAAGACACATCATCTCCAAATAGCCGTGTTAATACTGCTAATCTCTCCTCACTAGTAATGGGAACTATCTCGATCTCTTTGTATTAACAACCGAGGATCGATACACATCCTCCGTGAGTGACTACCATCTCCTAGGTCCTAAACCAAAATGTCCTTGTATGCTGATCCCATCTCTCCATCAGAGAAATCATAAGCTCCACATCCCATGAGACCCTCTTATAATACTTGAATCCACCCAAACCCACTGCTACCAAGTGATCTAAGTTCGAATATGTCACATCTCCTTTGATTTATTCATATATATTAGATGATCTATCCATCAAGTGTAAGGTATCTCTTTCCTGTAGTTATAAATGAAACATGCATACATTAGACCCCTAGTCGAAAATCCATCCAAAATGCATTAAAATTCATAAAAATGTAATCTATTTAAAAAAATCCAATATAACCTGGTCAATGCCGACCTAGATTAGGTCGACGCATTTTGGGGGTCAATCCACACGCCTTAGAGTTGGGTTGATGTCAACCCTCTTAGGCCACCTCACGTGCCCCTTGCATCATCAACATTCTACAAAAACGTAATAAATATAAATAAAACATTAATTTAATTAAAAAATAGTGAGGGTTTTGTTACTAACCATCCTCTGCACCCTTTTGCACTTCCTCATAGATCATGCAACCTCCATTTCTTAACCTTCACTTTTATTTCTCTACTCTCTCTCATCAAATTCTCACGTGAAAATGAGAATTATCAGCCACCCATGCAGCTTATATAGCCACCGATTTTAGTTCGTTCTTAACTCCATTTGGTCATCATCGATGAAACATGTTCACCATCAAATCCCTTTGGAAGAAACTATTTTAGGATTTTCCTCCTCTTTCTTGCATACTTTCCTTGGGCATCATCTATTATTAACATTTAATCCAACATTTGTATGCAATATTTATTTTCCGTCTAACCATTTTTAATCCCACATTCAAAGTATTCCTCCGTGTGTATGTACTTTTTAAGGCCACATCTCTGTGTCCTTTGGGAATTTTAATCCTATCGTGCCTAAGTGCACCTTTTGTGGTTATAATCACTATTTCTATGGGCCTTTTTAATTCAAATATCTTATCTAATCCACGCACGAAGTCCTCCTTTGAGGCCATATTAATTTTCCTTTTTGGAATTACATTCATTATATCAAGTCCACCCTTGGGGCCATATTCATTCCCTTGTTTAGGGAAACATATCTTGATTCTAAGTCCACATTTGTGGCCATAATTTCCCCACTTGGGGTATATTTGTTTTCCCTTTCTTCCTTCGTAGCCATATCTTCCCCTTTAGGGCATACCTTTTCACCTTTCATCTCCTCAATTTTCCTTTCAAGCCATATTTTTCCCCCTTGGGGCACCATAATTTTCATCGTTGTCCCTTACAAATTCATACCTATTTTCTCGATTCCTCATGTATGAAGGATTTCACATATCTTTCGCATATAGTTGTGCATACTTTGATGACTTTCCCATTACCCATTTGTCATTCCGACTTGCATCCATACTGTAGTGATCTTCACCCACTCACTAGTCCATAGAAAGTTATAGCTCGTCTCCATTGAGACCACAATTATCTTGTACCGATGACATATCGGAGTCACTTCCATAGTTTTTCTCTATATTGTGATCATTTTTTTCATAGGGCATATTGCCTTGGTTATGCTTTCAACCATCGTTTATTTACCCACTTTCCCTTCATTAACTATCTTTTTCAAGCAAGTCATCGATTTCCACGTCATTGATCCCCATTTGCCGAGAGATCATTATCTACCTTTCCTCAATCCTCATCCAACTCTCATAGTTTATGTCTCATGGTTTACCAAAGCGAAAACCACTCAACCAAAAGGGGGAAAATGTTGACACCTAAAATCAATATTTATACCCTTAATCACATGCATGCGTATAATTAATTTTAAATTAGCTCATCCCCCATAATTCGATTAAATTCCCATATAATTTCCATTAATTAATTAAGTTAGATTAATTAATTAAATTAATCCATTAATGTCTTTCTTTGAAAAACGAACCTTCTATTTAGTGTTCTTTTCTCCTAAATCAACCCCCGTGCTTTTATAAGGTTTCCTCCTATTTTTATGCCATAACTACCCAAATCTCATCATCTCACCTATATTCTTTAAAGAATTTCAAAATTCCTAAAATCCAAAATCACGCAAAAAGAAGAAAAATCCTCCCATTGGGAAAAGTTTCCCCGTAGATAGTGACAACCCACCTAGTCACCGTCGATTTAATTCTATAAACTTATTCTTCTCTTGCCAAAAAATCATGATATGAATGTAAATTGGAGTTCTCTTGTGACCTGAGCATTTTTCTTCATGCCCGAGCATTCCTTATATGTTTAAAGTCCTTACGCACATCCTCTCGGTGTGCTTTCATTGCTCACAAAAATCCTTCGTGAGATTTTCCACCATCATTATTTCAATTTTTGTCTATCTATCATATTATCATATACTCTTTGTTCCTAACCTTTTTCGGGTATAGAGAAGCTTCTACTGACATCAAAGGAACACTCTAAAACCTTCCCCTATGGCCCCCTTGCTTGGCGTTTCCATATTCATCCTTTTATCCTCTGCTTTATCATTTTATGATATAGTCATGCATCGATGCCTATTGGTCACCATCTACCGGGATTTATTAATCAACTAACCTATTAAAATTGTCCTCTTCTTCCCATTTCCTATTTCTTTATCTTGGGTACTCTTCTACAGATCCTCCTATGACTCTTACATACATTTATCATCTTTCAAGTTGCATTCATACCTGCTAGGTATTCATATTTTATCCATAGGTTCATATCCATCCTCCCGTGTCACCGTCAATTTTCCCGTGGATAGTCTTAGTCACTTTTCGACCCGGACTAGGTAACAAATAATTTACAATTATTTCAATCTAATCAGCTTTAGATAAATTATGTCATTTTCTTAGATTCACTAAAACTTATTTTATTACATGCTTTGACTCTTGTATCCTTTATTTTTCTTTGTATAAACAACAAGGTTTGACACCCACATAAGGAAGACAAAGCTGTCTTTGAGCCGGAATTGTCTAGGAAACTCTCACATAAATATATCTAATTAACATTTTTTTCAATCTTTTTACAAGTTTCATATGATTCGTAGAAGCGAATCCGTCATCATCTTGTAATTGTATCACATCATATATCCGAGATAGCATAAACCCTCAAGCATTTCGAGTTTTCTAGATTCTTCAATAGTGCATTGAATTCATTAAGAACAAGACACTTTGTAAACAATTACACCCTAATTTGTTCCTTTTCAAACTTTTATCCCCATGATTTTCCTTTTCATGAATGGATTTATCAAACATGATTCCCTTCTCCCATAATGAATAAAGAGGTCCCTCTTGTCCCCCTTGAACCAAGGAGACATAGGGGACATTGGCGACACCTGGGTGACAAAAGTGTGACTTGGGGAGGAGGATGAAGTAACACTTTGGTTTCCCTCATGTAACCTTTTTTCATTTTGGGATAGATTGGACACAAGAGTTTCCATAAGTACGACTATACTTGATTTTGAACTCCATTTTTGCCTTGGATGTCTAGTTGTAGACACTACGCTTGATCTTTTTAGCATGGGAGATTATGAAAATGGTTTGGTGTCAAATATTATATTATTTTAACTTGGAATAACATTTCAAGATCAAATAAAGATTTATAAAAATTCAATTCTTCTTAAAACTCAAAATTTATGAAAATTTTCTTCTTGAACTAAGAGGGTTAAAAATAGAAGTTTCAAATATCTCAAGAAATAATTAAGCCTTAGTTAAAATTTCATAGTTTCCCCTTGTAGATGATTCCAATATCTTTCGATGCATATTTTTTCCCCTTAACTCATTTAGGAATGTTTGGAATATTCTAGAGAAAACTACATTCATTGTTGAAGCTCTAAATCCCTATACCTTCAATACCTAGTGTTGAATAGATGGATCCTCAATGAGATTTTATTACCTAAATTACATTCTAAACCTTAAATTTTCTAAAAATCATTGTGAGATTCTTTATAATTTCCTTAAACATTCCTAGAGGGTGTTTACTAAATTGTAAAATTGCCAAAAATGGACTTTTTAGGCCTTTAGAGGAAGATATTATACACTAAATATTACTAAATTAATTTATCAACTTGGTTCATAATCTGTTCACACTAAAAAAATTGAAAACATTGTTAGGAATTTCCTCCGATCCAAGGTAAAGATTGAATCGAAGGAATGTTGGCCGGAGGAAGGATGCATGTGACTAGGAAGCCTAATTTTTAACTAAGGGCTGAGTTCTCATGCTTAAGATTTTCAATTTTCCTCCTAGATATTTTTCATGAAAATAGTTAATTTAGACAAAAATTACCCCCAAATTATATCGTGCATTACATAGTAAGTTTATTGTCTCAATAATGAGGAAATATTGATTAAATTGGGCTATGTGAAACTTATTCGAACTATATGATATGATATTTTACTTCATCTAGAACTAATTAAAAATATTTGCATGAATCAATTAGTTAATTCTATTGAAATTGGAAATGTAATTTTTGATACAAGAGTATCATGGGGAATTATATTTCTTACATAATTTCTAAAATACTAGTTAAGTCTCAGGCACACACAAGAATGGTGAGAAGGATAATACAGAAAGAAAAGTGCAACATAAAAATTAGGTTATGGGGAACTCGTATAATCCACATTAATTACACAATAGCACAATGTGTGCACAAAGTGATTCAAGTCCACGGTTTCATGGGTTAGAGTGATAAGGAGTAGAGACACGAGATGAGTATAATGTAACAAGTGAAACTTTTCAAGGGTCATGAATAAACACCATTGTAATAGTTTTAGGATTTTCGTTGTTTATTTTAAGAGTCCTCATAATGGGAGTAGTATTTCTAGATTTCGTTAAGGAATTTCAAATTAATAAAAACATGTTCATATGTTTTTATTTTTTATGTATTATAAGGCATTTCATAATTCCATATATTTGAGCAATTATTGTTTCTTTTGATAGTTGTGAGGTTTCAGAACATTTAATTTTGACACATCTAACACTAGTACATATGTTAATAAAAATCTAAAAGGACCAAAAACCTAGACAATGACTATATTATTTCAAAAATAGACATCGATTATAGAATTTAAACCCTAAAAGTATTAGGATGAATATTGAAATCCTAAAAATACCTATGTACGGATTTTAATTTGATTAGATTAGAAAAAAATTGGGAATCATAGAGGTGTAACACTAGTTCCTTAAATTATGCACACAAACCAATATTTTATTGGCTTATAATGGTTTTGGTTTTCAAAACCAGAGTCTTGGACCTATTACAACATAAAAACCTATGTATTTTTACTAAAATGCAAAAATCATCTTTCAACATAATAAATCCTACAAAAATGATTGTAATATTTTTTTAAACGCTTCCTAAAACATCAAGAAAACTATCATCTTTGTAAATATATACTTGTTTTTGTTTTTTAATATTGTAAGGTTTCCATTTACATTTATTTTAAACTACATGTCTTTTATAACTATATCTTTAGTTATTGTAAATTATTATCTTTTATAATGTATCTTTTGTTTCACTTCTTCAAATTGAATAAAAATTATACACTCCTAAACTAGGATTAATTCTATACATATTAATTTTTTTCTAATTTTCAATATTTTGAGGTAGTTATAGTCCGGACACAATTGACTTGTTGGAAATTCCAGGAACTAAAAGGGGGTTGAATTATTGATTATTAAAAATATTACAGACATTTTCATTTCCTTAATATTGTTATGATGAATACACAAAACCATACACAAACAAATAATAAGAGAGCATACACAAAGACACGTGATTTAATGTGGGAAACTAAAACTATAATTTGAAAATTTAGTTTTAGTTTCCCACATTAAATCACCTTATAATTTGAAATTTTTTGGGACAATTCACATGACTCACATACTTACTCGTGGAAAGTTCATAAAATATTTCAACTAAAACTACCTTGATTTTTCATGATGACATATGCCATCTATCAGCTTTTCCTTCATGGTTTGTATGCTCATTTAATATTCTCTCGAGGTCAAAAGGATGATAGGTTGAGTCTCTTGAGATCCCTTGTACTTTGTCATGTCACCAACCCTCAATTTAGCTCTAAAATTCAGTTTTGTAATGTATTAACTTGATGATTGATTCCTTACCAAGGTATTTTCATTTTCTAGATTCAAAAGATATTCTTCACATGTACATATAGAGGTACAATGTTACATATACCTCCAATAATCTCTTTATTTTTTTTTAACTCACTTCATACTTCTCCATTCATTCTTACAAGTCATTACATGCTCATGGAACTACATTAGAAGCATGCACTAGTCAACACAAATTTGCACATGATGAGTGGATATACAATTGAGATCATGTAAGCTTATCATCATGGTGTTAATTTTGTAGAAAAATTCATGAGTATGCATTTGAAACAAAGGAAGTACTGATTTTCTAACATAGAGATACAACTTTTAAGGATTCAACAAGTCTTTTTACTTTTCCGGTCAAGGACATATTTAGAAATATCTTGAAAGTATGTTGAGGATGAAAAATACTTATCCATGTTAAGATTTATCTGATATCTAGCTCCCTAGATCAACTATATTGATCTTTAATTAGTGCACACAATTAGGGTTTTCACCCACCAAACCCTAGATCTTTATTTGAGGACCTTCAAAAACTTATCCTTCATTTTGTGCCACTATAATTATGGGGTTTGTAGCTATAGCTTCAGAATACATGTTCAAACCTAAATTTCATTTGATAGTTAATTTTTTCATAATTTCAGACTAAACATACAAGACTTCTTTGACCATCACAAAAGTACAATCACAATCTTTATGTTAATCTAGCTAGCATATGGGAAACATTGTCCTTGGAATATGAGATATATTTTAGGAGATTCATACCTTAGACCACTTGTTATACCAATAGTATTCACAAAAAAATGCAAAGGATCATGAGAAAACAATATTTTCCTAGATTTTGTACACTAGTTTTAAATGTGTTTGATGGTAGGTTAGAATGAATGTTTCTTTTGTCAAGGCCTCGATTCTTTTGACTAAGCAATCTAGAGAAACTTTGAGAGAAACATGATCACCACCTTTGAATGATTTTAACGAAAAATTTCACCGAGGAAGTTTACACCATACCACACAACATAGTCATATTCACATTATTTACCTAAGGAAAATTTATAGAATAAACACCTTTGTCTAAGACATGTATAATAGGCTCACCTAAATCTCTTAACTTAATATCAAGCTCATTCACACAATCTTTCTTCAAGCACCATTTCATGTTTATTTTGAATGTCATATTGGAGGTAGTATATTGAAAGGACTGAGCTTACACCACATGATTGAGATAAATTCCTAAGAAACTTTCACGACACTCAATAGAAAATAAAAAAATCTTTCACACCTAGTGGTTCACCTTGGAATTTCCAAAACTAGACTATACATGCAAAAACTTGCTAAACAAGAGACATTTCCGTATAGTGTAATTAATCTTGGATAGTAAAAATATCACAATTTTTACTTAGATAAAGTATTTTACACTTTTGAGGGGTTGTACCTACTTGCACAATTCATTTTGAGTCAAAACATCTCATTTTGTGCCTACCGCTTCAAGGAGTTCTTGAGAGAGAAAAACCTTGTTAGAAAAATGAATATAACTTCTCTATTTCTTATCCAATTTCTCTCAAAAAATTTACAAAATTTAAGTATCAAACTTCTATTCAAAAAAATATTTCTTTAAATTATCTCGAATAATTATCCATAATTTTTTTTTATGCTAAGAAGACATGGTGCTCAGATTGTATTTCTCAAGAAACCAATTTTATTAAAACTTGAATAACTTCCATAATATTATTCAAAACTTAATGAAACTTGACCTGAAGCATATACCTTTATATAATCCATATCTTGGTTCCTAATAAATTTTACTTTACTAATCAAACTATTCTCGTTTATCCATGACTTCATTCTAGTCCTCAAAGGTAGTTTTTGTGAAAATTTGAATTTTTCTTCCAAGAGATAAATTAAACTTTGTAGATTATCCTACATTATCTAGGAAGTTTTATTAGGATCCTAACATTATTCCATAGGATTTTCAAGACCTTCATTGAGCTCTTACACCTTATTAGTCTCTAGAACTAGGCCTAAGTGAGTTAGTTTATACCGTGAATCCCAACACTTGACTCGAGGCTAACTTTAAATACTTTTACGTATGCTAGAAAATAAAATTCTAACTTGTGGGACACTTGAGAAAATCACACAAAACATTTCCATACCTCCGGTGGGCTCCTACGTCACTATCAAAGCGTGTAGCACACTTAAACCATCCCGAAATCTCAATAAACCACTAAACATCATCAACCGGGCCTCAATTTACCACTCACACCATTTCCATCAATGTCACTTAACATCAATGAAAACACCAACTCCCAGGGTTCAACATGACTTTATGTTATTTTTTAATTTTAAAAATATTTGTACTTTGAAAATCCTAAAAAGGTCCCTTACTAAAAATATAAAAAATCCTATCCCAAAGTAGATGCTCATATCTACCTTTACGCCAAATTGTTTTCAAATATACTGAATTGTTTTGAAAAAATGGGGGTAGGGGAGGTACAACCAATTATCTACTATGTTTTTACAAATATTGGATCACTTATTGACATTTTAGATCTTTAACCCACTTACTCTTAACAACTTACAAATAATAGTAGTTTTGAGACTAGACTCGAAATGGTACGGTTCATGTCCTTACAACATCTTAAAATTTTGAGTGTAAATCTTTCAAATAACTCATACATTCTTAAGTTTATTATTTTTAGGAAAAAAATCCTATTAAGACCCCCTTTGGCGCCCCATTTCCATGCATTTACTAAAACAAGGAATGAGTCACAAGTTGGGTTCACCAATATTTTTACACCCTTGTTAGATTACAATAAATTAGCTAGTTAAATATAGTAAAGGATGTTAACGAAAGATACATGATTTTATTATGATTAATTAAACTCGGTACTAATTATATCATAATAAAACATTGATTCTCGTAACTAATGTAGATGGTATGATATAATCTCAATAAAAAAAAGGGATGATGACAATTAGCTGATTAAAGATGAGTCTAGGAAGTTTTGTGTGTCAAAATTACTTTATCTAGGAGATTTAAAACTCGAAATGCTTCATTATTCGAAATATATATAGAAAATGACTTGGTGCGAGAGTTGCAAAGTCATTCTATGACCAAGCATACTGATTTTACACTGACTTTTCGGTTTTATACTTGCTCTTAATATAGCTTTGTAAATTCCTAAGGTTTTTTCATGCCTCAAAATGTATGTCTCTATTAAATCATATTTATCATTGATGTTGTAAAGCCCTCTAAATACTATAAATGAGGTCTCAAACTCTATCCATGGGTGGGAGAACCTAAAAGTTAACATTAGTTGGGTTACAATGATATCCTTACACCACCTATGTTGGCAATAATCTGTAGAGGCCTCAAACCACATGTCATCCTTCACCTAGCATTTGATATTTACATGAATATAACTAGATTTGAAATTCAAAACTCCTGAAAATTACTTGATTTTAGTCTCTCTATTGATAAAATACTTGAAATGGGGATTTATGATTGCTTTAAAATAAGTTAAGATGATCCCTTGACCTATTAGGATTCTTCAAACCTATAGTGTGTTTTCATAATGATTTTGAATGACCTTTGGTGAGATATAGCGGTATTTGGGTGACTTTTATGCTATATTTGGACATAGTAGTTCATGAGAATAGGAGGTTTTGTCGGGTTCTTAACTAAAGTGATTTTATCTTCCTTATATAGGATTTTTAAGGAAAATTATCATGAAAAGGATGATTCGAGGTAGTATATGATCGAATGAAAAATATAAAATTTAAAGAGTAGATGGAGGATTTGTTATTTCAAACCCATGAAATTCACCTACGAAAAGATTCCAAAAGATGAAAAAAGTGTACGATTGTGCCCAAGGATGAGAAACATGAGAATTGAAGGTCACATTTTTTTAAATTGAGTAAATATTTATGGATTTATGAACTTAATTCTCACAATTTGTTGGTATATCAATGTATATCAATAAGAAAGTTAGATAACATACCTCATGATTTATTCATTGGGTATATAATGAGTTTATTTCTCTCAACAAGAGTGTATTTTCAAAACTAATAGTTTTAAAGAATACATTTCAAAAATTGAATATCTACATGTATGATTGTACATGTATTTTATAATCTAGACATGGATCTATAAAATATATGCAGTTTGATAGTTTGCAATTAAAACTTATTTATTTCTTTGGATGTCACAAAATAATCGTGGTTGTATGTCATTAATATTTCCACATTTTTGGAATGACCTACAAACTCCTCAAATTTTTTGGAAACCTAGAAATGTGCAAGACCCTTTATCATAGCATTTTGCAACCGAAAATGATGAAACATATTTTTGTGAGGCTGGAATATCCTTTGTGGTGAAAATAATAATTTTTCAACAAGTCCAAGTATTACACTACATTCCCTCATTGAAGGATAAATCCTCATGTAGTTCTCAAATGTTCTTCGAAAGTGTGAATAACTAACTAGCCCACTAAGGTTTTAGTGTTCTTTCTTAACACCAAGAGAGTGGCGTAAAGTTTTAGTAATTAATGTACCCAACATCATAGTTATATGGTGTAGTACACCCCAACAATATGACCCAAACCTTCAGTCTTTGAAATGCTTGATAAATTCTTGGAGTGAATTTTAACCTTATAATACATGTCTCCATGACCTTTCGCATGCTTAGAAATAAAGGAAGCTAGGAAGTTTACCTATTTGAGTGCTTCATACCTATAGTTGGTAATTATTTAATTAATGTTCATCTGATATGGTTATATTTAGTGACCCTTTGAGTTTTTTTCTAAAGATATTTTCATTGAAATATTGTAAGAGTACATAATCAGTTGTAAATTCATAATGAATTTCTTTTATAGATTGTTTTATATTAAATATTCAGACAATTTCAATACTATGAGGATGAAATGACCTAAAGAGGATACTTAAATTGTGAAAAAATTCATTGAATTGAAAAAAAGGACCGAGATAGGTCATCCGATCTTGTATCTCACATCCTAAACCATTGTATAATCCTAGAAAAATAAGGATAAATGTAAAATATGAAGTTTTTTAATGAAGAACATAGTTTTTGTACTTCTTTTATAATATAATAGTTCCATAATTGACAATAGAGAATATTATAGAGTATACAAGTCATGGAAGAGCTAAAAATGAGTTGATGTGATTCTCAATGTGAGCATTTCTCTTATTAAGGAAGCATTGTCAAACATTACATTACAAAGGTAAGATTTACCAAGTTTTAGTGTCTACAATTGTGTATAATTTATATTATGTACATAAATTATAAAATATCATATATGAGAAGAAGGCCCATGTCCCCTAACCATGTTCTTATACTTTTATATATGAGTAGTATAATGGAGTAAGAATGAGGTATTCATGACCATATAGAATTCTTCAAAAATATTAAATATGATTTTAAATTTATATCGAGACTATAAATAGCTTACATAATCTAAAAGCTGTTGAGAATATCTAAGAATTTTCCCTATGTCAAGAACAATCAGCGGGTTATGACACTATTACGATTTATACATGAAGTTTATTTATAAGGATTTTGGCCATAATTTATTTTTACCACCTTTTCATACCCACAAGTTTGTTTCTATGGATTTTTACCTATATAAACAAGTTCCCTTCTCCAATAAATTTTTTAAAGATGTATAATATATCCTTATGAATGCTACCTTTTAAGGAACAAGACAAATCATTTGAACATTTATCTCAAAAGAAATGTTGTGTTCTCAATTATTTAAAGACTAATAGGCTACTTTGGACAACATAGAAGGTTTTAATGATGGAAACCATTAAAAAATTGTACTTATAAATATTAATGCAATGGTGGAGACCATGCATGGTGCATAAATAAATCAACATACAAAAACAAGAGTACCAAAGTTAGATGTGTAAAAATGTACCGGTGAATACAGATATAATCATGTTAACATAATAAAAATGTAGTCACATGAAGGCATATATTAACAAAGCATGAGACACCCATGTTTTCATAAGAAAATCATAATAGAATGCACTTAAGGACGCATTCAAATAATAAATTACATACTTGCATGATACACATAAATCAAAAATGTGTGAAAAACACAATGTCATAAGTTATTCAATGTACTTAGGCTTCATACAATTAATTAAGCATAAATCCAAGTAATTGAGTAGTCAAGTAAGAAAGTAATGAAAGTGGTAAAATGAGCATGTGTAGAATATGGTGATATTGAAAACAATATTGAAAGATGGGTAAATTTTGGAGAAGGCCATGTATTATCTATGATAGCTCAAGAGATAGCCTGGGAACAATATATGTAATCAAACATAATGAGGAAGTGTCGTGTAAATTAAAGGAAATAGAAGCACCTGTATAATATAGTAGATTCCCCAATCTATAGGAGATATTGGTAAGGGAAAAAGTCAATACCTCTCATTGTGTATAAAATTATGTGTGTTCTTTAACAAACTCAATACACCTTGTGATTATGTGTGTAAAGACTATACAAGAAATATATGTTATGTATAAAGTAACGAACTATCTAATCTAGTTATGACTAAATCCAACTTTTTAATTTTAATATTATCTAAATGTATTTATATTATGTGATAATATGAATGTGTTTAGAATTTATTAAAATATCTATGTATAGGAAACACTGAGAACGGGATCCTATAGGTCATCAAGCATTTCATTTATTTTCAGGATCACACCCTAGAGAATAAGTTTTATTGATTATATATATATTTTTAAATTTATAGGAGATGATGTAAATGTGTGATATATTCTTCATCTGTGTATGTTGGAATATTTTCATCCATAAATCATTTCAATTATTTCATATTAATTTGATAATAATAAATATCATCATTTTAAATAGTAACCATATTCAAGAGAAAAGGTAAGGCAGTAATATCATTATGTATATCAATAACACCTTATTAGATTTATAACAATGATAGTCCTCGGGAAAAAATGATGGACTAAGATTCAAGCATAATTCAAAGTTTTAGTAGTTACAAACTATAAACAAAAGACAATAATAAGCATTAGATAGTCTTTAAATGTGTGATGAGTAAGAAGGGCCATTATATAAGATATAATAATATCCAAGGTATTAAACGCTTCATAAGTACATTTTTTTTTTTTTATCGACATTGTTTGTGAAATGTTTCCAACAGGTTTCAATGAATTTGAAGTGTTATAGTAAAAGTGTTAAAGGATAAGAAGTTAATACATTTTTACTTTTCTATGACAAAAACTTCACTAAACATGAGGCCTAAACCTAATTGATGCCATAATGATGGTAGTTCCCATTAGCATTTGTTTTAGGTGGAAAACATGGCCTTTGATGATTCTAGTTTACAATATACACAACATTCCTCACACGATCTCAAATAAATCCCTTGGCCCAAGTGATGTCAACCTACTAGATGGAAATGACCCTCGGCATTTGTAGAGTAAACATAGCAAAACAATAACTTTTAAATTTAGACTATATCGTCAAAACTCCACGGGAAATCTACAATAATATATCCTTAATGGGATTTAAAGTCTATAGGGTTAAAGGAGTGATGAATCCAAAATTATTTCTGCTCGTAGTCCCTTCTAAAGCATATCCCAAAAACAATGATTCTCTCTCTCTAATCAAGGCTTCTGTGGGAGAAATTTATATATAATATTATTGTTTATTAGGATTATGAAATTCCTTCTAGAATCCTCTCACAATCCTAATCAAACTGAAATTCAATATTATATGCATTAATGGTGTCCAACTATTTCGGGCTTGATAGTTGAGAGAAGTCCATTTGGAACTCCACATCGAGCTGAATTGGCATCCATCATATATATACTATATTTTCTTTTCCTACCTTTATGAATTTATCTTTACACACTTTGTTGTCCTTACTAAAATATTTTTGTGGCTCTTGTTAGGTCTAATCCAAAATCATGTGTTTGGATTGAACATTTCTCTCCCTTTTAAACTTATTAAAATTTTACCCATTCCTTACTTCTTAAAAAAAAATTGCATTGTCACAAACCATTATGTTGCACCCTATATTTTTATCTGATCTATTGTAATTATTAGCATGTGCAACCTCGCTTAGCCAAAATTCAAAAATATATGCAGCAACCTAATTCTTCTATGATGAACCTATACCAAACACGTTGGGTAAACAAAAGTGAGTTCCATCTCCCGAGTCATTCTTAAAGCTAATACTTAGCTAGAAAATCCCCTTCAAACTTATCCATGTCACATTTTTTTCTTAGCATTGCTTCTATTTTACTAGATACTCCTGTATTCCTTTCCTTATATATTTCTTACAACCATTGAGTCTAGTATGGCCTTGATTTCTTCTACCCTTTTCTTGGGTAGCTTCCACCTCTAGTATAAAGTTTATTCATCTCCTAGTGCATCCTCATCTAACTCTCAACATTTTCCTTCATCTTTGTATGCACTATTTTCCTCTTCATGGAACTCATTTAAATATGAAATGACAAATATTAGAGAGATGTCTAATCCCTAAGGAAATGTGGCCCAATATTTTGTACTATCGTACATTTCCCAATTTTCATCAAATTCAACTTACTATAAGTTCCCTTATGAAACCTCTCCTTCTAAAAATGTTCCATTACTTAAGCTCATTCCTCAAATTACTTAGCTCTCGCATCCATTATTTATGTGCTCTTTGTAACATTGAATACTTCTTTCCATCTTCTCATGCATTCCCTTAGTTTTTAATTACCTTGTACAAATCTATAATTCCCATCGACCATTTCCATATATAATTTTCCTTCTTGTGCTCTTGCTAACCTAAATGTTGTATGCAAACTCAACTTTTGCCAAAACTTAATCACAATAGCCTAGCTTATCTCTTAGATTAAGTTACACAACAAATTGCCTAAGCTTATGTTAATCATTTCCATTTTTCCATCGATTTATTGATGGAAATTTGAACTATAAGTTAACCTTTTTGCAAAATTCTTCCATAAAGTCCTACAAAATGTTCAAGAAGCTTGGTATCCCTATCTAACTTTATGCTCATTGGTAACTATTATCACCAAATCACTACACCCTCTAAATGGCAAGAATTTGAACATGACATTATGTGTGATTGGGTAACATGGGATCACCTCTCAAGTTGTGGGGCTTGGACTCGAGGTGAAACTATGGATAAGGTCAGATTCCTTTTCCTAAACTAAGTGTTATACTACCCTAGTGTAATAAAAACTAACTAGACCTATACTAACTTGTCATGGAATTTAGGGAAAGAGATTTGTAAGAAATTAAAATATAATAGGGATGGTGATGCACCAAATAAAGGGTGTTACTATACTTTGAGAATGGTTGATTTGAAAAGGGTGTTATGCACAACAAGCCAACTTCACCTACTACAACTTAGAGAGGGTAACAAAATACCACAGACTAAGAAGCATGTGTTCCCTTTGTTAAACTCAATCAGACAAACAATATTTCAATCTTCCAGTGAAGAAGGATGAACTTGAGAAGGGTGAAAAAACACCACAACTCAACTGCATGCAATTCTCCACAACTTGATAAACACAAAACTCCAAGAACCTGCAATAGAAACTTGAACTTGCACAGTGTACCTACAAGCATGAGAAAGGCACAAAGAAGTATGTGGGATGATGAAAGGACTAATAGTAGTCACAAAACATACACTTTTATTACTTCAACAACATGCACAATGCATCATTACATTCAGAAGAGGCAATGGTTTCCATTACTGATCTTGGAAAAGAGGCTTGAAAGTTCCCAATCCACAAAGATAACTTGTAAAGGAGAGGATTCTTGAAAAAATGTGCAAAATGTCTAACTTTTCCAACTTGTGTCACATGTCTAACTTTTGTAACTAGTGTAACCCCTTGGAATGAGCTTCCAACTTACATTTATAGAAGAACTCCATGGGAAAAGAGACAAGAATTCAAAAATTTCTCCTAAAAATGAATGCACATAATCGTCCATATCAATTATAGAAATGGTTGAACCACTTAAGAACATTCCATCATGTCTCATTAATGAAGGATCTAGTACTTATCTACTCATTTAATTAAAATAATATTTTAAATAAAATATTTTAATAATAAAATATCATTTTATTAAAATATTTTAATAAAAATATTAATTTAATATTTCATTTTTAAAAATATCAAATTAATTATAATTCAAGGTGGCACCCCCTTACGGTTGGTTTTCTTTGAAGGGGGTTCCCTTGAGAGAAATGACAACTCTTTTGTTGGTTCACCTGCCAACTCATCGAGTTGGTTTGTGAGTTGTTCCCCTCGCATTCCACCACATAGAGGTGCTTACACTTCATCAATCAACGAGCTCCTCCTTTCCTTGTGAACTTGATCATTGACATGATGATTTGATCGACCACTTAATGCATCACTTCATTTTTGTACTCGAGCTCTTGGTCATCTTTTTTGAACTTTTTCACAAGCCGTACATAAACTATCACAATTATCTCGAATTCTTGGAGCTCATACCTTATACAATGAAGATCTCTCTTATCTTAGGTCTTTGCTAACTCATAGCAAGGTCTTCATAACAATCTCAACATGTTTTCAAATGAGGACTCATGAGCTCATTTTTCTCAGCTCTTACAATGAGCCTATTTCATCCACTCGGCTCATCTCGACTTCATGAGCCCACCAAGTTTCTATGGCTCATCTCACCATCGACCATCTTTGAACTCGATGCGAATCCTATTAAAATTATCTTCACACCTAAATTGGAGTGATTGAGATCCTTGATACACTCATTCGATACGACCATCCACCAAGCTCCTCATGTTGAGTAACTTTCTCATGGATTAAAAATTTGAATTGTCGAGCTATCAAAAAAATTGGTGAGGCTTTGCTTTGAGCCACAACTTGGTCGAGCTTGACAAAAATGTTTTACTCCTATCAATTCATTCATCAAATGCATGATCCCCTCGACATCGACCTTAGTGCATCAACATCATGGGAAAAACTCACCCCTAAGGCATACAAAGATCCATAACTATGCAATCTTTCCATAGTATTTTTTCCAATCATGCCCATGATTCCACTATAACTTCTTTCCAACAATCACCTTGGTGATGTCTTTTATGATATTTCTAAGTGCATGGGTCAACTCAGCGAGTCAAACAAATTTTAGCTCCATCTACACCGTGCCTCTCCACAATATCCTTGAAAAAATCATCACCTCTCTCAAGTGCGGGCGATGGCTATACAATGAGTTCTTACCTCTCCGAGTCACCTTACACTGGATCGGTTCCTTGAGCCACCTTTGTTAATAGATCCTTCAAGATTACGTACATAGCTTGGTTCGAACCTATCAATTTTTACTTTAAATTACATATGAATTTTCAAAACATGATGACCGCACCTTATGGCATTGACCTTGTAGTGCACCAATGATCTCTCACCGAGTTAGGATTTGTTTTTTCCACCATTAACATGTGTTTCCTAGCTCATTACATTTACATAGTCAAGCTTAAAATATATTCCTTCATCACAAAAATTCCTTCTAACTATGTCAAGGTCATTTCATGGTTCAAGGAAACGAGTCCTTCCTTCCCGCAGAGCTCATTATGTTTCAATCGATTCGAGACTTCTTCACCAACAACCACATTGGATTCCTCATGACTTGCTCGACCATGATGCAAATTTCTTGATATTTTTTAATGGAATCGGACTACTAATGGCTCATTTCAGGGGTTGGACTCCTCCCTTGGCTTGCCAAGTGATTATTCCCTGGTTGGAAATTCTTCTCATGATCCCTACGAAGTGGTTTTTGGATCTTGAGACCCGCAGCTCCTTGATCCCATATTATGTTGTTTGGGCCGAGGGGGATCAACTCTCCTAAATTTCCACGAGATCTCAAAAACTCCCCAAGCATAGAAATTTTACCTCATCTTGCCATCTCTATAACCCCAACCCGGCTTCACCTTGAACTTCTCCCATTAAGCCCATTTGCAAGTCATGATCCAGGCTCATCCTCCACCATCTATGTCGACTTGTTTATGTCAAGCATCGAGATGACTCCATTGAGCCCCTATACTCGATTTCATCTCCCAATGAGGAGCATCGGCTCCCGATGAGTTGCTTAAACTTTATTTGACATACAAATCTATGACTTGTGAGTTTAACCACTCACTCATACGGTGAGATACTCTTTTGTCTTTATTTTTAGCTTGTGACTATATGAGGCGAGCTACTCATGACTACCCCTTCGGAATCAAATCAAGTAGAGGTCATTGTTCCCCGACGATCCATTCCAAGGTGTTGTCCCCGTAAACTTTCCTCATCGGTTCTCACAGACACACGGTGAGCTCATACTCGAATGCCTCGTTGAGACCTTGAGTTGATGTGTCATTATTTCCACCCCGAGCACCCGTTCCATTCAACTCCTTTGTAATGTTTCATCAGGAAGCTCAGCTTTTTTCCCACAAAACGCCTATAACTCTCAAGCTTTCTGGCTTCTTACATCACGTCATGATTTCCAAGATCAAGCCTCTAATCCATTGATCTTATCATTGAATTCGTGAACTTGCCACTTTGAATTTGACTCAATCTCAAAGCATTTCCGCTAGCTCTAACTTTGGCCTTTAGCTTGACCTCTACCGAGTTAACATTTGAATGCCTTGCCTCATTTTAAAATGAACTCGATGGGTTGAATTTCTTCTCTACATGTTGATGCCTTAGCTTGAATCATCCACACCATGATTTTTTCCAGTAATGAGCCGATTCCATGAATGAATCGCTTGACCCATTGACCCAAGATCACCATTAATTGAGACTACGAACTTAGTAACAACATCCTCACTATCGAGTTCAACTCGGTTCTCATTTTGATGACTCAGAATCCTAAAATGCCTCTACCGAGTCCATTTTAATGTCTAGCATAGTAAGCATGTAACCAACTAAAACTAATCTTGCAATGTATCTCAATCACTCGACTTGTTTTATAGCTCACAGAGCAGCTCACTAGGATGCTCGATTTGAGCTATATGAGCTCAAACTCCAATTTGGGCATTTCCATAATTAACCTTGAAACATTTGGATCTCCTAGATCATCCTTGAAACCTGGCAATAATATATATAGAGTAAAATTCCCTCAACATGATTAATCAATTTTAATTAATTTATCTCCATGACGACTGGAAGTGGGCCCACTAGGACCAATGTTTCGTTTCGAACACAACTTGAACTTCCAAAACCTAAGAAAGGAGAGAACATCCTAAAATTAATTTGAAACTAAACGGAATATTGCAAATGTCCTTAAAGCATTTAATTTTACCTATATCCCCAAATTGTTCCTATGAAGACCTCTTCTCATTCTCAAAGAACAATAGGACCTTGTTGTCCAATTTTCCCATGTGTGTAAAATTGGATAACAAAGTAACCCATACAACCACACTACTTCCTTGAAAAATATATGTGTGATCCCTGTCACTTCACTTGTCTTCTTGCATGTAATAAAATGTTCCATATTTTAAAATATATCAAATACCAAGAATATGGAGTCATTACCCCTTTTTTTCCTTGGTATCCTAACACAAAAAAAATTCTAATGTTTTCCAATGGACTTCTTGGTATAGGTAAAAGTTGATATAACCACATGTTTTTTTTCATCATTTTCCAACTGAAAAAATATACATCTATTTATATAATTTCACACATCCGTTTTGATCTTTTCCCAATAGTATCATTCCTTGAGTTATACCAAATATATTTCATTCCAAAAGTTAGCTCCTAATCTTCAACTATTTTTTCTCTAACTGATTCTCATGCATTTATCTTTTTGGTATACATAAGTGCACTCCTAAAAAAACATTCCTTCTGGATAAAAATTCTAACACATGATTCTTATCCACTCACTTTGGTTACTATAATTTATCCCATGTTTCCCCGAAAGCCTATTCTTGCGTACATAACTCCTTTAGGTTCTCATATCCCATGAATTCGTTACGTATTTTTGTCAAAACCAATTCTCTTCTACTCAATGCATCTGCAACCTTATGGGTTTTTCCACTACGTTTCTTCAATAAAAATGAATAACTTTGTTGAATTTCCCTTGGCTATTGAAAAATTTCAGCACTTGATGATCAATGTACAAGAAAAAATCATTTGTAAAAAAATGCCTCCATTTCTTCAATGCTTGTATTATTGTGTGGAACTCCTTATCATAGGTTAACTATCTTCTTTCTACATCATTGATTTTCTCAATGAAGTAGGATATGGGTATACCTTCTCTACTTAATACAAAGTGTTTATAGTTGTTCAAGTCACATCACAATCCACCTAAAACATGTTCTAAAAACTTGACCATGCTAACACCTTTGGTTGCATTATAATCTTCTTCTTTAATTCATGTAATTTGTGTGTCACTTCTCTTGTCCACACAAACTCCTTGCACTCTTATTTCATCATCTCTATGATCATTGTGCATATTCCACTCAAGTTCTTGATGAACTACTTATACAATCTTGTTAAAGCATCAAATATTTGTTCCTTGGTAACACTTCTAGGTGAGGGAAACTCTATAATCACACACTTTTTGGGGTCCATTCTCTATCCTTTATAGGATATTATGAAACCCAAGTATACCAACTCTTTGCATAGAAAGCTACACCTCTTTATTTTCAAAATCAATTATTATTCTTGAAAGGACTTCATTATTTATCATAGGTGTTGAATGTTTTCTTCCTTGGTCTTACAAAACTAAAATATGTCATATAGATAAAGTATCACAAATTTTCCAAAAATAACTTCAAGACCTTGTTTGTCAATTTGATGAAGGTACTTGGGGAATTGGTTAACCCTAGTGCAATAACTAACTACTCATATAATACTTCCTTAATCTTGAATGTAGTCTTCCACTCATATCATTCCCTTAATATGGATATGTTAGTAACCACTCGTTAGATCAATCTTGGAAAGAAAATGTCCACCACTAAATAAATCCATCAAACCATCCATCCTAGTTAATGGAAACTTATGTTTTATGATAATATTATTCATGGCTATAGAATCGACACACATGCACCACTCTCCTCATTTATTTGTTGCTAGAACTTTGGGTACTACAGAGGGGCTTAAAATTTCGTGCACTTTTACTTTTCAATAAATTCATGCAGTTGTATGTAAAAAGATTCATTTTCTTCTGGGGTTATTCTATATGGTTCCTTATTGGCATACTAGATCCTAGTATAATGTTATCTTATGATTTATACTACACACTCGTGGTAATACCTAAACAAATTATTCTATCACAATAATTCTTAGAACCCTTCTAATACCTTGTGTACTTAAGTAAGAACCACATCCATTTTTACACAACCTATACTCACTTCCTTTGGTACCACTCATTTGTAACCATGACATCTTGTAGGATTTAGGATAATGTACGATATAAGAGGATGGCACTTGAGCAATGGTAGATTGGAAGCAATATGGATGTAATGCAAGTAGAAGAGAGATAACACAAGAGATCTCGAGCTTGGCTATACAATTCGTAGTGAGATTATGGCAGAAAAAAATACAAGATACATAAAATCCTCAAGCCCTTTTTCTTAAATACAAGCATGGAATATATAGGAATAGAAGCTAGGAGGTTACTTCATGCACAAGGAAAGAAGAGGCAATTCCAACTAATTAAATCTTATTTAAAATAGAAGGATCAAGGAAAATCAAGCAAACAAAGCTATTTTTAGCCAATTTGGCTCACGGATGCGTTCTAAAATCAAACTTAAGTGAATCGTCACATGTTGACACACGCATAAAGAATCTACAAAAAGTAGGTAGGACCACCGCCTGTGCAAGGTGGTGATTTGAAGACCGCTGCCCAAGTAGGGCGGTGGTCCCGCACTTAAGGCTAAAACAACCACGGAAAAAGGCGAAGAGATGGAAAAATACATGGAAAATTTAAGCAAGGCCATCTAGGATATAAATATAAACTACGAATGGGTTTTAGAGCTTGAACACCTTCTTAAAAGGATTTCAAATCATCATTGGGGATTCTTGTAACGATTTTCACCACAATGTAGCACATGTAATTTTGGGTGCGTATAAATACATAATCTTTTTCATCATATAAATTATGAACCATTTCCCATGAAATAAGATTGTATGTGCTCCCACTATTGAAAATTAATTTACATCATTATCATCCCGACGTGTAAATGGTATTAAAAAATTCTTCCTTAGTGGAGGTTCATCTTATTTGTATGATATCCTTAACAATACCTTCCTTATCATCGTGGTTTCTATACACTCGGTATCTCGAATGTTATGCAAAACCCACCAATTTTACATATCCAGGTGTAATTTACGCTCTAACTTCCCGACACCTACTCATGACTTCACTTTGTGTACTTGGACGTTTGAATGCCCGATGCCCCGTGGTTCTACACTTAAAACATATTTTGAAGAATTCTCTTCCCCATCCTCGACCAACTATTTTGTGTCCTCTTAAATATTATGATGATCATTAATTTGCACACCAATTTATGATAGTGTTTGTACACTTTTGCACTCATCTTCCTATTTTATACTATATCCTTGGCTAATTAATCCTCTACCACATACATTACGGGTTCCATTTCTAACCACACTACTTGAATGAACAACATGTCGGGTTCTTCCTGAATTCTAAACATCAAGCCATTGATATATAATGTTCAACCTTATCCTAGTCAACTTTCACATGTCTAGATATTATGGTGATCTAGTGGAAATCCTCTATATAGTCCTTAACCAACATCTCCTTTGGTTTCAAGTTTTAAAACTTCTTAAACAAGCTCATTTGGTAATCATATAGAAGAAACTTACTCCTCATTTTTATGACCATGAAATTCCACTGCAATATCTTATCATTTCCTATTCTAAACTTCTCATTTTGTATATCCTTCCACAAAAATGATGCATATTCCCTCAACATGGTTTACGCTACTTTAATGCGGTGTTGTTCGGTGGTTTCTCAAAACTCAAAGTATACCTCTATACTTTTAAACCAATCTAAAAATTCTTCTGGGTCTAACATTCAAAAAAATGATGAGACATCCATTCTCACCAATTACCCATTTTGGAAATTTCTTGTAGAAATTGTGCTTCTCTCGTTCTTATGGTATCAACCTCTTCTTACAAATCTTCAACAACTCATTTAATGCATGTGTATCTCCCGATTACTTCAAATTCATCACCACTTTGTGCATATGGTTCCACGAATCCTCTTTACCTATCTTCGTGAAAAATTCTAGCCTTGTTCTCATGCCCTTTAAATTTATAATCACTTGCTCTAGTAATCCCATGATCATTTCATTAAGGGTGTTTTGTACACTGAAATTTTTATCTCTTATTAGTGACGTCTTCTCTCCTTATTATAGTTTCCTCTCATTCAACATTCTACCAATCCTTCACCTCCCAAGATAACTCTAAGGTATGTAACCATAGTTTGATACTACTTTGATGTCGATCGATCATATCAAAATGAATTTAGGATTTTTAGTATTAAACAAAGTAGAAAATTAACTTTAAACATTAGATTCTATTCTTAAAAAGTCATGAAACATCTATAGTAATCAATCCTTAATGGGTTATATATTCTACAAAGTTACATGAGTGATCACTAGAAAATTATTTCTCCTCCTCATTCCTAACATCTCTCAAAACCATCATTCCCTCTTTCTCTAATCAAGGATTCATGTAAATATTTATAGATAATATTCCCTCCCATAAGGATGTTCAAATTCCTTCTAGAATCCTCTCATAATCCATATTAAACACAAATTCATAGTTTTGTGCATTAATGGAAGTAATCTTCTTTTTCTTACTAGTTGAGAGAAGTCGATATGGAACTCCATGTCATAGCTGAATTGAAATCCTTCATATACATATGACTTTATCATGTATTATATTCAATAATTTCTTCATTCCCACTTTGATTTTCTTTATTAAATATTTACATTTTCCTTATTCATTATGATCCAAAATCAGGTTCCTGGATCTAATGTTTCTATCCCTTTGTAACTTTTCAAAATTTTGCACCTTCTTTCTCTCTTAAAATATTTTGTGCACCTTTCTACAACATCTTGTATTCTTAGCTAATCTAATTTAATTCTTTACATGTGTAACCTAACTTATCCAAAATTCTGAAGATATATGCAGTAACCTAATTATTTTATGATTCTTCTACATCACCAAGTCCTCGGTCATTGGTTTTAGTACTCTGGTTAGGGGCTTGGTGGTTGAAAGATATCTCTCTCGAAAAATGATCCTCGATCAACCTTCTTTGATAAGATCCTAGGAATAGGATGGATTTTAAATTCCTTCAGAGGAAGTTTGTTCCCCTTTCAAACATTTTCACTATCTATTGGAATGATTGTGGGAATTCTATCAACTACACAGAGCTTTCTAGAGGTGGTTACTAGACCCACTAAGGTAGGAAACATGAATTAAAACCTATTTCCAATATGCATACCATACCTTTTGTGACCTTTGGAGAGGGGATGCTTAAGAAAAATTATATTTCATGAAAAATGGATTGATATGTCATTTTAGTAGCTTATAGAATCTATTTTTGACACTACACTATTGGATTTAGATAACTAATTCCTTTTAACGAAAGTTCAAGTTGATATATACCCCTATGCTAGAGGAATTTTTATCATTATTCTCTAGTTAACTACGGACATAGAAATAAATTTTTACAATAACTAGCATTTTTAATATCATCAAGTGTTATTCAAGATTTGGTTTCCCACTTTTAATCCTATTATACAATTTTTTTCACTAATCATGTCTCGGTTATGATAGCACCGAACGCCCACTTAAATTTTCTAGAATAAATTAGTTTACCTCAATCAAAAATGCACTTAGAAGTATGTTCGACATTGACAAAAAAATTAAGGTGATATCCCATACTACATTTTTAACATTCTATAAATATGAAACACTTGAAAAGATCTTCCAACAAATATCTAGGTTAATATTTTAGCTAGAAATTAGTGTAGATCCTAAAATTGGGTCACACTCCCTTTGGTCCCTCGTTAAATAAATACCTTGAGCACATCCACCTAGCCATGGCCCCCTTCACCCCACTATAATATTAATTTAATTGATTTAATTAAATTAATTCATTATCCTCACCATATTTATTATTTAAATATCCTAACCGGGATAATCCCCACGTATCCACCTCACCTAGACACCTCATCTACCCACCTCACCCCAAGACCTATTCTTAGTAAGTTGCCATAACTAACTAAGACATATCCAAACCCTAAAAATCAATGCCTACATTCCCTCTAACCACATTACCACATGTTAGAAGGAGGTTTCCATGTTAATCCGCAAAGGAAACAAAATGAGATACTATAAAATCAAGGGGATATGCCTAGTTTAGTAAACCTAGGAAATCCCGCCCTAACCGATGTCAGTAACCCTTAGCTAGTTAAGCTTGAACCGCCGTCGGTTACCATTTAACTCCCAAAACAACCTTATTTTGAGGTTGGCACATTTCTGAGAGGGAGAGAGACATCTTCTGAGAACAAGTGACGAAACTAGATTTGCATGCAAGTAGAACCAACATTCGTACAAGCATCAAAACATCCATAGCCAACACCTAAAGCAACCACGAAGCCATTTGTCTTCATGGGAGCATCCGGGAAGTGCCAGCACCACATCAAGTCCATTCCATTTGACCACCCACCATTACCAACTAGGCATCAAGTTCATATAAATAGTAAGTTTTGTTAACTAGCACCTATTCATTTATCATTCGGTAGATCCTTTTACATCTATTATTAGTTTTTGCTTTCATTTCTATTCCCCCATCATTTACCTCCATGCAAACTTGACCATATTTTTATCCACACCCTTACATCACCTATACCTAGACCTTAATCATTCCTGTGCATACCTCAGATCCATATAGACCTTATCATTGCCCTTCCATCTTCACCCAATCTTAGATCTATCACCCAACCAAGTTTTATTGAGTTTCTTATACCCCGACCATACCGTCGCTAGTTAAGCTAAACCGACATTGGTCTCTGTGTCTTTTACGAGAAACCCATATCAGAGCTTAAAACCTCCACCAAATACCTAAAACTACAGAACGACTTGACCGAGTCTAAGTACCCCCGATAATGACATTGACCTTGATTTAGTCATAACTTACCTGTTGTGAATGTATTTCTTTATTGTATATGAATGAGATACCTAAATCATTTTAACTACTGGTAGGATTTACTTTATCAGCATTAAGTTGTTTTAAACGGTGGATTGTGGTTGTCATGAAGTATCACACTTCCCGGATCTATCACACGCTAGGAGTCCACTTTGCATATATTGTTTAACTTTTATTTGGTGCTCTTGTGTTCCATTTTAGTCAGTTCCTCCAAGCAAAAAGGAATCTCTCACAATCGGTTATGGATTCGAAGTCATATGCGTGCAACAAGCTACAACTAGCATCTCAACGGGTATTCCTACCTTACCCTTATTTATTTCTTCAATATTTGTAGAAATGATTTAGAATTAGGTGAAGCATTTTGGCACACTGATGGGACCCATTTGAGGTTATTTGCATTCTTTCATTTCTAGGTGAAAATGTTGTATGTTTGTTTCTTTTCTAAAAAATTTTTACATTAAACTTTCTCCCCTGGAACCTTCTTCTCATCTATTGTCTAAAAGAAATCATATTTTGGTGCTTAAAACGAACTTTCTTCCCTTTCATTAGTATCATATTAGTGTAAGAGCATCCCTTCTCCCATTCATCTATTTGTGACATCGAATTCTACATTTAGATTTGGGTTTTAAATCATTTCATTTCATTCCACTTTTCTACATTAGCACACATTAATTAAGGGCAATCTATACGCTGGAAGTCATTCCCAGTTGATGGTTGACAAACGAATCGTAGAAAGCACTTTCTTTCTCTTTCTCTCTCTCTCTTTGAGTCATATCCAAACACCACAAAATTGAAAATATACACATTCTTAAACAACATCTTTCCTAGAAGAAGTTATAGGTGATCACATGATCACGACACCATGGGCACCTAGCTCGCTATTTCTATCGAGTCATACTTCAGAGAAAAGCCTGCCCCCACCATAACATACTTAAAACCTCTCCTTGTAGATCTCCTTCTTTGTAGGAAGCCATCCTCACCAAAAACTCGTGATTCTATAGTTCATGAGTCGGTCTTTAAATAGCATAAGCTAAACAAACATAATAGAAAAGGCACTCTTGGGATTGTATTTTCTTAGTGTTTCTACTTGGCTTGCATTTTGAGGTGAGAGGATTCGTTCTTCATTTTCTTATTTCCCCTTGCACACTCCTAATCACAGTTGGCATACTCAGCTTCATTTGAGTGTGCCTAGACCATATTCTCATCATTCTAAGAATTCTAGGTTTGATTCCACATCAAATTTTAACTCACAAAGACATTTTCTTTCATCATTTGTCTCAATTTCACAAAGAATCGATGTCGGTCCAGTGACCGTCATCGGTTACCCTCTCCGATCATCGGTTTTACCTAACAAAGGTGTCGGTTCTGATTATTTTGGTCAACCTACCCAAAAGGACACCTATTCACATTCTTTTCTTTTCAAAGTCTCTATCACTATCATCATATTCACTTTACTGGTAAATCCCATTAGCATCTTGCATACTTGGCAGATTATTGGCCTTTTACCTTGTTTCAACAAAGCTGTCCACTTTCCACAGTGACCAACACCGATTATCTGTGACCGATGTCGGTTTAACCTAACCGGCATCGGCCAGCCTGTGTCATTTTATAGCTAACATTTGGTACCTAATCCACCTACTACTACGCCTGTCTCTTCTATTTTTGTTGTATTTCTATGTCATTTACAAAAATAGTCCAACTTGATTAGTACCTGTTCATGTGGTGCTGACTCGAAGCCAAGTGAACGCCCTCATATTACATGCCAGTTGTCAACCACTCCCACTTAGCCCTTCACCACCTTCCATTTTATCACCCATGGATCTTACCCAACCTATTGTTATCGCCACAGGAGATGAGGAGTTCACATGACTCCTTGACCAAAATCTCGTTGCCTTGCAGTTTTACCTTTCCCACTCGTCCACTCAAGATGCCTCAGGATAATTGATATATGGCATTCCCGTATCTATCCCCCTGACTCTCATTCCTAGTCCTGTGCTAGCCCCACTTGGTTTTGCGCAGCCCGCATCTACCTTACCCCTAGTCGTTTCGTAGCTAGGCCCTATACCCACTATGACTGCTGCTTATGCTACATCTATTGTACCTGCCACATCCACTATACCTTTTCCAACCACCCAGAACACAACCTCATATGTGCCTATTGTCTCGCATATACCCATAGCTACACAACCACCCCCGATATCGGTGACCCCTACTCCTTTTCAAAATGACTTCCTTTCCATTCCATAATCTTTAGCCCCCATTACCACTAGGGTCACCATGACCCTTCCACCTCCATATATGTACTATAAGCAGCCTCTGTTTCATCTATTATTCACTCGGAGTACGTACCCCTATTTCACTACCTTCTTCTCAATCTACCTATGCGGCAAAGACCCTATCTTGGAATGCCACCCTTGTTACATGCCCAACACCAACCTTATTATGCTACAGGAGGCACCCATCCATCACAACCTACCAATGACCTAATCAAGCTAATGATGGACAAGATGTAGACATTGGAGGCATCGATTTTACGGATCCGAAACACTCTCACCTACGATGAGATTTGCAATGAGCCTGTATACCCATCCATTCCTGTCCGTCCATATCCAATGCATTGGTAAATGGCCTAAATTCAATCATTTCAATAGAAAATAAAACCCACAACAGCATTTGTGGTCTTTCAAACATGGGTGTTATCTGATCGCCCATGATGACACTTTTCTTTTGAGGACCTTTCCCATGTCTTTGACTGGGCTTGCATTAGATTGGTATAGTGGGTTACCTAGACACTCTATATTTTCATTTAATCAGGTAGCCCAAGCCTTCTTGGATCACTTCTCCATTAACATTGTTAAGAAGGTTACCATGACTGACCTATACTCCACATGTCAGTATGATGACGAGATCTATCATAGATTTTGTTGCTCATGGCGTAGCCTAATCAATCAACTCAAATTCCAACTACCGCAAACCAAAATTATTAAACTCTTCACGTGGGCTTATGCTAGGCATATCTCATCGACCCTATAGGTCCAAACCTTTTGAACCTTCGACAAAGCATTCACCATGGCACAAAAGCTTGAGATTTGGGCCATTGAAGAGAAGAAAATCCAATTACATAATAAGAACTTGACATTCCAGTCAAATGACACCTCTTCTTCTTCAAAACCATAGAATAATTATTCCAAGGCCAAGGGGACCACTCACGCGGTGGTACTCAAAGCCGCCCAACTCATTCGAAAATTAGGCTAGCCACTTGTCTAATCTCTTACCCGTTCGGACATTTAAATTCGACAAGAACAATGGAAATACACCCCAATTGGGGAGCCTTATTGTTATGTCTTAGAAAAGCTCACTAAAGCTAGGGCCATCACCCTTCCTCCCGTGAAACCACACATTGGTTTTTACCCCGCTCACCCCACACTCACATGGTATAAAGAAAATGAATTTTGAAACTACCATCGAGTAAATGGTCATAGTGACCATCTTCAAGAAACCATTTTCTAATCATTCCCCTTCGTCGATCAAACCGGTGAGACCTCAACTCATGATAATCTAACCTGCGAGGTCAACACTATTTTCGGTGATGCACCCATTACTTCCCAATTACCTCATATTCATTCCATCAAGGAAATTGTAGCCCGAAGTCCTCCACCTGCACTTGAACTCACCTCACCTATTTATCCACTCATGAGGAGCACCTTACACCTCCTTCATCACTGTGGAGGAGCCTTCCATTAATATCGAGGTAATTTCACCTTTGGCTTCTCCACCTAGAGAGTTGTCACCCGTAGTACCTCTCCATCCCATGGAAGATGCTTGTTTATTTCCTACATCAACCGAGGAGTACACACCATCTCCACCACCCACAAAGGAGCACCCATCATCTCCTCCATCAAAGACCCAAGAGAGATACCTTTACCTCTAGGTAATCATTCTCCATAAACTACCCAAGATCCTGTGAATTACTTTGGATCTCTTACCCACTAAGCGAAGCTATCAAATTCCCCATTTCTAAGAAAATGTTTACAAGAATTTCCATTAGGTCTTCATCAACCTCTCCTATAGCCATGTCATTCTCATGCTTAGCCGATCTCTTAGATTATGTGGACAGATCCTTACTCTAGGGGTGTCTTCTACGCTTCCTATCTCAATGTAAATGCAGATGTCACTCTGCGACACTTCCACTATCTACCTGAAAATATTTTTTCCAATCAAATCGAAAATAACCACCTTTATCACAACTTCTTCCATGACACCCATTATAGCTCAACGCACACCTTTACCCATAACCAAACATCCATCTAAATCCAAACCCACACCTACATCATCTTCCTCAACTAAATCTATTACTACCTTAGGGGTAACCCCCACCACCAGACATTACTCATCCACCTATCAAACTAGATTTAGCTACATCCTCCAAATTCAACACCAAACCTACTCCGACACCCAAACGAGAAGAACCAAGCCCATATAACTCATACCCCAATGCATCAATCATACCTTCATCACCTTCACCCCTTACGTATGTCTTAGGACATCAACCTCCCGGCATAGTTCGAGACCTCCACCGTTAGAAAACCAAAAACACAACAGCCCATTCCTTCCTCATAAAACTCTAACATACCCAAGCACCCAACATGACTTACACCTGCACCTGTAACATATTTACCACCCATACCTCCAATACCCTCAACAACCTATTCACCGCCAACCACACATCGGTCTCTATCCATCACACCCCCTACATTACCCACATCATCTACCTTCACAACACCTCCGTTATCCCCGTGGGTAACTCACCCTCTTCCCCAATCTTCTTTTCCTCAAGATCTCGTATACCCATATCACCTTTACCCAAGAAGGTGCAACACAAAGACAAAAATCTACTACCCTCCAATAAGGTAGTCAAAACAACCATACACCCTCCTACCAGTTCATCTACCATACCCCTACCCAAACAAATATGACCAACACCCAAGACCACACTAGCACCCAAAACCATAGCTCGACCCACTCCCCCTCTTGCAAAGACCGTTCCTCAACAATCAGCCACACCTACACCCAAACCCACTTTCACTTCCCATTGCGACCCACTAGCAGGGTCCTATGCCAAAATATTAACCAACCTCCTTGAGACTTTTGTCATCACATTACCACTGCTCAAACCTTATGAACCTCTCAAACCTAAGCCAAAAGGGTTTGATGACACTAAAATTTGTGCCTACCATCATGTGCTAGGACATGATGTGGAGAACTACAAGGCTTTGAAAACCATCCTTATCTAGTTGTGTCCTCTTGAAGCAAACTTTGATGATGACGACCTTCTCGATGAGGACCTCGTTTCACCAGCACCCATTCCCATAGTCCTTCCCTCATTACCTACTCAACAACCACGACCTCCACCCCCACAGCTCCTAGAACCACCTCTAAGATTTGAAATTAACATGGTGTGCATCAACGACCTCGCCAAACCTCTACCCAAATGTTGATGTACCCAGCTCATCCCACAAAGTTCCTTCCCACCACTAGGATTTTTCACTTCATGTTACTCTACCTTTCTTGGCTCGCCACGTCATCTACCTCCCCACCTCAGATCAACATGATCCACATTGCTACCCGTGCTCAGAAGGACAAAGGCAAGGAAAAGGCAACTAACTCACCAACAAACCCCATACCCAACATACCATCTACACCCACACCTAAAATCACTATCCGCGGCCCCACGTATCCTATTTCTAAAGGGGTCACACACTGTGCGATGCTCAAATAACTACACCAATCCCCCTCAAATTGTCTTTATATGACCTCATCCAAACCTCAAAATCTCATCGTTAAGCTCTTATGGAGGTTTTACAATCTATTGAGGTTTTACCCAATGACCCTAAACCCGTAGCCTCCATTATTACACCCCATCATGTAGCCTCTCTCATCAAATTACCACCTTTATCCATGCCTCAACCTACTCACCAAGTAGCCTCCCTTATCTTCTCGGAGGAAGAGATCGCACTGCACCAAACTGATGACCCAGACCCAACTCTCTTCATCTTTGTCCACATCGATGATATATGTGTATGACGTGTAATGATCGATGGGGGCACAAGAATTAATATCCTTTCATCCCATGCATTCACTCAAATGCATGTACCTAAAAATTGCATGCATAAACATCCTATCATGTTGCGTTCATTCAACGACGCTATCACCTATACAAAAGGCACTATCATCCTCCACATCCGTGTGGGTCCCCACACTATTCTAGAGTTATTTTACATCTTGGAGGGGTAATTTCAACACAACCTATTGCTTGGTAGACCCTGGATTCATGTCATAGTTGTGTTCCTTCCACTTTGCATTGCTATGTAAAGTTTGAGCATGAAGGACACACCTATACTATTCCAGCCTGATCCATCACCTTTTAAAAGATGCAACATGCTTTAACAACCCAATGATGTGCACATACCCATTAAGGAATCTACCTCCATGACCACTACCACTTCACCTACACCTCCACTTACCAGTACAGTCGCTACCTTAACTGCACATGCCTCCTCCATTCCTACCCTTTGCCACAACCTTCACGGCTGAACCATAAACCTTCCAATCTATTAGCTCCACCTTTGCGTTGACCATCGACACATCATCTATTCCCACACTACCGCATACCAACCACCAATCCATTGGAAGGAATTTTTCAATGCCTCACTCTGGGGGAGTATTGCCTATATAGTGTCACACATTCCTTACTCCACAAGAGTATGGAAGTCTTCACCAACACCCTCGCTATGATCACCACATAAGAGAATGCCTCCTTTATGGTCCTCCTCACCTTGATACCAGCCTCACCTATGGGGACTTCCATTTTCACTAACTTCCAGTCACTCACCAATCACCGTTTCGCCCACACCTTCCCGCACTAATGTGTGTCGAAGGGTTTTGGTTTTGGCTTTAGGAGCAAGGCCGCCATATTTGTTATTCCATGTACTACCCACAAACATAAACCGTTTCGCCCACACCTTCCCGCACTAATGTGTGTCGAAGGGTTTTGGTTTTGGCTTTAGAGCAAGGCCGCCATACTGTTATTCCATGTACTACCCACAAACATAATGAATATAGTGGTATCAGCTTTGTTGAACCACCTACCAAGTAGGCCCACATTGAACTCATTGAGGACATCATCCCATCTCCACCCTCTTCACCTGCTCCACCTTCATCACCTCCTTCGTCGATGGAGTCGATGGATCTAGAATCTATCCCTCCTAAAAAAAAATTTCATAAACACCATTTCCTTGGGGCCTCTAACTTATCAACGCGAGGGCAAGGCTCCTTCCTCTCTTCCCTTCTTATATCCTGAAATTATTGATGATGATACACCTTCAATTAACATCGTTCAATGTCAGGATGATAAATCTATACTCACCTACCTTGAGTGCGAGAAGACTAATATATTCATCGGTTGTTGACATTTGAGATGTAAACCATGTTGAATGAATCAACTATCGAGATCAACATTCATACTCGGGATGACCCGCCCATCCCAAAGATTGGTCAATATTTAGATGCTTCTTGAATAGGAATCCATCACCTCTTTTATCAAAAACCATAACCACGCTTTTGCTTGGTCTTACGCTTGACATGCCTTTTATTGAGCCCACCATAGTGGTCCACAATATCCTAACTATTCCGATACCAAAAACTGTGAAACAAAACCGAGGAAACTACACCTCGCATTGCCATTCTTGTCAAATAAGAACTTAAAGTGCCTTCTTTCTATTTCCTTCATATTACCGATTGATTATCCTCATTGGATTTCTAACATTCTCCCTATCGAGTGGGTGACAGGGGGACTCTGCATTTGCACATATTTCGTGACCTCAACATATCCTACCCAAAAGATGACTTCCCTTTACCCAATATTGACCAACTGGTTGACCTTACCATTGGTCACAAGATGCTATCACTCATGGATGGCTTCTTGGGTTATAACCAAATCTTACTTGCCCCAGAGGATCAACACAAAACTGCATTCATCACCCCTTGGGGACCTTCGCTATCGAGTCATGCCTTTTGGCCTTAAAAATGCATTGGTGCCACATATCAACGGGCTATGACTTATATCTTCCATGACATCATGCATTGTATATTAGAAGATTATGTCGATGACCTCCTTGCCAAATCTAAATGCCGCTACGAGCACCTCATCATCCTAAATACCATCTTTGACCTCCTTATTAAATATTGCATTCACCTTCAGCCCAAGAAGTGTGTCTTTGCGGTTCTCTCAAAGAAAGCTCTGGGATTTATCACCTCCTTACATGATATAGGAATTAACCCCGATAAAGTCAAGGCCATTTTACAAATGCCTCTGCCCACTAACCTTAGGTAACTCCATAGCTTGTAAGGTAAGTTACAGTCTATTCACCATTTCATTTCATAATTTTCTGATCGGTGTCAACAATTTCATCATCTACTCAAGAAGGATGTCTCCTTTAAATGGGATGATGACTGCTACAAATATTTTGAGGCCTTAAAACAATACCTTCTTCAACCACCTATACTCATTCCACCTAAGGACAATCAACCCTTCTACATATACATTTCAGCGACTGATCACTCTTTGGGGGCCATGCTCGCTCATCATGATGAAAAACACAAGGAGTAGGCGGTTTATTACATAAGCCATACTCTTTTGGACTACGAAACCTGATACACCCATCCTGAAAAACTTTGCTTAGCCTTAGTTTTATTTGCCACAAAACTCCTCCATTACCTACTCAACCACAAAACCTATGTTGTGACCAACACCGACCGCTTACACTTCATGTATGCCAAACCTTATCAAAATCAGCGTGCCGCACACTGGCTTATGCTTTTGGCTGACCTTGAACTTGAATTCATCCTTCAAAATTCCATTAAGCGCTAATATATCACCAACCAATTGGCTGATGCACCTATTTCGGGGATCAACCCTCTAATTTTGACTTTCCTAATGAATCCATTGCTACCCTTTCCCTGGACAAACCCACTTACCAAATGACACTCTTCTTCGATGGTTCCAAGTGTTAGCGTGGTGGTGGGGTAGGATTTATCCTCATTCCCTTGATCATTAACCCATGACTTTATCTTTCAAATTCAATTTTGATTGTATGAATAATATTGTCGAGCACGAAGTGCTCATATTAAGTCTCCAAGCCTCCTACACCCTAGATGTCAAATCAATCAACATCTTTGGCGATTCTCAATTGGTCATAAACCAGGTCAAAGGTATATACCAATGTCATAATGAGATAATTCAAAAGTACAAACATCATGTACACATACGTTTGACCACTTTTGACCGTTACGCCTTCAAACCGTTCCACGTTCAACCAAAAATTTACGAGATACCATGGTCTACTTGGCTTCTCAAATACCCGCTTCGCCTATTGATTCTAAAATCTTTGTCACCATACAATGACTCTAATCACCCTCTTATTTACCTCATGGCATTTACTCCATTAGAATTGTCACCCCTGACTCGAGCGGCCTTTGGTATAAATAATACTCTGACTATCTTTCTCTCTCCATCTTACCTCTTGATCTCACCCATAATAGACAACGGACCTTCCTTAAAAGGGTCTCTCATTACGTCATCATGGGGGGCCTCCTCTATAAATGCGGCTTTGATGGCATTCTCTTATGATGCCTCATGAGTTCTGAAATTTCTTATACAATTAAGGAATTTCATGATGGAATATGTGGAGGTCACTTCAGTGGCCTTGTTGTTGCTAAGCGTATTCTTCGCCTAGGCTATTCTTGCTCAAACCTTAACCATGATTTTTTCGACTATGTCAAATGTTCTGTAAAATGCCAACAACATGCCAACCTTCATCATACACCCAGTCACACCTTACATGTCTCCGTGACCTTTGGCCCTTCTCTCAATGGGGTTTGGATCTTGTCAGAGAGATCAATCCCCATTCTTCCCAATGACATCAATGGATCATCACTACTACTAAATACTACACAAAATGGGTTGAGGCCATACCACTCATCTCCATGAAATCTGAGAAAATATGTGAGTTCATCAATCATCGCATCATTTGTTGCTTTGGTGTTCCTCATCACCTAATCATTGATATGGGAAATATTTCAAAAATAGAACATTGTGAAAACTTCGTGATGCCTTGACATTCAGCTAAGTTTCTCATCACCATATTACCCATGACAATGGCTAAGTTGAATCCACTAACAAAACCTTGAATAAAATTCTCATAAAAGTGGTTAATGATACTGGGAATGATTGGCATATGGACATTCCTTTTTCCCTATGGGCATACCACACTAGTATTCACACTTCCACTACCGCTACACCTTTTTCTCTAGTCTACGGTACAGAGGTTGTTCTATCTCTCAAATTCCAGATTCCCTCACTCCGCATTTCTCTTCATGACATGCTCAATGATGATGACTTTCATTAGGATTGTTTAACACCGTTTGAGTTATTAGACGAACGCTTTCTTAATGATCTTGACCACCTTCAAGTTTACCGAAAACGTATTAAACGTGCCTATGAAAAACGTGTCCATGAATGACCTTTCCAAGTCGGTGACCTTGTCCTGAAAGAAAATCAACATGTAACTAAAGTAGAAAAAAGTAAACGGGGAAAATTTTCTCCTAATTGGCTTGGACCATACATCGTGACCCATACTTATGGATCAGGTTCTTATCATTTATCTTCACTCGATGGTAAACCCAAACCTAAGCCCCTTAATGCCTTACATCTTCGACCATTCTACTGTTGAATTTTAGTCCTACCTCACCTTTTTACCTCTTTCCATGCTTGTCCCTTGAGCACTATCCACTTCCTATGTCATCACCAATGATTAAACAAGAATCATGTGCATACTTGTCACCTTTGGTCTTCTCTTAAATATGTCTACCATGGTGTTGCACATAGAATGATTCTCATGGATACTTTTTTCTACCTTTAGATGAAATCCCATGGTTGTTTCACCTTGCTTTACGAACAAGAATCCTATTCTTCACCTTGGTCTTGTCCATGACTTCAAAGCCCTCACATGGGATTCAACTCCTTGATTCAAACTTCCAATAAAAAGATAACTCCCTCAAAAGGACATCTTCCTCTCTGTAATTGCTACTATAAATAGACTTCTCCCTCAAAGGAAAAATATATAAAGCTCTTTACAAAAAAATAGAGAGAAAAAAAGAAGAAGAAAAGAAAAAGAAAAAGCGAGAGAATTCGAAGCTTCTCGCATCGATCAGCTTCACAAAGACCTCGAGGAGTTAATTTCTTCATCCCATATAGACTTCCCACATCGATCGGTCTATCTCAAATATCATCAACAAAAAAACCTTTTCGTCATGGACTTTCCCATTGTGACCTTAGATCTCTTGCCCAAAGATCATGCTACCTCATACCATATAAAAATTAACCACCTTTCACCCCTCTCACCATTCACACTCCCATTTCCTACTGCCTCAAGGGACCTCTTGGAAACCATAACATTTGGTGATCATGTGACTACTTTTCACCCTTAGAATAATCAATCATGCAATGTCTTTTACGGTCTTACGTCCATCACCTCCTCCAAGGTATGACCTACTCGGTATGATCCTAACCAATCGGGTGGCTTTCTTGCTCCCTCTTATCTTTTAATCTTCTTTATTATGTATTGATTACCTTATACAAGACTTGGTCCTCGATGCTTACCTTTGGGGTAATCTTCTTCTTCTGCCATAATCGAAATCACCTATACCAAGTTTCCCGTGACTCACACATACCTAGTACACCTAAACTCAAATCATGCCTATGACCTACCAACTCATTCTCATACCTCCTCATATTCTTCCCTAGCTCACCGGAGAACTACATCATCCCGAGGTCCTTTTCATCGGGACTATGTAGGCAACACTTCGAGGGCATGGGGCCCTTGGATGTTAGCTAGGCCACTCTCTACCCTGACCATTCACCTCACCCTCCTAACCTCATCATTTACTACTTAACCTCGTCCTCCTTTGGGGACTTTTTATTTTACCCATACCTTGGCCCTACCTATGCATTGACCTAGATTCTTGGACCTGGAACATCACTAGTGACCTTTGACCTCATGTGTTTGCTATACCTTGCAGCACTTTTACCTATGTTGATTGACCTAATGACCTTACCTTACCTTTTTCCATGACCGTTTATCTGAACAAACCCTCAATGTACCAGTACATACCTAAACATTCTTGCACCTAACCTGCATCATGTTTCCTAACCATATCCTATACCTTGAATCTGTAATCACTTTAACCTTGTTTGGATAAACCTAACGACCTTAGACAATGTGGAGTTTTCTGCTCTTTAGCTTTGGTACCTTGTTGCAGTTTATATGTGTGTGTACATTTGACCGTTGCTACCTTTGACCCGACCCATTACCTAGATTACCCGAGTACACATTTTTCCTTTTTCACCGTTACCTACCTTCCTCTTCATCACATTCATCTTTTAATATAACCACTCACCACTTTTTCCTTCTACCTCGTTAGTTCTGGTTTGAGGGGATCACCTTCACCCACATTTGGGCAACCACATCTTATTTTTTCAGCGTTGCTTACCAATACAAGCTACACGACAAAAAGGGGAAAAATGTAGACACTAAATTGGGTGACACTCCCTTTGGTCCCTTGATAAATAAATATCTTGAGCACATCCACCTAGCCATGGCCCCCTTCACCCCACTATAATATTAATTTAATTAAATTAATTCATTATCCTCGCCATATTTATTATTTAAATATCCTAATTGGGATAATGCCCACATATCCACCTCACCTAGACAAATCATTTAGCCACCTCACCCTAACACCTATTCTTAGTAAGTTTCCATAACTAACTAAGACCTACCCAAACCCTAAATATCAATGCCTACATTCCCTCTAACCACATTCCCACATGTCGAAGTAAGTTTCCATGTTAATCCATGGAGGAAACAAAATGATATCCCAGAAAATCAAGGGGATCTACCTAGTTTAGTAAACCTAGGAAATCCCACCCTAACCGACGTCGGTTACCCTTAACCACCACCGGTTATGTTGGAACCACCATTGGTTACCATTTTACTCCTAAAACAACCTTATTTCGAGGTTGGTACATTTCGAGAGAGAGACATCTTCTGAGAACAAGTGACAAAACCAAAGCTGATGCAAGCAAAACCAACATCTATACAAGCATCAGAACATCCATAGCTAGCACCTGAAGCAACCACAAATCCATTTGTCTTCATGGGAGCATACGGGAAGTGCCAACACCACATCAAGTCCATTCCATTTGACCACCCACTATTACCAACTAGGCATCAAGTTCATACAAACAGTAAGTCTTGTTAACCAACACCTATTCATTTGTCATTCGGTAGATCCTTTTACATCTGTTATTAGTTTCTGCTTTCATTTCTATTCCCCCATCATTTACCTCCATGCAAACTTGACCATATTTTTATCCACACCCTTACATCACCTACTCTTGGACCTTAATCATTCCGTGCATACCTCGGATCCATACTGAGACCTTGCCATTGCACTTCCATCTTCACCCAATCTCGGATCTATCACCCAACCAAGTTTTATTAAGTTTTCATGTACCCAGACAATACGACACCAGTCACCCATAACCATCACCGGTTAACCTAAATTGACGTCAGTCTCTATGTATTTTACCAGAAACCTAGATCAGAGCCTAAAACCTCCACCAAATACCTAAAACTACCTAGAACCTAACCTGGCTAGTAGTGAGTACCCTAAAGTGACATTGACCTTCAAATTTAGTCATAGCTTAGCCTATTGTGAATGAATTTGTTTATTGTAGATGAATGAGATACCTAAATAATTTTAACTACAATAGGATTTACTTTATCAGCATTAAGTTGTTTTAAATAGTGGATTGACATCTATCTAGGAAGTATCACACTTCTCGGATCTAGCACACGCTAGGCAGTCCACTGCATATATTGTTTAACTTTTATTTGGTGGTCTTGTGTTCCATTCTAGGTAGTTACTACAAGAAAAAATGAATCTCTCACAATAAGTTGTGGATTCAGAAGTCATACACATATAACAACCTACAACCAACATCTCAATAGGTATTCCTCCTATCCCCTTACCCTTGTTTGTTTCGTCAACATTCGAAGAAATAATTTAGAATCGTGAAACACTTAGAGTAAAACAATTGACTATAAGTGTTTTACCTTTCTATTCTATAAGTGTTTCTCATCGTGACATCTAACCTTGGAGTACATCAAATTAAAACACAAGGTGCATGAAAAAAACTATGGTGGAAATATGATACAAAAAACTTGTTATGTGAGAGGATTCAATGAAAAAATTGAGGCTAATACAAAGGTGAAGGAAATGGAAGACATGTTCCCATATACTCCCATGGATCGGAAGGACACTTATGAAAAGGATTCATTTTGTTTTTTGGATAAAATTATTGAGGGGGAAGAAGGGGAATGTTTTGGGAAGTATGAATGGAATGGAAGTGATGGGATGAACTTCATAGAGAACATGACAAGATTATGGTTTAGGAAGGTGTTCCTCCTAGCACAAATATGGAAAATGCATTTATTATATCCATGCAATAATAGGCTCATATTTCTATTATTAAGAAGAGGAAAGGGGAACAAAATATGATATCTAGACATCATAAAATTATTTTTCACCTAAAAATGATGGCTGATTAGGTGGTTAGTTGGGTATATTTTCTACGACTTCCGGTAGACTAATCACTTCTCCAAATGAAAAAAATGATTCTTCGAGTCTAATATTAGACATGATGGGGAAGGTTAGATTCATACCTAGCATTTCTCAAAAGATGGTTGGTTATATGGGTACAATGTAATGATTTATTTTTTTGGTTGTATGTAGGGTTTTGGTATCCTTTTAAAATTCAACCATTATCAAATTAAAAATCAAATTTCTATTGTAAATAAATTCCATTGTTTTAATTTTGGTATGTCTTAAAGAAGTTAATTGATAAACCATTGGCTTTTATCTTATTAAAAGTAATAATCGAGCTTGATGTTGATCAACCTTGTGTGCCAACAAATAGTTTTTGTCACAAAATGGATTTCTAGCCTTTTGAAGAGAAATTTTTAAGAGAGATGAAATTTAGAAAGTAATGTAAGAAAACCATGATCAAGAAAGATAATTAATAATTCTTGTGCGGTGTCAAGGTGTACTAAAATGGTTATACAACTAAAAATGAGTATAAGATCAAACATGTCAACATCATTTTATAGTAGATCAAAGTTATTTATAATGGATATGTTGTGACTAAAATGAGTAGTGATATTAGAGATGTGAGTTATAAAATATTTTAGGCAATATTTTCTAAGACTATTTGAAATGTAAGGATAATGAAATGTAAAATTGTCTACACGGATAGCGTTAAAATTATTTTAAACAAAAATTTCATCAATATTTTCATTTAGATCATCGTCATCATCAAAGAAATAATCATCAACATTTTCAAGTGGTTTTTCATTACATAATAACATAGGAACACAATATGTATCATCAATAGTTTTAGATATAGTTTGTTCAATAATATCTATAAGACGAGATCACTAGAAAGTGACCCCTTCCATTTTTCAACTAATGACATTTTATGACTCGAATATCATAATTGTGACTTGGTTCTACAATTAATAAGGTATGTTTATCATCCATAAGAATGGGTTTCCGAGGAGGCATAATAGTGGACATTTGAGAATAAGATGTGTTGATTTTATAATATTTAAAACTATCTATATCATGTAGGATAGTGTAATCATAACCACCATGTGTGGATTTTACACATTGATGCACAATAGATGGAACGGCCACCATAACATGTATCAAAGGGAAAAATATGAGAATAATTTACTGGAGAACATTTCCCATGATGTGAAATGTTATAACCTTTAAGGGTTCCTAAGATCTATTAAAAGTAATATTTCCTAATATAGATCACATGACATTAACAATCCCCATAAAGTAATAGGAGGCATTAATTTCATGCGTAGAAATGTCCATCTTGGAAAGTAAAGAGATAGGACATATATTGAGCCTAAAAGAAATAAAAATATCTTTAATAAATAATCTTAAATGTATACTCTAATTGTAAAAGATGAGCATGGATCCTCTTAATTTAGAGGAAGGGTCTCAAATGGTCTAAAATTTATATCCTTATCCATATATATAATTAGTTATCCATAATAGAGGGAAAAAAGCATGTTGAGTAGTGACGGGAATATTAATATCTTTGCAAAGCCATGTACAATATGTCCTTGTAAATACATGAACTTTGAAGGATCTCCAAAAGAGATATCTTAGAAAGGGTGTTATTTAATTATTCTAATCCATAAAATTATTATATATCAAGCCCCTTATTATGAGCACTAGGTAAAACAATGGGAACAATAAGTAGTTGAGGAAAATGTGGTCCAACTCTAGATGGATTCTTATTGACTATTTAGTGAACGTAAAAGGGGATTAATATATTTTCTAGTGGTTTCCCCTTGGTCCTATCATAGTGTTTTCAATATTTTTCCCACCTCTAAGGTGGTACCACACTTATAAATGGACAACTCTCCTCCCATTGTAATAACTCTTGAAAATTGTAGAAATGGTTTCCACATGTGTGAGCAAGTTTGTGCCAAAATTCCATGATGCATTATGGAATCCAAATCCTCTCCGGATGTAATAATGTTTTATGAATGTTTGGATCATATTGTCAAGTGGTATCAAAAACCATTTCCTTATTACATATTTACGTGATGATATTCCCTTGTAAACCTACGGAGGACTATATCAAAAACCATTGGGAGTCTAATGGTATTGTGGTCTCAGGTTTCCCTAACCTCACTAAGTGGTTTTATCTCTTTTCCTTTCGCGATCCTTCTTAGATTCATGCCCTTTTTTTAAGGTGGCATGTTGGTAATTAGGTAATACCTTGCTTGTGTTATCTCCATGGACCCGGATTTTAATCCTAGTAGCAAAGTCTTGCTCAAAATCCCTTTTTCAATCAAGCTTCTTGGTCTTCTTGTTCATCTCTAATATTTTCTACCCAATATTGTGAAACCCATTGGCAGGGTGATTTTCTATGAACTTGAACATTTTTTCTTTTTTCGTCCCAACAAGCGTGTGTGTGTCCAGGTAAACCTTGTGAAAGATCTTTAGGACTATATGGATATTCAATTTGTGTCCTTGTGTATCTCTAAAAAGATGGTTTACTTTTACCCCCAAAGCATGTGTTTTTGTAGTCGGTCATGGACCATTGCATTCGAGGACTATTTTCTTTTAGCTGCTTTATACTAACACCGCAAACACAACCTATCATTTCAAAGTCTAAAGTTGAACTTTTGGCCATTGGTTGGACTATAGTTGGTTCTTAGAAGATCTTGGGGAAGAAACCATTTGTTGAATTTCCACCTCCATATTCTTCCCCTCCACCATCTAGGAAGAGCCAAGAGTGGTAACACCCAACACTTTGGTTTCCATTCCTTATAAGCCCTCACGGAGCTAGGTTATTCAGTCTAATTCAAAGAATGATTGAAATTTTGCATCAACATCTCTTCCTATACGAAACTCAAGCAGTCCACCCAATGGGTTTCATGCGGCATGCGGGGAGAAAATGGGGCCAAACGCCACTCCATTCATGTTGAGCATAATGATTCATACCAACTTCTTCTTGCCAACAATTTTTCCATTCTCGGCTCAGAGGATGGAATTCCTGATGGGTAAGGGGAATTTGATATGTCTGATTTTTCATGAATTTCATGTCTTGGATTGTTTGGGGTCGAAAAAGTGCTTCCTTAAATTCTCTATTTATTTCTTTTCGCTAGTTAATTAGCAGTTTAGATGTGATTTATTTACGGAAATCAAGATTTCTTTCTTTTTACTTCAGAATACTCTTTCTTATATTGCCCCATATTTTACGCATTTTCACATGTAACATATTGAAGGCGGGGGTGGTATAAATTTCCATAATAACGATTTTTTTGGGATTAATCACTACCTCGGCCCGAACACTTGTAATAGGGCGGTGTGGGTGATTATGAGTATTATTGATCTGTATTTTGCTATTCTTAATATTTACATCCCCAATGAAGGTCCCAAAAGAGAAATATTATGAAAATGGCTGGTGATAACCGACATATTTTTATTGGTTGGTGTGTGTTGGTGACTTTAATAAGGTGGAGCACAACGATAATAAATGTGGCACCCTTCCTATACTCTTGTGTATCAATGAACGTGTGAAAAAGTATTATTTTAAAATCTAATGAGGCCTTTCGATTCTTTACTTATATAGTGGCAAGAATTTAAAGGCCAAACATGGTTCACTTGGACCAATATTCAAGAAGGATATGATCCGGTTTTATATTTCCTCGACTATGAATTTCTTTAACAATAGCCAAGTATTTTGATTTTGACACACAAGGATCAGTTGTTATCAAGGTTTGGTTTGAATTTATTTCATTATACCATCATCCGATCAAATTTTAGGTTATTTGGCAAGGGCCCTCCAAGGTGCGTAAAAATAAATTATATCTTACTGTTTATCTATTAAGCCATCCTGTAATGATCCCGCTCATTGCCAAAATTTTGAATATGGTGCCACATCCACCTTTTTCTATTAGTTGAATTTCATGGTGCGAGGTAGCTATTTACCACACAACCAAGTTCCTCCACCGGCTTGGTAAATAGGTGGCCCAACTTTGTAGGTGGGTCGATTCAACTCTGCATAAAGAAATCGGAGAATGATCTTTTAGCTTCTAGATTCAAATCCTTTTGAATTTCATCTTCAATTTTAGGCTACTAGAATTTGTCACAAGCTCAAATCCGTAGTGCACCACCTTGGGACAAAGAATCAAACAGAAATTACTAAAAATTTGGGATAATTTTGTTTTAATGTAGACAATAATTATTAATGCTCTGTTTAACCCCTTTCCCGTTAATGATTAGTTTATATTAATTATTAACTTACCGAAATTAAAAGACACTAACCCAATAACAAATTGATTGTTTTATTTTATTAAGTATAAAGCTGGGATAATTTTTTTACAAAGTCTACACACCCTTTTTAATTTAATTAGTCTCTCCTTTTATTTAATTTCCCACGCACCCCTTTTTAATTTGTTTCTCACTCCCATAAAATGTTCATGACTTAAGGGGTGTAGGGTTAAATGTGAGCCATAGGATAGATCTAATCTTGGCCCTTGATTTCGAATTTACCCTAAGGATTCCCTAAATTTCTCTATGTTTTCTTTTCTGTCCTATTCCTCTTCTCATTTTGTTTTGTGTTGCCATTGGAATGTACAAGTTATGGAGGAACAAAGGGAGAGAAGGATTCATGGGATGTCTCCTTTGGTGAGTAAAATCCTAACAATATTTCATGATTGTTTCTTTTGTATGTCTTCCCAAATGTGGATCTCCTCAGATTGGGCATCTCTTCCATACCCTCGTGGTTAATTAATTTATTTGTTTTATTATATAGCCCTATTTTCTGATTTTTATATATACATACACACACATACACACACACGCGCGTGTCGCACACACACACACACACACACATATAAACTAAAATATCAATAGAATCTAAATAGGACTGAATAATTTTGATGTCACAAACACATATTCGCTAAAAATACCAGCGCCAGCTGCGGATTGATGCTCTTCTAGTGGCGGTATGGAGAAAGGTGGGTCACATTTTTTTTTTTGTTTGGGGGATTGGAGAAGGCGGTTAGAGGGGTAAGCTCTTGCGTACGGGAAAAGAAGGAAGAGGGTCCTCATGGAGGTACGAGGGGGCTACGGAAGGAGTATGGAGGATGGTGAAGCTGTGGGGAATGGAGTGGAGGGACAGTGGCACGAGGAGGCGAGGGGGGTTAGTGGCACGAGGTGGTCGGTGGGGACAGGGGTGGCGAGGAAGGCGGTGCGTTGGGTTGGGGAGGGGTTGACCCTCCCCACACAATTGCAAATAAACACAAAAAATAGGCCCTTAGGCCGAACAACCAAATTTCATAATTCCTTTTTTTTGTTTGAAAAATTTAATACGTTTTTATTTATTTATTTATTTATATTTATTAATATATATATATATATATATATATATATATATATATATAATACAATGATAAATATAATGTTTTATTTTTGAAAGAAAAATATTATAAAAATAATATAATTAGATTAATATTTGTAGATATATTGTATAGTATTGTTTTTACTTTTAACCAAATGAAATGCATTATAATATATTCATATCATAAGCCATGAGGCTAAAATATACAAGTTGAAGAAATAAAAGGGATGGATTATCCCTAATGTTTGCAAGGAAAGAAACTTTATGGAATGATCTACTCATTTATGTCATCAAATAAGAGAGTAGTAACAAAATTCCCAAGAGAAAGAAAAATAAGCATAGTGTGTTTACTAAAAATTGTAAGAGAGGAATCCATTTCATGAAGAGCATTATTTCTAATGAACCTTCTTTCTTTTCCAATGTAAAATTAGTTGAATATTTCAGCTTGTTTTTTTACATGGGGAATACCCAACAAGATTAACACCATTCTTATAAAAAAAAACATACTTTCTTTAAACAATTTACCACTTCAAAATTATATTCAAATCAATGCATATTAAAGGAATATAATGATATTCTACTCAATGCATTTTAAAGAAATATAAATATTTTACAAGACTTCTTTTGCATAATTTCTCAATACATCTTATTTCAAACCATACTAAAATACATAAGAAAACAACCTAACAAACTCCTTCCCAAGATTGAAAGAAAGTTTTCAAATACAAATGGAATACCTATCTTACAATGATTTTGAATTCACAAGATAAGAACTTATTGCATGCCAAAGAATCTTCCCACATAGCCATACTCAAGAGGTTACAATGCAAGTAATGTTTCAAAAGATTTGAGAGGAAAATGAAACTCCAACTATCACCAACTTCCAACTTTGAGATCAAACTTCAAATACCTTCAAGAAATCCAAATAAGGAGAAGAAGCTTGTTTTACCACCCAACCATAGGCATCATTACATGTCCTTCCAATGGTTAGGATGCACACTAGCCTCCCCAAGCCCATGGGAAAGACAAATACTATCCACAACTATGCACAAGAGTGAGGGTGAAAAAATAACATTACATCACACACACAAAAACAAGACTCCAAATTAAAACAAGACAAAAAGATGAAGAGGAGGAGAGCCCAAGTTCTACGCCTTTAAAATGGAGAAGAGAAGAAAATTTCCAAAATTTGTAACATCATTAGTTACACAAAAATAAGATCTCAAACCCTCCTTATTTCTCCAAATTCATTCAAGCCCTCCTTATTTCTCCATCCTTTCACCAAATCCTTCTTGGAAGGAATTTCAAACCCCAAAGGGGTTTCCTCACCAAGAATGGGGAAGAATGTTCAAGCCAAATGACCCACCTTCGCCACCTCAAACCATTTGAGGGGAGTAACTAAATTCTACAAGGCTTTCCCATCAAGCCTATGAGGATTGAGAGGGGAAAATCCCTCTCTTCTCCCACAAACTCCAAAACTCCATCATGCCATATGATGGAGGGAGCAAAAACAAGTAAACAATAAATAAAATCCAAATGCAACAACAACATTTCCAAGTACACAAAACTAACATCTAGTATGACATAAAACCACAAATAAGCTCAAGAATCCTACCTCCAAAATCTCTCCAAATTGAATCTCTTCCACTTCTTGACCCAAGCAAACTCTAGCTCCAAATCCACAAGACTCTAAGAAAAAGCTCCAAAAAAAGTTCTCTTCTTTTCCCATGAGGGAGAATTTGAAGAGGAGCAAGCAAAAATCATCACAAATGAGGGGGTGACATGTGTCACCCCTCTCTTCCCTCAAGGTCAAAGATGCCAAAGATAAAAGAGAGAAGGATAAAAATGACTTTTAGCCCTCTTCTCCCAAATTACCCACAATGATAACAAAACAATCTTGTGCAACTTTTAACAAAGCACACTTATCCATACCCCTTACATGGATGTGACCAAAGGGAGGAAAAATGGGAGGGAAAACTCCCTCTAAGCCTTGGAAATAAGCCCCCCTACCTATTAGGTAGGGTCCAAGGGCCCATTTTCATGCTAAGGGAACTCCCAAACTAAAAAGGGGTCCCTAAAAATGCCTAAAATAACCCAATTTCGGGTTTGGCACACTTGGGCACAAGGGTAGAGGGTGTGGGGCCCACCCAAGGGTTCACATGTGACCCTAATCCCTTTTGATTAAGTACATCATTAAACAAATTCAAAACTTAATGTAAGTGGGGCCATTAATTCCCCAAAACAAGTTTACAACACAAGATAAACACCCTAAGTAGGATTAATAATACAAGACATATTACATTACAAATGAAGGTCACTCATGGTGCCCAAAATAATAATTCTAGTGCTAAGGCCTCATGCAATGAACATGGGTAGGACTTAGCCCCATGGGCTGCTTATGTAAAATTGTGTACCTAGCCCGATTCCCACGTTATCCTCGTCACCTATCACCTGCACACTCATTGCACACATTAAAAGCACATGTTCGATAAAATATGAATCAACTACTCAGTAAGATATCAATGAGTTCTAAACTAGCATATCATCTCTCTGGAATCGAAATGTGACAATGTGCACAATTATACACAATTCACCATAAGTTAGACATAATGATAAAGTGACATGTATCCATAGAATCCCAACATGCAACAAACTAAGTATCCATCAATATAATTATGTTCCAAAACAACATCATACCAATTAGTATCCATGACATCATAAGATAATGCAAACAACATAGTAATCAAGCTAAATTAGCGTTATTCGCCTAAATCTCCATACATATCTAATAAAATCAAATCTCCTAATGTAATGTCCAAAATATAACAGATCCCTGCCGAAACATGTCTATGAGTAAATGAGCAACAAGTAACTGAGCTATAAAAATGTGGGCACTACATCCCCCTCTACTAAAATTAGACTTCCTCTAGGAAGTCACTGAAAGAGATAGGGATATCTAGCCCTCAAAGGTGTTGCATCCTCCCAAGTAGCTATTATGTCATCGTATCGGTCCCACTGCACTCTAACCTGGTTCAAGTATCGACCCCGAAGGGCCAACCTCCGGTGCTCTAAGTATGCATATGGGCTCCAGTCTCCACTGTCCTCTGTCCTCTACCTGTAATGCCGACTAATCCAAGACATGAGAGACATCAGGTACATATCTACGTAATATAGAAACATGAAATACAACGTGGGCCCGTACAAGGTGTGGTGGCAAAGCTAGGTGGTAGGAAACTAGACTTATGACCTCTAAAATATCAAAATGCCCCACAAAATGAGGCGATAACTTAGAAACCTTTCCATAGCAAATTGGGCTCTTATGCGGACAAACTCTCAAGAAGACTTTGTCACCCACTGAGAAGTGATGATTAATCCTCTTGGTGTCTACATACACCTTCTGGCATGCTCTAGCCTGCTCAAGATGTTGTCTAATCAAAATAACCTGCCGTAACCCGCTCTAAATCCGTAGATAAGTTGGTCCCAGGATAATCCTATCATCTAGTCTTGTCCCAACATAAAGGTTTCTACAAGGTCATCCATACAAAATCTGGTAAGGATCCATACCAATGGAACTATAGTTGTTGTTATAGGAAAACTCAACTAAATGTAAATAATCTTCCCATTTCTTCTATTGGTCCATCACATACATCCTCAACATGTCCTCTAGTACTTGATTAACCCTCTCTGTCTGTCCATCTATCGTCTCTGGAAAATAGGTGAGCTGAAATTAATCTGAGTACCTAGAGCAATCTGAAAGGAAGTCTAGAAAACTGAAGTGTAGATGGTATCCCTGTCATTGATGATGGTCTTTGGAATCCCATGCAACCTAACAATGTCCTCCATAAATACTTTGGCGATGGCTGTCATTGATGATGGTCTTCGGAATCCCCAACCTAACAATGTCCTCCATAAATACTTTGACAATGATTGGTGAGAAGTGCGCAACCTTGGTCACCTTATCCATGGTGACCATAAGGGCATCATGATGATAAGAAGACATAGGAAGTCTGACTATGAAATCTATGGAGATCACATCCCATTTCCACTCAGGAATATCATGAGGATGTAAAAGTCCTGCGGGATGAGAATGCTTTTCCTTGACCCTCTGACACTCAAGGCAATGTGCAACAAAATCTGTTATGTCTCGTCAAAGACCTGGCCAATAATATAACTCCCTCAGATCAATGTGAATTTTCTTCACTCCTGGGTGTGCTACATATGGGGCTCAATGAGCCTCTGTAAGGATGAAGCTACGCAGATCACCTAACTTAGGTACGTAAATGCACCTATGGAACCGAAGTAAACCATATATCTCTAAAATACACCCTGAATATTTTCCCTCTAATGAACCCTATGACTCAACATCTATCTAGCTCCCTCATAAAACTTGTCCTCTAGAAGATGCTCAAGAATCCTACCTCGCAAATCGACTACAAAGTGTCAATGAAGCAAGCACATGTCTTCGTCTACTAAGTGTATACGTAACAACATTTTCCTTTCCTTTGATGTACTTGTACCTTCATGTCATACTCACATAGGAACTCCATCCAATGCCATTGACAAGTGTTGAGGTTTGCATTTGTGAGAATATATCTGTAAGCTACTACGATGATCTGTCCTCAAAATGAAAGGTCTACCCAAAAGGAAATGTCACCAACGCATAAGTGCATGAACAACTGCTGCAAGCTCCAAGTCATGAGTAGGGTAATTAAGCTCGTAGTCCTTGATCTTACGAGACTCAAATGCAATAACCCGATGCTCCTACATAAGAACTGCTCCCAAACCCTCTAGTGATGCATCAATACAAACAAAAAAATCCTCCGTAGGGTCCGGAACTGCTAAGATGGGTGTCGTGGTTAACCTTTCCTTAAGCAAATGAAAGGTCTACTCACACACCAATCAAACTTCTTCCCTTTTCTCGAAGAGAATTAATAGGGTGAGCAATCCTAGAGAAGTCTGTACAAACCAACGGTAATACCTTGCTAATCTCATAAAACTCCTCACCTCGAATCGATGTGGGTCTTGACTAGTCCAAGATAGCACTTTGTATCTTAGAGGGATCTATAAAGATACTCTCTCTTGATATGATATGACCCAAGTCTTGAATCTCTATTTGAAAGAAGCTACATTTTTGGACGTTCCCATAAAACTGCTCTCTCAAAACCTGAAGTACCTACCTCAAATGTTCCTCGTGTTCCTTCTCGGAATGGGAACATATCAATATGTCATTAAGGAAAACTAAAACAAAGCGATCCAGAAAGGTCTTGAATACTCCATTCATGAGGCTCATGAAGATAGTTTGGGGCATTGGTCAAAACGAAAGGGATGACTATGAACTCATAATCCCCATAACGTGTGCGAAACGTTGTCTTATGAATTCTCGCATTTGATATACGCAACTGATGATACCCTGACTTGAGATCGATTTTGGAGAACACTCTCACTCCCGCATCTGATCAAACAATTCATCAATCCTAGGGAGAGGATAATGGTTCTTTATTGTGAATTTGTCGAGCTATCTAAAGTCAACACAAAGCCTAAGAGAACCATCCTTCTTCTTCACAAATATGACTAGCACTCCACAAGGAGATACACTAGGGCGAATGAGACCCTTATCTAACAACTCCTCTAACTGAATCTTGAGCTCATAAAGCTCCGGAGTCATCATCCGATAGGGTGCCCTAGAAACTGGTTCAGATCTAGGTAATAAATCAATGGTGAAATCCACCTCTCTGTGGGGTGGTAGCCCTGGAAGCTTGCCTAGAAACACATCAGCATACTAAATCAAAACTGCATGATCATCTAAGGGTGAATGGTCTGGAGTGCTCTTTGATCGATCACTAATGGTGATAGAAAACAAATGACATCCCTTACACATGCTCCGCTTGAGTTTCTTAGCCGAGATCATACACAACGAGATAGGTCTCTGCATCCCTGATATCACAATTGCACTCCCAAGGTCATCTTGACACTCAATGACCTTATTTATGCAATCTACCTTAGTTCGATGAGCCTCGACCCAATCCATACCCAGAACTACCTGATAGGATCCTAGAGGAATCAATCAGAGGTCAAGTGTAGTGGAGAGGGCTCCTAAATCAAGTACGCAACTCTCCACATACGAGTCCACGGTGAGTTTAGCCCCAGAGGCCAACTCAACCTGGTAACTATCTAGTTTCCTAGCCACCATTAGCCCACACTAGTCCACTATAGAAGGTAATATAAAACAATTTGAAGCACCTGAATCAAAAAGTACTGAGATAGAAATACCTTTGATAGTACCTATCATGTCAATGACTGTGGCCTGATGCTCGGCCTGGCGGTTGTCAACCGTTACATAAACACGATGAGCACATCCCACATCACCCACCGTCTGCTCTGATCTAGAGGCCCTCTGTGTATCCATGGTATTTGGTTTGTGTGGGTACATACGATAATAGTCATTAGGAGACCCACAAATAAAACATCCTCCTGTACCCTCGCGAGATGGGGTCCCCTTGTACTTTGGTGTACCGATCCCGCTTGGTCCAACCCTAGCAGACTACTACGTGTGAGTTAGTTGCTATACCTGCCTGAGTACCCTACCTCCTATCCATAGCTCCACCAATACCTCCCCTAATGCCACCTCTCTAAAATCTCTGAGTCTGTCTAGCCCTCTGTTGCTGGTGGCCATGATGTTGTGTCTGCTGTTGTGGGTGCGGTGGAGCTCTCGTGGCTGCTGGGCAGAGGCCAGAATCCTCCTGCAGGGGGTGGTGTTGTACCCATGACCTCTCGACTCGAAAGGCCTATATCTTGTCCCGAAACTTGCTCTAGTTTCTATCTCGGTGCTCCTGTGCCTTAGTCCTATTCTCCTCGGCCTACGTAGGCCTTCTCAATGGCCTTCTCAAGCGTGGGAGGAGATAATATCCTAACTGCTCCTGTTATATCCACATTAAAGCCCCTAACAAACCTATTAACCTATAATTTCTCATCTTGCAGGTAATCCACATACTGCAGAAGATCCAAGAACCTGCTCTCATCTTTGCACTCTTTGTGTCGATCCCCTGTCGTAAGTCATGAAACTCATCGATCCTCTTCTACACGAAATGCTCTAACATATAACAAGCCTTGAATCACTCCTTGAACATCTCCTAGGTCACTGTCTCTTGAGTCAGATGGAGCTTCTGCTCCTCATTCCTCCACCAAACACCTGCTGCGTCTCGGAGGAGGTGTATGGCGAACCTTGCCTTGAAATTTCTCTCGTACGAGTGCAAGCCAAAGAAACTATCCAAGCTAAGGAGCCATGACTCCACCCCAAAGCCATCTGTAGAGCCGGTGTAAGTAGGTGGCTACAAGAGAAGAAGGTCTCTGATCACACTGCTTGTATCCCGATCCTAGTGATATAAACTAATAGGTGAGTGGGATTGCCTATCCCCAAAATGGTCCCGAGACTGTGTGAGTGGCTACGACGGCAGTGCAAGAAGCTATCCTCTCATGATGAACGGAAGGGCTATGTGACCTCTCCCACCTCGGGGTATCGTGCTCTGGTGGCTCTAAGTGCGCGTCCTCACCTATTAGCTGCTTGTCTCCTATTGGAATCTCCTCCTCTCTCGCCTCCTGTGGTGGTGGAAGACATTGTTGTAAAATGGCGATCAACTACAGGAGAGCCTCTAAGATATGAGGCCCTAACTCGGGTGCCGATGGTTTGGGCATAGGTGAACCACATCCCAAACCCCTAATCGAGCGTCATCTCATGGGTGTCATCCTGCATGCACGAGGTGCGTGAAGAGGTTATTAAATTACGATTAAATGGTTGCAGAAAATTTTTAATTATTCTATTTATTTACTTACTTTAATGTTATTACAAATATTGTTAAATAGTTGATTGATTACCCAGAGTGTCTACATGTGCAAACCTCCGCTCTGATACCAAATGTAGTGCCCCGCCTCGGGACAATGGAATCAAACTAGAAATTACTAAAAATTTGTGATAATTTTTTTAAAAAAGCATACAATAATTATTAGCGCTTTGTTTAACCCCTTTCCGTTAATGATTAATTTATATTAATTATGAACTTACTCGAAATTAAAAGACGCTAGCCTAATAACAAATTGATTGTTTTATTTTATTAAGTATAAAGCTGGAATCACAAAATTTACAAAGTCTACACACCCTTTTTAATTTAATTAGTCTCCCCTTTTATTTAATTGCCCACACACTCTTTTTAATTTGTTTCTCACTCCCATAAAATGTTCATGACTTAAGGGGTGTAGGGTTAAATGTGAGCCCTAGGATAGATCTAATCTTGGCCCTTGATTTTGAATTTACCCTAAGGATGCCCTAAATTTCTCTATGTTTTCTTTTCTTTCCTATTCCTCTTCTCATTTTGTTTTGTGTTGCCATTGGAATGTACAGGTTATGGAGGAACAAAGGGAGAGAAGGAGTTATGGGATATCTCCTTTGATGAGTAGGATCCTGACCATATTTCATGATTGTTTCTTTTGTATGTCTTCCCAAATGTGGATCTCCTTAGATTGGGCATCTCTTCCATACCTTCGTTGTTAATTTATTTATTTGTTTTATTATATAGCCCTATTTTCATGACACACACACACACACACACACAAACCAAAATATCAATAGAATGTAAATAGGATGAATAATTTTGATGTCACAAACACAAATCTGTGAAAAATACCAGCGGCACGTGTGGATTGATGCTCCTCTCTAGCGAGGGTAGTATGGAGAAAGGTGGGTCATATTTTTTTTTTGTTTGGGGGATTGGAGAAGGGAGGTTGGAGGGTAAGCTCTTACGCAGGGGGAAAAGAAGGAAGAGGGTCCACGTGGAGGTGGGAGGGGGCAGTAGGAAGGAGTACGGAGGATGGTGAAGGCTGTAGGGAATGGAGTGGAGGGACAACGATTGAGAGGGAGAGGGGGGTAGTGGTGCCCGAGGTGGTTGGTGAGATAGGGGTGGGGGGGAAGGTGGCGTGTTAGGTTGGGGAGGGGTTTGACCCTCCCATACACACATATATTCTGAAACAAACACAAAAACAAAATGCCCTTATCTTAACAACCAAACACACAAAGTAATTCCTTATTTTTGTTAATTTTTTTGTTTATAAAATTTAATACGTTGTATATATATATATATATATATATATATATATATAATATAATTGATAAATATAATGTTTTATTTTTGAAATAAAAATATTATGGATAAAAAGAATATAATTAGATTAATATTTGTAAAAATATTGTATAATAGTGTTTTAACTTTTAACCAAATGAAATGCATTATAATATATTCATATCATAAGCTATGAGGCTAAAATATACAAGTTGAAGAAATAAAAGGGATGGATTATTGCTAATGTTTTCAAGGAAAGAAACTTTACGGAATGATCTACTCATTTATGTGATAAAATAAAAGAGTAGTAAAAAAATTCCCAAGAGAAAGAAAATAAGCATAGTGTGTTTACCAAAAATTGTAAGAGAGGAATCCATTTCATGAAGAGCATTATTTCTAATGAACCTTCTTTCTTTTCCAATGTAAAATTAGTTGAATATTTCTTTATTTTTCACATGGGGAATACCCAACAAGATTAACACCATTCTTATATAAAAACATACTTTCTTTAAACAATCTTCCACTTCAAAATGATATTCAAATCAATGCATATTAAAGGAATATAACTATATTCTACTCAATGCATTTTAAAGAAATATAAATATTTTACAAGACTTCTTTTGCATAATTTCTCAATACATCTTATTTTAAACCATGCTAAATTACATAAGAAAACAACCTAACAAACTCCTTCCCAAGATTGAAAGAAAGTTTTCAAATACAAATGGAATACCAATCTTACAAGTGATTTTCAATTCACAAGATGAGAACTTTTTGCATGCCAAAGAATCTTCCCACATAGCCATACTTAAGAGGTTACAATGCAAGTAATGTTTCACAAGATCCGAGAGGAAAATGAAACTCCAACTATCACCAACTTCCAACTTTGATATCCAACTTCAAATGCCTTCAACAAACCCAAATAAGGAGAAGAAGCTTTTTTACCACCCAACCATAGACATCATTACATGCCTTCCCAAGGTTGGGATGCATGCTAGCCTCCCCCAAGCCCATGGGAAAGAGGACTACTATCCACAACTATGTACAAGAGTGAGGGTGAACAAACAACATTACATCCACACAAAAACAAGGCAAAGATTAAAAGTGGACTCCAAATTTGTAAAGATAAAGAGGAGTAGAACTCAAGTTCCACCTCTAAAATGGGGAAGAGAATAAAGTTCTCCAAAAGTTGTAACCATCATTAGTTACACAAAAACAAGATCTCCATACCCTCCTTATTTCTCCAAATTCATTCAAGCCCTCCTTATTTCTCCATCCTTTCACCAAATACTTCTTGGAAGGACTTTCAAACCCCAAATGGGTTTCATCACCAAGAATGGGGAAGGAGGTTCAAGCCAAATGACCCACCTTCTCCACTTCAAACCATTTGAGGGGAGTAACTAAATCCTACAAGGCTTGCCCATCAAGCCTATGAGGATTGAGAGGGGAAAATCCCTCTCTCTTCCCCCACAAACTCCAAAACTCCATCATGCCATATGATGGAGGGAGCAAAAACAAGTAAAAATAAATAAAATCCACATGCAACAACATTTCCAAGTACATAAAACTAACATCTAGTATCACATAAAACTACAAATAAGCTCAAGAAGCCTACCTCCAAAAATATCTCCAAATTGAATCTCTTCCACTTCTTGACCCAAGCAAACTCTAGCTCCAAATGCACAAGACTCCAAGCAAAAGCTCCAAAAAAAAGTTCTCTTCTTTTCCCATGAGGGATAATTTGAAGAGGAGCAAGCAAAAATCATCACAAATGAGGGGGTGACATGTGTCACCCCTCTCTTCCCTCAAGGTCAAATATTCCAAAGATAAAAGAGAGAAAGGATAAAATGACTTTTAGCCCTCTTCTCCCAAATTACCCACAATGATAACAAAACAATCTTGTGCAACTTTTAACAAAGCACACTTATCCATACCCCTTACATGGATGTGACCAAAGGGAGGAAAAATGGGAGGGAAAACTCCCTCTAATCCTTGGAAATAAGCCCCCTACCTATTAGGTGGGGTCCAAGGGCCCATTTTCATGCTAAGGGAACTCCCAAACTGAAAAGGGGTCCCTAAAAATGCCTAAAATAACCCAATTTCGGGTTTGGCACACTTGGGAACAAGGGTAGAGGTTGTGGGGCCCACCCAAGGGTTCACATGTGACCCTAATCCCTTTTGACTAAGTACATTATTAAACAAATTCAAAACTTAATGAAAGTGGGGCCATTAATTCCCCAAAACAAGTTTACAACACAAGCTAAACACCCTAAGAAGGATTAATAATACAAGACATATTAAATACGAATGAGGGTCACCCATGGTGCCCAAAACAATAATTCTAATGCTAAGGCATCATGCAATGAACATGGCTAGGACTTAGCCCCGTGGGCTGCTTGTGCAAAATTTTGTAGCTGGCCTGAATCCCATGTTCTCCTATGACTTGTCACCTGCACACTCATTGCACACATTAAATGCACCTATCCGATAAAAGATGAATGAACTACTCAGTAAGATATCAATGAGTTCTAAACTAGCATATCATCTCTCTAGAATCAGAAATGTGACAACGTGCACAATTATACAAAATTCACCATAAGTTAGACATAATGATAAAGTGACATGTATCCATAGAATCCCAACATACAACAAACTGAGTATCCATCAATATAATTACGTTCCAAAACAACATCATACCAATTTGTATCCATGACATCATAAGATAATGCAAAAAACATAGTAATCAAGCTAAATTAGCACTATTCACCTAAATATCCACACAAGTCTAATAAAATAAAATATCCTAATGTAATGTCCAATTTATAACAGATCCTCGCCGAAACATGTCTATGAGTAAATGAGAAATAAGTAATCGAGCTATAAAAATGTTGGCACTACACAAACTTATTGAATCTCATTTGGCCCATGGTGCACAGATCCAGTCAAGACTTCACTAGCTTAGGGTGGGAGACAAAGCCTCATAAATCTTGGTCAAATCCATCTCGGTCCAAGGATGCTCATGAGAAATCAAAGCTATTTATGATTCTCACCAATGACTTAATCGATATCCCGAAATCATTGATGCTTTTTGCAAAGCACTACCATCTGAATTTTCAAGATTAGGAGGATTCAATTGAGCATGCTATTGCTTTACAAAAATTTATTGATGTAGTTCATAATAAACTTTCACCCATAGAACGTGATTATTGTGATGCCGCTCTCACTTTGAAGGAGATCCATACAACTTTACTCTATTTTACGATGAAAAGTTTCAAAGTCCGAATGGCTTCACAAGTGAGTTTTACAAAGTGACTGGTATTTTGTAGGACTCGATCTACTTTTGGTTTCAATGAATCTTTCCAAACATGCTCTCTTGGGAGTTTAATCAATCAAGGAAACATCAAGTTGATTCCTAAAGTAGGAAACTCGTGAAGGTGATGAATAATTAGTGATTTGATCACCCTATTGTATGTTTCTTAAAAGATTATTTCCAAGGTACTAGCTCTCTGTATTGTGGATATTCTTCCTAAAATCATTCGGTCTAAGAAGACTAGTTTTTTTAAATTCTGATACATCCTGGATAATAGCTTTTTAGTCTAGGAAGGCATGGAATGGGCATGGGTTTCTTCGTAGAGGAAACTCTTAGTCAAGATATATTTTGAGCGATCTTACGATTACATCAAGTGGCATTTCGTTATTACCATGCTTACATCCCTTGGCTTTGGAAATTTCTTTCAATTGGTCGTTAGCACATTATTTTTGAATGCTTCTATATGACATACCACTAATGGTCACCAATCCAAAACCATTAATCTTTTCCTCTCTATCAAATAGTGGTGCCCTCTTGTGTCGACATTGTTTGTGCTTGTTGTTGATGCCTGGGTTATTTAATTGCCTAAAAAGCTACCCAAGGTCACATTCGGGGGATTTTCCTTCCATATCATGTGACTCAACTTATCAATGGCCACTTCGTTGATGATTCCTTTCTGACTCTTGCTGAATTTGAGAAGAATAAATCTTGGGTATTTGAATGTCGAACACTTTTTGTTTGCCTTCATGTTCAAATATTAAAATTGATAAAACCTTGGGCTATCACATGAGTTTTTTTCCTCTTTCGGAATGGTTGAAGGCATATCTATGGAAATTTATTAGCTATGGGGAGAAATTAATATTTTTGGGCATTTCCTTTTCCTTTAATAGTGGTGTGTGACTTTATGGAATTATTTTATTAACAAGGTGGAGTAGAAATTTACCAAAAAATCTTCCAAACCCTTCTCTCTAGTTGGTAAATTCTAATTTTTTACCAAGATCCTTATCGTTAGTCATGTTTATTACTCAGCTTGTTGGTTCCCTTCTCGTAATTCATTCACCCATCTTGCCAAGTTGCTTCGGGAATATTTATGGTGTAAAAGTTCTTGTTCAGTTGGTTTTCACAGAGTTTCTTGGGATGTTTGTTTCCTTCTTCGTGATCAAGGTGGTATGGGGATCATTGAGGTTTACCAATAGAGAGTGGCCTTATATGCCAAATGCGTTATCTAGTATATTTTGGGTAATCAGGCTTGGAAAATTCTTCTGTGCCATTGTATTGAATCTATAGCCCCTTATTGCAAGAAGTTTTGGAACAATATTATGATACATACTATTATTATCACTTTGACTCCTATATAAATTATTGGTACCTTTTTTCCAAAATTATTTGGAAATATTTTGAGCAAGTGAATGAATTGATGGGGTGGACTGGTGTTAGATTTCACACAGGGATTTCTTTCAATTCGTAGAAGATTTGGTGGTCTCCTATCATCACTAAAGGAAATATTCTTCTTTCGAAACTCTAGGCATTAAAGACATTTGGATCTTCTACAAGGGCATTCATACCATTCAGATTTAGTGATTTGTAGAGATTGGATTCCTTGGCCCAAACTCAAGATAAAATTCAAATTGGCCAATTCGGATCTTCTATCTATCTCAAAAATTAAAGAGCTCCTACCATATGTTATGCTTCATAAGTTGGGGATCCAATATCCTATAGCTTGGTGGCGTGAATGGCAGTGGAATGGGTAAATTTACTTCTTCTAATACAACAATCATATCACTTATCGTTATTGAGTCTACTTTCATCAACCATTGATAAGCTCAATTTTGGGGGATATACTGTGCATTTCACTTGACTTTGATGACTTTCCCATACTTGGAACTCTCTTCTTGAGCCTAAAGTTAACTGATTTATTTGGTGTGACCTTTTTACCAAGATTTACCTATGGGAAAAATACTTAGTCATATTGGCCTCCCTAATCCCAATTGTCACTTTTTATCTTGACCGAGTCATTCCAACACATCTTCTAGTCATGGCCCCTTGTTCGGTCAATGCGGAGGTGGATCCATTCTTTGTTTCAACCTTACCAATCCAATTTATTCCCTTTGCACCTAGCCTTATTTGGTGACCTAAGTCCTTGGCCCCATTATATTGATACACTTTGGCATTTGTTTTGATCTTGTATTTTGTTTCATAACTTGAAAGATCACAATTCTTTAATTTTCATGCAATCTAAATATTTAATTTTCTTTTCCACTAATTACAAGGTGATTATTATGTATATTTTCACGTTCAGCCTTCAAGCTCAAGCCGCCAAGGTTACTCTATATTTTTCTCATTTATAGGAGCTTCTTAATCATTGTGTGAGTGTGCCCTACACTATGAGTCAAGTTCTATCAGATCCTTAGTTTCGCCACCTCATCCTTTTCCACTTTGATGGCCGCATCCTGCAGACCACACCGGAGGAGCCACTCATGTAACCATCATTTCAGAACCCCTCGGGGCCGCCCCTATGCCCCGTCCTCCTATGGACTGGGTGGAGCTCGCCTCCATAGGGAAAAAGCATTATCAGCTCTCTGCAGTGGGGTTCTCCATTGACCATGAAGACCATTGCAAGTTATCCTCCAACCGGTTGGGGAATTATGGTTCCATTATAAATGCAGTATCCTTATCATGGTGGTTGGCTTGTGGAAGCTCCTTCGTCGAGCCTAACAATGGAGATTTCTTCCTCCTGGGATGATCCTTCCCTCCTTCTGATGCGACGGTGTGTGCTTGATGGTGGTGGTTTGTTAATTATGCTATCTGGTTTCCATGTCGACATGTTAATGTATCCCTCGCTCCACTTTGTGCTTTTCTCGGTGCCCTTATGGAATTTTGTTAGACCATGTATTATCTTGTCACCCCTTACTATTATGTAACTCTCTCTTTTTATATATATATATAAATGGTAGTTCCAATAGTAAAAAGGAGAGTAGATGTTGTGTAGTATGAAAAATGAATTATTATTGTATATCAAGGTAAGTAGGAATTTTATTAATCATGAATCCATTTGCAACATCATAAGGGCCCCTTCCCATATGGGGTATGGGATTTGACATGCTTAAAGAGATGGTTTTCTATATCATAAAGGCAGAGATCTTTTAGGATTAGAGTGAAGGACATTTAATATTGTAGGAAGATGCATAATGACACACAAAAAGAATAATCCTAGAGATAAAATGCACCTAGAAGAGAATTTTCAATCTTAGGGCCACTAGAGTTTTACAAATATATTTAATTCAAAATTCAAGCTCACAAAATTTTTACACCCTAACAAGATAATGGACGTAAATATTATCTACAAAATGTATTATAATATTTAAAGGTTTGTTAGAAGAGGTTATTATATTTTTAATTATTTACATTCAATGATGCATAATGAAAATAATGAATAATACTTTTAGGGATGATATTTGATATCTCAAATTTTAAAAAAGATGAATATTTAGTTGTACAAATTGGAATATAGGAAATAAAAAAGCACATATTCGGTAAACACAATGATATCATCATAAATATGCATTATTATTGAGAATGAAACTAGAAATTTCCATTGACGGGACCATAAACCTATTCTACATATTTTGGTTATTTTGTATGGTTGTTATTAGTATTGTATGGAAATGGACCTACTTGCATTGAACTTTTATAACTTTATGTATGCTTAAGTTTTCTATAAATACACTTAACTCTATGTCACTTTTGTTCATAAAACACTGGGCACAACATGTAATGACATATAATAAGTATAAAACCTAAATATATAGAGTACACTTCATTAAAACATTATATTAGAAAACGATAAATAAATTTTTGTTGAGGTTGTATTACCATTAATGGTCAACCCTTGTTGATGTACAATCTAAATGTTGTACTATATATCCTTGAGTAGTATCACATCCTATGTATTTATCCTATATGCATATGCAAGTGTGAATATAAGCTAAGAAAAACACCAATAATTTGCCTCACATTGATTAAGATGAATATAGTCACATAATTATAGATTCGAGATTGTACCTAATAAGTTAGTTGTGTGATGCATTTTTATTTTCTTGTTGGATGAACCATTTTGTTCTTTGAGGACATTTGACAATTATTGGAGCAATGCTTTTCTATCAAATAAATTGTTATAATATCTTTGCATACTTTGAAATGGCGGAAAATATACTCTTTGAGCTATTTGAGGGCTTCACAAGTTTATTAGTGGTTTCTTTATGTCATGTGCTACTATTTTAGGAAGATATATTAGATCCTTGGGTGCTCTTGGATTGATATTTGTAAGAATATATTTTCAATGTTATATGTGAGAAATTTAGTGATATCAACATGGTTATATATCATTTTGTAGGTGTCTTATTATGATAAGGAAAACTCTAGCAAGATAACAACACATTTCATATATTAAAATTAAAATTAGACTCGAGAATACGACAAGGGTTTTGATTTTAAAGGTTATGTATGACCATAGTCTACTCTATCCCAAAATATATGATTTTTTCTATGCATATAGTAATTGAAAATAAAATGTTTTAGAATGAATCATGGAAGTATTTTTTACTTTTTTAATTAATAATTCTTGAATGAATGACATAGTAAAGTTTGGAGATGAGAAATTTAAGTAGGAGCTATGAAGATATGTTGATTGCACTTAGAATGTGACTTTTTCCTTATTAAGGGAAGAGAGACAAACTTTTCATTTCAAAACTATAAGTTCCCAAATTCAATTTTCTATAACTTGATAAAAAAATATAATACAAGAAATATGTGTCTTAAAATTTGAGGGAAACATCCAAATTACTTTAATGTATCAAGATTTATAATATAGATACTTAATACTAGAAACGTGTGTGTGTGTGTGTGTGTGTGTGTGTGTGTGTGTGTGTGTGTGTGTGTGTGTGTGTGTGTGTGTGTGTGTCGTGTAACTACTATATTTTACTTTTTGTAAGAAACAAATACAACAATAACATAGATGTAGACGCTCTACATCAACACACAATAGATGCAAAGGTATATCGTTGTTAACTCGGACTCTTCTAAGGATTATCCCTCCTAGACATGAAATTAAATAAATTCTCTTATGTAGACTATAACTCTCTTATACTATTGGAATGGTGCAGTAATAGAAGATTAGTGGTATGCTTATATAAACACAATATCCAAATACTTACATAACCTTGAATGCGAAGTGACCTATATGTCATCACAAATGTCTCAATCTAATAGGAAAGATAATACCTGCAACATGATAACATAACTGGATGAAGTTATCTCAGATAAAGATTTATAATAATGAGCTAGCTTATAACAATTCTCTCATTGAACAATGTAATATTTTAAATTTTAAATTTTAAAAATTACATGCCTTTATTTTGGTCTTGTTTATAAGATTATACACTTTCTCTCTTAACACATTCGTATATACTATCTCATTTACTATTTGTTTGCCTTGTTGTTTCAATGATAGATGTATATATCTTAGATGAACATATATTGGTAGTGTAAGAATATTAAAATGCTATTTATAGTAAAATGCCAAAACTAGTTACTTGTGTGCACATGATATTTTCTTGGAACACAATTCTGCATTGAATTAGTGTGATATATTTTTGGCTGCCTCGTAAAATATATTTTTCCCGCAATGAATCATCATGTTACTTAGCTTAGCTTATTTGGACATGTCACACACATTTAATTGGTATGAACTAATCCACGACACTTGTATACTTCTACGTAATATGCAGGACATTGTAAACATATGCTCACTAGAAAGGGAGGTGTAAAAAAATTTAGGTTACACATTCACTTACCAAAAATATCATTAAATACGATAACATGTCTAAATAGAAAAACAAAGGATTAACATAATTAAAACCAACACAATTCTAGAGTTATCTTGTTTTCTTAAGAAACAAGTTTTGGATGATCCAAAAATACATGTCATGTTCCTATCTTTGGTAATTAAATTTTTAGGAAAATATATGGTTGTATTTGATGTAGGAAAATATCCTAGTTAATAAATAAAATCATAAGATCATTACTATGAATTGTTTGAAGTATACCATGTTCTTAATCTTGAAGTTTTCTTATCTAAGTGACGTCTTCAATTTCTTAGCTCTTTATTTTATTGATGTATTCATTTTGCACTCTTTATCTCTTAATTTGAATCTTTTCTATCTCCATATGTGAAATATTCTTTATATGGAAAAACATTTTTCACATATATGTGAAATATCTATCTTCTTGGAAACTTGACATCATATGAATCCTTTGTAAATATTACCCACACATAGGGTCAAAACTTCTTCAGATTTAACATGTTATATGTCTCTTTGTTAGCATTTTCTTAAATATCAATGTATTAAGACCATGTTTTCAAATTAAAACATCTCTATTTTCTTGATATATGATAACCTTTTCTATTGATTTTTACACTTCTCTTTTATTGCATAAAAATATTCATGTTCATTTCTCTTATGATATAATAAATCCCCTACCACTACACATTTTGTTTTTATACTTCTTGTGCCGTGCAATTCTAAAAATTTTCATAGGCGCAAACTAAATACAATTTTTAATGGTTTCTTTCAAATACTCATGCTAACAAAGTATTATTATAATGCATCTTGTCTTACACTAGAATATAATTTTATGTTATACGATTTACTTTAAGCAATTTTTTTGAAACGGTTAACTTATTTTCGATTGACTACATATGAGTTTGTAGAATCCATATTCCCAATCAAATGCTATGATCCATTACACACTTCTTCCTAATTATAGGCCATAGGATTTGATTTGAAACTTGCAATATAATAATTAAATGAATACACAATTAATTTACAATTTGTTTATTATGTCAAGGAATGTGAACACATTCTATATGTTATTTCAAATAAAACGTCTTAAAATCCTATTGATCACCTCTATTTACAGATGCCATGTCAAATTGACATAAAATATAGTGTCTAGTTTAATCAAAATTATCCTACAAAATATCCCACCAAGTTTACATTTCTATCTAATACAATACAATGTTATAAATTATGCACTTTTAGAATCAAACAAATAAAATAGTTCCCAATGTTAGTTACATAATTGCGTTTCTTACAACTTACAAAATGTGTCATCTTTGGATCGTATTGAAAATTACATATATTGAATCATTTCATTTTGTAATCTTTGGAATCCATAAAACATAATCCAAACTCGTATATTTCCTTTTTATTTCCTAAATGGGCAACATATTTTACAACTGCATCTTCTTACCCCTAAGCCAATTGAAAAAATCTACAGTGCTAAACAAAGTCACACTCATCTAAACTCATGCATGGCCAAAAGTTTTATTCTGCCAACTACTGAAATATCTTGTCATAGCCAAAATATCCATCCTTATGTTTGTCCTTGACAAAATCTTCGCATAGTAGAACTTGAGCTACATGCAATTTCACTTTATGTACAGCAAAAATACTCTTGAAAATAACACTGACAAAAATGGTCCATCTCCATTCACTAGTTTTCGACATGTCTTTCACGCCTTACTAAAATACTCACACTTTGCATATTTGTTTTTCATAAAATCAAATCAGTTGTCCTGAGATCTCAACTCAATCGACAATAGATACTTTCTACTGAAAGTATATACAACCTTTGTTAATATTCCACTTCTATGCAATAAGAAAAATGAATAACTATAAAGGAACGCAACCCACTTCATATGTCTACTTCACTTCACCATAAATTCTAATGCAACATAATGCTTTATGATCCTTCCATAGTTCTAGTTTTTGAATAGTAAATAAAATATCTATTCTATTTATTTATTTTCTGTTATGTAGAACTCTCGATCATAAAAATAATATTTATATTCTTTGTACCATTTAGATTCTCGCTTAAAATGTATATGTGGGTTTGTTCTTGAGTAAACATTGGGTTTACCCATTGTTACCCTTGCATCGTAATCCACTTGAACTATATTGTGAAAGTTTGAAAACACTACCAATAGTTGCGCACTTAGTTGCTTCTTTTAACTACTAGATATTTTATTTTGTTTCTTATTTTCATTTAAATTCCCTTTTATCATTGTACAATGTATCTTTATTTTATACACATATCTAGCTAGTGTTCATTGTAATATTCTTATAAAAATTGTCTAAATTATGGAAGATTCACACTCCCAACGTACTCCTTGGTGTAGACACCCATAATTATACCCAAGCAATTTAAATACTTAAATTGCGTTAATTATCTTCTTTCTCGCAAATCGATGACATATCGTCAAAATCATTCATTTTCCCTCATATCATCATTAATTAATTATACTAAGCTAATTAATTAAGTCACCTATCCGACTAACAACCTAATTAATGACCTTTCATTAATTATGTACCCCTTCTCTCTAGATTAGCTAATTATTATTAATTAATTAGTCTTCCCCTTTATTTAACTAATAAATCAATATTTAATTGATTTAATCCCTTCGTAATGGCCTAAATCATACTAATATTCCTCCGATTGGCTTCTATAAGCTTACATCTACCTATTAGTTAATCACCTTTGATTAATTAAGACACCCCCAACTCCCATGACTTGCTAAACATAAATTAAACCCTTCTAAATTAAAGTTACCTTTAATAACACAACCTTACCTATTCCTAATCATGTTTTACCTTTATCCCACATGCAAAGAGATGAAGTGCTTCCTTTATCCATTGGGCTATATAAGGAGCCCTCCTTCTACCTTTATACTCACACCTAAATCTCTCAAGAGACAAAAGTAAGCACACAGTTTCATACTAATAGCCTTTTGTCATTCTTGAGATCTCCATCCTCCATTCTTGAAGAGCTATGCCTCACACCCAAGCATCCATTGATGGATCAAAGCAAGCAAATATAATTTGATTGCCATTGGACTACTTAGGTCCATTTTAATGTTAAATTAGGCAATTAAGAGAAATAGAGTTCATTAATTATATTGTGTTTTGATCAATTTCAAAGTTATTAATGTTAAGTGTAGGACTTGCTCATTTCTTCATCATGATGGTGTAATTTCTCATTTTTAGCTAGTTTAGGAAGTTATTTCTAGGTGGTAGTTTTCTTGCTAAAATTGTAGAAACACTTGCACATAGTCCTTACGAGGTGGGACACTTAGTCCCATGGCATTTTAGTTTAAGTTTCATTATTTTGGCCAACTTTTGATATCCACATGTAGTAATTAATGTCCATTTTCTTGGAATTTTTAGTCATTTGATATATGTAACCTCAAGTTCATAGCCATAATTTTAATGGGTTATTGCCATTCTTAAGTTTGACTTATCAAAAATTGAGATATTGTGAGTTTTCTTGTGTTTGTTGTTGTATTTTGGTTACAGTGTCCGGCACATGCACGGTTTTTGGGGTGCAGGCATGATTTTCGTGGTGCACACATCTCTCTAGTGGCATAGGCGCATTGGTGGTGCATGCACATTTTTAGGGGTGCGGGGCGGTTTTTTGTGACGCAGCATGGTTTTCATGGCTCACATGTCTCTCTGGTGGCGCATGTGCACCTTGATAAAACTGTTACTCGTTTGCCGGCCCTTGGCACATGCGCACACACCCTAACTAGCGCACTGGTACACTAACCCGGATGCAAACGTCGTTTTGATTGTAACTTCACCGCGTCTCGAAACCTATCAGATCGGCGCACACGCCCTAACCAGGCGCACATGCGGTTTTAGTGGCATGAGACATGTTTTTCTAGAAATGTAATTGTTTTGTTTGTTTTTCTGTCTATTTTTCTCGGGAGTAGCGCATACGCTATTTTTGTGGCGCACATGCCTCTTTGGTGGTGCAGTGTTTGGTAAGTCAAAAGAATCCGCAGAGTGGTGTATACGCTGTTTTCGTGGCGCACACATCTCTCGGGTGGTGCAGTGCACTATAAATTTGAAATACAGAGTGGTGCACACGTCTTTTTGGTGGTGCACACACATAAAAGGGGGTGCAGGTATATCTGTTTAATCTAGTTTTGGTTACAAATTTTTAGTGCTCCTTGTTTTGATCATAACTTTTGACTCGTTAACCTATTTTGAAGTTTGAATAAGTGTTGGAAAGATAACGGAGTGTACTTTGCGAGGAACTTCAAAAGTTAGATACCTTTGGTATACTATCTTCTATCACAAAACTCCCAAAATGCCCCGGAGACCTCCAAAAATGCAAATTACTAAAAACTGCTAAAAAGTGCAAAAAATTGGATTTCTAGAATTTTTTGATTTTCTTGGTTTTCTAATTCTTGCAGGTTTTATCTAATCACATACTCATTTTTGCAGGATGTTTTTACATGATTTTACTTGATTAAATAAACTTTGCATGTTTACTTATAGGAATAAGATCACGTATGCTCTTCCCTTGCGTCCCTTGGGGTGATCTTGGGAATCAGAAACGATTCTTAAGTCCTTTTTGATGCTTTGAGGTTGTTGGGAATATTTGAGTTTGAATTGGTTAACTTGGTGTATTTGAATTAAAGTGTTTTTCCATTTGATATCTTTTTAGATTTTTGAAACATCACGTATGCTCTTCTCTTGCATCCTTGGATAATCTGGAGAATCAGAAATGGTGTTTTCTATTTTGATGGAAAACTACTAAAAATCATCATACATGACCAAAATGCCATCACTTGTCAAAGAACAAAGGAATAAAAAAAAAGTCGAAAACTACTACTATAGTTGTTATACAGGTTGCCAAATAGTATTCGAGCAAACCACATCTAATTAAAAAAGATAAAACAAACAACATATTCAAAACATTGTATTACAGGTTTTAGAAAAGGGTACGTCCCTCTCTGCTCAACTAGAACATAACCCCTTTGGCATAACACCTTAAGCTGCAACAATGGGGGTAGTTCCAAGAACTCCAAAGTAGTCCATGCAAGCGGGAACCTTGTGGGCCGAACGGGAAGTGCTCCGCACTACCTACTTGACTAGTGATTTCTTTGTGAGATAACATTGCAAGTTTTCCCTATGCGACCCTTTTAAATACATGATGGATGTATTTACTGCCCACTATGCTTAAAGGGGGCAAAGTCGAGATACTCCCAAACTAGTCAGTGTGAATTTTTGGGTAAATCGTCCCGCTCATGGATAATCTTTGTAACACCTAGGATGAGAGAACCACCTAGGAAAATATACTTTGGCCAGGAGCCCACTTTGACTATTGTAAAATAGTGTTGAGTTGTGAACCATCTTTTTATTGCGAAATGTGTGATGCGTTGCCTTTGCTTAGTTTTTACTTGCCTTAGGGCGAGGTGAAACTCTACTGAAGTGAAGCCAACATTTTTCATCCCATTTTTTTATTTACTTCCTTCACATTCTTTTAACACTTTGTTGATCAGAAGGAGAGTGACTACCTTTGTGTTACCAATCGATTATTTCTGCCACTTTTTTATCTGTTTACGCCCATCCATGTTTACGGCTGGGTAAGTTAAATGTCTAAAGTGTGCAGAAGTGTATTTATATCATTGGTAGCCTTTGTGATCTTGATACCCATGTCAAGATCATCATCATAGTTTGGATTAATTCATCATTTGATCTCCCTTTGACGTGTTACCTTGTTTGCATTGTCTCGACACAATTAAGATACTTATGTCGTGTTTTTGTAAACGTGATCTAAGTATCCACATTGTGGCATTACGTTGCACACATTTTAACACATCCTTAGTATACTTTGACTTAGTTTGATTTCAAACATTGTCCCAAATCTTGAAAGGTGTTGCTTACTTTGTTTGTGTTGTTTTGATACCACTTTAACACTAATATCTCACTTCTTCGCGAAGCTTAATAGACGTGTCCAATTGGTGTGGTTATGTATCTTACATTTGTAAACATTGCCCTTTAACATTTAGGACTTGTTGGTTGTTAAACTTGTCATGGTATCCTTTGATGGGAGTCACATCTACCCTTTTTTAATATTTATGCCTTGTTCATTTCGAGCTTGACGTAAATATTGACATTGTGTTGATCACCTTTGCATCAAACTTTACACACACATTTTCATATGGTGTATTTCCTTGTTGATTGGCTTTGTGTTTCACACTTCCATGATTTTTCCTTGTGATTATTCATTCAAAAACATATTTTCTAGGAAAATCCCTTTCGATCTCATCGATATTAGGTCGATGATGTCTAGTTTCCTTATACCTTCTTGAGAAAATCACGCATGCATCCCCATATTTACACAATGTCTAGTTGGTTGCCCTTATGCTACCCAAATTGGCATTTCACTCCCTTTCCTTTGAAGGAGTTCCATCACACTATCTAAATCTAGACATTTGTGCTTAAAACAATGCCAAAAATGACTAACTATCACACGGTTCCCCATACTTACAAAAATATGGAACCTAAGTTTAGCAATTCAAATCAAAATATTTCTAATACAACTAAACCTCATTTGGTTCTTCGTGCTTTAGAGAGCCCATACAGTTAACTCATTCCCCACCTTCATCTCATAGTCGGTGGTATGATTTGGACACTTCGATCCAAATTATTATTCGAGTTCCCACCATTCTTCTTCTAATTATAATCAAAACATTTCCTCCTTTTCGAGGATTCCAATCCAAACATTTCTTCCGATTCTTCCGATGATTCGGATCCAAACTACTATTCGATTCATCTAATTCGACTCCTAAGTCATCTAATGCAACTCCTATGTCAAGTTACTCCCTATCTTCGTAGGAACCTCTTCATCCTACATTTAATATGATTCCTACGTTGCAACCATCCCTTTCTTCATAAGGCCCCTTTTATCAGTCACCTTAACGACGTCTTCTTCTTTTGAAGATATGTGTGACTCTAAATCCCTCCAATCAAACATCTAATATAATTCTTGAATCGCAGTCCTCTCTTTCTTTACAGGACCCTTGTTATTATTCATCCAATGCGATTCTTGAATCACGGTCCTCTCGTTCTTCACAGGACCTTCTTCATCAATCACCCCCAATAAATCTTCCTTCTTTAAAGATTCGTGTGACTCAAAGTCCTTCGAGTCAAATGTCTGAATCAACCCATGCATCACAATCTACAGACTTTGGACTTAATCCTACTAGTTTATAGACAATATACCATCGTATAGGTAGGTCCACACCACCTTCTACTTCTGAGACATCTAGCTACACATCTGCTTCATCTCTCACATCATCTTCTTCTATCAATCATCATCAAACATCTTCTAAGTCTTTGACACCAAGTGAACCTCTTTCTTCCAATCAACCCCTGGTGATCGATCAACAACTCATACCGATTGACCTCTTTTAGAATGAAGAAACAATCAGGGCATTTATAGGGGCACATGAAGATATTCCTTTAGTAGATTACGAGAAAGGATTCTCTTTAGACTTTTATGAGTCTACATATTGTGAGGAAAAGGTTGATTCCTTTTATCAAGAAACGGAAGAAGAGCCTCAGGTCATGCAACTTGACCCTCCTCTTATTCTTCCATCTTCACATTCTTCATTATGTGATGAAACTCCTTGGTCTTGCATTGATCCATGGCCTATCTTCTCATCACCCAATAACTCTTTGTCTATTATAATTCCTCAATCACAATCTCTTATGGGCTCAAAGCCAAGTAGCCCTTCATCTTGATCTAGGTGTGGGTCACCTTCTAGTAGCCCTTCCTCTACTATTTGTGGGACATTTTTGAGTAGTCCACTATCTTCTATTCTTTGGGCATGCCCAACTATCCCCTTGCCTTGTAGGTATGGATCAGCCCGGGTAATCCATCATCTTCTATTCTTGGGCCACATCCTAGTAGCCCATTATCTTCTATTCTTGGGGCTTGCCCAACTAGCCCTTTATCTACTATGTATGGATCACCCCTAGGTAGTCCATAATCTTCTATTATTGGGCCACATCCTATTATTCTATCATCTTACATCTATGGGTCACGTCCTAGTAGCCCTTCTTCTTCTATTCTTGGGCCACATCATAGTAGCCCTTCATCTTCTATATATGGATCACATCCTAGTAGCCCATCCTCTTCAATTCTTGGACCGTATCCTTTTCATCAATCACATTATACTTCTACCAAAGATGGTGAGAACACCGTTGTCATTTCTCGCATCAGTTCTAAACATCCACTTTCACTTTCTTCTCCTTCTCAAGATCAGACAAGTCGGACATTAGCTTATAAGAAACCCAGACAGGTTCTTTATCAAGCTCGATTAAAGCGCAGAAAGAGCTCTATAGCTCAAAACAAATCAAAAATCTCAAAATTCTAAATCAAGCGTAATTCAAGAATGCACATCAACATAACCATCAATTATGGCACAAAGTACATAAACCTCTCGGATGGGGAATTAAATCTCCCACATATGAAATCCATATTTGGAAAAATCACAGTCATTTATTGAGTGGGAACTCACCTCAATCATCGAGATCGGGATAATATCACTCTTGATAAACAAACGCACCTAGTCTCCCTTATCAAGGAAGTCACAAATATTGTTGTTGGATCTTACCACATAGAGTGACTTTGTTGGTCCCAACCTCTTTAAACTGTCAAAAATCTAAAAAAAATAAAAAATACAAAAATACAAAAACATTGAGAAAACACAACAAAAATCAAAGGTACAAAGATCAAACATTGCAATCAGGTATTGTGTACACATGGATGTTTCTTTCTTCCCTTCCTTGTTATTCTTCTAAAAGTCTTCCTTCCATTTTCATCCCTTCGATGATGTTTTGGTTAGCTTATTCACACGCATTTTATGACATTTATCTGTATGGTATATGTTTGACCACGGCCTCTCATCACCTTGGTAAATTAAAGAATGACTGACCTCTTAGAGATCCTATCACATTCAACATCCAACAAACTTGTTGCGAAGAATTTTTGGACATATTTGTGGACACTAGCCAATGCCGTCATCACAATCACTTCCACCTCCTTCCATCAAGTCATCTGTGGTTCTTAACCCCTTGTCAAACAAGAGAGTTGAAATAAGTTTTCAGAAATCAAAAGCTAAAAGCTACAAAGCAAAAGGAAATTGATATATTACTCTCTCTTGGGGTATTTCCAATAATCTCTATCAGGGCTATGGATGCTTAACTGGCAGTAGAGAAATGTTACGATTAGAATCAAACACATCTCCGTTGGTGCTATGGATGCCTAGTTGGCGTGAGAGCAATGTACGGCTATTCTTTCACCTTCATGTACAAAATCACCTTTCAAAATCAATTATCCCTACACTTTAGCTAGGGTGTCTTCACTTGTTGTCTATTAAATCTTCCCTTCAAGAGGTAATTAAACTCCACATGCACACACTAGTTCTCTATGAGTAGGTAGGATTAGTATGTTACCAAGTGTCTCATTTTGGACCTTGTTCAAAATCTTACTCTAGTCCATATCTTGCCTCACGATTTGTGCCATTGGCTAATCACTTCTTCATCGCAAGGCTTCTAAGTTGCATTCATATCATTGACATTGTTCTTCTACTTTGTTGAGAACATCAATGTGTATAAGATTACCTTTTTCCATGTTTTCGAACACCTTTGTCCCCTTTCACAAAAATAATCTTATCCTTCCTTTCTATCATGTGCTTTTAGGCCAACTTACGCTGTGGGCATGCTTGCTTCTTCCCAACACTTCATTGGTTTATGTTCACCATCATGTTGAACCTATCCATAATGGCCTTAGGTCCCACTTCTATCTGTGAAGAGTTTTCCTTTGAATATTCGCACCTAATCGTTGGGGCATTTTTGCATCTTCACCTTTAAGTACGCACGTGGCCTTATGTCATTGTACATCCCATCTATCGCTAGGGCATCCACACTTACTTGTCTTCTTGTACATAGTTTCATAAAACTTTCAAAATAAACGAAAACATTCAAATATGTTAGAAAATCATCAAAAACATTCAAATATGTTTTAGAAAACTTCTAAAAATTTAAAATCATCCTATAAAACATCGCTCTTTGGTTCTCACTTGTTCACATGTGCGACTTGCGGATCATCTTGATCTACCTCCATCAACAAAAGCTAGGCATCTTACTTTGTCCCTACTACGGGGCACAACGAGTTTCTGGCACTTGTTTCATAGTGCACATTACTTTTCCATCAGACCTAATCTGTCCTCTATTATTCACCTCGCATGTATCCTTTCTTGGGAACCATCATCAACCCTTGTCGTTAATTTACATAGGTCGTAATTTGAAGCTCAATAATAAAAACATTATATTATGTTTCTCTATTAGTTTAGTTTGTTTACTTTCTTGTATTGCATTACATTTTGTATGTTGCATGGAGTTAGGCATCTTTCACTTTCTCGTATTGCATTGAATTTTGTATGTTGCATGGAGTTAGTATTTTCAGCAATGGATAATCATTCATAGTATGGCTTTTCATGTCGTTCTACCTTTTTCGTATGATTATATTTTTCATAAGGACCAATGACATAACTCTTATGGTAATATGATGACACAAAAATTTTCCAATACTGAGAGTGGCTAGAGGCTGAGCTCTTCTCTCCCCTCCTCCATATTCCTTCTACATCACTTTCCTCTCACCCCTATTCTTCCATCTTACTAGGGAATCTTGCCTCTTCCCATTCTTCTATCAATCTCTCACCTTTTCGATTGTCGATCGTCTTCTTTCATCACCCCATCGACACTCGAGGGGGAATCTCTCACTTCTACTAATTTTTCTTCTACCTCTTCAAAATTTCACCTGTTTACTATCTTTGAAGTGGCGTCACTTACGCCAGCCCAAAGAGGGGGAAATGTAGATACCTATAATTACACCCAAGCAATTTAAATACTTAAATTACGTTAATTATCCTCTTTCTTGCAAATCGATGACATATCATCAAAAGCACTCATTTTCCCTCATATCATCATTAATTAATTACATTAAGCTAATTAATTAAGTCACCTATCCAGCTAACAACCTAATTAACAACCTTCTGTTAATTATTTACCCCTTCTCTCTACATTAATTAATTATTATTGATTAATTAGTCTTCCCCTTCATTTAACTAATAAATCAACATTTAATTGATTTAATCCTTCGTAATGGTCTAAATCGTACTAATATTCCTCTAATTGGCTTCTATAAGCTTACATCTACCTATTAGTCAATCACCTTTAATTAATTAAAACACCCCCAACTCCCATGACTTGCTAAGCATAAATTAAACCCTTCTAAAGTAAGGTTACATTTAATACAAAGCATCCTTATCCATCCTAATCATGTTTTACCTTTATCCCACATGCAAAGGGATGAAGTGCTTCCTTTATCCATTGGGCTATATAAGGAACCATCCTTCTACCTTTATACTCACACCTAAATCTCTCAAGAGACAAAAGTAAGCACATAGTTTCATACTAGTAGCCTTTTGTCATTCTTGAGATCCCCATCCTCCATTCTCGAAGAGCTAAGCCTCACATCCAAGCATCCATTGATGGATCAAAGAAAACAAATATAATTTGATTGCCATTGGACTACTTAGGTCTATTTTAATGTTAAATTAGGCAATTAAGAGGAATAGAGTTCATTAATTTACATTGTGTTTTGATCAATTTCAAAGTTATTAATGTTAAGGGTAGGAATTGCTAATTTCTTCATCATGATGGTGTGATTTCTCATGTTTAGCTAGTTTAGGAGCTATTTCTAGGTGGTAGTTTTCTTGCTAAAATTGTAGAAACACTTTTGCACACGTCCTTGACAAAATCTTCGCATATTAAAACTTGAGCTACATGAAATTTCACTTTATGTATAGCAAAAATACTCTTGAAAATAACACTCGACAAAAATGTTCCATCTCCATTCACTAGTTTTGGACATGTCTTTCACGCCTTACTAAAATACTCACACTTCACATATTTCTTTTTCATAAAATCAAATCAGTTGTCCGAGATCTCAACTCAATCGACAATAGATACTTTCTACCGAAAGTATATACTACCGTTGTTAATATTCCACTTCTATACAATAAGAAAAATGAATAACTATAAAGGAACGCAACCCACTTCATATGTCTACTTCACTTCACCATAGATTTTAATGAAATATAATGCTTTATGATCCTTGCATAGTTCTAGTTTTTTTAATAGTAAATAAAATATCTCTTTTATTTATTTATTTTTCTGTTATGTAGAATTCTCGATCATAAAAATAATAATTATATTCTTTGTACCATTTAGATTCTCGCTTAAAATGTATATGTGGGTTTGTTCTTGCGTAAACATTGGGTTTACCCATTGTTACCCTTGCATCGTAATCGCTTGAACTATATAATGAAAGTTTGAAAACACTACCAATAGTTGTGCACTTAGTTGCTTATTTTAACTACTAGATATTTTATTTTGTTTCTTATTTTCATTTAAATTCCCTTTTATCATTGTACATTGTATCTTTATTTTATACGAGATATCTAGCTAGTGTTCATTGTAATATTCTTATAAAAATTGTCTAAATTATGGAAGATTCACACTCCCAACGTACTCCTTGGTGAGGACTAATAAAATATAACAAACTTATTTTCATAATCCATCTTTACATATAATTTATGAGAAATTTATTAGGAATTTGGAAATATCATGGCATCATTGTGAGTGATGTTAAAAAGGATGGTTTTACATGGAATGAGGTTCTTTGAACGGCATTTCGGGCCTTAAAGTAAGATATGCATAGTACACCTATCTTAGCCATGCCAGATTTTATGAAGAATTTCTTCATCGAAAGTGATGGCTATGAAAATGGCCTTGTTGTTGTTATCCTCCAATAAGTTTTCCCTCTTTCCTTAACTATAAAATATGTCTTATGAAGGAATTTTGTCTTGTCTACATATGAGAAAGAAATGATGGTAATTTTACGTGTAGTACAAAAGTGGCGGCCATACCTTATAGGGAGGAATTTCTACATAAACACGAGACCATCATATTCGAACTACTTCTGGAAAAATGGGTCTCATCTCTTACTCAAGAAAAGTTCACGCGGGTCTCCAAATTTTTGGGATATGAGTATGAGATCACCTATAAGAAAGGAAAGGATAATGTGGTGGCACATTCCCTCTTTCCCACTTCCAAAAATGAAGTATCTGTTTTACGTAGTATTTGTTCCCATTCTAGAATGCCTAAAATAACTCCAGAAGAATGATAAAAGTAATCACCATGCAATGCCCGATCCAAAAATTTACTTATGATACTAAGTTATCACCACATTACTCTTGGGATAAAACCTATTATTTTTATAAAGGTTTTTGTGTATTACCACCTAAAATCAAACATCACCATGTTATTCCTCTCGAAATTCATGCTTCATCGTCTATTGCTCATTCAAAATTCTTGTAAACCTATGAGAGGGTTTTTAGGAATCTTGTTTGGTAGGGAATAAAGGCAAACATCAATATATTTCTGGTTGAATGTGATATATTTAAATCAAACAAAGGTGAAACAACGTCGATTATTCTGACCATTGTTGATTCCAACTAGTATCTGGACCAATATTTCCATGGACTTCATTAAATGAATCCCTAAATCGGTGGAAACTTAGCCCGCCTAAGTAGTGGTGGACCTCATCTCCAAATATGCACATTTCTATGTCATAGCCCACCCATACATTACCTTAATATCGACCCAAAATTTCATGGGCCAAATTTTCCACCTACATGGCATCCCAACTTCAATTGTATCAGACCATAATGTCATTTTCACAAGCCATTTCTACACAAACTTATTTCATATGACAGTACCCAATTGTGAATGAGCTCTTGATACCAATTGCTAATAGATGCTCAAACTAAGGTTGTTAACTATCGTTTGGAAACATTCATTTGATATTTTACCTTACAAAGACCAACAATAGTGGATCAAGTAGCTATCATTTGGTTGAATGGTCGTACTGACACATCATATCATACATAAAAAAATGACTAGTTATGAATCATTCAATGTTTAACCTCCACCACCTCTCTTCACTTATACTCCCTTTAATTGCCCGATTTTGAAATTCGACACCGCCCCTAGCCAATGGGGCCAAATTATCTATACCATTTAGAAAAAAACTCCATTTGTGCAGAAAATTCTATCAACGAAAACAAGATTAGCACCTCTTGGAGTGTAGCTTCTAACCATGAGATATGGATTTTCTATATTTATAACAATATAAGAAGTCTTCCATGAAACTCAAAGGGAATTATAATGTTTCCTCTAAGTTTTATGGACACTAAAAATTGATCTACAATATTTTTCTAGCTTCTTACAAGCTTAAGATTCCAACTAGATCATGAGTTCATCTTTTATTTCATGTCTAATGTTTGAAGAAAGTTTATGGACATTGTAGACAAAAAAATATATGTAATTTGGTACATTTCTAGGTCCTAAAAGCATCCTAGGATTTAAATGATTCCTAAGCAAAAAAACTAGTAATTGACAACTCCCTTTGGCCTTATGCTTGGTCTTTTGTAATTCTATTATCTTTATACATCTTGCACTCTTATCGGCATTTGAATATCTTTTTTTCTATGGCTTTAGACACTAGTGCCCAGATTAAGATAATGGCGCTAGACACTCCTATTCTTCCGGGACCTCCTCTCCCTCTCTACCTTTTTCTTATCCTACGGATATCTTTTGCTTCTTGATTACTTTTTACTACTTTGTATACGTATTCCAGTTGTTAATTATGAAATTCAAACCAGGGAATCATAAAAATACAAGGTTATGCTTTCAAAATAAGTGATCAAGCACTAAGCATTACAAACTATCACCTAAGCTTGCATCTAAAGGAACACTAGCATCAAAATCATACATCTAAGCAACTTATTCAAGGGACAAAGGTTGGATTCTTCTACATACACAACATAGGAGTGGAAGTCTATTGTATTTCATCACACACATTCTATATATAATCTACATTCGGATCTATCCTAGTATATTGGTGCAGCGTTAAAACATATAAGTGTGTTGTACTTTGTGGTCAATTTTTTAAAAATATGAATAGTAAATAAATCTTCAAAATAGTTTTAAAACTTAAAACATTCAAGTAAATAATGAATTCCATACACCATGGTATATTTAAGCTCTTAAAAATACATGTTTAGTATTTTTATATGTGTTTGGTAAAGTTTTGGTTGTTAGGCATATTTTTTTAAAGGTATAAAAAATGTAAAATAAGTGGGACACGGTTATATGCCTTGACACACTACAACTTGCAAAAAAGAGCATTCCTAGGGCATCATTACACACACTCTCACACAGAACTATATATAGTCGAGAGATGTGGTGCGGCGCCTAGTCATAAGTTCACTCTTCGGGTGACCGTCAAGTTTAGACTGACTCCCCATTTTGCATTTTTCTTTTTAGGTTTGATGTGTTTTGTGGGTATGCGCAGTAAACTTCTTTCTTGTAGCTAACATGTACATTCGTAGATTAGACATCAAATCCAGAGTGACAGACAAAAAAATTACAGTGGACATCATCTACCTTTGAAATAAAAAGGTCTGCAGATCTACCTAGACACGGGCACCGGAGATGCACACACGAGTGTCGGCGCTCATGTCATCTTCCGGAAGTTTTTTCCTTTGCGGTCTCAGAGTCTAGAACCTCCAAAAATATTTTACAACACTCTATCCAGTCTATTTCATTTATTCACCTTCTTAGATAACTTCAAGAATTCTAAGAAATCAGCTAAGTCTCTCTATCTACATCTCTTACTCGGGGTTTCACATTTATATGCTTATTTTCTCGTGTCTTCAATGTATATTAGCATTTGTACATCATTTATTACAATAGTTACTCTATAATTAGATTTTATTTCTATTTATATTAAATCCTTTTTTGAACCCTATCACTCGAACCCCATGTTGTTTTCTAGGATCTCTTTTCTTCTTCTCCCATGGCATTTGAGACTTATGAACCCTTTACCAATGAAGATATTCATAACCTCCAGGGCACATATTTTTAAACATCCTCAAGATTTAGATCTCTTTTTTACACTTCTCATGAAGAAGTCATGTTATCACCGAATCACAGCACCCCTGTGCATGTATTTGAACTCACAGTGTGATTGGATAACATGGGTACTATCTCCAAGTTGTGGGACTTGCTACTTGAGATAGACCTCCGAGAGAAAGTGGTTCTTGCTCCTAAACTACCTGCCACAATCTACTCTAATGCAGGATAAGCTAACTGTTCTAATCTAAATTTCCAAGGGACCAGGGAAAGAGAATACATAAAATGAAAGCCTACACTAAAGCGGTGATACACCAGAAAAGGAGGATGGGAGAGTAGTCTCCAAATGTGTGAAATACAGAGGCAAAGTGCACACTAGAAGAGGTGATGACAGTTCTCCATAATCTAGCAAAATGCATTCACAGTAATATTTCAAGCACACACAATGATAATGAATTCCTGCAAGAACATAATAATAGACACAATATTCTTGTAGAAAGATAAAAGGGGCAAGAAGAATGCAAGAAAACACAGCAGGGGAAGATACATCCACAAACTTGTATTTTATTGCTTCCTGGTATGCACAGTTCAGTCTATTACAAGATAAGGGCCTGGATCACCATGCAAGGAGTCCACTACAAGGGCTGTAACACTGCGGCTTCACAAAGAAATTTTGACAGAGCTTTGTTACCCAAAAACTCTCCCCTTTACAATGAGCCCAACACTCCAATTTATAGAAAAATGAGAAGGAAAAGAGAAGGGAAAAATGGAAATCCCGAAATCTGTCCTTCAACCACCTGTAAGAGGCATTAAATTGAGTGGAATGGGTATACATTACTTGCAAAAGGCTCCCCATACTGTCCCATGTGCTGCAGCAGAGAAGGAATGATGACCATGCCTCTTAATTGCACTCCCAGCTACCAAATAAAACACTGTTCTGAACCCGGCCACGTTTTCTTAAAAATCTCGATCAATTTCTGATCAAATCTGGAATTTCTTGATTGTTGTGCGTCGGGCTCGGAACCACGATTCCAACGGTACCAATTTTGTGCGATTTCGTTGAGAAATGCAAAAGTTATGGCCTTCTGAGTGCGGGCAGCTGTTTTGGGCCTGGCAGGCGTTTTCTGTCATTTGACGGGAAAGAGCATCTACTGACTGGAGCCGAACACATTTCCTTTATTTAAATATATCTATCCTCATTAAAATTAAGAAATCCAATTTTATCAAAATCGGAGCTCGGAGTCAAAAGTTATGGCCGTTTGAAGTTTCCGGACCAAACGTTGACTTTTCCTCCTGCGACACGTGTCATGATCTGATTGGTCCTCGGCTCCTTCGGCTCCGTTTGTCCCGGATGTCCCATTTGATTAGTGCTGTCTTGGTGATTTCGCCGATCCGGCCGGTTCGGGCCCATTTGTCCCAGTCGTCCCAAATGCCTCTTTGATCGCTTTGTGCTCATTTCGCGGAGTTCGGCGGTTCGGATCTTTGTCCCAAAGCGTCCCGAGCAACACTTAGCCAATTTTCTTCCTCTTTCGGCCGGATCGGATTTCGCGCCCGCCGCGTACTTTTGTCCCATTTGTCCCTCTGCGCTTTGATTGTTTTGCTTGATTCGGCCGAACCGGCCGGTTCGCGCCTTTCTATCCCACACGTCCCGAACGCGACCTTGAGCAGGACTTAGCCAATTTTCACGATTTTTCCTGGATCGACCTATTTGCCTTCTTGAACCTTTTTTTCGCATTTTCTCGAACTTACTCTCTTCCTCTTGGACGGGGAGTTAGACAAATATGAGGGGACCCAGAACATGACTTTTGCCACGAATCAATATAATTGCTTGCATGTTATCAAAATTACCTTGGGGTGAATTTTGGATAACTGAAGCCACTAACTTAGATGAACACAACCTATCAATACCCAATAATACTTTTCTTCCTATTGCAACACAACCTCCTAATTCCATCCTCCCACCCACCTCCATTGTGCATGTTTCTATGCCTAATCCTAACAATCATTTCACTCATCCTAGAATTTTCACACACGACAAGTCTCCTCTTCGGCACCAAAGAACTAGCTTCTTTATATCATGATCTACAAATTCAAATCCATCAATTACAGCAAGCTACTTCACATTCCTCTCCATCTCTTGATTCCTCACTTCTCCTTCATATCCATTTTACACCCACCATATCCTCTCATCCACTACCTACTAATTTAATTGCACCCAAATTTCCTACCTTTAACAACCATGGAAACCCTAAGGAGCATCTTCAATATTTTCATGTGGCATGTCTTGACTATGCAAATGATCTTACATTACTAGATAAATTATTTCCTAGAATCTTGCAAGATTACACTATGTGTTGGTTCTATGATCTACCTGTTCACTTAATAACCTATTTTACACACTTAGCCGATTTTTTCCTTGCACACTTTTCTATGAATATCCACACAAAGATCTCTTATGCATAACTTTCTCAACTTAAAGAAGGATCTAATATGCGTCTAACAGGACTATGTTTCTTGTTATAACAACAACCTTACTAAGATGACTAATGTACTAAGCTAACTAAAAATTACAAGACCTCTTTATTCAAAGTCTCCTACCTCCATTTCAAGATAGTGGTATTTTTGATACCTCTCCATATTTTGATCAATTATTCCATACACTTAAATTACATGAAGGAAAATTATTATCTATGGTCAAATTAAAATAATCGATACTTCTTCATCTTCTAGTCGGTTAAACAATAAAAATATACTTTTAAATCATCTCCTAAGCCTACTAAATTTATAGAAACTATTAACATTGTTTCTACACCTAACAAGCTTCAATTTAAACCCACGCGACATAGTTTTACTAATTTACCTTGTGCACCTTGGCTTCACATTACCACAACTTATTAAAATAAATATTATTACTCTTCATCCACCGCTTAATATTGATCCTTCTCCCCACCCATGGTCACAACTCTAAAGAAAATGCATGATTTGTGTACTACCAATGCATTAGGAATCACGTTGATCGTTTCTTTAAGTTTAAAAATCTAATTCAAAATCTTATTGATGACAATAAAATTGAGATCCCCGAGCCATATCAAGTCCAACCATCAATGATAATCAAAAATAAAAAATATTTAATGACTCTCTACCAAAGCATGACAAACAAGCTACTTATTCTTATGCGAATCATACATATCATGTTGTGCCTCTTTCTTCATAGGGGCCTCTTGACTTTCTGTTTGGTTCTTCTAATGTGTCATGACCTTTTATCATGTTCTCAAATAATGATGATCACCCTACATTTACTTCTAATTCATTGCATATTTAGGCCTCTATTGTAACTTATACGGTCAACAATATTATGGTCTACCCATCGAATGTTACTAAAGCATACTCTGTTGCACTTTTTTAGCTATCAAATGTTCAACATCTCTAATCACATTTAAACTTGAAATTCTTATGGTCATCTTGTACTTCCTATCGCATTTGGGTCTCTTATTGTCTTTACACCCTTCTTGGTTACCATTGAAATCATTGGTTGTGAAAACCTCTTAGGTCTCCCTTAGCTCCATGTTGCTCAAGCCATTCCCTATATGCATCACTTATGTCTCAAGTTCATCCATACAAAATAACTTGTAACTATCAAAGGTATTCTACTAGGCACACCATTTCCTCATCCCTCTCTTTTTGATATCTATTCAAGTAGTCATGACATCGAGGTCTCCTACTGATTTTCAAGTCTAAAGCTACCTTTTCCCCTAGCACTCTTATTCACATAAGGATTACATCACCACCTTGTCATCCTGAATGGTCTAGTAGCCCACCTCATTGGCCTAATTCCCCTACTTGGGCAGCCCATTGTCATTAGAATTATCCATATTTTCACCACATCAACTCATTATTACACCTCATCACCCTATTTCCCCCACTCGGATAACCCCTTCCTATAGGTGTTCTCCACCTTGTTCACCACATCGGTCTCCTTCATGTGCACATAGTTACTCTCTCCCCACAAACACCTTTAGATCATGGTCACATGCCTTTGTCTCCTCAAATATAGGGTGGAGTTCCTTTTCCCTTTGCTATCATTGAATAGTTTTCTATCACTTAAATAACTTGGGGGCATTGAAATTTCTCCACCCTTCCAGCATTATCAATTTTCCTCTACTCTATAATACTATATTTCACACTTCGTATTGTATGATTAATATTTCATAATCACTCCTACATCTTTGGTACACACATTGTACTATCACTACCCGACGATGCACTCTAGTGCTATGTTTCACACTTGACTATTGACGACACACTTAATATATGAACCTCACATCATACACACTTCACACTCTGTGCTTCATGATATATCTTTATAGCTTATATTCTAACACAACACACTCAATACCGAATGATGCACCTTAGTGCTACAATTCACTCTTGACTATTAAGGAAAACTTCTCTTATGAACTTCACATTATCTACAAAATTCATGATTTGTTCTTCACGATATATATTTTTAGCATCAATTCTCATGTGCCATATGCATTACCTAATGAAACACTCTTGTGTTATTTTTACACTTGAATATTTAGGGAAACTTCAGTAATAAACCTCAAATCATACACATTTCATGGTCAGCACTTCACGATATATCTTTCTAACATCTACTCTTATTAAACGCACTAATTTTAGGATGACACACTCTTATTCTCCGTGGTTCATTATTGATTGTTGAGGAAGAATTTCTTAATTTACCTCATCTCATACATATCCAATGGGGAAACTCTACTACTACCATCCTCACACATTGTATATCACCACCATCGACTCATAAAATATTATCATATCTTTGTTACATTTATTCTTTCTAGTTTATACTACTTACATCTTTCACTTTTCTTACTATTCTAGATGAATATTTAGTATGTCATTATCTTTATCATATAAACATGATTGTTAACTTGGTTTCTGAAAGTTAATACATATCTCTCGACATCTCTTATGTGATGTTTGATGCTAGACATCGAATTCCTTGCTAGTCCCACCAAGGCTCTGGGGCATCTACCTTGACTATTCTTACACACTACAAATTTTATTGTTGGATCCTTTACTACTTATTCTTTCTAGAACTTTATTTTTATTATGTTTTAACACTTTGACATACTATTTTCTTTCTCGACATGCTAACGAGTGCTTCATGTGAGGCATTTTCCTTGTAAGACTATATACAACCAAGGTTATCGATACATTTTCCTTTGTATTTTTGCTACTCGTATATTATTGTTTAGGGGCTCTGCCATATGTCTTGTGTGATCATTATATGCTTTTATCTATTTGGGCCTTGATTATCTTGTGACATTCGAGTGATGTACCATGCATGAAACCTACTTTTTGAGGTCTATATTTTCTTTCTAGTTGTTTGTTACATTGTCTTATATCACATGTTATCTTTTATACTAACACATATTACTAGCCTTTCTTATTTTCATGTGTCTTAGTTTACTACCATGAACATATCCTACCCCCTAAAAAAACTCCTTTAGATATACATAATAGATAAGGGTCTTCTCCTTTGGACCACATTCTCCTACATTCATCGAACACACCCCAAGTGATGTTGTCATCTATTGGGTGAAAAAATCACACCTATATCAGTTCAGAGATAAAGTACATAGTCAACAAAATACATAATCAACATAGGAATATAATCATAAAATGGTTCAAAATAAGACTTGAACCTCACACAGAGAGTAGACACTAGAGCCTAGTAGGAGACTATAGCACCTAGTGCTTGTGTCACGTAGGCACAATTTTATTAGCGGTAGAAACAATCAATTTTTCATATCAGCACAATCTCCAAAAAAATTCATAATAATTCTACAATAGCAAGTACTTGCCTATATGTATAGAATGTAGGTTATCATTAAATTTTAGTTACATTCAGAATATTCGTGACTAATCAAAACAAATCAAGATGCACCATCCATAGTGTTGCTTAGTCGGGAAGCATCAAGGAAGGAGAGAAAAGCTATACCTCTCTCCCCAACACTCTTCTGTTGGTGGGAAATCACCTTAAAAACTCACTCTTGGTATGAGATCGCCTAAAAAACTCACTCTCAGCGTGAGATCAGACAAAAAAATGTTCTTTGCATTAGATCACCAAATAATCTCCCCATTTGCAACAAGTTTAGTAACATCTCCTAGTAAGTAGTGACAATTCTCTATGTCTTACACTCTTATACCTCAGGTACACACTTTCCTTTCACATATTTTAACACTTTTACTTACTTATACACATGTTACTTTGGTTTCTCATATAGGGAATTTTGACTACTTTTTCACTCTTTATTTGTAGGTACGTCCTTAATACACAACAAGGAACAACTCACATCATTAAACACATCATGCTACTATACACATACTTAACCCCTAGGTTCCACTTTCCTTTCCTAGCCTCAATGCTTCACTTTTCAATCACTTCACACTTCACTTATCCAATCACCACACTATCGGATACACTCTTCTCTATAGGATCATAATTAAGCATCTTCTATTTACTTTATGTTATCGATGATTCACTCAAAAACATAAAGTGGGAAAAATTTAGACAAAGAATCTATGCATTTAGGTACATTTTTAGATCTTAAAAGCATGCTACCATTTACATGATTCCTAAGAAATAAAAATATTAATTGACAACTCCCTTTGGCCTTTTTCTTTATCTTCTACACTTTTATTTACTTTATAGATCTTGCACTCTTTCCAACATTTGACTTCATTATTTTTCCATGCCCTTGGACAATAGATCCTAGTTGCGACACTTTGAAACTAGGTGACCCTGTCCTCCTATTTGTTCATGTCCCTCTCTACGTTTATCCTATCCTTTTGCAACTCTTTCACTTCTTGATTACTTTTCACTACTTTGTGTCACCTTTCGGTTGTCAATTATGAAATTCAAATAAGGTAATCATGTAAATACAAAGTTTTGCTTTCATAATAAGTTACCATGCACCGAGCATTACATATTATCACCTTAGATTGCATTCAAATCCAACATAGAATCAAAATCATCCATTTATAAACTCATTTAATGGATAAGGGTTGCATTCTTATGCATACAAACCTGCAGGAGGGGAAGTCTTTTCTATTTCTATCTTATTTAGTTTCAAAGTCTAGAACTTATAGCGAGCATTTATGACACTCTGAATCCTAGTCTATTTTAGATATTCACCTACCCATATCACTTCCATATTGCTCGAAAATAGCCTAAGTATCTTTATCTTCCTCTCTTGTTTAGGGTTTCACATTTAAATGTTTTTAATTGTATATTCACGGTTTATTATCATTTTTACATAATTTATTACACTAGTTACTATGCAATTAGATTTAATTTCAAGTAATATTAAATAAGACATCAAATCAATGAACACATAGTACTACGTGAGGCTTGTAATAAAGGATCCATCCTTATTTTACTCGTACACATTTTCGATAGGTATTCCAACAATATTTTTAACCATTATATCATATATTTCTTGATCTAATGGCATGGCATGCAACTAGGAGGTACAACTTTGGAGGGTATTCTACATATTTAACAAATATGCACACATTTGTTGCTTTGAGGATAAGTATTTTGTAAGGGGGAGGTTATGGCTTTTCTTCTGCTACGCTTCTTTTAAAATTATTATGGTAAAATATTCTATGGACACATATGCTTTGTAAGATGTTCATTTAGATATAAATAATAATCCCACATGTATGGGTAGTTTTCATTGCTAGAATAGAACTAGTGTATAAAGACAATGTTAAGACATAACAAATGGATGGAAAAATATTATTATATTGAACTTTCACAAAGAAGATTTCCACCTTCAAGTGTCAAGTGATCTTATGATGTGATTATAGTATTTGTGTTTAAAAACTAAACTATACCATATTTTTTTGTTCGGATTTTAATATGTCATAAGAGGATCATTAAATCCTCATTTAAAAATTAATATTTCACATTAAAACTAATGGTATTACACTACTCATGAATCAATCCTTTTTCCAATTACTATTAAATTGATTTCTATACATGTACTCCATCTTTTTCCATCAATCTATAAGAATGTATTTTGGAAGAATAGATCTTGTAATAAATAACATTTGAGAAATTATGTTCCTCATTCACTGTAGATCATAAGATAAAATACCCAAAAAAATCACCAATCAAGTCATTTACCACATGTAGAAGTATAATCCATGTCAAAATGTTGTATGGATTTTTGTATAATCCAAATGTGTGTGTGTGTGTGTGTGTGTGTGTGTGTGTGTGTGTGTGTGTGTGTGTGTGTGTGTGTGTGTACACACACAAGTAAACATAAAGTTACATAAAGTTGTATAATCCAAATGTGTGTCACTCATAATCACTTTCCTAACATAATTGTAAACATAGGATTTCTTCCCACTTCTTCACATGTCTCCTTATACATATTCAAAGTGTTTCTTTCCATATTTTCCTACCAAATTCTACATCTATCAATGACCGTTGTATGTCTCCTTGTTTTCAAATATCGAAGGACATATAAAAGTAATAGTATAACCATACATAGGGATTATGTAACAAAAGACCTCATCCTTATATTGAAAACCTTATAACAGTTATAATAAATAAGATTAGAACTTTCTAATCTACGAATTTGATGACCTTTCAGCAACTAGGAAACCCTATATGAATTTCATGAGTGATAATATTTAATTTCAATTTATCCACCATTTCTTGCAAAATAACATTATCAATAATTTATTTGTATATGATGAGATTACAACATTTGACTTCTTTCTTTCAAATGTGTCTCGATTTAATTTAATTTGAATTAAATCTAAATATTGTAGAATCATCGATGTATAAATGTTGCGATATAATAATGTCATAAGAAAACTAAGATTTAAAATATGAACGAGAAGAAGGTAGATAAGATATGAAGACTTATTTGATTTTTGTGAAATCGGCATTGATCTAGGAAGAGAGAAAGTGATGAACAAACTTGGAAGAGTGTTGTTACAACTCATCGTAAATTCTGAAATGCAACGATGAGGTTGGAAAGGGGTACCTAGGATAGGTCAAGGGTTCTGGCACCGGAGACCTCTTTTGGGCATTGGTGATTACATAGGAGGAAAAGATCTACTTTCTAGTGTGTCATAAGGTCTTTATTGTTGTTCATGTATCATTTCCTATAGTCTCTCCTTGATTGTCGAGGTACTTGTAACTTTGCAAAAGAAGAGCACATGTAGAAGCACATGGACCACATCAAACATAAAAATGAAAGTGTCAAATGGGGAGTCGAAATTACCTCGGAATTCACCCCAAGAGTGAACTTACAACCAAGTGTTGCACTACATTTCGGGATCCATATATTAATTATGAGTGTGTATAGAAATTGTTCCCTGGAATGCCCTTTTGCAAGTTTCACTTGATAGTGTGTTGTAGCTAGAATGTAGCAATGTACTATGGATTAGAATGAAATCCCCTTCCTATGTTGTGTATGCCAAGTTGCAAACCTTGTCCCAAGAATGGATGCTAGATGGATGCCTTAGAGTGTTGTAGGTGCCTTTTGGATGAAAACTTAGCGAGATAATAGTAATGTTTAGTGCATGGTCCTTTATTTTGAACACATAACTATGTATTTATGGTATTACGTTATTTGAATTTCATAATTAACAACTTGAATGCCAACCCATAAGTTAATAATGTTCCCAAACAATATAACAGACCCGAAAAGAGTGAGTAGGGTTGAAATGGGTGCTTGAGTATGAAGCCATAAAATATAAATTATTAAAATTCTAACTAATTTTTACATTGTGTAAGACAAAATATAAAAATAAGAGACAAAGAGAAGATACCAAAAATAGTTGTCAATCACTAGGTTTCTTGCTTAGCAATCATGTAAATTCTAGAATGCTTTTAGGACCTAGAAATGTACCCAAGTGTGTGATTTTTTGTCTACATTTTTCCCCAGTTTATGTTGTTGAGTGAATAATAGATAACATAAATTATATAAGAGATGTTTACATTATGATCCTATAGAGCGCACAATGAATAACTAGACGGGTGGATGATTGAACCGTGCAATAATGCAAGTTAAAGTGTGGAGGCTAGTAAATGAAACTAACCCTAGGTGTTAAGTGTATACATTGCATATACCTATTATTGTGCTTTAATTTTGTTGTAGGATTCTTCTTCTTGTGTTTTAAGGATGGACCTATAAAAGAAGATTGAAAGAGTAGTCAAAGTCTTGTATATGAAAAAATGATAAAAGTGTGCATAAGTATGCAAAAGTATGTAAAAGTTAGTAAAAGTAGTAGTAATGTAAAGTGTGCACCTAATGTTAAAGAGTTTGAAAGATAGAAAAGATTCTTGAAATTATATGAAGAGAAATTATTTTGGGCAATCTCACTCCATGTGCAAGTTTTTTCGGCAATCTCACACCAAAGAGAAAGTGTTGGGGAGAAATGTATAATTTTACTATCCTTCCATGACTCTACCTAATAAGCACCATTGCAGATGGTACATACTTGATTATCTTTTGGTTTCTGAATTATTTCTAAATGTCTTGATTGTTTTGATTGATATTAATTATAGGAGAGTATATGCATGTTGTAAATGAAGGCATGTGGTTGAATCGTGAAACTTATCTCAAGGCTACTTTTTGTGAGATGTGTTGATCTAAGAAAATGACCGTATGTGCCCACAGGATATTAGCACCCACGGAAGGACATAATATACTAAGAGATCTTGTCTAATTTTTGTTGTTGGTGTTAGTGTTGTGCTGAGGACCCAAGTCATATTCTTGGTCGTTTTGTGATTGTGTTCACATTTTTTTCCTATATTGTTCTCATATTAACTATAGCTCTAAGTTGTTTTAGGGTTTATTTGTTCATACAATGTATTCCCCCTCAATTGGGGTGCATGCAATGAATGTAGGAGTGTTCTTCCCAAAAGAGAGGACTCGATGCTAATACCTACACGGGGTAGGGGATGTGCATGGTAGAAACCAAGGCACATGAAAAAAAAGTGGCTAGTAACATGTGTTAGTAGAATGAGTAATAAATATGTAAAGAATACCATGTAACAACCATGTGTACAAAAAAATTGAATGCCAAAATTGGGTTTCAAACATGGGACATCAATCACAATGTCACAGGACAATTAGGGCCAAAATAGCCAAAAGCATACAAACAGTGATGAAACAAGACATAGTGCATAGCGTGCAAAAAAAGGCATATAATAGAAAAGAATGGAAAGAAACATGTATTAGACAACCATGGTGGCATATATTCTTACAAGGAAAATAATTCACATGAAGCACCCATTAGCATGTTAGAAAGATAAAATGTATGTCAAAGCATGTATATAGAAGTAAAAATAAAGTGACAATAATGATATCTAATAGTAGAACTAGTGTATTATGTGATAGCGGTGAAAGTAGATGCCCCCGATAGCCTTGGCGGGAATGGTAAATGGTACAATGCTAAGCATCATTGTAATGTATAAGGACTTGTAAGAGATTTTCATTCACCGCAAAATACCAAATTAATGTGCATGTGTATATATAGGAAGATAATGACATACTAAGAATCCATATAGCATGGAAAACAAAGTATAACATGTAAATAAAATAAGCTAGAAATAATATATGCAACCAACATATGAAGATGTAATGTATGAGTGTGATCACATGGAATGCAAAGTGTGGAGTTGGTAGGAGTAACGTTCCCCTCAATGAATATTCGTGAGATGAGGTTCATTTATAAGAACCCTCAACAATAAATAATGAACAATAGAAAAAGAGTGTGTGATCTGGTAATGTGTGCAAATATATGCTAGAAATATGTATCATGAAGCATAGAGTGTGAAGTGTGAATGATGTGAGGTTCATTTCATAATCAGACCCTCAAAAGTTGAGTATGAACCATGGAATAAGAGTGCGTCATAGGGTAATAAGTGTGTTGTGTGAATAGTTGTTAGAAATATGTACCATGAAGTACATAGTGTGAAATGTAAAGTGTATTTGAGGTTCATTTTAGAGTTAGACCCTCAGTAGTTAAGTACACTATGGGACTAGAGTGCATCATAGGGTAGTGTCAATACAAGGTGTGTATGAGTATAAATAAAGATAAAATGTGAATCATGGAGCTTGATAGTAGATACTATTGATAATTGATAATTTATTGAGGGTGAAGAAAGTGTGATTCCCCTCAATTATAAGAAGGATAGAAGACTATCCAACAATAGTGAAGGGAAAGTGCCCTCCACCCGATATCTAAGGATATTAATTGGCATATTATGATGATTAAAGAGTTTTGGAGTATTATAGTAGTGTCATGCATGTAAAGGATACTTATGTGGGGAAGGAGGTGGTAATGACCTATGTGAATGGGATTCTTGATTAGGGGAATTAGGCCAATGAGGTTAACTAGTAGAAACATGAGAATAACAACGTCGTGAAGTAGGACATGTGTGAATAGTAGAACTAGGTGTTAAATGTGCCTTAAATTTGAAAGGCCCTAAAGGCCTAGATGATGTAGCTAAGGGTAGGATATTATAAAGACTTGGTTTAGGAAATTGTGTGCATGGTGGAATGCCTTTAATAGTGATAACTTGTTTATTGTTAATGAAATTGAGACACAAATGATTCATAGAGGGAATAGCTTGAGCGACATGGAGTAATGAAATACCTAAGAGTATGTCAAAACCTTTGATTGAAGATTCCACAGCTAATGACACAAGCATGGTAAGGGGCTCCTTTGTAACGGGTATCCTGATGTAGCCAAAAGAATTGGGAAATGGATATGTGATATTAGATATATGGATTTTGATATCCATGAGATGTACAGTAGAACACACGCTGATAGTATCCATTATATACATCATGGTGTTTTTGACAATATACAAACCAATAGAAGGATTAATGTGTAATGAATCATAAGTGAATGTAGCCTGATACTTGTGATTTTAAATTGCAATGGTTGGTGGTGATGTATCAGCAAAAGCGATAAGGAATTCAAGGGTCCTTGATGAAGGAGGGCACATAACATGATATGTATCACTAATAGAAGAATAAGGAGCTTATGTATCTTACTTGGGGAAAGGGTCATTGAATATTTTTAGATTTTTATTATCATTGACTGGCTTAGAAGTAGATGGCTCGTGGAGTTAACCTAAATTATTTTCACTAAAATCGGTAGAGTGATTGGTGCATTGATTATACTCATATTTAGAATTTTCATCATAATTACAGCCATGGGGTGAGATTTAGAGGCAAAGTGGAAGAGTGATTAGATTTATTTCGATGAGTTAAGGAAATAGAAACTGGGGTGCATAGGGTAATTTGATGAAAGTACAGTTTGGAGGTTGTTATTGAATATTTTAAAGAGGAGAGATGACATTAACAAGTTCCTTTTCTTTAATGTGCTTAGGAGATGGCTTGAATGTTGATTTATCATGAAAATTATTAGAAGAAGATGAAGAAGAATCATTATACTCTAATTCTCCCATAGAGAGGAGTTTGAACTCATGTTTTTAAGTGTTTGGAATAATTAATCACACAAATGAGAGGTCTCGAAGATAACACTCTTAAGAAGTGGTGGTAAGAGGATTTGAGAAAATAGTTCTCGAAATTTTAAATCAAGTAATTACATTGGTCATCTTAGAGAGAATGTTCTTGTAACGCAAAACATATTCACCTAGATGCTCATTATATCTTTACTTGATTTGAGTGAGTTGTGCATAAGAGATCTTGGTGCCAATAATGATTGAAAAAAGAGAGTGAAAAACATCATATAGATGCATAAAAAAGTTACCGAATGAATAGGTGGATGATCAAAACAACACATATTGTAATCCTGAATACTCCTAGGACATACCTTATATAGAAATTAATGATCATCTGCATAGTCGAGATATGCCACATGAAAATATCTGAGACTCTCTTGAGGGTAATCATGGCCATTGAAAGTTGGAATATTTGCGGTGATGAAGTTTAGAGGAATTCAATAAGAAGAAATGGTGGGTGTAAAAGGAGTGTGAAGAAGTAAAGAGGAATCTAGATATGGAGAGGTATGCAAAGTATCTTACTGCAATTGATGGATTTGAACTCGTAGGTTGTAAGATAAGGAGTCAAGCTCTTGAGTATGAGAAGAAGAGACTTGCTTTGAGTGTGAGAAATAAGAGGTGGAGTGAAATGGTTTGTAGGAGTTGGAGCAGAGACATGGGAATAATAGAAGTAGGTGAAAGGGTAGAATAGTGAGGTTGTGTTGTAATAGGAGTGGAAGTAATATAAGAGGTTGGAGGTTTAAGCTCATCTATCTTGGTGGAATCCTCATGCAAAGTGATTAAAATAAGATGTAGGACTTGCGAATGTTTAATGAGATGAGCTTAGAGATCACAAAAGGTCTTTAGCAAGAAGGGTGGATAAGTTTCATCCATATTAAAAAGATGATAAAATTCCTAGAATAAAGTTAGGGCTCGAGATATGGGTTCACCAAATAATTTAGATTAATTTCAATTAAATTTAAATATTAGAGATTAAATGATGTATAAATTTTGAAATATAATAATGACACAACAAAACTAAGATTTAAAATATGAAACCGTAAGCAAGAAAATGAGATAAGAAGAATTATCTTATTTCCATGTAACTGGAATTGATCTAGGCATAAAGAAAATGATGAAGTGACTAGGAAGAGCTTCCTTTATCCTCACCATAAATTATGAAATGCGGGGATGAGGTTGGACACGGTGTCACGGGAAAATTCAAGGGTGCCTAGGAATTGGAGATCACTTCTAGGAGTTGGTGACTACATAGGAGCCCAAGAACTACTTTTGTTGTGTTGCAAGGAATGTTGATATTCCTTGTTGATCACCTTATTGCCATTCCTTGATCAAAAATAGTACTTGAACTTGAAAAATAATTGGTCACTTACACAAGCCTGCAAACCACATAAAATATAAAATACGTAAATGCAGAATGGGAGTCGGGATAACACCAAAGGTCACCCCAAGAGTGAACTTAGGACCGAGCATTGCACTACATCTCATAATCCATTTAGTTCTTTTGAGTGTGTGTAGAAATTTTACCCTAGGATTCCCTTGTGTAAGTTGGACTTGATAGAAAGATGTAACTAGAATGTGTGGATGGAATAGAATGAACTTCCCCTTCCTATGTTCTCGTATGTTGAATTGTATCCCTTATCCCTAGAATGGATACTAGATGCATTACTTAGAGTGTTTTAGGTTCATTTTGGATGCAATCTTAGGTGATGATAGAAATTCTTAGTCCTTGGTCCTTGATTTTGAACACATAACTATGTATATATATGATTCCCTTGTTTGAGTTTCATAATTGGCAACCTGGAAGGCTAACCCATAAGTGAAAAACATTGCCAAAAGATACATGATACAAAAATTAGTGAGTAAGGTAGAAAAGGTTCTAGGGGTGCTCAGAGGGGACAAGAGTTCCTGGGCATTGTTGTCCTAGATGTGCACTAGTGTTTAAAGCTATAACGAGATAAATCAATAAAGTTTTAACTAGGTTGTAAGGTGTGTAAGACCAAATAGAAAATAAGAGACAAAGAAAATAGGAAAAGATAGTGTCAATCACTAGTTTCCTTTCTTAGGAATCATGTAAATCTTAGTATTCTTTTAGGACCTATAAATGTACCCAAGTGCATGATTTTGTGTCTACAGGTCCTTTATTTTCTATGTTAGAAAATTATCTTCCTCATATTTTTTCAGAACCAACCTCATAATAATCAATTATTCTCCTATTTTGTATCAATATGTATGATGAAATGATGTCATATTTTCTCCATTTTCTAAGGTTATCTGTAAACTCACATTTATAATGCCTTCAAAGTTTTAATGTGAACACTCAAATGCTCCATTTCTAGATTCTCCACATTTTAAACATGTTATAAAGAATCCACATTTATGGTGTTGACTGTTAATCCAAACTTTATCCCACATTTTTTTACACTACGATCATTATGTGAAGCATTATAATCTCCTTGTACACGTGTCCCTTTAATCCTACCTTTTCCATGACCAAGTGCAAACATACCTATTTGATATATTGTAATTTTCTACTTATGTGCTCTCTTCTCTTATAATTTTAGCAAATCATTATAGGTGTCCTTAAAATTATGTGTTATGATAATCAAAAACTCATCTAGGTGTCATATTTCAAGCCAACACCATTTATTTACCATTGTGAAATATCTCATCTTACATGTGATGTTCGAACCCTAGAAATTTAAGCACATTAAATTTTGTGCCATCATATTTCACTCATTTTTTATCTTCTTGGTTAACTAAAATATGAAATTTATTCTATCTATCTAAGTTAATCTAAGAAAGTAAACAAATATAATAACTAATATGAACTAAAATAGACATGCTAAGTAATTTTATTTCATATATAATGGAATTAAATAAGTGAAATAGGAGGGATAAGATACTAACTTGAAAATGACTTACCTCGCTTAGATTTGGGACTAGATAGGATGATACGTGGACAAAATAAAGTATGATGGTACAACTAGGAAATTATAACACATGAAGATTTAATCGGATGGTGCACCTAGAAGAGAATCGAGCACCTATAAGTTCCGTAGTCTACAAGTATGGGAACTCTTTCCTATAGAATAGGTCATGAATTGGATCTCAGGTGTCGCTTATTCTTCGTAATGTCTCGATATTTGTCATGTGATTGTCGCAATAAATTTGATAGTGTTGTTGAAAATATGTGATGAATAATCTCCTACAAAACCCCACACAAAATCATCGAACCCTAAAAAAGAAAGATGAAAATGAATGGGTCAGACCATCCTCAATTTCCAAATGGATGGACTTACAATCGAGAATTGCACTACATCTCAAATAAGATGTAGTTCTATGTGTTTTTGTGTGTGTGATGATGTGCCTAGGGTGACCTAGTGCCAATGATGCAGAGATGTGTTGAAATATCCGGATAAAAATCAAAATGATGGATGGAATAGAATACGGTTCCCTTTCCTATGCAAGTGTGTGTGATGCAATGATGCCAAAATGCATTCCCTTGCCTTAGTAGATAGCTATCCCTTAGTAGTACATAGTCCTATCCTAAGTATTAGATCTATTCCACCCTTAAGATAGTGTATATGTTGTGTTTATATAGGGATTTATTTCTTTAATTTTGACACTAATGCCCCGATATGCCGACAAGTACCTAGGGAATGAGAGGGAAAATTACCAAGACCGACCTTGAAACTATAAATTAGATACAAGATATTTGGGGAACAAGGTGCCTAAAATAAAGACCTGGGGTGCCCATGGGAACCCAAGTTCTACCCTAGGCACCCTATTCAAAGACTAGAGAAAAAAAATGACCAAGTAAAGACACTTGAAACTCCATAGGAGATGACCACAATTGTGCAAATAATTGATGACTTTACAAAAAAAATGAAAAAAAAAGACCAAATAATTGACGACAGGACAAGGGGATGGGTCATTATTGAATACTTGTCTCGGAAAGATCCATATATAAACTAACACACATAACGGTATAATTATAATGGAAAGTGCATGATTTTTTGACAACATTTGCCCCTACTTTATGTTGGTGATCGAAATCTCAGTAATAGAAAGTAGATAGAGATGCATACCAGAGAGAAATACATTTGTGGTAATAAAGTGTGCCAAAAGAACCATATAGCGTATCAAACCATGGATCAACAAGTTTATCCATGTAACGTAGTGAAAAGTATAATGTTTTGATTAAGTGTACTAAATGAGAGTGATGATTGTAATTTTGGATGATTGATGGTTTGAATCCATATGATGACAATAAGATGGGGTAGGGAGTGATCAATTCTTGACCCAAAAGCATTTACATGAATAATTGACCTAAGGATTTTGGCCTCCTGTGGCCAAAGGAAGAGTTTCGGGAGAAAAGTGTATTATTCTCGAATATCAAACTACATCCTCAACATCTAGCCATTGATGATGGACTCAAATCAAATATTTGACCCATATAAAAGTGGTACAGAAAGGAAATCTCTCTCACAGTCCACAAGTGTCACCGTAATGTGATGGTTTCCAACTTAGGTGATCGGAAGAAAATGCAAACTATATGATGGCTTCCAAGTTAGGTCGAATGGAATCAAACACCAAATAAATATACTAAATTCCCAAGTTAGGTAATCTAGGAAAGTAACGCATGTAACTCCTAAGTTTGGCCATTTTGGAGGCCAATTGTGTTATATTTTATTGACTAATTGATGTTATTTTAATTGTTAGAGATTTTAACGCATTAATTGATTCATTCGATTGCTTACTCGAGAGAGAGATTTTACACCTTTGGTTTCCCTAGGTTAGGTAATTAGGGAAATCGATAGAAATTAGTGAATTATCACATGGAAAATATTCTAACGTTTGTTGCCCCAGTTTAGGTCATCAACGGAAGTGATGAAATGTTGAATGTAGAAATTGTATTTTTGCCCCCAAGTTAGGCCATTAGGTGGAATTGATGGTGAAATGTTGCATAGTGTGTTACTAAATGTTTGGAATTTTGAATCGGTAGTGTTTCTTTTAAACTTGTGGTGATATAAAAGGAATTAGAGGATTATTTTCATGATATGCCACCCCATTCATTGAAATGGGAAGAAATGATAAGAACGAATGCTAAGTCAAAAGTAAGCATGACATAACTAGAAAGTGTGATAAAGAATGGAAAAATTTGTGTGTATTGATTGAAGGAAATTTTTAAGGAGAGATAATTCATTTATAATGTGTACACTATGATGGTAGGAAGAATTCTAACAATAATTCTACAAACGAGGTGTAAATTGGAGTAACAATGCTCAAGATATAACAAAAATAGAGTGGCATGCATTAGTGCCAAGAATAAGCTTGAAATAATGACTATAGTAAAGTGGGTGATGAAAAGTTACTATAAGTAGTGTTATCCAATTTTTCCCCTCTAGAAAAATTTGATCAAACAAGAACTTGCATGCAGTGGAAATAGAGGAGTTGATCCATCAAGAGAGCTTGCATTTTGGAGTTGGTCCAAGGTTGAATCAGCTCGAGAAGTTGCAAATATTTCGAGAAAAGAAGAAGTCTGAAATTCGGGTTACGGACATCGGAGGTTGAGCTTTTCAGAGATGGGATAAGGTAGATTTTGGAGACTCGGCAAGGATGAAAGTTTCGAAACCTGAAACTCTGAAAGTCCCAAATTTTGGACTTTCGGGTTTCTGAGGATTCATTTCTCATCGCCCAAAGTTTAAAAAAGAAAAAAAAAAATTCCAAAACCCAAACTCGAAAGTATAAAATATCGAATTTTGGGTTTCAGGATCTCGGTGAGTGCAAAAAGTTCGAAATCTAAAACTCGAAAGTCTAAAATTTCAGACTTTTGGGTTTTAGAGGTTTGGGTTTTGGACTTTTAGAACTCTCAAGAAAATTTGGTAGATGAACAATGTTTCAATCTCCGAAATGGAAATTTTTGAAAGTCTAAATTTTAGGATTTTGGAGGTTGCATGCATTTTGGACTCCAAAGAAGGACAAAGCCAACCACCCGCCATTTTTGCAGAATGATACCTCAACCTTCAGATGGCCATAATTTTTGACTGGGAGCTCGGATTTGCACAAGAAAAGACTTTTTGGAAAGCTCGGATATCTTAAAATTAGTGAGACTAAGTTATTCAAAATTAAGAAATATAGTCCACCATTTTTTAAGGTGTTAGGCTTCTCACCTACCACAATAATGAAGGTATGGGCTTCCTTTCTTGCCCAACAAGGAATAGTACATGGAGGCATGGGTTTTGTCATGGAACCCATCATTTTTCAGGAGAATTCAATGCATTTTTGGGTGGTTGAAGCAAGGATTCTGAAATTCTTCTATCTCTCTCTTATTCTTCCTATATATTGTAAGGAGGGGCATTTTTTTAAAGTTTGGATAATTTTGGCTTGCACCCTCCCTTCTTCTCTAGTCTATAAGATATTTTGTGGAGATTCAAAACCTTCATAATGAACATTCTAATGAAAAATTTGTGCCTTTGGCCCTAAATGTGGTGTATTGTATCAACTTTGAGAGCAATAAAATCATATCTATGGATGTTTCAAACCCTCTTCTGTGTTCTATTGCATCTTTCTGATCTTTCATTACATGCAAGGTTATTGTGTATTGTTTTGTTTTCATTACAATTTCCAGTGGTGTTTTGTTTATCAGGCAATTTATTTAGCATTCCTTTGGTGCATCACCTTTGTTAATTTAGGTTTATTTTCTTGTATCTCCTTAACCCCGTCTCCTAGGCAAGTTAGAGTAGTTTCTAGAGAAGATCATCTACAATTTGATTGTGTGCATCTAAATAGATAAATAAGAACTAGCCTTCATATGGAGAGCTTTCCCAATTGCAAAGTCCCACACTTTGGGAAAAGCTCCATGTTATGCAATCACACTAAGATTTTCAACCCATCAAGTTGCGGCAGACATTCGAGGGGTACAATGATTACGCATCAACAAGTAGTGAAGTGTAAAATTTATTAGTCACTTCATTTTTCTTTGACGTGATTATGAGATTGAGCACTAAGTGAGTGAAGATGCCACAAGTGAGAGCAGCACATCCTAGCTAGTTTGAGAGGGTGACGATCGTCGTAGCATCACGCATAACGATGCAATTGGTAAGTATGATTTTTTTCAAAACAATGTGTGTATTACTTGGTTTTAGTTTATTTTTGTAAGTTTTATATTATGAAGTGTCCCGATGTTTTAGACCTAGACAAGAGCGGCGATGGCACTAGTGATCCTTGGGATAGGAGCACCGAGACCTAGGTTCCGGTGTCCTACTCTTGGGTGCCCTAGTCTTGCATCTTGGTGTCCTGGTCCGAATGTGTATATTGGACCTATAATGGTACAATTGAGATTTCTAGTGTATAGTGACATGATAAGTCGGTGTATTTTGACTTATATAGTGTTCTAACAAAGTGTGTTTATTGTCATTTTGTGTTGTGTAAATAGATATTCACTCAAGGGAGTTCGTGCGGTGGGTGTCACATGAGTATGTTACTTGGATTGGGCCTATCAAATGATGATTAGGATGTTATGTACCATGTCGGCCTGTGGCACATAACACAAATGGGGATGTGCCCTACAATATGCCTATGTTGAATACACTATGTGAGAGATGGTGTGTGGATATGTGTACATTTTGGTTTCCTATGGGGGAGATGACTATGACTTTGGAGGATGTGTATCGCATATTATGATTTCCATTTATTGAGGAAAGAGTACATTTTATGTCATTGGAGGATATGGATCGATAAATGTGAGCAACTACATGATATTTTGTGGGGACTCGAGTACTAATCAAGGCCCATATAAATTTGGATGCTATCTTAAGGTCTGGGGTTTGGCATTTGTTGAAGCTCATTGTCGTGGTGATTGCTTCATCTATTACAATTAAGGGAGTAGGTGTAGGCATCTTATATACGATGCATGATATATGCAAGTAGATGGAGGATGAAGGTATTAAATACGCATGGGAACAGTGTGTGTTAGCCCATCTATACAAAGATCTATACCAATTTACTAACGATGAGCATGGTAGTGGGATAGGAGCTACTACACTATTACACGTATGGGCTTATGAGCATATAGTTATGTTGAGACCGGTTGGAGGTCCACGAGGAGAGTGGGCTATCCTATAGATATATGTAATGATGTGGATTAATATTCGTGGGCGTAGGATGGACACAGATACATATAGGGAATTGATAGATAGGATGGGGTGCAGAGACGATTACATGGAGGCTATACCACGACAATGGAGGATGACTCAAGGATGTTGTAGATTTGGGGTATACTAGTAGGACTATTTGGTTGGAGGACTGATTTCAAGGACTGGTAGAGCTATTTCAAGTGGAGACATTATCATGATATTTTGGCATGGCTCAAGATGTGCCCTCGAGCCATATATATGGTTTTGAGTGATTGGAGCGTTGAGGAGGGACGAGGCTCGACCATGACCCTTAAGAGAGTTGTTAGTACCTCCTAGGCCGAGATGAGGCAGATGTAGTGAAAAATCCTATCGATTTTGAAGACAAAGGTTATACTGAGAGGAGTATCATGCATGGTGGACAACACATCGATGGTTATTTTTGTTTCCATTATTCGCAGATATAAAGGGGTTACCATAATGAGAGGGGGAATCCCATGCCCCTAATGATGTAGAAATGGTTGTACCTAAGCATAAGCATTTTTATAGTATTTTATGTACTTTGTTCTTTTCCTATGTTATAGCGATAGTTATCTAATTCATTGTTTTATTTGTTTTGTAGGTGATGCGTATTAGTCCTAATAATAGACACATATATCGCACATCGACGTGGAATGTGCCGACCGATGTACTTGGTGGAGGTATACTTGAGTGAGTGGATGATATAGCAAGTGAGCATACCCATTTTTTTGAGCCAATGGCCATAAGCAACAACGTCGTGCACTATAATCCTAGGTGAGAGGGACGAGGCTCGCAAGTAGACTAGGCGAGCTAGAGAGGTGTTGTGTGGTTGTCCCTTAGCGTTATATGTATTTGCATGATATGTGGATTTTCAACATCAATTTTCATAGAAGTCTTCGGAGAAAAACTTATCATGTAGGCAAGTGGAGAGGTATCGAGGCCACAAACCATGGCACAGAGTTAAAGGTGAGGCATTGTGTTTTAGGGCTCTAGAAGTAGCACTCCAAGAGCCATAATGATGATGAGGTTTGATTTTTTTATTTTATATGATGTAGGGAGTTTCCCCGGTGTTGAAATGTGTTTGTAATGATGATTGTATTTGATATATATGGATGGACATATGTGATTTATACATTATGATCTTATTTTGTGGTGTAGTAATGTTGTAATGTGATTGATGATATATGAAATGCATGTGATGTTTTTGGATATTTTTACTATTTATTGATGTAATAGATAAAATATGTAATGTGAGTGATGAGCTAAGTGTAATTTTTATTAAATGGAATTTATAATGCGTAGTTAGTGTGATGATGATAGTAGAATGAATGTAAAAAGAATTGATGTATGATTACCGAATTAACATGTTCTCATGAATGGATCTCATTATAATGTAATGCAATATAATAATGTGATAAAGGGGGGGGGGGGGGGGAATTAGAGATACCCCCAACATATGGATAATTAGGTTTAGTTTACTTAATGCCCCTCAGCAAGTCAAGAATGAACCACATAAAGAAAGAGTGCACCATCAAGAAAGGATTGAGTACGCTAGATGAAATGACGAAGCACATGATTAAAGGCTCTTATAGAAAAACCTTCAACTATTGTGAAAGAAAAATAAGAACACAAGTACGTTGTCGGGGGGTAAGGTGATAAAAATGACCTACTAGAGACCAAGGAAGTGTGAAGTGGTGGAAGCATATGAATATATGCCAAACCTGAATGTCATATGTAGCTACGGTGGTATGCGCGAAGGAAGAGGGATGTGGAAGCCAATGTGAAGGAGCAACATGATGTGGTGGATAACATGAATGTGATGGATGAGATGGATGAAGTGAATTCTATGGATGTGAAGATGCAATGATGTATAGACGCGATGGAGAGCGCGCATGAGTAATGAACTACGGTGGTGGACATACCATGGCCTGAGCACCAAATGGAGGAGACGACTGACTATAGTAGAAACCATCGACGAGGTAGAGGAGAAATGGATCACTCATGTGAGTGAGAGATAAAGGATGTGATGGCCTTATCCTCTAATTATTGCAATATATCATACGGGGAAAGAAAATCGTTGTCCCTAAGGCCATTTATGCAATAATAATTACAATAACATTGGTCACACCGACATTGTAGCGTATGTTGTGGACGGTGTTTATTTGATGGTAAGTGAATTAGGTGCTTTTAAAGTAAGGAAAAAAAAACACATGATGAGGTTGAGCATGATGGGAGAAATGCAATGTCTCACGCGATAGACAACGAGTGGAAGAATAAGTGCTCTATCATGGAGGAGGATAAGAATCACAATGTAGTGGTTGAGTAGGTTGAGATTGTTTTCTTTGCTTTTGACAAAAAGGTAAAGACTCATTAAGACGCTCAACCACTTTCAACGAAGGAGGAATAAATGATATAATAGAAGTAGATGTATGTGGAGGGTCAATAACAATTGCTAAAAGAATATCTTGTTCTAGATCTAGGAATTTGTAGCATAAAAGAATGAATGAATTACATGTATCATATTGTAAAATCTATTTGAGTGCAGGAATAAAACCACGACAAAAAATGAATTGCTTCTCAATGTCTATAGATTTGAATACCAGTTGGTGCATACAAGAATTAAATCGTAATATATAATCCTTAATAGATTCCGATGAGCTCTGATGTAAAGTAGGTATGCGGTCATAAGTGACCTTAGGGCCATTGTTGAGGATGAAATGACGGAGGAAAGAATCCTCCATATCATAGTAAGTACTAATGGATCAAAATGGAAGATGAGTGTACCATTCCAATGCCGCATCCGTAAGACTATATCAGAAGGCCATAATTAGTAGCCTATCATTAGAATAAGAATTCATATCCATGCGGTAATGTAGAAGATGAGCATAACGATCACTAAGCAAACATCAAAAGAAGTGAATGTAGGCATGATAAATTCCTTAACAAATGTAGAATTATAAATATTCCTAGGAATAGGGTTACCATGTAATGATTTTTTATCAATAGGAGCATAATAAGCCCTAATTTTCAGATTAAGAGAATAAATCTAACATTGTAATTGACCACCGAGAATGCATGAGAGAGATGATATCTTATGAAGGAATAGTGGAATATGGAAATAATGTATTAAGAGGTTGTAATTTTCCATTATGAGTGATCATAGGAATATCAAGAGATGATAAAGGAGATTTTGATGCTAAGGGCACACTAGGAGTAGGCTCGAAGAAGCTATAGTAGATGATATAGATGGAATATCCATAACAGTGGTAGGACTAGCATTGAAAACATCCCTAATAGGTGAGGTGACCAATGAAGATACATCTATATGAGAAGAAAAACTAATGGGTGTAGATGATGCAATAAGAGGAGATGAAATGGTAGGAGAAGAAGAAGTGATAGATGGAGGTGACTCATGCATAGTGCTAGATGCAATCTCAGGAGAAGATAATGATGGAATAGGAGATTCACACTCTGCAGTATGGAAAGAAGGAGAACAATAGCTATCAACTACCTCATCAACATCAGATAAAGACTCAAAAATCAGAATGGCACTAAGGATATTATGAATAGGGTCATCAACATAGTATGAAATAGGATGCAAACTAGCATGAGATGTATCACAAGAAGAAATATTAGAAGTAGGAGAATCATGAGATCAAACTATAGAGGTTTTCTTATTATAAGAAGAATCAACATGTAAATGTGAATGATGATCAATACCAAGCATATATACATTAAGAGAATCATCTGAAATTTCCTTATAAAGATTAGAAGGAGTATCTCAAGTAGCCATATATCCGGTGTACAACAAATGAAGGCTATCAGATCCTCATCAATACTAATGCCAAAGGGAGAATCTTCTTAATGAGTAGGAAAATATTGTTGACCATCTAGAATTTGTTATTTGATATGAGTTGGCATAAGAGTAGGATTACCATAGAGAGTCACGAGTTTAGAAATGGAAGCCACATGATAAATAAGATTAAAACTAATATGACACATGATGGGTGAAGAAGATGAAATATCTTTAGCCATTAGGGTTTGAAGTGGATCCTAGGGAAAAATATTCTAAAGTACGGGTTCACAAAAATTATTAACTAAAATATAAAATTTATTCTATCTATCGAGTTAATCTAAGCAATTACAAAAATATAATAACTGATATGAATTTAAATATGAATGCTAAGTAATTTTATTTAATATTTAAATGAAATGAAATAATTGAAATAGGAGGGATAAGATACTAACCTTAAAATGACGTACCTCACTAAGATTCAAGATTGGATATAATGATGTCTGGATGAAACAAAGTATGATGCTATAATCCAAGAAATTGCGACAGATGAAGATTTGAAAAGGCTGCGACGCCTGGAAGAGGATTAGAGTGCCCTAGTCTGTAGTATGGGTGCTCTCGTCTGTAGAATAATTGAGGACATAAATTTGGAGGTGTCACTCAATCTTCGCATTGTCTCGATCTTTGTCACGTGATTGTTGTAGTAACTTCGCTAATATTTTTGTAGATCTTTCATGAAAAATCTCCAACAAAACCCCAGACAAAATTATCAAACCCTAAAAAAGAAAGATACAAATGAATGGGCCAGACTATCCTCGGATGCCCAATAGATGGAATTATGACTGAGCGTTGCACTACATCTCATACCCGATGTAGTTCTATGTTCTATGTTTGCATGATGATGTGCCTCTGGGTGCCATAAAGACCAATGACGTAGAGATATGGGGAAATAGCTAGATACATTGCAAAATGGTGGATGGAATAGAATAGACTTTTCTTTCCTATGTAGTGTGTGTAAAGCAATGATGGCTAAAAGCATTCCCTTGCCTTAGTAGATAGCTAGCCCTTAGTAGTAAATAGTCCGCCCTTGGTAGTAGATAGTTGGCCCTTAAGATAGTGTGTATGTTTTGTTTATATAGGGATATCTTCGTCAAATTTGCACAATAATGGCCCCTCATGCTTACTAGTACCTAGGGAATGGGTGGGAAAATTACCAAGATCGGCCTCGAAACTCTAAAATAGACACAAGTGCCGCATGGACTAGGGCACCTAAAATAAGGACCGAGGTGCCCATGGGTGGCCCAATTCTACCCTAAGTACCCGAGTTAAAAACTAGAGATGAAAAATGACCAAATAACAACACCGAGAAAATCCCTTAGAGATGACTAGAACTATGGAAAACAAATGACGAATTTGCAAGAAAATGACGAAGATGTCCAAATAACCAATGACAGGACAAGGGGATGGGTCATTAGTGACTACTTTTCTTACACAAGATCCATATATAAAACAACATACTAGGCAATATAATTATAATAGCAAACTTGCATTATTTTTTTACTATGTACACTTCGCAATTCATCATAATCAAAATATTTTTCATCTTAACCTTCCAATCAATGATTTGTTAACGATTCAAATCTCCACAAGAACTAGAACTATTAAAAAATAAATAAATTATTTTCAATGTCTTTCTACCGACACTTACTAATGTGAAAATAATAATTACCACTTGATATTAATCCCTATATAAAATGATGTACTTGGAAGGAACTTTTCCTCTAATATAAATTCATGTAGCCACAATTAGTCATCATAGTTATGGGATGTCTTACATCATGAAACTCTTATCATTATAGAAGATAATATGCATGTGTTGTTGTACGAAAAATAAATTGCATAAAGCTGAGTCTTGTATTGATTAATGAAAATAGCGTACATTAGGAAATATTACAATAATATTAGATATGGAGATGCTCTAAAATAATGCACAATAGATCTGCGAGATATTTACATGTTAACTAAGAGTCTTTGCAAATATATCTCTTCAAAACACAAAACTAACCTAATTGAGTAGTCTAGAACATAGCTCTCCTATCACATGTCAATAATCCCAACACACCGATAGTGACATGCTCCTATAGACACAATAGCCAATGACTTACATCACCTCCAATCTAAAATGACACAGATGACATTAGCAATGCTCCAATCCTCTATTCAAAATAGGACCCAAATCGTAACACAACTTGATGTTTTGGAGTCGACTCAATTGTTATAACTATAAGTTAAGTGAAGATGCATTGGCATCTAGAACAATATTATATTATAAACTGACTTACATGAACAATCATTACTCTAGTAACATTTTTCCTCATGTATTACTGATAATAATCATGAAGAAAGTGGACACAAATGGAAAGGCCAAATACACCTAAACATGAATGTGCTATATTTCGTGCATGGCATAGATGAAATTAAAATACACTAGCAATCGCATGTGTACAATGCAATGTGAACGCCGAACGGTATATGTTATTTGATTTAGAGGGATGTTTTTTTTTAGTTGATTTTGTTTAAACTACAAAGAAAAGAAAGAAAAGAAAGAAAAGAAAGAAATAAAATAGAGGTGAAGAATAAGGTTGGTGTCTAAAGCCCTGAATGTAAATTGAAAATGCTTCCTTGATGGTAGGGATGGGTGATAACTTATGTTTGTTTACCTGTAAATCTTTGGGCTTTTCATACAGGGTGGAACTTGAAAAAATATGCACATGTTGACAACATGTGAACTCGCAGATAGTGGAGAAGATCGTGTTATATATTTTTATGTATTTTAGAATTAAGTGCGTGCTCTTCCTAATGATTAAAAATGAAGTCTCCATGCGTGTAGGTACCTAGTACAAGTAGAAATAGAATCGTCCCGCCCGCGTTCGATCTCGAAGCCCTACATTAGTAACAAGACTTTGTTTGGGACGGGAATTTTCCCGTCTTCTAATGACAAATCCTGCACTGTGGAAGATGAAAAATTTATCGAGAGCCGACTGGTTGAAGACTGTGCAGACGAGAGGCGACGGGAAACATAAACTCGAAACACGTCTGACGCATCAAAATCTCCCGTCCGACTCGGAGGACATGGTTTTATACAGGGTTTTGAAAGAGGCGACGTAGAAGGGGTGGACATCATTTACCCCAAAGGAAACGACCCCTACAATTTCCGTCAAGAATCAGACAATTTCCCTTCACGAGATGGAAACTCATTCTCAGTAGTAGCCAATAAAGAGCAACACGCATTATACGGGCCAAATGTTAGTCAACGACAAGGAGTTGGTCAAAGAGTTGCCCATGGATTATGTCCCCTAGTGCTACCAATGGTGTCATGTCCACATTGCTCTTCATAAGCAGTTGGAGAAGATTCTTGGAATATCCACTCACCATGGCAACGCCTACTTCATCTTTCACCACCGGCGTGCTCCGTGAATATCAAAGATTCCAAAACACAATCTGGGGAGGATCCCCATATCCTGCCTTCTTAAACTTACCTTTTATCACGCTGTAATCTGTTCTCCATGGTTTAGCAGAAGCCTGGTCGAATTCCATGTCACTGAAAACAAATAACTATTTTATCATCTTCTCCCTCGCCAGCTTACATTTGCAGGCCATTCCCAATATCAGATCAAAAACTTTCTAAAAATTCGTATTCACATCCCACTGCATTTTTCTATAAATTTGTATTTATCAGCCAGAGACTCACCCTGAACAAGGTGCAGTTGAGGCTTCTCACTGAAGGTGATGATGTGGCCTCTCCACGGCTCCTCGCGAAATATCTGGAGGACAACAAACACACTATAAATCTTCTGCATCGGGCCGAAGCTTTGTCCATTTAAATTTAGGGTTTAATTTGTGTAAGATGGATCTTCTCCTTTTAAGCCTCCCTGTCGGCCATTCTTTTCTCGGTCTGTTTGAGTCCTTGCAGGAGACGGAGAAATATCTCTGGGAGATCTTTGAGTCAACCGAATTTGGCAAAGACGGTGACATTAGCAGCTAGGGTTTTATGGTGGTGAGAATGCATCCAACAGGCAGTGGCATAGAATCCCTCTCGATCGGATTTTCCATGCTCTCGAACGCCTCTCGGTGTGACGAGCTTCAAAGCAAAGCAAGAAGGGTTTTTCCTGCCAAGCGGCTTCCAGCAATTGAATAATTCGTTGAGGAGGAGTGCCCGGCACGACTTGGAAGAAAAAATTGAGGCAGGCCTCCCCCGATGATAAAAAGGTGGGAGAAAAATTCTCTATCCTTCCCATCTGTGGCAGCGATACATCTAATTTCGTCTGTTGAATCCTGGTGAACACTCTCATCTCTAATATCACCTGCAAAAACTTGGTGACCACTCTAATATTTTATTTCCCCTATATAAACTTGATAAGCATGTCTAGAAACTTGTGTCTTGCTATGCTACCATTATTTTTAGGAACAGGAACGTGATTGCTTGTGCTACTATTGTTTTCAAGGCAGCGGTAGTGGGGGAGATTCGCGGCAGCTAAAAAATTATATTGTACTGTGTATGGATTCTACTATTAAATCTGATTTGTTGTGCAGATATGACTAATCTTTGATACTTGAAAATGGATGAAGCTTCCAAGTTTACTTTAGAGTAATCGCTCTAACAAGGTCTAAACATCGCATATTGTTAGATTACCCAGCAGTACACATAGGAGGTCATAGTTCTGAGACCTAGATGGTCCATGCCTTACAACATAATGCTAGCCCTAGGAGATTAGGTGTGCTCAATCATTTTGTGATTTGAGAAGAGGTATCAAAGATCCAATCCACACTAAAGAAACCTTGTAACAGGTTGATGGATACCTTGCCAATTGATGGTCCTACATGGCGGAGTTCTAATATTGTTGATGGAAGGTTCTAGGTTTGAGTTCTAGCTTGTCCTCTTCTTAGAGCATGATGTTGGAGCTAGGCGGCCAGGTGTGCTCACGCCTTATGTGGCTTGAGGAGTGATGTTAGAGGTTCAATCCGCACTCTAGAAAAGTTTAAATCTGAGAAATGCCAGTCACTTAGGGGTGGAGCACCCACTAGTGCTAACAAGAGCTCCAATTTTTGCATCTTAGTTGGTCCATGTCTTACAACATCTTCATGTTCCCTATTTGAAGCTTTTGCAATTACTTATTCTTTGGAAGTCTATTTGATTTTAGATAGCAAATACTTTATGGATATATGTATAAAATTTGTAATTTGTGCATCTTTAAGCTTGATGTTTTGCGCTTTCACCTTGTATGCCTGATGTTTGTTCTTGACAATGTAGGCTCCAGTTGCCAATTCAACTACGACACCCATTTAAGATGAAATTTTCCAGTATTCTTGATTGATAGTTTAAGAATTCTAACTACTGAGATTACTGTTTCAGAGCCTCTATTTTGCAAAAATATCATTGCTAGAATGTATCGAGGTGGAGAAGCTGCAGTCATATTTCTTGGTGTTGATGCATTTGGTGGTGCTTCTTCAACATCTGATGATGGTGCAAACAAACCGACCATATGTTATCCTCTCCAACATATTTTGCAATGTCTGGAGATTTTTTAATTGAAGGCAGTTCATCGAGATAGAAACTTGGCACTGAATATCTGAGACCTTATTTGATGGAGAACGACAGTTAAGACATATAATTGGATTCGGTACTTAATTAACGAGGCAGGGAGTCTCAAATGATCACCCAAATGGAAACAATGGATATTGAATTGGCAAAGCAAATGATCATCTCCTTGTTAGGATTAGTGGGGCACTCACATAAAGATCACATATGTTTGTCAGGTTGAATGACTAACCAATTAATCAAAAACATCCCAAAAATATGGAAAATGGAAGATTTAGAAAAGGAGAGATATAGTTAGAAAAACCCAATTAGACATGCATTCACAATGTGGAAGCATACACAACGCACGTTAACTGCTTGACAAAATGCCTCAAAGAGGTGTGGTTTTATGGACTGCCAAGATTGCAAGATATTCAAGGGAATTGAACTACACCTTTCTATGTTGTATGAGGAGGAGAAGCCGCAGCCAGATTTCTTGGTGCTGATGCAATTGGATGCGCTTCTTCAAAAGCTGATGATGGTGGAGGTGATCTTGGTCCCAAGATTGAAGAGGTGAATTAAAAATGTATTTTATTTTTTGAATTTTACTACCACATGATAGATTTGTATGTGTATTTGATGTTTTGAAAATGCTTTCCTTTATTTCATATTTCGATCTCTTTCATACAATTATTGTAACAAACTTATGACAATGTTTCCCAATGACCGAGATAACAAATACTTTATGGATATATGTATAACATTTGTAATTTGTGCATCTTTAAGCTTGATGTTTTGTGCTTTCACCTTGTATGCCTGTTGTTTGTTCTTGACAATGTAGGCTCCAATTTCCAATTCAACTACGACATCCATTTAAGATGAAATTTTCCAGTATTCTTGATTGATAGTTTAAGAATTATAACTACTGAGATTACTGTTTCAGAGCCTCTATTTTCTAAAAATCTCATTGCTAGAATGTATCAAGGTGGAGAATCTGTAGTCATATTTCTTGGTGTTGATGCATTTGGTGGTGCTTCTTTAACATCTGATGATGGTGCAAACAAACTGACCATTGTTATCCTCTCCAACATAGTTTGCAATTCCTGGAGATTTTTTAATTGAAGGCAGTTCATCAGATAGAAACTTGGAAGTGAATATCTGAGACCTTATTTGATGGAGGACGATAGTTAAGACAGTAATTGGAATCCATGTACTTAATTAACGAGGGAGGAGTCTGAAACAGTGACCCAAACAAAGCAACAATGGATATTGAATTGGCAGAAAATGATCATCTCCTTGTTAGGTTTAGTGGGGCGCTCACATAAAGATCACATATGTTTGTTAGGTTGAATGACCAACCAATTAATGAAAAAACATCCCAAAAAATGGTTGGTGGGTGCTTGCTGCAGGATCAAATGGTTGCACTGTTTGTGCCTATTCATCATGATTATTCTCATACTCCTACTCTTTTACATCACTGTGTCACTGTTGAAAGTACTTCAGGAATATTTCTGTTGATTGGCCTGTGTTTAACACTCCACTACATGCAAAGTACTAAAGATGTAGCCAGGTTAATGCTTGACCGTTGAGGTCACGTATAGGCGATATATGTTCTCTGTCATGTCACCAACAAGGGGCAGGACAGGGACTCATAAGATGAGGATATAGGGAATATTGGCTGGGAGATTATTTAAACTGGTTGTAGAAGTGATTGGAATAGAGCATCAACTGGAACAAATTCGAGACACTGAAGAGTCCAAGAGCATTGCGGTTAACTACATTAATGAAGTTGCAGAGCATTTTACCAAAATAGTGTATCACCGTAATTAACTTAAAACAATCATTCTTTGGATAACCCATTTAACATTGATGCTCCCTACCTCTTATGAATACTATGAAATTTCAAATTGTATTCTATCTTCTTTATTGATAGATTGTGAAATTTGAATATTTTTGGTCAGTTGGGTTGCTACAAGCCACCAAACATCGTGCAGTTTCACTTATGTGAATGCCACCTATTGGCAACCAATTCCACAGATATGGATTATAGCTCTGTTGTTGGATCAACTGTATTATAATTTGAAGTGCAAGATTGTCGTTATCAATATTTTGGCATTGCTTGCTCCTGTTATAGAGGAATATTGCCAATTAGCAATTTGTCATTGAGCATTTCTAGAGGAGGACATAAAGATGGTATGTCTCCTATCAATGTGTTCCTAGAAATGTCAAACACTGCCAAATTATTTGAAGTATTTGGAAGACCATACCCGTTAAGCTATTCCCACCAAATATAGACTCTTATATGCTAAATTTCTAGGGACATTTCTTGCATCCTAGTCATCAAGCACTCATCAGAATTCACTACATAAACGACCAACCCAAATTAGCAGACACTCAAAACTGTAGAAGCCAATCTGAAAACCTCATAAAATCTTGTAAAATCTCACTGAGAATTTATAAGGAATGCATTTGACTCTGCCCCTGCAACAGAATGAAGGGGCAGAGTCAGAGATTCTCCTAGGCCCTCAACTGCTAAAAAAGAAGGTCATATAAAAAATAGTACTCTTCAATATCTGTATACTTACCATTGAAGCCAAAGAAGGCATGAGTAGAAGAGCCCACTTCTTGCTCCACGGTGAAATGATAATCCAGGGACATTTCTTGTATCCTAGTCATCAAGCACTCGTCCAAATTCACTGCATCAACCACCAACCCAAATTAGCAGACACTCAAAATTGCAGAAGCCAATCCAAAAACCTCAAATAATCAGATCATATCGAGAATGACAAGATGTCTATCTGTAATTGCTATTCTCACCATGATAATCCAACACACTCTGATTTATTCTTAAGAAGAGTTAACAAGAAGCACTCCTTGAAATGTCAATTTGGTCAAAATGGATGCAACCATCCCAGAAGAAACTTTACACAAAGAAACAATTAAAGGGGTTGCAACTATCCCAGAAAAAAGCTTACACAAAGAAACAAGCTGCAGAGGTCTGAAATTTTTTAATAGTTTCAAAAGTATAGTGAACCCTCAAGATCAAATTCATCTCAAAATAATATAAAAAGTAGATTTGAAACTGAGAATACAAAAAAAATCTGCATTGAAAATTTGCAATGTCAACTTTGGACTGGTGAGAAATTTGAGAATCGAGATCATAGTGCAGGCGTTGACAAAACAATGTTGTTAGATGCCGGCGCCGACCTCACCCTGCCGCGATCCCGCCTTTGATGTAGCTTTCGACCAATATGAATCAACGCAGTAATCGCATATACAGATGCTGTGAAAACGAAGAGTGTCCAGAGATGAGCAGGACTGATGGGACTCGTGTTGGATTCAACCCCGCTGTCTAATTCCGGACACGACGTTCGCTGCCCAAACCATTTGCTACGGATGCTCTCCACCACATGTCAAAATAATTGTTAAAAATATGAAAACGTCCAGACGGCCGTCAAACCATCAATTTTAAGACATCGCATGTAAAACGTCCGGAGGTCCTTTACCATAGGGGGAACGCCTTCGACGTAAATATAACTCAACATATATTATTGATACATGTCATGATTCAATTCATTTATTTCCTAATTTTCCTGCTTGACACACATGAGATTTACATACAACTAAGATGGAAACAAAATAGAGCTAAAGACATAATCGAAAAGCTCGAATTTAATAGTCATGTAATCATAAAGTAAAAATTCAAGAATACAAAACCTGAATTAACTAAAAATAATAATCAGAAGAGAATGCTGACATGATTTTATACTCATAATTTTCATTCCAAATAAAGCCCAGCTAATAGAAAATTGTTTTCCCACGCACCTGTTCCCAATATATATAATATATATATATATATATATATATATATATATCATTCATCAAATAAAGGTACATCAAACCATATATTCAGATTTTCATAATCGATTAAATTGCTACAAAAATTATATTACATAGCATCTTCGACTTGAGAATAATTCGGTCAAAACACGAACATAATTTTGTCATTTGGAAGAAATATTAAAAATGGCCATGCACCACACGTCACTATGAAGATGAAGTTAAAAAATTCACCATGATAAGGGAAAAAAGATTCGACAAGCTTTTATATTGCTCGAGGATAACATTTCAGCACAGGATTGGAATCCGATGTGTTAAAAGTAAATTTATTATTATTATATATCTATTCCATATAAAGCAAAAGTAATTGGAGATTCACCAAATCTTCAACCACGTGTTGAGCTAGTTGTAATATTATATACTTAGCAAGAAGAGATTCAATCAAAACATGCTTTAACTCGTCAAAAGATGGATAACATCATCAAGAATTTGTTTACCAAAGTTATCCTCAGGGATATCTGAATTTAGTACGTGGGTGTAGCAGTTTTAAAATTATTTAGTTTGCAATCAAATTACAAGAACAGCCAGAGCGAAAATACCGATTAATACTAATCCTTGATACAAAATGTTGTACATAGAACAAACATTTTCTCCAATATCAATTAATCTAGACACAATTAGGCATCCCAGTTAAGCGATGCTCTATACCACACAACTCTCATCATTACACAAGATAATATGTACGAGTTGTTACCAACACATGTATTGTATAGAAATTCGGGTCTTACATTGATTAACAAAAATAAAATACAACAGAAAACACAACAACATTCCCAAATGTGGATATGGTCTCCAACATTATACAATAAATTTGCTGATTTTTTTCTCACTGAGTGTCTTTGTAAGTATATCTCTTCAGAACACAAAGATAAATTAATGAAGTAGATTATAACATAGCTCTCCTATTCCATGTTAATAATATTAACCCAAGTATGGTGGCATGCTTCTATAGACTAAATACACAGTTACATACATCACCTACAATCTTAACATCACACAAATGACATTGTAGTGCAGCTAGTGCTCCACTACACCGTGGAAGATAACACACAAATCATAACACAACATGATTTTCTTGAGTCAAATCAATTGTTATAATTATAAATGAAGTCATGTCGACATCTAGAACAATATTATATTATAAGCTTGCATACATGAACAATCATTATTTGAATAACATGTTTCTTCATGTATTATTAATGTAGCCAAATTAAGAACAAACCAGATATACTGCAAATAATATGAACTCCAAAAGAAAATAGATCTCCTTCTTTGTTATCAAATAATGAATTACAATGTTTCCTAAATAGGAAAACAACTCCCAACTCGAGTTTCCAAGTAAACTCTAGCTAACTATGACTAAATCTACTCTAGGTGGCAGAAATTACTATTTTTAGCAATTTACTAGATAGTAAGTTCGCATGCTTATTACTACGGGCATAGAAATTGCCATGCATCTTCTACATCCCTAAATTAGAGGAATTGCCAACTTTCTAACTCATAATGCAATTAATAGACTAAAATTTACTAATGCTCAAAAATAGGAAAAAACCGAACTATAACTTAAATCCTAATTTTTGGCCTCAAAATAACGGATTTAGGGCCCGAAAACATGTCAAAAACTTGCCCCAACTGGTAGGGCAGGTTGTCGTTGCGTTCGTCTCATTGAAACACGTGGTTTAAAAAAAAAAGGACTCAAACGGACACGCGGAACTCAAGTTATGACCTTGTCAAGTTCCTGCTAATTCTACCGCATCAATTATTTTAAGAGTAATCGTAAAACAAGGGGACACACATAAAAACCCTAAATACATCCTACCATCAATGTGCTATATTTAATGCATGGTGTGCATAAAATTTAAATATAATATAATTCACCATATTTTTATTCATACATATCATGATTCTATTGGTTTATTTCCTATTTTTCTTGCTTTGTACACATGAGCTTTACATTATACTCAAATGGAAATAAAATATAACTAAACACATAGTCGAAATGCTCGTATTTAATACTCACCTAATCATAAAGTAAAAATTGAAGAATACAAAAGCTAAATTAACTCAAAAAAAAATAAACCAAAAAAATCTTAACATGATTTTCTACTGAAAATTTGCATACCAAATTAAGGCCAGCAAGTAGAAAATTACTCATACATCATACTAAAAGTGCTTTAACCATACATACATCAAACTAAAACTACTTGAAACCATATATTTACCTTTTGCTATTCGTTTAAATTGCTCCAAAAATTGTATTACACGGCATCTTCGATTTGAGAATAATTCGGTCAAATGTTTATGCCTGCGGAACAAAACGCGAACATAATTTTGTTATTTTGTTCAGACGAGAAAAATTGCCATGTAGCACACATTTGTATGAGGACAAATTTTAAAAACACCATCATAAGGAAAAAAATGTGCCAAAAGCTTTTATATTGCTCGCGGATAACATTTCAGCACCGTGTCTTCAAGTACAGAATTAAAATCTTAGAAGTAAATTTTTTATTATTATTATTATATATCTATTCCGTATAAAGCAAAAGTAATCGGATATTGACCATCTTAAAGCTTCTTTTATCAAATCTTCAACCACGTGTTGAGGTAAAAAAGATTCAATCAAAACATGCCAACTCGTAAGAAGATGGACTAGGTCATGAAGAATTTGTCTTCCAACCTTATCATCAACAATTTCTGAATTTAGTACGTGGGTCTATCATTTCAAAAATGATTTAGTATGCAAAAAAATTCAGAAACAGCCAGAGCAATCAAGTACTAAAAACAACAACAGAGTTCAAGTGCTGCTGTAATGTGCTGGAGTTTAAGAGAGCTGTATTGTACAACAAATATCTTCGTTTGACTTTGTCCAGATGAGATCTTAAGCCTTTTCGGCTAGGTTCTCCTCATTGCATAATTCTTTTATCTTTACTTCTTTTAACTACTTGTCCATGTTTTAGTTGATATGAAGGGAGGGCTGCATTCCCCGCTGCAGAGAGTAGATCTAAAGTATAAGTTCAAAACAAAGTCTACGAAGAGCCTAAGAACGATGTTATGTATCTAACTATCATTGATTATAATTTGTCTAAATTTAGTTTATATTCCCATTTTAAGAACAGTTTCCTTGCAAACATGCCTTGTAGGTCCTGCAGACATTGATTGATTCCAGATATTTTAACTACTTTTCATTCACAAAGGGCATATGCTTAATAGTTTGTTTACTTGTGCAGTTGGGACAGGAAAACTTCACCTCTCAATGAAACCCAAGTATACCAGCTACTGGAAGCAAGCGTTGAATTTCGAGCAAGAGGCTCAACTCTCTACCTCTAAGCTCAATTCTCTACTTCAATTCTCTACCTGCAAACATCGAAGAGATTTGAAGCTAGTTCCATTAATTTAACATACAACTCCACCTTACATTTTTATGTTTTCAAAATAGATATATAACATCAAATGGTGTTTGACTCAATGGTGAAAGATGCTTGGCTCTTAAAGAGCGTACTCGTGGTTCAATTCTCACCGTAAGCGAAGGCAACAGATACCGTAATAAGGGATAAGGCCGCGATTGTGCCCGGGTAAATTTGGCGGAATGGAAACCCATCAGTGCTTGGCCACATAGCCGAAGAAGTCTTCCCACCTCAACCGTGGGACATCTGTCTATGACCTGCGGGTTTCAAACAAAATAGATATATAACATGTAGATCAAGATAGGAACTTATAAGTTATAAATGAACAAACCTAAAACCATTAGACCATCTAACTCTGCAGACATCTTAATGACAATATTATGTAATCAAATCTAACACTATTAGACCACGTGCATCTCCAAATGTCTTAATGAGAATATTTTTGACTAATAATATAGTGAGAACATTATAAGAAGCAATTATTCTTGTGACCAATTTCAAAAGAATTCTTAATAGTTGGTGAAGGTAACTCTTTCATCGCCAAAGAAATCCAAATGTCATTAAATGTACAAATCTCTATGTTGAATAGCCTTGATCCTCGCGGGGTGTTATCCAACCGTGAGGAAATGCCATTAAAACACATCAAACAATTTAACCTCATTGTTAGATCTATCTCGAACATGCTTATCAAGAAAAAGATTCATCCTCAATAATCTTGTTATGGCTTGGGAAACTATAAATTATTTGTCATACTATAAAGAAGATGCCATTCTCATCAAACATGATCTTGATCGGCCTTTATGATAGGATCAAATATGTGGGTGTACCAATTTATCCATTTATAGCTTAATTGACAAAAAGAGATAAATGAATAAACTACCTAGGAAGTTATAATGTTTTTTTTAATATTGGTAAATAGTTTTTTGAAAGGGACTATACCCTTGTGTACAAAAGAAGGCCTAAAAGCCGGAATAAGAGAGAGGAGTAGAGAAGTCATGAAAGAAAGCACAAAAGTTACAGCAAAGAACAACGAAGCCCAGAACAGCTATACAATCGAGACTTAACAGCAAAACAACGGCAAAAAAATAGCAAGCCTACAGCCAAGAAGCAGTAATAAAAACAATAAGGACCAGCAAAAGTAGTCGGGACTACTTCTTGGCCTCTTGATCAATACTCATCTTTACTCTTTTCCAAGCATGATACATGCCCAGCGTGGTCATATGAGCAAGCATCCGTCTTATCAAGTTCCTCTCGGTTCTTTTGCTCTCTTTCTCATTGCCCCAAAGTGTAGCGGGACACCGCTAAGTTGTGAAACACTTTTGCATGACCTTCGATGAACTCCTCGATGGCCCCGAAGGCTGCAATATTATACTCATGCCTAGTCTTCATCTTCCCTAGCGGGAGTCTAAGGAGGTCGGGCTTTTTTGTATATGTCATCAATCAAGCTGTGCCAATGCTCCCTTCCCCTCAATGCTTTGTTTGCCTTTTTGCTTAGCAAGGTTTTTAACCTCATCCTTCAAAGAATTTAAGCTCACCTCTAAGGCCTCCAATCTCCTAGAAGGGTTATCCGTTGGTGCCGCCTGGGACCGGCACTACTAATGTTCAAAGAGATCACGAGCAATGTCCTCCAAAGGTTCAACCCCCTCGGCAGAGACTCAAGGTTGAGTCTCCTGAAGCCCCTGGTGACACGTTTAGAGGTAGAGACGGGGTGGGTGGCGTGGGCAAAGCAACGGGAGGAAAAGAAGGAGAAGCATGAGCAAATGGCCGGGGTAAGAAGACCGAAGGTGGGGGCAAAGCAGCGAGGCGAGAGGGGAGACAGGATCGGCAGCAGCTGAACCCAACAAAGCCGGGCCGGGAGAGGAAGGGAGAGGCAGGGAATTTAACAAGGCAAAGTGCTTGTGAATAAGCAAAATAAGCCCTTGGTGTAAGGGAACCGCCCGGGTATGCTTCTGGAACTCCAAAATGGAGCGTTCAAGAGAATTTAACAGATAGTGAGGGAAGCAAACCAACCTACTCCTACGAAAGTGATTCAAAAGACAAGGTGCTTAGCAGGACATATGAACAAACCTGCCTTCTAAGGATATGAAGCGAATCATCATGCGGGTGACTTCATCATACGGGGATGGAATTGAGTTAATAAGCAGACCCGCGGTGTTGAATATAAGCTTCTCCTCCTCCTCCACAAATCTTCTCTCTTCAACCTCTTTGATGACCCTCTTGTTGAAGAAGCGGTATCCTTCCAGTGAGCCGAGGTCGCTTGGCTATGAGTTCCTCATTAATAAGAATTTTCGCCCTCCATAGTCGGCCGTCCTCTCATTCCACTCCTTGGCAAAGCGAACAGAAATGCTTTGATCATGTCCTTGCACTCTTTCCACAAAGTTGGTGAATCCGCCGATGCTAAGAATGTTCCAGAGCTCAGTGTTTTCTTTCCAGTCAGGGTCCGCGCACGGCTCAATCTGGCAGGGAGCCCCTCCCATCTTCACAATGATGTGCAGGTTACAACAATTTTCAGAATACCTTTGGGCGTTGAGAGTGGTTCGTTTCTCACTGTTGCGGGTCGCATAAAAATGGGAGCGTAGCCGTTGGTCCTCCCACGAACTACTGTATGATTGCCGATGACTTTACACAAACAATTATGTAAAATAGTAATTTTTATGAGATTTTGTTTGATGTGATTTTTGTCATTATCTTAATACTTTCTATGAGTGGACATTATCTTCAAAATAGTCATTTTTATGAGATTTTGTTTGATGTGATTTTTGTCATTATCTTAATACTTTCTATGAGTGGACATTATCTTCATTAAAGAATTATATGTTTTTGTTTGGCTAATAATGACATGAGAAGAGAACCCGCTTTGGCACACAATAAGAGTAATCATTTTCCAATAGAAGTGGAATGTTGAATGCAATTTGCTACTGTTTATTTTAATTCACCTTATAACTATTACAAAAGTACATGATAAATATATTAAAAGTAAAATGGTACAGAGTTTAGAGCTGTCACACCATTTACTATTGTACAAATACATAATCAAATAAGATTTTATTCAAGTGGAAAACAAATTTGAGCGAATGAATAGCCGTCACACTTTACATAAAAAAAAAAAAAAAAACTTTGTCACCAATTAAAAAGGATAAATTATTACAACTTGAGACTAAAAAGATTTTTATCCAATATTTCTTTTTAACAATTAACTTAAGTTAGAATGTTTCATTGAATTAGACGCAACTCTCTCCCCTCAAATGTTAGAATTTTTCACTAAATACACGTACGTTGCGTCTTTGAATATTTCACTGAAATGTATATACCTACGAAATCAGGTATGAATTGAAGTTTGACGCTTTCGAGTCAAATTTTAAACCTTACGAGTCAAATTTTAAACCTTACGAATCAGCCATAAAGAAAAATAAAAAATTTAAATTTTTGACAAATTATAAACCATGCGACGATATCCAAAACATTTGGTCTTTCAAATCCAAAAATGGCATCCTCCGTTTTTATGTTTAGCAAAAGTGACGTATTTATTGATAAACAACAGTATTTTTGTCATTGAGTTGCAGTTTTATGTACGAGCAAATTTAATTCTCTCCACATGTGTCAAAATGAAAATCAAAGGGGATGTTTTTGGCAGTATTACAGGCTTTGAATTGTGTAGCTCTTTCGGATGGAAGAGAAAGGAAAATGCAAGAAATTTCTTACACAGGTTTAAGTTTTTGTGCAGCCCCATTATTTTCCCGAAAAATCTCCTAAATAATTACTACTCTAAAATTTCAGTTAGTGTTTTTTTTTTTTTTTGTATAAGTTAGAATAATATATTGACATTTCCATGACATCATATTTCTTAAATATATTAAATAAGCAATTGTAAATTATGTGAGAGAATCTAAATATTTATATATTTATTTTGGTATGAGAGAAAATAATATTATTGAAAAACTTTACTCCGAAAACATTACCAAATTTTGACACTTTTCAACAAAGACAACTTCAAAAATAAACAACTACCGCTAAAAAAATAGCCCCAACTTAATACCACAACATTATCTATACATAAACGAGCCTATGACAATCAAAATTTTGGCCTGTCTAACACAATTAATGTTGTTCACATTATTTAATTTTTAAAATGCTCGATTGCCCAATCTTTATCACAATTTTCAAATCTTTCCGATGTTCCCATGCACCCAAACACACTAAAATAGTGATAATTTAATTAAAAATATATATATATCGCTTGCGTACGGTAAAAGTTTTTTTAAGTCTCGTATCATTGCTTTTCAATACATATCTACACAATGCAAAGAGGAATCGTAAAACTATGATTGACTATAATGGTGGTTTGCACCAATAATACACTATATGATTGATTGTAATGATGGTTTGTAATAATAATAATTAATCATCTTTTTGCGTTTGTACACAATTTTCAAACCTTCTTATGGTTGTATGTTCAAAGTATTAAATATAAATTTTGAATTATGGAGTGCAAGAATAAATTTAGAATCTATTAATTTAATTAACATATGGAAAAAATGGAATAGTTATTAAATTGTATTATTAAATATTACAAATGATAAGAATACTATGTTTTTATAGTGTATAATTTTTTTATAATTAATTTTTAATGTTTTGAATGGATTTGAAATTGATAATGTGCATAACTCTTTCAAAAGTAAAGATGGGATTATATTTCAAAGTATGGTGATGAATTTCATGTTTTGATTGATGTCAACCAATAATTTCAACTTGTAACTTCTCATGTAGTCATTTTCTTAAATAGTAAATTTGTATCAATAATCAATTTTCTCTTGCTTCTAATATTTCTTTTATTATTAGTAATGTTTAACAAAATTATGAGAAAATCGTTACTTCTTAATTTCAAAATGTTTTTCATTCTAAACTTAACTACTTTTAATCACTTGAACATATTTCTATTTCTTCTTAAAATCTTCATATTTATAAAATTTCTTTTATTTTCTCTTATATTTCAATAATTCTCCAAATGCAAATATTCCTTCTACTTTTCAAGATATTTTTCTTTTAATAGGAATCAATACTCTTTTCATGGTCTATTTGGTAGGGACCTTCTATTCCAATTTGTACATATTTTTACCTTTTACTTCTATTTGAAATCTTAAAATGACTATTATAATGCATAGATTTTGTACCTAGAAATATAAGATTAAAAACTATTTCTCATTCTCTAACTCAAAATATTGGGTTCATTTCCAATTTGGTATTGTATGAAAACAATTGGTTTATGAGTTGTTTGCACATATTCACTTTCAATAGTGTTTATTACACTACATATTTATGTATTCAAGTAATATTATGATGGCCTTCTTACAAATCGTACAATGGTTTTTATGCCTTTTATTCATACTTATTTCATTATGATAATGTATTTAGTAATTTTTTCTAATGAACATAATTGATTATTCTCTTCATTAGTGTATTTTATTAACATTTGCAAATCTATACATTCAACTACAACATTTTTGGCAATTTCTTACACATGTCTACATAATATTAATTTAAAAGTCACTTTAAAAAAATAAAATAAAACAAAACAAGGATAAAATGAATCCATTAGTGAGTATGTGCTTCACTTTAAGACTATTGTTAAAAACATAACTTATCAACCACAAATAACTTCAAATTATTTTTCCATCATGTATTTTCAATCATGAAGGATGAAGTTGTGATCAATAATTATATTTATTTTGATAAACCTTCTCATTTTCTTAGAGACTGAAATTCAGCTCTTACATACAAATATATCTATGTATGAGTCAAATGCTCTAAATTTTAATGGTACAAAATTTACAAACAAAACAAATTTTAAAATTAGATTAAATGAAAATAGATTTCAACTTCAAAATGATGCAGTCAATAATATTATAATTCTTATTTTTAAAGCAAAACCGAAACCATCCTTGAAAAATTTAACACTTTGCCTAACCCTCTTGCACATTTGTGGAGGGTCAACATAGTCAAATGTCTACCAAATTTGTTAAAATAGTACCTACAACACATTGGTTAAGGCTGTGCATGCAAACCTGAATGTCTAAGGTTCAATTTTGACCAACTCCCTCACAAACAAATGTGAGGGATAGACTCTCTGAAATTTTAGTAAGTTAAAAACTTTTTTTTATAAAGATATTACTCAATTGTTTTCCAAGTTATAAGACATTGATCATTCTTTAAGACCCTTTTCTACGAAGTTTACTTTTTCTCCAAAATGAATGTCGGAGATCCCACACCCTTATACTGATATCAAATAATTCTAAATTTAAGTTAAAATTTGTCTTTCTCCATCTCATAATAATATTACTTTCTGCATGAAGACAATACTAATACTTCTTTGATCTTAGATATCTAGTAAGTACATCTCAATGTTTTACCGTTGAAACTAATTTTTGTGTAACACGAAACTTCCACCGCTTTCTTTTACATGTATTATAACTTTTTTGTGGTATAGCAAAACAAATTGTGTATAAACATAGAAATTATTTGTCTCCATCCAGGCATATACACGCTATACTAACTACGAGCATACTAACACAGATAAATAAACTCACTCTAAACTCTTCAGATTTTAACAACCAACCAGAACGAATACTTTATAACATACCAAATAAATTATGTACCCATATCCCTAATTGAAACTACAAAGAAAAACACCACACTGTTTTTCTAACAGCAGCCGTATTTTTCGTTCTTTAGTAAACTTAGGAATCCAGTCCCCACGTGATCCATCATCACAACCCCTCATGTAACTCAGCAAAATGATCTTAGATACGCATACCAGAAACATGAGTTTTGATTTTTGGCATTTAAAACCGCAACTCATTTTATATTGAGACGGAACCAACCCAGGAAAACAAATGAAAAGATTTACTACTTTGGTTCATGGATAATTCGACCGCTAATACACTTTATGTTCTTTTTACATCATTTCTCCATTTTAGTTGCTACGGCACCACTTTTATTGTGATTGATTTATGCCGACACTCTCTAGATTCTTTTCATTTCTCATTGGATACCCAAAAATGTCTATAAAATTAAACTCTTGAATTCTAATATTTGTAGAAATTACTCTAATAAAATAGTGAACAACAGAAATATAGTAAACAATATTCCAAATAAACAAAGTATTCCAAACTCAAATTGGGATTTCTGTGTATATATATATATATCTTCTTTCGTGTCAGAGCTTCAACTCAATGCAATGTGTGTATATAAACAATTACAATTGCCTCTAATATATAGATGACTTTCATCTAACAATAGAACACACAACTTTAAAAATAGAACATCTTAAAAATAGAACTATCATCTACAAATAGCACATGCTTTTGTTCATGCAAACAAAGCTATTTGTTTTATTTTCTTTTATCCTAAAAATAGGGACATCTAATTAAAACTAACCTATGCATAGAAAAGTAAGTTGTTTTTTTATTTTCCTTATAATGGCAAAAGCATGTGGAGAGAAATTATCTATTTCCAACACTCCCCTTAACTAATATCTTCAAAGTTTTGTTATTCTGGAGCTTGGTGTATGTTTCTAGATCTAACATATTCTTGATCACAAACTCCCAAACAACTTCTCAAATACTCAAAAACTTCATTTCTCAAAGCCTTTGTAAAAATATCAGCAAACTAATCTTCGGATCTGTGAAATTTAAGACAATTTTAATTATTGTTAACCAACTCCATGATGAAGTGATATCTCGTGTCAATATGTTTTCTCCTTTTGTGAAAAACATGAATTTTAGACAATGTTATTGTTGAGTTCGACAAAAATTATGTGTAGCATACTCTTGATTTTGCCTCCAATCTTTCAACACTCTTCTCATCCAAACATCCTAACATGGTGATCTTGTTGCTACTACATACTATGTCTTTAGTGAAGATAGTGTGACAAAGGGTTGTTTCTTTGATGCCCATGAAACTAGAGATGTTCTAAAGTGAAAAGTATAGTCGGATGTGCTTTTCATGTCATCTATACTCCCGCTTTTTTTTTTTGTATGTATAACTTATGAGTTTGAACTCATCGGATGTTGAATATAAAATTTCATGATTCTTACTTCTACATGCATACCTCAAAGTTTTTTTCCATCTTGCCCATGTGAATCTTTTGGATATTCCATGAACCTTGATATGAGGCTCACACCATACATTATAAAGGCCTTGTGGCCATCAAATACATGAGACTTCTAACTAACCTTTCGAACAATGTTCTATCCACAAATGATCCGCTATCCTCTTTACTTAACTTCAAACCTATAACTGGAACTGGTGTTTGTGTTGACTTTCAATTCAAAATTTAAAATATCTTCAAAACATCATAAGAATAATTTTCGTGTGAAATAAATACTCCATCTTCTGATTTTTGAACTTCAATGCCCAAAAAATAGTGCATGAGACCTAGATATGTCATCTTAAATTTTTTCTTCATGTTTGGTTTGAATGAATTTGTAGATAGATATCCAAGAATGATTCGATCATGCTCATATAAACAAACAATTAAAATCTTACCTTGTTCATTTATCTTGGTTTATAAGGTAGGCTCATCGATGCTCCTTGAAACAATTTGAAACAAATAATAATCACTCATGTTGTACCAAGCTCTAGGTTCTTGCTCGAGACCATATAGTGATCATAAACTTATTATTGATTCACATAAACTTATTCTTCAAGAAAACCATTTAAGAATGTTGATTTTACGTCTATATGAAAAATGGGTCATTTTTTTAATTGTACTTCCTAAAACCATTCTTACCATGTCTAAATGTGCTACAGGTGAAAACAATTATTTTTTATCTACTCGATATATTGTGAAAAACCTTTTGCAACCAATCTTGCTTTGTGTTTATGTACTTTACTATTAGCAGTATATTTGGTCTTGTAGACCCACTTCACTCATATCACGTGCTTTCCTTCCGGAAGATCCGCCGATTCACATGTCTAATTTTTCTCTATCTCGTCTATCTCATCATCCATGACGTGAAGCAAAACTTCATTTTTTATATCCTCTTCAAAGTATATTGGACTGCATGACTTGAGAAAACAATACAAAAACTAAAAAAGAGTAATTATTTGTATCAAGATCATAAATCTCACTAAGAATCCTTGTTTTTATTGCGAAAGGGTTATCGATTATGGAATTTTTGTATTGATGGAGTTTCTTCTTATGTTCTTTATGGTGTCTCTAACATGGTTGAAGATGACTGAAATCTTGGAGATCTCCTAGATGTAGATGGAGGTCGATCTTACGTTACAACTTGTGGTGTATGTCCAAGATTCGATGAAGATACAATACATTATTTCTCTATAGTTTCATTTTCCCTATCCTCATGAGGGATAGTTGCCACTACACTCACTTTTCTCTCTTTATACATCCATCCCATGCCTCATTTTCAAAAAAATTGTACATCTCTATTGATTATGACTTTTTTGGTAACTAGATTATACAACTTGTAGGATGTTGTATTCTCTGGATATCAAACAAATATCGACTTTTCTCCTTTGTTATCTAGCTTCTTCCTTAGCTGACTGTGCACATGAGCATATGTCAAAAAAAAAAATTATAAAATGGGAAACATTGTGTTTCTGTTAGTCCAAGTTTTTTGAGAAACCATGTTTCAAATAATATTAATTGGACACCTATTTAAAATGTAAACAAAATTTTCTATTACTTCTACTAAATATTCATTTGAATTTTTTTTTTCCTTCATCATACTTCTCACACTCTCTATGATGGTCCTACTCTTTCTCTTTGCCACACCGTTTTGTTGTGGTGTATACTTAGTAGTAAAATGTTTGTGTATACCATGATATTTGTAAAAATAAAAAAATTGAAACATACTCACCTCCTCTTTCGTGCTCAAAACTTTTATGTAGTACCCACTTTTTTTTTTCAATAAGGGGTAAGTGCAAAAAGTTGGGGGGCAAAAACGTAGACAAAAAACCAAAAACAAACGAAATGCGTACGCATTCTGTTATAACACAATCACGTTATATTTTCTTTAGTTTGGTAATTTTGAAGCTATAATGCATGCACACTATAACGCGTATGTGTTATGTTTGTTATAAATTAAAACAACTCCGAGCCCTTATCATATTTACTCCTCCCAAACATGATTTTCATAGCAAATTCGTGCCTCGCATTTCATTTTTAGCTGGATCTTACTCAAACGTTCGTCTCGAATTACCGTGAAGATCAACATCGACGATGGTATCGTAGAGAAGAGATAGGCAGTAATTATTTTATCAAAATTGCATTGAAATTTTTTTGATTATAGAGTAAAATTTGAATTGAATACATTTTTTATTGTTATTGAGTTCTAGTTCAATGTAATCAATCGCAACCAAATCCTGCTATTCCTACCATCCTTCCTATCTTTCCTACGGTTTCCCAACATCCCTCGGGTAGTCAAGAAGATTTAAAAACCCACATAGTTGAAAACAAGATTGAAATGGAGGATTTAATCAAAACAATGAGGGATTCACATTCTATAAAACCCCACCGTGCCACTCTTACAAACACATTGAGAGAATTAGTTACTCAAGTTGACATAGAAACATGGAAAATTGATCGTTAGATATCTTATAGAGAGCATTGTACAGTTTATTATTTCAAAAAAATTTCATATGTGGATGTAAAGAAAAATAAATTAAAAAAAATACCTCATACGCGCCTTATTCACGGATCCCCACTCCAATTTGCATGTTTTGTTGTTATGAAAATAGTTTTCACAACTAGTCAATAATGTTTTGATTATAAATAATTTTTCAAACCAATGGTGGATGGTGTTTGATTTCCACCTTGCAATAACAATGAGGTGCCACTATACTTTTGAGGAAACTCTATGCAGGTTTATCCTCAACAAGATCCTGAACTATTTTGATTTACGGGATTTCCAAGGCCAAGGAAAATGCTCTACAAAGGATCAACCAGTGTACAACATGCACCTATTGATATGGGTAGATTCCCCACGTGAAGCCCCCTCACTCGAGACTTTCCCTCTAGTAATGAAGGAGACAATAGAGATTGATACACTCTATGTGCTTGGGGCTATTTAATACCCTTGTTTGACATTTGAGGGAGATTTTTTATCCAAATGTTCATGGAGTTACATAGAGTATTCCTCGGGAGTATTAGCATGAGGCTAGATCTTTTCTCATCATGTAGTAGCATATGTTTGTGGCTTCGAGGAGGATGATACTTTCATGCATATTTGTTTTGGTGGAGTTGGCACTAGGGGTGCACACAATAATACCACTATATCAAATGCTTTTTTGAGAGAGACATTTGGATTACGAGTCATTGACATCACATTCATAGGTATTTTCTATGTTTTATTATGTGTGTTACAAAACTATCGGAGTACTTGAGTTACTTATATATGTTAAATTTTTGAAATAATTGTATTTGTACTTGTATGCATTAATACTATAATGTGTGAGAGGGACATCATCATCCTAACCACATTCTATGAGAACCATGCATTCACATACATTCAAAGAGGTAATTTAGAATGTTAATTGTGTAAAATTTTCACCTATGCAAATGTATACATATATAACTTTTGAACTCAAATATATGTATGTTCTTGTATGTTCAACTAACTTGACATGATAAATGTTTGACAAAGATGTTGACTTGAATAGACACCCTACCATCTCTGCGATGAGTAGAGAAAGGTGTTTAGTTGCGATTTCATATGCGCAAAACTCACTAAGTATTCAAACAACATGTATTTTTGTTAAATTGCTCTTGTAATTCATATAATGTTAAATTACATGTTAATAATTTCCTTCATTATAAAATTATTAAACTATGTTAATAATGTCCTTCATTGTGTATACACAGGTGTTACATGCAATAGGTAGCAGCCCTGTTCATTTGATTCATAGGTGTGGCGGTGCAAAAAAGTTTTATATCGATAAAATTAGTTAAAATATTGTCATTACACATACGTGTATTTAGTTCTATCTTGGCTAATTTTGATGTTTGATTTTGTGATCTTATGTGTATGTAGGGAACTTCAATCCCCTCCATTTTGACCTCAAGGGCATATGCTCCTCGATCTCATCATTTTGATACCCCCATTTGTTCTCCGTAACATCCGAGTGACTCATTTGAGCATGAGATGTATATTCAACACAACCGAGAGCTTGCGGTAGAAGTGTGTGTATTTATGTAAATACTTTTATTATCATTTTTTAAATACATGTCAAAAACATATATAAATTCAGTTTAGAAAAAAAAATTGTTTGCATTTACTGAGGTTCAACTAAAGGCAAGTCTTCACCGTAAGAAGACTTGTAGCATGGGCCTGGATGATCCAAAGTAATCTCATAGATATTCATCTTCGTCTAATGGAGGACCTTCTTCTAGTAAGGCCAAGAGTGGGATAGATTTTGATGATTAGGAAAATATGTATATGCATATATATATATATATATATATATGTCTTACATAACATTTGTTTTGTATGCCTATATGGAATTTGAACTTGATAGTATTTGGAACTCGATATTTTTATGAGACCTATCTCACATTTTTATATTTATTATGCACGTTAATACTATTTAGAACTTGATATTTTTATATGAGACCTTACATTTATGAGATTATTTTTGTATGAAACTAATATGATGTGCACTTGACAATATTTAAGACATTATGTATTATTTTTCATTTATTGGTGATGTACATATACTAGCGTTTTTAATATATTATATACATCAAAATTTTGAAATCAATATTTATATAATGTATGTATATAAAAGTTCATCTAATCTGAGTAATTATTTTTTCAATTTATCAAAGTGTATATGTGTATTTACCTTACCTGTGCTTCTTCTTGCTCATGGTCTCTTTGTATTGGTTCATATCTTATCATGCACCTATTGCATTCTTCAATGCTTCTTAGTATTCTCCCCTATTAAAACACCTCAGAAAATCATTAGGACCATCACTAACTTGATTCATAAGGCTCCAAACACCATTGTTGTTCATCTTACCAAAACTGTCAACTATGCCCCTTAAGACAATGTTTTTTGCAACAAGCATGGATAGAAGGATCTAAGGATACCCAAAAGTCTTACAAGCTTCAATAGTTCACTTTTTCCATCCCTAAGGTGCTCCCAAAATCTTAGACTCCAAATCCTACAAATCCTTAGAGCTTTATCATTCACTTCTCTCAATAGTTCACACTTTGTGCAAATACTAGCTCAATATGCCAACAAAGAATAGAACATTGAACCATGATGGAAAAAATCGTTAACCATTCTTAAATAACCTATTTACACTTTCTCAAACATTTAAATGAATTTCACAAATCCATATTTCATCAATGAATGGAAGGTCACTAACATGTAAGTCGGTTGACTCACATTTACTAGGCAATTGATAACTTCTCGTGTTCTTAGCCATTCCCTTGTTGTTATGATTGTATTTTCCATGTCTCTTGAGGCCTTTAAGTATTTTGGTGGTAATGGCCCTCCTATTTCACTGCCTCAAATTTTTCCTTACTCTCTCCATCTTGCTCAACTTCATCATTCTTTTATGTCCACTAACACTACTCTCAATATGTATATGTATCTAAAAATGATGTATCATAAAATCACTTATCGATATGATGTGGAAGATGAGAACTAAACCCACTACACCAAAATGTCTAAATGGCTCGGTGAACATTTGTGGAGGATTCGTTTTGATACGAGACGGTGCCATTACTTGCACGCATTACCTCGTGCAGGTGCGGTCCTTAAGATCCCTAGGACCAAAAAAATATATAAGTTTGATGGGTGATTTATTGAAATCTATAGCACTTGGAGACATCTCATTAGATCCAACACCTTCACGTAGGGACCCTCTAGAAAATTGTGTATTGGTTTCGTCTATCTCATTTCGGTGTTTTTGATGACCTATTGTTTGCAAATTCACCAAATAATGTAGTTTTCAAAGTCGGTGTAAGGATGCTAGATGTTATATTTTACAAATGAAAGCTTATTGGACCAAATCGCCTGTACCAACATGTCGTGATGGTCTAGTGAAAAATATTCGATGATTAGTTTTTGTGCAGGACGGTGCCATTTCTTTCGGGTTACCTTGTCCAGGCGCATGAGTCCCTTAAAAGGAATGAGACCAAAAATCATATAACCGACAAGTGATTACTCGGTCTCCGTGGCACCTCAAGATGTCTCGTTAGATCTAAAATATTCCATGTAGGGACCCTATACAAAATCCTATCATGGTTTTACCCATCTCATTTTTGTGCTCTCATTGTCTTATTGTTTACAAACGCGTCAAATAATGTACTTTGAGTTAGTATAATGATGTCGATGCTATATTTTGAAAACAAAATCTCATGGGACTAAACCGTCTATGCGAACACGTCCGAATGGCTTGGTGAACACTACTAGAGGATTTTTTTCATGCAAGAGGGTTTCATTTTTCTCGTGCTTTACTTCATCTGGGTGAAGTCCCTTAAGAGCCCCGAGACCGAAAAACCATATAGCTTAGACGGTGATTACTCGGTCTCCGTGGCACCTAGAGTTGTCTCATCGGATCCAAAACCTCCAAGAAGGTAACCTATACAAAATACTATCTCAGTTTTGTCCATATAATTTTGGTGCTCTTGTTGTCTATTGTTTACAAATGCATCGAATACAATAGTTTGAGTCATTGCAAGACTATAAGACGTTATATTTTGTAAATGAAATCTCATGAGACCGAACCATCTATGCCAACATGTCCATATGAAAAGCTAAACTCTATTCGATGCTCATTTTTTGTGTGGGATGGTGTCATTATTTCCGAAGCTACTTCATCGGGCATAGTCTCTTAAGAAACATGAGACCAAAAATCATATAACTTCTATTGGTGATTACTCTAAGGTCTCGTGGTACCTAGAGATGTTTCATCGAGATCCTACACCTCTGCATAGGGACCCTCTAAAAAAATTCTATCCCTTTTTTATCCATCTCATTTTTTTCTCTCACTATCCTATTGTTCGCAAGCGTGTAAAATATTGTAGATTGAGTTAGTTTGAGGTTGTTACACGCTATATTTTGCAAACGAAATATCATGGTACCAAAATGTTTGTGCTAACATGTCTATTTGGCTTGGTGAACGCTATTAGAGGATTTTTTTAGTTCCCTATGTTTTCGGTGCTTCCGGCATTTTTTCATCTCATTTTGGTTCTCTTAATGTCCTATTATTTGTAAACGCTATTTGAATAATGTAGTTTGAGTTAGTGTAAAGCTTTAAGATGTTATATTTTGCAAACAAAGTCTTGTGGGACCAAACCATTTACACCAACATGTCAAGATGGTGCGGGTAATGATATTTGAGGCTTATTTTTTGTGTGAGATAGTTTTATTGCTTCCAGAATACTTCATCTTGGCAGAGTTGCTTAAGAGCCCTAAGACAAAAATATGTATAACTTCAACGAGTTGATTACTTAGTCTTCAAGGCACCTAGAGAGTTTTCGTCGGATCTAACACCTCCACTTAGGAATCCTCTACCAAATTATATCTCAGTTTTGGCCATCTTGTTTTGGTGCAATTGTTTTCCTATTGTTTGCAAATGTGTTGAATACTATAGTTTGAGTTAGTGTAAGCTTGCGGAACCTATATTTTGTAAACGAAAGCTTGTGGGACTGAACCTTCTATGCTAACATGTCTGGATGCCCTGGTGAATTCTATTGGGGGATTTTTTTGGTTCCCTACACTCTCGGTGATTCCAGGATACTTCGTTCGGGCGTAGTCCCTTAAGAGCCCTGAGACAAAAAGTTTTATAACTTTGACAGTGATTACTTAATCTCCGTGGTACCTAGAAATATCCATTTAAATCCTAATCCTCCATGTAGGGACTCTCTATGAAATATTATCTTAGTTTTCTCCATCTTGGTTCGGTTCCCTTGTTGTCATATTGTTTGCAAACACACTAAATATTGTAGTTTGAGTCGGTGTAAGGTGTGAGATGCTATATTTAGCAAATGAAAGAAGGTGGGACCAAACTATCTATACCAACACATCTGAATGACCTTGTGAAAGCTATTATATTATTTGGTTCAATTTCCTATGCTCTCATTGCTTTCGAGTATCCTTTGTCCAGGCGTAGTCCCTTAAGAGCCAAAAAATCATATAACTTTGATGGGTGATTACTCGGTCTCCATGGCACTTAATGACATCCCATAAAATCCTACACCTCTAAGTAGAGACCCTCTACAAAATTATTTCTCATATTTTTCCATCTCGATTTGGTTCTCTCATTGTGCTATTGTTTATAAACACATGAAATAATGTAGTTTGAGTATGTGTAGGGTTGTTCAATGCAATATTTATAAAACAGAAGCTTATGGGACCAAGCTAACTATGCACATGATTTAGGATGGTCTGGTAAATTCTAGGGGAGGTGTTTTTTGGTTCCCTACACTCCCAGTGCTTCAGGGATACTTCATCTGGACATAGACCCTTAAGATCCCTGAGTCCAAAAAAGGCTAAAACTTAACCAAGTGATTTATCGAGACTCCATGGTACTGGAGATGTATCATTAGATTAAACGCCTCCACGTTGGCACCCTCTATGAAATATTTTCTCAATTTCTCCATATCCATTTGGTTCTCATGTTTTACTATTTTATGCAAAAGCACCAAATAGTCTAGTTTGAGTCAATGTAAGGTTGTTCATTGCGGACACGTGAATATTATAGGTGGTGAGATGATAATTTTAATAAGATATTTTTACAATATAGGTGGGGAAATGAGAATTTATTTTGTTTGTATCTAATATTTAATTCATCTTAACTTCACTTGGCTTTGAGAATAATAAATTATGTACTAGAAGTGTCAACCACGTGAAGGTGGAAGCTTTTTTCACACCACTAACCTACATAAACATGTTTAGTAAGAAATTAAATACAATTTTAAATCCTATAGAATTTAAACAAAATCATTAAATTAAATATTCATATTAAATTCATGAAGAGCATAAATTTGTAAATTCAATCCAATGAACTACATGGATCAACTCTACTCTTTACAATAACAAGAGCATTGTTTTATGATATGATTCACAAACCTTCCATAGATTCTTGTTTAATGGCCTACCTCGATATTTGATAAATTTAATATTTTTGGCAAGAACCAAAAGTGAATAGTGAAGTATCTTTCGATGTACTTCATAATCTTCAAACAACCAAGTGTGTCACTTTTTATAGGATATCATCGAAGTCAAGTTCGGTGACTACCACTGACCTAGTGGGATACTCAAGGCCTTCAGCATCAGTGACTATGGAAGTCAATTTTTTCCCCTCTAGACAACGAGACAAGAAGTAGTTTGTTCCCTCTTCATTAAATTATGTCACAATAACTACAAAAACGTGCCCTACATCAGAAAGTAAAACTCGAGTCAAATTCAAAATACATTAAGATTTTATAATTTAATAATATATAATTCTAAAACATGACATATACATGTATGTACCTTATTACACTAAATCAGAGACCTGGTCAAAGTCGGGTGATGTTTTCATATGATCTTAAGACATTACAAGATGTAATTCTCATGGAACTTCATATACATTCTCGAGTGGAATTAGAGGTCTACAAATCCATTCATCCACACACTATTGTGACTCACATTCCTTCCACAAAAATGAATGCATGATATACAAAAACATGTCATGCACCTAGTATAAAGATTCCAAGAATTTACATCGAACTACGGGAAGAGTGCATATCACTTGATCCTGTAACTATCATACAATCTTCATAGCTTGTCAAATGGTGTTCCTATATCAACCAAAAATATCTGCAAACCATTTAAATTTCTTGAGAGCCCATGTTCTTAACACACATAATAAAAAAATTCTTTCATCTGTAAATTTAGCACCATCCTTTAACTTTAACTCTTCTCTTGCAAGTGCTCTTTTTACATATGCTCATGCAAACATCATGTTCTCCTTTCCCATGTTCTACCTCGGTAAAACTTTAGATATGTTGTACACCTATTTTTTGTGCATCCTTATTAACCAATAAAACATTTTTGCATTCTTGAATTGTGATGTACAATTTTCGGACCAAATGTAATGTTAGTTGAATAAAATGTTCATCTCATTCAAGTTCGGATAAAACACCTAAAAACACCCTTGCACATATTTTGTAGAATGTATGTGATCATGAATGATGTATAAATGATACTCTCTTAATATATTTCGATCTTGCTTAGTTCTTTATGGAGAGTGCATGAATGTTATATGCAAGAAAATAGAAACTTTCACCGAGTTATAGTATTGAGGTCGAAACTCCATTTATGGCTGCAATGTGTAATTCTCTGTGAAGTCAACTACGGAAACAATAGTGCCAAGTGGGAATGTTTCCTTCCTTAACATGAATTATTCATATAACCATCGAGCTCTTTGTGTGTGCCTTGCATACTCATAAACAATTTCCTCTCTGAATTTGATCAAATATTCTGTTACAGGTAACTGTTCTGTAACAAGCTCACACCTCTTAGAATTTTTTTAATATTTTAATTAATATGCCACCAATTCCTTTCTTATTGAATCTGTACTTTCCTCATGGATACAACTTTTTAGATTTTTCAAGCCACCACATATGTTGCACATTCCATCCAAACATGCTTTGTTATAAGAAAATTGTCTAGTTGATTTTTCACAAAATATTGTTGGAATAAATTTCCTTGAATATTTTCATAGGACAATTAATCCACACTACTGCAATATGATGTTAGTATCGAAAACACAATGTATTTGAAAAAAAAACATCATAATGCATTGAAAATTCAACATGATGCCTGTAACAACAAGTGGTAAGTGAGTGATTGATTTTCACAAAAAGGGTTTTCTCATTTCGAGATAATCTTTGGATAATGTTAATTTATGGATATCCATTCTTAAAATTAGAGAACAATTGTGTTGGAGTCATATCTTAAATATGTGTTGCACACAATTCATGATTACGAGAACCTATTTGTCTTTTTACTATATCTCTTCTATTTAGTGACACCCTTGTGTTCTCATTCCCAAATTTTACAATTAATTCTTTTAGGATATTAGATGTATTATTTTCTTTCTATAGGAGTTTGTTATAAAAATCCCAATAGTCAATGTTATTGAATGACTCAAGACTTTTGTGTCTCTCTATTGATTTCATTAGTGTTTTTCTATTTATCTTTAAATATCTGCTTGTTTTTCCAATCAAGTTTTTATTAAATATTTTATTGCTTACTATAAAATTAGGAAGTGCACACCATGTAACATTACTATATTTGGTGTTTTTGTTGGCACTTACAGGTTTGGTATGCTTTATGTATGTTGTCAACAATTGATGTATTTTGATCAACAACATTAGATGTTCTTAACCCCAAGGTCTTCAATGTAGGTCTCATCTTAATTAATTTTGTCAATGTAACAAATTATTGACATCTTTGTGTGTCATTTAAATTCACAAAGTAACTATCCAAAATTCCCTATCTTTTCTTCTTGCATTTCATGAGGACATTTTGTTAGGTATTGGTTTTATAATGTTTTCATCAATTTCAATTAAGTGAACTCATTTTCTTTGCAAAATGAAAGGAGATGTTCTAGGAGGTAAAGATTTAGTAAGAGGTTTACTTTTTTCATTTAGTGTTTCCATACAAATTTCAAAATTAACATTTGGATTCTCAGGTAAAGGTTCAACATTTGGATTCTTAGGTAAAGCTTCAACATTTGGATTCTCAGGTAAAGCTTCAACAATTGGATTCATATAAATTTCTTCATCCATACCAACATTATCATTCAATTCAATATCAACATTCATAACGAAATCATTATTCTCGGATACATTAGATCTAACATATGTACCTTACCATATACAATTTTTTTGCATCCTCTTCACTTTCTTAATTCTCATCTCTTTTAATTACTTGATGTCTTGTTATCAACTTTATTTGCATCCTTACATAATTTTTGTTTCCCATGATTGTAGCATAATATATTTTGGGGCATGGGACAAGATTAACTACTCAAAATTAATAAAGAATGTATAGAAATCGTAGACTAGACAAAAATATGACAGAAAACTCATGAAGTATGGGAAAAAGACATTGGAGGGGCATATATATGTAGATAACATAACGCGTACACATTATGCTATTCCCATTTTCCAAGCCATGCTTCAAGGCTTGAAATCTGGTTTGGATCTCCAATCTTAAGGTGTGGACCTACACAAACATATCAAACCACATGTCTCTACGGAAAATGCAATAATCTCTCTTCCGCCATCATAAATAGACATAAAATGATTGATTCATTTAAAAACATTATACCACGACGTAGAGCAGACTATCTACTTTCTAAAAATATAAATTTTCAAATTTTCTAACTAATATAAGGTTTCCATATTATTTATTTTCTAACAAATACTTTTTACAACTAGTTTTGAAGTTTAAACATGTCTATCTTTCATCATACATATTATTTTTACTCATCGAAATTTTAAAAAAATATACTAGCCCAAACTAGGCAAAATTTTATACACATTAAAAAAATATATCTAATTTTTCGATATTTTTCGGGTAGTTACGGTGGGCATAGTTGGAGCTCCGTTATGTTTTAAAATTAAAAATTTTGTAATAGAAAAATCATACAAAAATAAATTCTTGCTAAAGACATGTTTAAAAATTTAGCCCAAACTAGATGTTCCTAGCTATCTTTCTACCAAAGTGTTTTCAAAATTACTAAATGATGATAAAAACTTGGGTGGGGAGGGGGATGGCAGGGGCACGATAGCCACTATGTTAAGTTTTAAAAAAAAAAAAACAGGAGCACCTATTGGTATTTTAGTTATTTCACTCGCTTAACCTTATCTATTTTTAATAAAATTTAGTAGCTTAGAAACTAGACTCAAAATTCTATGATGCATGTCTACACAACATCTTCCAAATTTGAGTGTAACTATTTTTAAAAACTTGTACAAGTTGAAGTCTTTTATTTTTAGAAAAATGCGTGCACTTAACACCCGCTTCCCCCAACTCGGTGCACTTACCCTAAGGTCTTGAATTATATCAAAAACATCATAATTTGTGTCTTAAAAATACACGCATGTCTTCCTTGTATAATAATCAATGAATGCCATAAAATATGAGCAACCTCCAATAGATGTTGTTTGATATGTCTACATAAATCTGAATGAAAAATTTCAAGTGGTGCACTTTCTCTTACTATTTTTCCAACTGGGGAGGATTCTTTGTGTTGCTTCACCAAAATGCAACCTTCATAAACTATCTCTAGTTTTTGTTTTAAAGGAAAAAAAATTAACCATATTTTTCTGCGTAATAAATTCAAACCTTCATAATTTAAAATACCAAACATGAGATGCCATAACCACGATTCATCTTTATCAACTCACTAAAAATCTAATCAAACTTCTTTACTTATGGTGATCTCTAATATGAGCTCAAGATGTGGTTGTCCGAGTTTAAAAGGAAACATTCTATTGCTTGTCATCTTCACTTTAACAATCAGTTGAGTACTTGAGCTCTATTCATGATCACTTCTTCATTGTCTTCAATGTAAAATCTATATCCTTTTTGTACCAATTGACCAATGCTCATTAAATTGTGCTTCAAATCTGCAACATAATAAAAATCATGCATAATATTTTTCTCCCATTTTTTTAGTTAGAATGTTGATTGTTCTTTTTTTTTTAAAAAGACACTGTATTATTATTCCCAAAGGTAACATATATCTTTATTGACTCTTTAAAATTGAAAATAAATGTAAGTTACGTGACATGTGATTACTGCAACCATATTCCAAATACCATACATCACTAGGACAACTTTGTTGTGATAGATTACACTTTGGAAGGCGATAAATAAGGTAGTGTTTTAACAATATTTTTACATGCGATAAACATGGAGCTTAGAGTAGATCTCCCTACCGGATTTTGATTTTGCCTCTTACGATCATACTACTGTTTCTTGCAATCATAAGCATAATGCCCATATATCTTGCAATAGTGACATTGCACGTGTGACTTATCCCTGTCTCGACTAGAAAAATTATTATGATTGTGCTCTTGACTATGTCCTCTTCCACTTGAGTTTGATGGAACACTTTGTTGCATTCTTTAGATGAACTTCTTCTTCTACTTATAGGGTTGGAGCTTCCTCATCCTCTTCCATGAATTCCGAGATCTATGACGAAAAATATTGATCTACAACTGCATGTGATTTATTCAACCTTTTTTCATGATTTATTAGTGATTCATGCAACTCATCGATTGAAAATTTACTTAGATCCTTATTTTCTTTAATAACAAATTCCAACGGATTGAATTTTACAGGAAAAATTCTAAAATAAATAAATAATCCTTTTATATTCAATAGTTTCACCATGAGATTTGAAATTGATTGACCAAACCATTCATAAAATTAAAGAATGATAGGTGTGAAGATTGAAAATTTTGAACCTCCAACTTCATACATACAACTATGGTGCCCAACCAATGCATTGCAAAGTATTTTTTATATATTTCGGAAAAATTGGTATATAACATTGGTTGTGAATGTGCTTGAATGTTAGGCTAACTGGTCCCTACATATATGTGATTTTTTCCTCCTCCAACAAATCATCATTTTCTTCATTTGAAAACTCCATAAGGTTGGTCCATTTTTGAAAATTCAGATTGGCTTGCATTGGAAATCTATAAAGACTAAAATTTACATAAAAAAACCTAGATGTCAAGTCACATGCATCACAAAACAAAAAACCATCCGTAAATCATATTCTATACAATTACTATATAACATCTACACATCATAATCCACATCAAAAACACAATGGTAGACTTTAGGGCAACCAATTTAAATCTTAAATTTGTTTTTATATATAAAAGTAACTTTTCCATGTTACTTAAATAAAAGGAAACATTATATTGTTGCATCAATTAATTATATAAGGCAAAGTGAAGGCCTTACATTTCACTTACATTGAAATTAAATGCGCATAAAATTACATAGGCCTTAATTCAAATTGAACATGTGGAAAAACACTTTCTTATACATGAATTAGAATTTAAGTGTCTATATGACTGATTTAGATTCTCTTCCTCACATTTGTAGAACCCTAAACATGCTAAGAGGAACTTGACAACGTCAATAAAGACACCTCTATTTGCATGTGGACAAAAAAATTAATTGGATATTTTATATGCATTACCCTATCTAATCAATCTAAAGAAAACTACTTCATAAAAACTTACCCAATGTCCATCCTCATGATCACTTATAGTATCAATAAGATCAATGCAAACACCTATAATTACAAATATTAATTATTTTTTATCGTTTTATATCACCTATGGTGATATTGTATACCTATAGAAGAGTTCATAAAAAATACTACCTTGTTGGAAAAAAATTATCTTGATACAATTTACCTTTTCAAGATATCAACTTACTCCTAATGACTAGTTTCTTAATAATATACGATCATCTCGTCAATGAAGGTGTGAATTTTAGGATGGATTTTGGCTACTCTAGTCACAAAATCATGCACTTTAGTCATTATTTAGTTCTAGTGTCATACTACTATTCAGAAGGTTATTGAGTGAAGAAAATACTAATTAATCCACGTCTTTTGGGAATCTTAATTTTTTTTCTTTCATCATTCCCAAACACTTGTACCCGCATACCCATCCATCTTTGGCCACATCATGTTATTTTAGCCTCATTGGTATGCCTAAGACAATATTGGGGTGCGCATAGGAGCCCTGGTCCTACCATGGGAACCCCGATCCTTTTCCCACTTTCCCTCCACCTTTTAGGGACCTTCTAACCATTTTAACTTCTTATCATTTTGGTGGTCGGTATTTTCGAGGTTATTTATTAAACTAGATCAAGAAAACTCTATAAATATAAAGTTATGAGACCATAATGAGTGACCAAGCACTAGTCACCACTATCATCTACCTTGAGTTGCATCCATTAGCTCCATCACATAGGACAAAGTTTGTTCATCCGCATCACACTTCATAGGAGGGGAGTCTATTGTTTCCATGCACACATTCTATTATATTTTCAACATCTAGTTATTTCTCTCTACTTTGCAAAGTGTGGTGACACAAGAGCACCTAGGGAACATGTTGCACACACACACACCGAACTACATTTGGGTCGAAAACATAGTGAAACACTCGATTAGTAATCCCAATGTTTTGGCATATGAGGTCAATCGACCCATTGATTTGCATTCTTGTTTCTCTAGGATTTTGATATTTATTTTGGTATTTTGCAAGTCTTCTATAAATATTGGAGTATTAATGACATCCGGAGCAAGATAACAAAGTTAATGTGACACACAACGAGGGTTTCGGACCACCTACTAGACCTGTGAAGCTCAGTTTTGGATATTTTTCACATACCAGGGCATCCATTCAGTAGAACAGAGTGCCCGTAGGTGTAGACACAAAATTATACATTATACACATAATTTGGTCTGGTCTTATACTACTATTTAGAAGGTTCTCAAATCTACATAGTACTAATTAATCCCTACTTTTGGAAATCTTTATTTTATATTTTATTTCATATTTCCCAAGTATTTTCCATCACTTATCCACCCATTTCACAATTGCACCAAAATTCTAGCCATAAATTAGGCGCCCGATCCCACTCTAGGCACTCCAATCTATGCACACCACCTTTCTTTCCTTTTCGGGTCACTTTTAGTTGTTGGTCATATTTATATTTTTCTCGAGTCGGGATTAATTATTAAATTAATATTTCGAGCCCTATAAATATAAAGCTATAAAACCATAATGAGGGTCCTAGGTCACAACATTACACACTATTATCACTCCATCTAGGACTTCATCCATTGTATCACTTTGCAACCACATAGTGCCATGCATCAAAAGGCTAGGCAATATGCATCACACACATTTCATATGGGGACGAAATATATTCTATTCCAAGCACACATGTAATTTATATTTTCTATAGTTCTTATTGCTCGCTACATCACAAGGTGTGACTAGCACAAGAGCACCTAGGGCATGACATGCACACACAAACAAGAACTACATCGGGTATAAAATGTAGTGTAGTAATTAGTGATAAGTCCACTTTGGTTTGGCATTGAGGTCGATTCGACCCATTTATATGCATCTTTTATTTTTCTAGGGTTTGGTATTTCTCTTTGCATTGCAGGTCATTTTCCAGTTCATCCACCGTTCAGCACGAAAATCAAGCAGATTTTCGGACCCAAATGTGACACTACCAAACTTAGGTTTTGAGCATTTATAGTGTTCAGAGTGCGTAGATTACAAGTCGGGAACCACGAGATTCCCTAGTACATTATCAGTGCCCAGTCACTTTAGATCCTTCAGATCTATCCTTCACATGGTCCCCGATTTTCATCTCCACTTCTAGATTTCGTTCTCAGAGCTACAAAACTTGCAATAGTCTCTAGGAATCATCTGAGCTATTTATCTCCCTTCTCTTGCATATTTAGGGTTTCATTTCACTTAGAATATTTTACTAGCATTTATAGGGTTTCATTTCATTTACATTTACTCTATTTTATTTACTTCATTTATATAACATTTTAGTCCTCCTAATTGTATTAAGTAGGATAACTACTTTCCTACACTTTAGTCCAATTTTAGTTAATCATTACAGTGAACCCGATGTCTCTTTATAATACCTTCTATGGTTTTGAAATTTACACCTCCCATTATGGGTAAACATCATGTTGGTGCTCAAAATAGTCTCGCCCCAGTTTGCCTTTGAAAATCTATTGATTTATGGCCTCTGTCACTTTATTTTTCCCCATGTTGTGCTGGTTAATATTTGTTGCCATTTTTAATCTGTTCATGGGTCATAGATCACTTATGGGTCCATGGTTTGCTCCTTGTTTCTTTGTTCCATGTCTGGATTTGGATTCCTTGTCATTTTTGATTACTTGAAGAAAAATTAATGGATGTATCTCTTAGGAACATTTCTAAATTCTCTATCCTTGGAGAAATTTTCATTTTCAGCTCAAATGATCATTTTTATGTATTTTATGGTTTGACGGGTGTTTCTCCTAGTCAAATTTACATCCTTGCATCGACAGGGACATGGCACCTTTTGGTTGGATGCGGCTCAACTGGGTACTTCAAAATTTCTATGAATCGCCTCAACTTAAAATGTGTCCACGTGGAGGAACGGTGCTTGTTTGAAGATCTACTTTTTGGTTTGGCCTTGGAGTAGCATCGGGAGGACACATGGAGGTTTCGCTACTTTTCCCGAACTTAGATAAATTTTATGCTAGCTAAAATAGTTTGGCGGAGAACAGGGACACGTGGCGAGCCCACGCTCACTCAGAGTCTTTTAAAGAAGCACCAGGAGGACACTTGGAGGCCTCTGCTCACTTTGCATTTTGCTTGGACTTTTCAATGGCCAAAGGAGACTGCCTCAGCATGACACTTGGCACCTTCTAATGAGCTTCGAGCCTTCAAACAAATTTTTTCGGGCTAGGACACGTGGTGAGCCCACGCTCATTCAAGGTCTCAATTTTTGGGGACCATCTCAAGGTGCGCCATAGTGACATGGCAGTTTGACAAGTCAAAAGGAGTGGGGAAGTGGACCATTGGGGGCAACTTAGAATTTTTTCCTCTTATGCTCAAAAGGGTTAAGATATCAAAAATGGCCCACAAGCCCGATGGAAGAAAGGTCAAATCTTTCTCCAGTCAATGGCAGAGGTGCGGGCCTTCGGAGGAAATTTGGAAATTTTTCCTTTGTGGGAAAAAGAGTTAAAAGTAAAAAAGGAAGCGTGGTTCTGCTGGGACCCACATTGGAAACTTGAAGCGGAAGGGTGGAGTGGGGAAAACTTGGAAAAATTTCCTTTTTCCAAAAAGAGGGTCAAATGGCAGAATTTATCCACGGTTCCTTTGGGACCCACCTCAAGACACGTGTCAGGCTCATTTCTCGAGGGTAGAGATGTGGAACAAAATGTGAAATTTTTCCATTTTTCCAAAAGTTGTAAAAAGTCAAAGGAAACCCCAGGTTTGTTTTTAGTTTGAATCTTCCACGTGGATGGCCCAAATTCAAAGTAAAGATCAACGAAGTTGAGAGTCTGAATATGATTTTCCCCCATTTTTATTAAAACACGCCTGGAAGTGCGAGTCTTCATGATTTCTTGGTATTTCCTACACACCAAGCAGAGAGGGGAGTTAATGTTGATATCTAAGTTTGGTGGGGAGATCTGGAAGATGTATTTCACCATTAAAATGGTCTGACTATCGTGCTTGATCAGATTTTTTGTTTTTCTTCTCCCAAGCATGCAAGGAGCTAGATTTGACAAATTAGGGGTGGAAGTGGTTGGCGAATTGAAGAAAGAGTGATCTACCAGAGGAAGGAATTTAATGCGGGAGATATTCGATGATATTTGCCTCGAGCACCTGAAAACTTTTTACAGATCTGATTCTGGGAATCATGATCATGATCATGGAAAGCACTTGGTTAGCAATCAAGGTTTGGATTTTTTTGGGCGGGTGAAGGGGATCTATTGTAAATGTTATAAATGGCACAATTTTTTTGTGTAAATGGTTGGAGTGTTAGGGGTCGAGACTGATTTTTCTAATAGAAAGCTTAATAGAGCCCATATTTTTTGAGAAGCGTTTTGAGAAGCTTGTATATCTCTTTTATATTAAATCTGATCATGTCAAGGTGGTTATAAGTGTACATCCATTGACAAGATCTAAGACTGTTATAGAAACTTTCCCTTCTTGATAGATTTGATCAAATTTGAGTTATTCTATGTTGTCTTGAGCAAAATGTGTTTGTTTTATTTCTGAATGTATGTGAGTAGTTTTTCTTATTTTTATTGCAATCTTGTATTAAAATCTGATTCAATCACACATGCCTCAATCCTTGTGATAGTTTAGTGGCATATGTAATTTCATTTCTCATAAGAGCTTTCATCTCGGATTGGAATAAATGATTTAAAATCACTTTTCTTTCATCTATTTGATAGAAATTTTCTATAAGCCTTTGGGTGTACCTTAGGTGTGATTTGTCTTAGATCTTGATACTTTGTTGGGTTTCCTAACTCGAGCCTTCGTGATAGAATCTCAAAGATTGTGTGAAAAAGTGCTAATCTGGGCCTCCATTGAAGCACATATTTTGGTTAAAGAAACACTATAGCTGTTATGTGGCATTCTTGTTGGTTCAACCTTCCATTTTGTAAGATTCCTCAAGGATCTGGCGAGTCAAGTTCATCCTACCCCACCTCCCACCAAAAATTCATTTAAAACAACCAATCCTACCCATACTACCCCTGTTTGTCCTGTGTGTGCACAAATGCATAATTTCCATTACCAAAGCATGCAGAAACAACCAAGATTTCAAATGTCTTTAGTAACCTTTGCCTTGTTGTGAAAATATCTCCATGATCTGGAAGTGACAACTCATGAGAGTCAGATTTGGTGTGTTGATCATATTTTCCCAAGGTCTTCTCTATAAAATTTATGCAAAAGAAGGATCTACCAACATTCTTCAATAACAAAGGTTACAAAATAGGTTCTCTTACCTTGGTTGAAAGGCACAACCTAAAATAGTGAGGATAGATCAAATCCTCTTGAGGGTGCTATCCATTTCTCCACATTTGAGTGACAGAGGGCCAGTTAGATCTCATCCCCAGCTACAAAATGACTCATCATGATCTAATTTGTCTCTAAGCTTCCTATCAAACCAGTGATGCTGCTCAGACTTTGAGGGAGAATCAATTTGGATACCAACATGTCATATAAATTATTCTTCCTCTAGTCTGTAATGCTGCTCTCCAATTTGACAACCATGGCCATGCTATGGTCAAAACACCTCTTTGCTACTCCTAGTTATAAAATTTTCCTTTCATTCAAATACCATCTTATGGTATGGATATTTGGGATATCTAAGATGATGTCACCAATTATTTGTGCACCACTAATCTTGCAGCTCTCACTCAACTTGTAGTAGAAATTTAGGCTCTTCCTCCCGTCGGCATAGATGACTCTAGCACTACCTTACCTCATTTTCCATCTCCTCCTTCAACATCAACAATTACATCCCCACATGAAGCACTCCTTCATGACCTAGTTCCTTTGATTTTCATGGTTGATAAGGTCCCTTCTACTTTACCACATACTCTTTTTATTTCCAACAATATCACACCCTCCACCACGCATACTCTCCAATACTCGGTTGCTTTTCATATTTCTCCCTTTCCTCTTTTCTTTACGAGATTCCATTCATGGCTATTATCCACTAGCTTAGTACATTATCTTTGCCATCATTTGATCCTACCACTTCTCTTGTGCCATACCAAGGCCTTTCACTATTTATGGATCTTCTCTTGACCTCTTCGTCAACATCGTTCTCCTTCGTGCATCCACCATTCACTTGCACTCTCTTCCTAAATAATTCTTATTGGTAACACATACTGACTCAAAACATCCTACACAACTACCGTATGTTCATGTTATCTCTCGAAAGTGCACCATGTAGAGAGATGGCTACAACTTTTCTAAGTGCATAAATGATCTCTCTCTTTGATGGATACAATGGAAACACCTCGGGTCTATCAGTATACCTATTTTGAGGTGAGTCTCTAAGTATCAAGGCTGGTTCCTTATTGATGTATCCTAAAGTGATTTATGGGAGTTTGAGAGTAAAAGATGACTGTAAAATGATTAAAACTAAGGTGATACACCAAATTTGTATGAGGGATTTGGTGAGTATATGCACTGTTGATTTGGGAAGGGTTTTTGATGCATGAGGGAAGATATCTTGAGGGAAGATCACAATAGTACTAATAAGTTAACATGCACATTAAAATTAAGCAAAAAGACTGAATTTGCAGCAAGGTGAGGTGATTGATCAGGGAATTTGCATTCACAAGACTAATAGAAACATACACAAGACTGAAAAATAACTTAGAAAGGTAGAAAACACTTCACACTACAAGGGTAAAACTGGCAAAATTTGCTTCAGTACTCATATATCAAAAATTCCTCCCCTCCTTTCTCTTTGCTTTGCAAAGGCACACAATATATAGCAAAAAAAAATTCACCCTCTTCCTAAAAATAGCCTAAGGCTTGTACTCACCCATGCATCTTATTTTTATCCTTTATTTAATAATAGATAAAGGAAAAGAATAGAGCATACAATTACAAATAGGAATCATTAGCCTTACTTACATTACAGTCAAACTGAAGTTAACTGTTCTATTTTTAAGAAAAGAAGGGTGAATAATTTGCTAAAAATAAGATTTCTTGCTAGGCAAGTCTATCTCCATGAACATGCAACTATGTCTTCTTCTCTATTTTGTCCTGTTGTGAAGGCATGCAAAAATACAACTCCCTATTTGTGAGAAAAATAATTACAATACTTGCAATATTTACAAAAATAATTCATCCACTCTGGTGACCACTAAGAGCATATGTGTAATCATAGTAAACTCTTTTTTTCTAGAAGGAAAAGGTAATAAGCCTTCAAGTGGTTTCTTGCATCTGATGTTGACCTCTTCTCTATTCTTTATGATCACATGAAAAATGCACTCCAATTCATATACAATCTATCACCATCGGTGGGGCCACTTGTGGTTGTGAACTCTTTTCTTCATTGGGTTTGGCCACTCCTTGTGGACTTAGCATATACTATGGTTTAAAAAAACATGAGGGGAACTTTGTAAAAGCCACCACACTATGCTCGACCACCTTTGATTATTTGGAATGACCATACTATATGGTCTGCCACCTTTGAGTTTGTCGGCCTTGGCATATTATAAAATTCACCTTTTTGGTGATCATTTGGTATGATTTGGTCGGCCCCTTTACATTATTTGGAGCATGCACTATGGTTTAGACTTTGAAAGTCATTGCAATGATTTATTTAGTGGACACATGGGCTATCCCCTTCTCCACGGTGACTCACCCCTTGGTGACTTGGTCGGTGGCTTCTGTAACTCGAAGTCAGGTTAATTATAACCCTGGTGGTTTACTTTGAATATTGGTGCCAATTTCAGGTCATTGATCTTGTACCTTTGTTTTTTGATGCCGTCAATTTTCTAACCTTTGGTTAGGGTTTCTAATTTGGTATTTAATGTGGGCGGTGGCATCGACCGTGGTTAGTTGCTTCGATCATGGAGCTTGATCTCTATCCTTTGTTTTTTATGTCGTTGATTTCGATTGTGGTTGAGTTCTAACCAAACCAATGCTTAGGTTTAGGCAGTAAAGAGGAGCTCGACCCTAAAGCACATTCATTTGGATTTTGGTTATGCGGGCGAAGCCCTGAAAAACATTCTCTTCGATACCATTATTCTGTTATGTGCATACTCGAGCTTGGCTATAAGCATTTTATTCTTTGTGTCATTTCATTAGACACTGACATGATGATGAGATCTTTACCTGGTTTTATGATTTCTATGTAGTCATGATAGCTCAACATTGATATTTCCTCATCGTTTTGATCTGTTGGAGTTTTCTAAGAAAATTTTTGAGATATTCTACCATTTTTTGAAGTTTTATGCACTCTATTATTGATATCTATGTGAGATCTGGTTGATCTGAGCTTATGAAGATTTTTGAGTAGAAGTGTTTGATCTCTCTGTCATTTTCAATCTACAAAGTTTGCCTTTCCATGTAGAGGAGGTCTCTGTATTCTTTATTGGTTTCCATCTTAACTTGAGTTCTCTACTATTTAATGTCCCACAAGCTTGACTTTTATCTATCCTAAGTAAGTTTTTGAGTTTGGATTTATAGTGTTCTAGCTCTTTACGAAGCTATACGGGGTTTCTCTATAACGTTGTATCCTTTCTCTCAAGCTCTGTAGATTTGGTGTTTTGCAATGGCCTCAATGGCAAGTTTCAAGCTCAATTCTTTTTTTGTTTTTGAGATCTCTTTGGTCTATTGGCTACCATAGTCGTTATAGGTGAGATAATTTTCTCTTGTACATGTACACTTTTGTTTTCTTTTCTTCTTTAAATATATCACTAAACTCTTGGAAATATTTGTGGGTTCTATGATTTGTTTCTCTTGATTGACTCCTGAGTTCGAAACTTCTCGTGGGCATGTGGACCTCTCGCTTCATCATCCGGTTGCTCAAAAGTTTTGACCATTTGATTACCTACGGTGAGTGTATTCTTGACCCCATTTGCATCATGAATTATAGATCTGTATTTTTTGAGTTCTAGGTATCTATAGATATGTGACCTTGAGAAAAGTTTCAACTCTGTGTGGAAAATAACTGTAAAAGCTTCAATTATTGGTTTCATCATGTACTATAATCGTATTTCCTAGTTTTCGTGTATTTTTCATGCTCGGTCATTGATAAAATGAGCTCGAAAATGACTCTGTGATTATCATGTTTATTGTTATGAATCTCTGATTTACTTTGTATGTTCTGTTGTTTTACTATGGTGGACATAAAGTAATTTCTTCATTCTGGATACTTATATTTTAGCCTCTTCTCTGTATGAGTTCTTTGTGCTTTAACCTTAGGACAACTATTATCTCATTTGCATTTGTTGAGAATATTGTAGAAATGATGGTTATGATTTTCGTAAATATAGGTTCTGTACATTACTTCAGGTCTATTCTGAAATCTTTGGCTCAATTTTGTATTCTGGAGAATCCATTTGTTACAATTCATTGTTTCAGGATCAACTTGATTCTTTGAAATTCTGTAGCACCCTTTTGAGAATACTTTCTTTAATCATTTTCAAACTGAGATCACTTGAACATTGAAATTCTCCATGAGATGAGTGTTTGAATGCAATTGGTTTATAAAAATCTCATCTATTGACTGCTTGACTATAACAATGTTCTTGACTTTTTGAAAATAATGTATACTATTTTCTAAAAATAGTGTTATAGGATGGCTCCATATTGTAAAATTATGAACTTGACTTTGATTCCTCACTATTTTCCAGAACTTCTGTATTGGACATATTATTTCTGGAACTCTGTTTACAAACTCCTGCATGTTGAACAATTCAAGTTTTTTTGAAAAAATGTAGTTCCATTTCTTTTGTGCTTCAATACTGTACTTGAGCTTCACCTGTAGCTGCATCTGTATTTGATCAATTTCCTTGCATAGATAGTTGTACTTATTTGATATGGCAAGCATCTCTGTATTCATTCTGAATGAATTCTATTTTTGTAACTACAAATCATGCATTCAATTTGATCTTTGAAGCTATTACTTGTAGTATTTTGCAATCTTATTTGTATCTTAGCATTGTATAATAATCTGATGGACAACTTATTTCTTCTAATTTGAAATTTTATCCTTTCTGTAGCAACTAGCTTTGATTTTTATCCTTTCTGTAGGAATTGAAAAACTTAAAATGTTGATTTTTATGGCAAAGCCCTGGAAAAATTTTTCCAGAATTCTCTCTTCCATCCATTTCCAACATAGTAGTTGTATTTTTTGATTCAGAACATAAAACTTCATGTTTGAAGTTGGATTGGTAAATAAAATGAGACATCATAGTTGTGTTATCTTGATCATAGCATGCTTTATTGTTTTTGTATCACTTACTTGATTTAAATCATTCCTTTAAGCATGTAGTAGTTAAAAACAACATGATGGAAAGTTGTAAATGTCCATTTTACATGGCGAAGCCCTGTCAATTTTTTTCCAGAATCTTGTCTTCATTCCTTTTCAACTGTAACCTTTCTTTTTAGTTAACTTCAACTTCTGAAAATCTAATTCTTCTCCTTTAGCTGCAACTAAAAAGTGTTCTTCTATTTGCCAGTTTCTCTTCTACACTGTAACTTCTTCCATTTTAGAACAGTTATTGAAACTTTGAGTTACATTCTTCCTTTTATTGCATGCACTTATGACTTGTCTATTTTTCCTTGGCTGCAACCTATACCTGCACACTTAGGAAAATAGTTAGAAAATAATTAGGCTTTTGGCCTCTCTTATGTCCATGTTTTTTTCCTTCTTTTCTCTTCTCTTTCTTCATTCCTTTTGAGTGAATAAAGCATGTATGCAGTTTTTTCTTCAAGTAGAATACATCTCCTGTTAGGAAAAGATTCATATGCATGAAGTAGGACAGTGTAGGAATATGAATTGATCCTTGAGCTCGTAATTGACAGTTAACTTTTCTTCTTTTCAGGTACAGTGGCTTCTACAATGTAGATTAAGAAGAAACAGAAGATGGAGATGAAGATCATTCAATTGAAGAAAAGAAAACCCCAAGGTAATGATCGGTTCACTCATACTCCTTTGTTTTCTCTTTCATGTATGTGTACCTTTCTTTTCAGTAGTTGTACTTTACTTTTCAATTACATCTCACGGCTTGTGTGGGAAACATTTGACTCTCCTTGTGAATAAAACATTGAATTGTGAAAATGAGTTGTGTATTTCCTTATGCATTATAGCTTTTCTGTCTGGATTGTATAATGGACTAAACAACTCAATAACATAATTGAATGTCTTAATCATGAAGGAAAGAACATTGATAGGAACTTGTAACATTTAGTAATGAACTCTGATTTTTGTAATCTGCACTTTCTGTTTGCTGCTTCAAAACACAACACCTCACCTACTCTATAATTCAGTGTCTTCATCAAGACAACATACCAGTTGTCCTTCAGGGCTTTGTGTTCTTTTGCTGAAGATGGCATGAAATTGCAGACTATGTGATCTATTACGTTTTGTGATAGCACACATAACTACAGATTTCATTTAATCTTGTAACTAATTCAGCAGTAACAAATAACATAAAACTTCCTTAGCTTAGGTATACATCACCCAAGAATTTTTATGGAAGCGACAAATTTTTGAGCTACCCATTTTCGCACAAGTACAAAAATTAAACATTTCTAGCGATCCTACGGGGAAAGTTGTCTGCTAGCTTAAAGATTAGTGCCTTGCTCTTGTCCATTGGGCATGGAGTCTAAACATGTAACTAAAATTTTCCTTTTCCAAAAGGTCCAACCCTTCCAAAATGAAACTAAAGTTGGGAAAGGATTTGGTAATCCAGATCATGTGCATGAATGCACTTATTGAATTGAAAAACATTGCAATGTGCAGGAACTACACTTATTAAAGGGAAATCCTACTCTAACAATCACTGTAAGATTTTCACTAATAGTTTTTGAGAAACATACCATTCACAGGAACGAGAAGTTCCTCTCCATTCAGCTTCAAAAGCTAAAAATCATTGTGTTCTTTGCAAGCTCAAATCATGTAAGGGCCACTCTAGAGTGTATCAAACTTTGAGTGTCTTCCTGGCTTTGCACGATCAACATCCCATTTTAACACAATATCTCCTTCATTGAAGACTCTAAATTTGGCTTTCTTATCAAAAATTTCTTCATTTGTTTTTGATTTTTCTCCATATTCAAATGGGATTTATCTCTTAGCTCTTGTAATTCCATTAACTCTGCATAATGAACCTATAATGGTTCATTCTCAAGTAGCTCCATTTGATGCGAGAAAATCTAATGCAGTAAATCAATTGAAATAGGCATTCTTACTTATTTCCGTACACAAGTTTGTATGGTGAATTGCCAACCAGTGATCTTTTAGGAGTCACTCTATTAGCCCAAAGTGTTGAATTCAACATAAAATGCCAAGCTCTTTGATTATCCTTGAGCATTCTTATCATGATCCTTATGATTCTTGTTAGTACTCTTAGCTAAGACATTACCTTGTGGGTAATAATTAGATGAAGAACTTAGATATATTCCATAGTTGACAGCCCAATCTGTTATCTTTGCACCAAGGAATACTAAAGCATTATCTAATATGATAGTTGCTAGAACACCAAATTTGCAAACTATTCCTTCATAAAAGGATTGTATTGAAGCTTCATTATCATCCTTTAAGGATATTGCTTGATCCATAGTGTAAAATAAAGTGTAGAAGTTAAGATCCACTTATTTCCTTGTGATGATGGTGGGTTTATCATGCCAATAAAGTCAAGACCCCGCCTGCATAAAAGGTTGATCAATGAAAATAGGCTACAAGGTTAGCAAAGTTAGGCGTTCTTTCGACAAAGAAAGCACATTTTGTACACTTCCTTATCCATTCAAAACAGCCCTTGAATATGCTAGGCCAATATTGATCAACTTTCATAATTTTTAAGTATGTGGTATGTCTTTGAGAAGTGACCTCTTACAGTCCTTCATGGAATTCTCGACAATATTTTCTTAACTTTATCATAATTAACACATAGTAGTAACATTCCATTTATATCTTTTTGAATAAAAAATTATCAATGAAGTCATAAGGTACAACTTGTAATCTTAAATACCTTCATTTATTATTGTCCATACCTTCGAGATAGGTGCCTTGATGTAGATAATTAACCAAATCAATCAGCCATCTTGATTCCTGAATCTCGTGAGTGAGCTCAAGTTGCTGATTTTCTAGTTGAACCATAATTTTTGATTGTTAATACGTAATTTCAGCATGCTGTTTTGAATCACCTAGTTCTGTAACTTGTTTTTCCATATCAATAATTATATGTTCACATAAACCTTTCCCTCGAACTATCTTAGTAACCCGAATATCAACATCATACTCCATGACCTTTGTTATCTAGTTTTCTCTTTTGTCATTCAATTCCTTATTTAGTAAGAATGCTTTCACACTTGGATGAGAAACAAGAACATGGATTTTATTGTTTGAAAGTATATACTTGAAATTCTTTAATCCTCTGGACTACGAAAGTAATTTCTTTTCAAGGAATGTGTTCCTTGTTTCATAATCATGCAAACTCTATCCAAATAAAGCAATAGGATGCTCGATATTTTCATCATTGACTTGAGTCAATATAGTTGAGATTGTTTCAGCTCCTGCAAGTGCATACATTGTAAAATCTTTATCGAAATTTGGATTTACAAGAGTAGGATCCTAAGAGATAGATGCTTTGATTGCTTCAAATCCTTCTTTTCCTTCTGGTAGAATTCAAAGGTAAAAAAAAAAAAAAACCGAAGGAATTCCTCTTACCGATGATCTTGTAGTCACTTTAGGCATGAAACATGCTACAAGACTAGTCTGAAATCAACTCGGTGGAGTCGCAAAAGATCCTAAAATCTTTAGAATAAATTGTTATAGCTTGATTTCAAAAGTAACTTTTAATTTATGTAATCTGCTATAGATCTTCTCTAAATCAGAACTTGCATCGATTTGATTCGTCATCCCACCCGACATGCCAAAAATTGTTATCTCTCAAAAGTGCACCCTATAGAGAGATGGCTACAGGTTTTCTAAGCTTGCATAATTGATATCTCTCTTTCGTAGACACAATGGAAACACCTCAGGTTTGTGGGTATACCTATTTTGAGGTGAGTCTCTAGTATCAAGGTCGGTTCCTTATTGATGTATCCTAAACTGATTTCTAGGAGTTTGAGAGTAAAAGATGACCTGTAAAATTATTAAAACTAATTTGATACACCAAATTTGTATGAGGGCTTTGAATGATTATATGCACAACTGATTTGGGAATAGTTTTTATGCACAAACCAATAGTTTTTCTTCAAAATATCTAAGGGAAAAACACTTGATTATACTTGAGGAAGATCACAACAAGACTTAATAAGTTAACATGCACATTAAAATTAAGCAGAAAAGATTGAATTTGCAGTAGGGTAAGGTGATTGATCAAGGAATTTGCATTCACAAGACTAATAGAAACATACATAAGACTACAAAATAACTTGGAAAGGCATAAAATACTTCACACTCAAAGGGCAAAACTGGAAAAATTTGCTTCAGTAATCATATATCCAAAAGTCCTCCAGTCCTTTTTTGTGCTTTGTAAAGGAACATAATATATAGTAAATATAAAATGCACCCTCTTCTTAATAATAGCCTAAGGCTTTTCACTTTATGCATCTTATTTTTATCCTTTATTTAATAATAGATAAAGGAAAAAAATAGAGCATGCAATTACAAATAGGCATTATTAGCCTTACTTACATTACAGTCAAATTGAAGTTGACTTTTCTATTTTTAAGAAAAGAAGGGTGAATAATTTGCTAAAAATAAGATTTCTTACTAGGCAAGTCTCTCTCCATGAACATGCAACTTTGTCTTCTTCTCTATTTTGTCTGTTGTGAAGGCATGCAAAAATACAACTCCCTGTTTGTGAGAAAAATAATTACAATACTTGCAATATTTGCAAAAATAATTCATCCACTGTGGGGACCACTAGGAGCACATGTGTAATCATAATCAACTCTTATTTTTTGGAAGGATAAGGTAATAAGCCTTCAAAGGGTTTCTTGCATCTGATGTTGACCTCTGCTCTATTCTTTGTGATCACATGAAAAATGCACTCCAATTCATATACAATCTATCACCATCAGTGGGGGCCACTTGTGGTTGTGAACTCTTGCCTTCGTTAGGTTTGGCCACTCCTTGTGGACTTAGCATATACTATGGTTTTAAAAAAACATGAGGGGCACTTTGTAAAAGCCACCACACTATGCTCGACCACCTTTGATTATTTGGAATGAACATACTATATGGTCTACCACCTTTGAGTTTGTCGGTCTTGGAATATTATAAAATTCACCTTTTCGATGATCATTTGGTATGATTTGGTCAGCCCCTTTATATTATTTGGAGCATGCACTATGGTTAGACTTTGAAATTCATTCAATGATTTATTCGGTGGACACATGGGTTATCCCCTTCTCCACGGTGACTCACCCCTTGGTGACTTGGTTGGTGGCTTCTGTAACTTGGGTCAGGTTAATTATAACCTTGGTGGTTTACTTTGAATATTGGTGCCAATTTCAAGCCGTTGATCTTGTACCTTTTTTTTTATGCTATCAATTTTCTGACCCTCGGTTAGGGTTTCTGATTTGGAATTTAATGTGGGTGGTGGCATCCTAACCATGGTTAGTTGCTTCGATCATGGAGCTTGATCTTTGGCCCTTGATCTCTATCCTTTGTTTTTTATGTCATCGATTTTTTACTGTGGTTCGAGTTCTAAGAAAATCAATGCTTAGGTTCAGGTGGTAAAGAGGAGCTCAACCCTAAAGTAAATTCATTTGGATTTTGGTTATGCGGGTGAAGCCCTAGAAAATTTTCTCTTTGATGCCATTATTCTATTATGTGCATACTCGAGCTTGGCTATAAGCATTTTATTCTGTATGTCATTTCGTTAGAAACTGACATGATGATGAGATATTTACCTAGTTTTATGCTTTACGTGCAGTCATGATAGCTCAACATTGCTATTTCTCTGTTGTTTTGATCTGTTGGAATTTTCTAAGCAATGTTTTGGGAGATTCCGCCATTTGTTCGAAGTTTTCTAAGCTCTATTATTGATATCTACGTGATATCTGGTTGATCTAAGCTTGTGAAGCTTTGTGAGTGGAAGTGTTTGATCTCTCTGTCATTTTCAATCTATGAAGTTTTTCTTTCCATGTAGAGGAGGTCTATGTATTCTTTATTGGCCACCGTCTTGACTCGATCTCGCTACTATTTTATGTCCCTGAAGCTCGGCTTTTATCTATCCTGAGTAAGATTTTGATTTTGGATTTATAGTGTTCTGGCTCTTTACGAAGCTATATGGGGTTTCTCTGTAATGTTGTCTCCTTTCTCTCGAGCTCTATAGATTCAGTTTTTTGCAATGGCCTCCATGGCGAGTTTCTAAAGCTTGATTCTTCTCTTTTTTTGAGATCTCTTTAGTCTATTGGCCACCATAGTCGTTATAGGTGAGATAATTTTCTCTTGTACGCATACACTTTTGTTTTCTTTTCTTCTTTAAATATATCACTGAAATCTTGGAAATATTTGTGGGTTCTGTGATTTATTTCTCTTGATTGACTCCCAAGTTCGAAACTTCTCATGGGCATGTGGACCTCTTGCTTCATCATTCGGTTGCTCAAAATTTTTGACCATTTGATTATCTATGGTGAGTGTATTCTTCGGCCCAATCTGCATCATGAATTATAGATCTATATTTTTTCAAGTTTTGGGTATCTGTAGATATGTGACCTTGAGAAAATTTTCAACTCTATGTGGAAAATACCTGTAAAATATTGAAGTACTAGTTTCATCATGTACTATAATTGTATTTCCTAGTTTTCTTGTATTTGTCATGCTCGGCCATTGATAAAATGAGCTTGAAAAAGACTCTGTGATTATCGTGTTTGCTGTTATGAAGCTCTGATTTACTTTGTATCTTCCTTTGTTTTACTGTGGTGGACATAAAGTAATTTCTTCATTCTAGATACTTATACTTCAGCCTCTTCTCTGTATGAGTTCTTTATGCTTTAACCTTAGGACAACAATTGTTATCTCATCTGCATTTGTTGAGAATATTGTAGAAATGATGGTTATGATTTTATGCAAATATAGGTTTATGTACATTACTTCAGGTCTATTCTGAAATCTTTGGCTCAATTTTGTATTGTGGAGAATCCATTTGTTACAATTCATTGTTTCAAGATCAACTTGATTCTTTGAAATTCTGTAGCACCCTTTTGAGAATACTTTCTTTAATCATTTTCAAACTGAGATCACTTGAACATTGAAATTCTCCATGAGATGAGTGTTTGAATGCAATTGTTTTATGAAAATTTCATCTATTGAATGCTTGACTGTAACAATGTTCTTGACTTTCTGAAAATAATGTATACTATTTTCTAAAAACAGTGTTATAGGATGGCTCCATATTGTAAAATTATGAACTTGAATTTGATTCCTCACTATTTTCTGAACCTCTGTATTAGACATATTATTTCTGGAACTCTATTTACAAACTCCTGCATGTTGAATCAATTCAAGTTTTGTCAAAAAATGTAGTTCCATTTCTTTTGTGCTTCAATAATGTACTTGAGCTTCACCTGTAGCTGCATCTGTATTTGATCAATTTCCTTGCATAGATAGTTGTACTTCTTTGATATGGCAACATCTTTGTATTCATTCTGAATGACTTCTATTTTTGTAACTGCAAATCATGCATTCAATTTTATCTCTGAAGCTATTACTTGTAGTATTTTACAATCTTATTTGTATCTCAACATTGTATAATAATTTGATGGACAACTTATTTCTTCTAATTTGAAATTTTATCCTTTCCTATAGCAACTAGCTTTAATTTTTGTCCTTTCCTGTGCAGTGAAATACTTAAAATGTTGATTTTTATGGCGAAGCCCTGGCAAAAGTTTTCCATAATTCTCTCTTCAATCCATTTCTAGCATAGTAGTTATATTTTCTGATTCAGAACATAACACTTCATGTTTGAAGTTGGATTGGTAAATAAAATGAGACATCATAGTTGTGTTATCTTGATCATAACATGCTTTGTTGTTTTTCTGTATCACTCACTTGATTTAAATCATTCCTTTGAGCATGTAGTACTTAAAAACAACATGATGGAAAGTTTTAAATGTCCATTGTACATGGCAAAGCCCTGTCAATTTTTTTCCAAAATATTTTCCTCATTCCTTTTCAACTATAACCTTTCTTTTCTAGTTAACCTTAGCTTTCGAAAATCTGATTCTTCTCCTTTAGTTGTAACTAAAAAGTGTTCTTCTATTTTCCAGTTTCTCTTCTACACTGTAACTTCTTCCATTTTAGAACAGTTATCGAAACTTTGACTTACATTCTTCCTTTTATTTCATGCACTTATGACTTGTCTATTTTTCCTTGGCTACAACATGTACCTGCACACTTAGGAAAATAGTTAGATAAAATAATTAGGCATTTTGGCCTCTCTTATGTCCATGTTTTTTTCCTCTTTCCTCTTTTCTTTTTTCATTCCTTCTGAGTAAATAAAGCATGTATGTGGTTTGTTCTTCAAGTAAAATACATCTCCTATTAGGAAAAGATTCACATGCATGAAGTAGGACAGTGTAGGAATATGAATTGATCCCGAGCTCGTAATTGTGATTAGCTTTTTTTCTTCTTTTGATACATTGGCTTATACAATGGAGATGAAAAAGAAATAGAAGATGGAGATGAATATGATTCAATCAAAGAAAAGAAAACCCCAAGGCAATGATGGGTTCACTCATACTCCTTTGCTTTCTCTTTCATGCATGTGTACCTTTCTTTTCGGTAGTTGTACTTTACGTTTCAGTTATATCCCACGGCTTGTGTTGGAAATATTTGACTCTCCTTGTGAATAAAACATTGAATTGTGAAAATGAGTTTTGTATTTCCTTGTGCATTCTAGATTTTTGTATGGATTGTATAATGAACTAAACAACTTAGTAACATAATTGAATGTCTTAATCATAAAGGAAACATTGATAGGAACTTGTAACATCAATAATGAACTTTGATTTTCATGAATCATTTACTTTCTGTTTCTTTGCTTCAAAACTCAAAGCACCTCACCTACTCTGTAATTCAGTGTCTTCATCAAGACAAAACAACTATCCTTTGGGGCTTTGTTGTTCATTCTTGAAGATGGCATGAAATTATAGACTATGTGATTTTTTACGTTTTGCGATAGCACACATATTTCGCAGATTTCATTTAATCTTGTAACTAATTCAAGTAGTAACAAATACCATAAAACTTCCTTAGCTTAGGTATACTTCACCATAGACTTTTTATGTAATGACAAAATTTCAAGTTGCCCTTTTTTACATTTGCAAAAATTGCCAACATTTCCCATGATGGTATCCTCTAGCTTGGGTTTCACTTCGATGACCTTCATACTCCTCTATACAACCCACTTCTATATCATGGTTATGTCATTCTTACTTCCAAATATGGCACACGTGTTTTGTACCTTATTTTTCATCTTTCACATGCTCCTTCTTTTCCACTCACTCTTGGAAAATATTGGTTAGATTATATGAGAGGGATACTCGATCCTAATCATGTTGATATCACTCTTTCCATGGCATTTGGTGATGTGCGTATTCGGAGTTGTTCTTTTCTTTGTTATTCACCCAACTTCACTATTTGGTATGCCTTGGGCTGCCCATTTCCTCCCTTTACCAATGAACAATATGTCATGGTCATGCATATTTTACATGTTCATGGTTATCTAGATGACCAACCACATACCCTTTCTTATCAAGTATATCGTGTTGAACAACACGATTTTGATGCCTATCTTGATGATTATCTAGAAGATCGTCCTTCTCCCTTACCCTCTTCTGTTAATACCGATTCACCTCCTACTACAATACACTTTCTCTCTCGAGGTAGTTGATGATTCTCACTCACACATTCCTTCTTCTTGTACACACCTATGAGAGGCTATACACGCACTACAAGATCAGTTTCAATCCATGGAAGGCACAATTATGTCTCATCATGCTTTGAGATTGAACAAATTTAGCGTGCTCCTACTACTCCTAAAACTCCCACCCCATTCACCTCCCCTATTGGTCCCCTCCCTAATCCACTAGTTATACCATAACCTTCACCCATTATCCTTCCCTATAATACTACACCAAAACATATTTGTGATCACCTTCTTCACCACCAACTCCTTATATTACCCTCTACTCATTATTATCCACCTTCACAATTAATGTACACATGTGATCATCCATTTGTTAAATATCATCGCATTCAGGGACATCATATAGACTCTTTCCATATGCTAGCCCATGTCATTAGAGATATTCAACAATTAGGCCTCATTGCATTTTATTCACCTCCGTCTTCCCTTCCCTCATCCACCCATCGACTCATTTACCTCGTCACACTACCCAAGACCCATCACGACCCCCTTGTCTCCTTTGTTCTTCACCATCTCAGTATTCATCCTTCACTCATCCTTTTCCTACACGTACTTTTAATTCACAGGCTCCAACTTAATCTACCATTTCCCCCTTGTGGATCGAGGTCCTACCCTTTTCTCCTCCTTAGTACAAATTGATGGGAATCTCTCCCTCGACGATAGGTGACTCATCTCTCATGATTTCTTGGGGGGAATATCACATTACGTACCCCCCCTCTTTCCTCATATTAGCATAGATCCCTTATTTTTCATTCATTCCTTTGTCCATAGGCATATTTATTTCACACAATATCCCTCCCTTGTTACCCGATGACACACTATTGTGCTTCATTTCATAGATGATTGTTGATGGATTACCATTACATTGAACCAAACACACCATGCATCTTACATAATCCTATACATACCTCATCTACTAGTCATTTCTACATCACCTATCTCATACACACTCACGCTAGTCGTCATCTCACTTGTGTCTAGTTTTACATCTCTTTCTTACATTCCATAATTACACTAGGTCACATTATACATGGACCTATCTTTACATGTCATCACTACATATTATATCTCCACTTACATCTACATCTTATCTAGCCTACACATCATACATCTCCTACATTGCTTAGTTCCCATCATGCATTTATCTATCATCTACATTATACATGCTACACTAGATTCCATTACACATTGGTCTAATTTTATCATCATTGCACATACCATTTCTATATACATTTCATACCATATTTACATGATACATCCTACATTACATTTTCCACACTTTGTGAATTTACATCCCATATTCATACCTTGGTCATTTCTAATATGATGTCTTAGACGCACTTTGCACTCATAACCCTATGACACACTCTTGTTCCTCGATCCATACTCAATTTCGAGGGTTTACCAATCAAAAGGACCTTACCTACATGCAACATGTCATTATAGCACATTCATGGGCCTAAGAACCAACACTTTAGGCTATATTTTCACCTACACACGTCCTCAAGCCATGTAGTGATATATACCTTAGGTTAAATAGCCACTATTTTTGAATTTCTCATCATCCTCTTACATCCTATCATTGCACATTCTATTATTCTATCCTACATCATCATATTACATCATCATTTATCCTACTCATCACTTATTGGTATATGTTTTAGGCTAAATCACCACCTCATTATTATTCATCACATAGTGGTCCATGCTTAGTGCTAAACCACCACCTTCCATTATCCACCATATACTCATATACGCTCCATCCGACTTCATCACCCATCTCGTAGTGACATACGCTATAGGATAAATCATCACCTTCTTCTTCCATCAGGTAGTGATATATGCTTAGGGCTAAATCATCACTCACACCTCCCACACGTCATGGTATACGCTTAGGCTATAGGGTCCATGCACATCTTTCCATATGTCACATTCCCATCCATTCATATTATAGTTATATATACTAAAGGATAAATAATCACTCCTCTTGTTCAACCAATTCATGGTATACGCTTACACTATAGGGTCCACGCACATCTCCCTACATGTTTCATTTCATCACCACTACACATACACACTCATCACAGCACACTGGACATAACCAAAACTACTCAACCATTTCTCGATGATGTACTTTTGTTTACGATTCATTCTTGAATGCTAAGGGGAAAAACAAAATGAACCTCACCGCATACACTTCACGTATACTCCACGGCACGCGTTTCTCCTATCATTCCATCTTTCCTTCCATTACATCCATCCACAACATCCTTCATTGTCTGGTAGCATTTAATATTTCTTATCGTAGCATTTAATCTTTCTTACTAGTGTTTTGCATCATCACTTTACCATACATGTTATATTTATTTCTTCTATGTCATTATCATCACACACATGTGTGCTCACACCTTTATTTAGTGTGATCGCAGATCAAGTCTTTACACATGGCATGGATGCTCGCCTTCTACTCTTCCTATACCAATCGCTGGGGGAATCCACATTTGTCCTATCCAGGTGTTATTGTTTCATTTTGTACTTAACATATTATAATACTTGTTCATACATTCTTTGACATATTTGGAATCACTCTAACATGCTAACGGGTGTTCCATGTGCAATACCTATTTTGCGAGATTACATGTTTCCATGACTACCTCTTTTTTTCTACTTGCCTTTTGTATTTGCTATTGTATGTTGGATTTTCACCTTCCTTTTGTACATACATGTCTATTGTTTGCAAACATGATGGCCTTGTGTGTCTTGTGACATCGTGAGTGATGTACCATGTTTGCAACCTACTTTGTGTGGTCTTCTTACTATTTCTTATATGTTTACAATACTGTTCTTAGTAGTTTTTATATATTGTCTCGCATATTTTACACTTATTGCATGCATATATTTTTATACTAACAACTATATTGGCTAGGCATCCCATTTTGTGTGTGCGTTGGTATCTACTAAGCACTTTCCCATTCCCCCTTGCAATTCTTAGTTGGTTAAAGGTCGAGTGTGGTTGGTCCTCTTTTAGGGCTTCATTACCATTTTAAAGTCATCACATGCACCTCCAAAGAGGGGAGGTATCAATGAGGATTTTCTACTAACATAGCGTATTTACAGCGGATTAGACATGATGAGTGAGTTCAGACCAATATACAAACTTTATACACAAGAGCTTTAATAGGACACGGTGTCCATCGGTGATTCTGCGGAGCTATTAAAAGATCAAGGGTTATAGTGAATGTTCCTCTCTACACTCCTCCATCCGGTGGCGCGGATCACCCAAAAACTAGGACAATAGATCTCTTCAACAAATTTAAGGAGAAGAAGTTAAAGTTGGAGGACACAGAGCATTTCCTCCTATACTTCTTCAGCTAGGGTGGCGTGAGATTTCCCGAAGAAAACTCATGATAGCACGGGATATCCTTTTACACCCTCTTTTTCTCAACATGGATTAGGTGCACATGTTCCATTTACAATTTTTTTAACATATTTTACATTTGCATACTTTACACATTTCTATATACATGCGTATTTTACACAACATTTTTACATACATACATATTTGAATACTTGATCATTTTCTCCTTACATGTCTTCCATATAAGAAACAAGAAGACAAGTTGGGGAAACAACAACTCAATGACAATGAAAACACACCATTATAGGCATTTTCTTTTACTAACCATGCAGGTAAACTACACACAACAACAACTAAACATGCATTCAGCCCTAGGTTCAATCTCATCACTTTTTATGCCCACTTTTCATCCTTAGAATCCATGCTCTTCAACATTTTTCATTTTATCATTTCACGCTTGATTCTAGTCCATGAACACGTAGTATTCTACACTCTACATGGATATAAGGTACACATCTCTATCTACTTTTTGTTATCAAGATTTTTGCTTACCAACATAAAGTGGTGGAAAATGTAGACACCAAATTATGAACTTTACACATAATTTGGTGCGGTCTTATACCACTTTTTAGAAGGTTCTCAAGTGTACAAAGTACTAGTTAATCCCACCTTTTGGTATTCTTGAAATTTCTTCCGTGTTTACACTCATTGTTCTTAGTAATTTTTATATATTGTTTGCATATTTTACACTTATTGCATGCATATATTTTTGGACTAACAATTGTATTGGCTAGGCATCCCCTTTTGTGCACGCCTTGGTATCTAGTAAGAAATTTCCCTTTCCCCCTTGCAATTCTAAGTTGGTTATAGGTTAGAGTGTGGTTGGTCCTCTTTTAGGGCTGCATTATCCTTTTCAGGTCATCGCATGCACCTCCAAAGAGCGGGGGCCTAATTGAGGGTTTTCTACTAATGAGCGTATTTACACCTTTGGTTCAAACATAGCGAGTGAGTTCATAACAATATACGAACTCCATACACAACATATTTAATAGGACATGGTGTCCATCAAATATTTTTTGAGCTATTACGAGCTCAAGTGTTACGGTGAGTGTACCTCTCTACACTCCTCCGTCCAAAGTGGCATCAGATCACCCAAAAAACTAGGACAATAGATCTCTTCAAAAAAATTCGAGTAGAAAAAGTTAAATTTGGAGGACACCAAGCATTTCCTCCCAACACTTCTTTAGCCAGGGTGGCATGAGATTGCCCAAAAAACTCATGATAGTACAAGATTTCCTTTTACACCCTCTTTTACTTGACATGGATTAGGTGCAAATGTTACATTTACACTTTTTCTAGCATATGTTACATTTGCATACTTTACACATTTCTATATATATATGTGTATTTTAGAAAAAAATTTACATACATGCATATTTGACTACTTGATCATTTTCTCATTATAGGTCTTCCATATAAGAAACAAGAAGACAAGTTGAGGGAAACAACAATAACTACAATGACGATGACAACACATTGTTATAGGCATTTTCCTTTACTAACCATGTAGGTACACTACACACAGTAACAACTACACATGAATTCCACCCTAGGTTCACTCTAATCACTTTCTATGCACATTTTTCATCCTTAGAATCCATGCTCCTCCACATTTTTCTTTTTTTCATTTCACCCTTGAGTCTAGTCCATCAACATGTCTTCTTCTACACTCTACATGGATATAAGGTACACATCTCTATCTACTTTATGTTATCAAGTTTTTGCTTGTTGGTTTGAAAATCTATCGGTTAGACAGTCATGGGGAAACAGGACCAATGGTGTGCATGGCATAGCCCCTCTTTGAGACATCAAAGTGATATTGGTTGGAGGAAGGATAGATCTAAAGGGAGAAAACAAATGAATTCCAAGATAGAAAGGTCGGAGGGTTTATGCTTTGGGCTGGTAGTAAACAAAGCCAAACTTACTTGCATAAACAAATAAAGCAATACTGATGAACATATGATGATAATAATAATGAATCCAACAGAATAGAAACATAGATCTAACTTAAGGAAAGATGATGCAAATAACACATATATTGAGCACAAAGTCTGAACATATATATTAATATCTCTTATGTTACAAGAAGGCACAAAGTCTTTCTCTCTTCACCTCTTTTTTCATACAAAAATGTCCACCGGAATACAACAAGTATTCCAGTATTTATAGAAGGAGAAGGAGAAAGAAGACAAAAAGAAACCAACCACTATTTACAAAATATCTAAAAAGTCAAAAGTTGACTTTGGGAAAGTTTTGTGGATGGCAACATCCCATGGTGCAACATGGATGATGTCATCATAAATGCCAACATACTTTTAAAATATTTTTACAAAAAGATCAAAGCGTACACAAGAAGAGAAACTACTCATCGTCATCTCTTTGCTTGAATGAAGTGTCTTGCTTCTGATCGGGAGAGGCGATGTGACACTGAGCTCGGTATTCCATAAACTTGCTGATCATCATTTGAAGTTGATTATGATTAGGACCCTTGAAATGGTCACCAATGACTTCACAAGTTTCTTTTCAGTCTTGAGCTTGTCAGGTATCCGGCGTACTCTTCGCATGCCTCAATCAAGTATCCAATGAAATCGCGGCAAGCCAAAAGGTTATTGATAGATTCTCGGTCAAAAGTGACCTCTGGCGCCAAACCTTGGGTTGCGATAGCCTTGAAGATATTGGATTGTATCATCTACCTCCCTCAAGGTGAACATTTCACTAAGCATCTCTAGAGCCATCTTGGTAACCATCTGCTCCATGTTGTATTTTGCATCTAGGGCTTCATCCTTGATTTTATCTATCCTCTCCAGGATATATTCCATTTGATCAACCCGATAATCAATGTGATGAGAGCTTTGTTATGTGTGCCGGGTGATCAATGATGCCGACCTTTAATAGGTCATTAGTGAGAATTGACCATTACTTGAAATGTTTCATGTTGTAATCGGCATTGTCAACTCCTCGGAGAGGATCTGCTACTACTGCTTGTAGCTCCTTGTTTTCCTGATCTATACCCTGGTAGAGCCCTATGAATTTCTTGATTATTTCCTCACTATCTCTGAGGATTCACTCTATCCAGGAAGATACTACCATGCCTTGTTCGCCAATCTTGGCATATTCATTTATCTTGTCTTGATTGAGAACTTCAGTAGGCTCGGTGGTAGTCATAGGAGGTGCATTGCCCATTCTTTGCAATGCTTGGAGAAGATGTTTGTTTTATTCCTTTAGTATTCTCTTCTCCTCCTTTTCTTCTTGAAGTTTCTTGCAGAGGGCATCTACTGCAGACAAGGCCTCTCCTTGTAGGCTCTTAGATGAGGTTCCCATTGTGACTTGGGTCACTATGTAAATTTCTATAGGAGATAGATCTTTCTTCTCTTTGGTGGGATCTAGATATGTAATCTCCATGACTCTCTCTCTGAAATGCTCTTAGAGAAGTGAGTTATAGCTTTTTGCTTCTTGGTCCCTTCTTAGGAATGACAGAGAAGTCCATGGGTGCTATGGGAACCTTTCTTTTGAGTTGACCCAGATGGTCAAAGAGCCAACTTGGACTTATGGGAGAGGAGTAGAGGGAATAGAGGAAGAAATGGGGTGAAAGGGAAGAAAAATGAAGAGGCCGCAGGGAAGAATGTTGAGACACTTGGTGGTGGCATCGACAAGGAGTCCAACATGTTGCTACTTGTAGGGCCTGGAGTTACTACAGGGGAAGAAAAGGACATGGAGGTGGAAGGGATATGTAATGGGATGGAGGGAACACTAGGTGATAGATCCATGAGAGAGGAGAAGATGGAAGAGGTGGGAGATGGAAGGAGGAAGGGAGAGAAGAAGAAACATCCATTGGAATAGATGCTTCAACGATAGGGGGAGGAGAAGGAGTGGAAGAAGGAATGGTGGGTACCTTAGTAGTTGTAGCTGTGACCACATCCTGAGTGGATGTATCCATTGGAACTTTGGTAGTCTCTTTTTCTTTACTGGAGACACCAGGTCGACCACTTGCTCTCAAAAGTAGTAGGAGGGCTTTGAGGAGTTTCTTCTTTTTGCTTGGTTCTCCCTCTTTATCTTTTCTTTTCCTTTTAGCACTTGGGCCATTCTTGGAGGTGCTCTACCCGAAGGGAAGTAGTGAAATCTACCCGAGGTAGATGAGACCATTCTATTTGCACCAATGTTTGGTGCACTGCAACATGTGCTTGATCTTTCTGAATGGTCTTTGGTGCCTTGGCTCTGTCAATCTCTGTGAATGGCCAATCGTCCCCATCTGTGTCAAGGTAAACTTGATCAATTTCTTGATCAGGCTCTTGGAATCCTTTTGGAATGATGGCCATGCCATAGTGTTTGATCTCTTCTAGAGCCATCTGGAGTGATCCTTTTGCCTGAGATCTATTTTGTGTGTCAGGTCGATGTAGATGTCCTCGATCTCAGGGACATGGATAGGATCAATTTTTTCCTTTGGGAGGAGGCAACCTTGGCAATCAAAGGTAGGCCTGGCTGGGAAGTTGTGCTTTAGATTCAAGCAATTCAAGCTCGCATACATTTCTCATGCTTTGGCCAGTGTGGTGTAGGTGTATCGGCCCACTATAAGGGGAATGGAGTTCCTCCCTTCTTTCTCTTCATGCATCTCTCATGGTATGTGATTAGTTGCCTTGACAACTCTAAGAGAATCAGCTTGGGCCCTGCATACCTTGGTAGCTTGGTCGGTTCACCCTCAAAATTCACCGCCCTGAGATATGTGAATGTGGGAAACTAAGTGAACAATGCTCCCCACTTCTTTGTGATAGTGACCACACTGGGGCTAGTTCGACCATGTCTCATATTTGGCCTCAATAGGTAGATCACCTCATAGAAGAAGGTGTCATTGATTTTTGAGAATTGGGGGATGTTGTTCTCGAGCCTTAGCTCTAGGTAGTATTCATATATTTTGACCTGGGGCCATACCCCATTTCATGCTAGGCCTGTGAAATCTCTCGTTGATGCTACAAAGTGTATACAATAGGAATTCATATAGAACTTCCCAATTGTCATGACCTATTGAAGTTGTTGAGAGATGGTGTCGATGATTTCTCCCCCAAAACATTGCTCAGGCACATTCTTGCTCATGGTCTCTAAGTACCTCAGCATCCATTTATGGAAATGATGGGCATCAGGAAGCCCAAATACTCTGCTCAAGAAGGTGATTGTATCACTCAGTTCCTCATTGAAGTCACTGCGGTGGATGGTCTGTGGCCATCTGCTCACCGGATTTTTGTTTTTAAGATATAGCTCATTCATCATTTGCATGCACTTGTCCTCATTGTCATCCCATGCCTTCTTGTAGTCTTCTAGGCTTATGGTGACGTATTGCCTGTGATGAGGAATGCCAGGGTTATTTCAAAATGATGAGTTGTTAGGTCGATGACCATCTTTCCCTCTTTATCTTTGACACATCTTGTGTCCTTGTTATAGCATCGAGCCACCAACATGATGAACTCATTATTAATAGCACTTACTTGGCCCAACTACAAAGTGCAATCCACTGCCCACCAGTTTGTTCATCCTAGGGGCCACTAGTTGCTTGGTTGGTTCTCACCTAGAAGTCTTCCATATCAATGTGCCCAAGCTTGGAGTCTCTGATATCGAGATCACTCTCTGCGTATGAGTCAGGCATCCTGACTTTTTGATATTTATACTTCATCTCTTGCTCTGTCAACTTTGCTTTTCCTTTAGACTTGGTTGGCTTTTTGCTTGATGAAGACATGTGTGAGCTCGAGGATAGCTGTTGTTGTTCTGCAAGGAGAATCAAGGAGGTCCAACATAGAAGAGCCATGTCAACCATCATGTTATCCATAATAAAATTGCAGAAAGAAGAATGAGAAATTATAAGGCTTAGGGCAAGGTGCAAGTTCATAGCATGCTGCTAGAGGCTTAAAAAGGCTGGGTGCACTTTTGGGGATGTCAACATGCAAAAAGGTGTGCTGTGTTGATAGGAGAAAAGTTACGCCAAAGGGTTATAAAGGGCACACTTTTGGAGAGTGTTGCACAAAAGGTTTTAAGTGCCAAGGAAAAAGCGTGGGGTGCGGGTTTGCAACACACAACATGCAGTGTTGGTGTTATAGAAATGGCACCAGTGCTTTAAGAAGAGTGCTTTGGTGGGGCACAGATAGGTTTGGTGTTGCACGAGTTTTAAGTGTGCCCAAGGCAAGTGTAATGGAAGATGTTGCAAATGAGAATTAGTGCCAAAGGAAAAGCTGTGCTTGGCGTGGATTTGGATCACACAACATATAATGTTGCTGTTCAAAGAAATGCACCTGCGCCTCACAAAATTGCTAAGTTTTTACTTGGGTGTGGGTGGGAAAAGGATATGTTACATGAAGTGTGAAGTGCCCAGGGCGTGATTGTGTGGGAGTGCAACATGAAAAATAGTGTGCACCAAGTTTTTTAAGTTAGGTGATTTTTCTAGCTTTTCTCTCTTTTCACATGATTTCTCTCTCTTTTTGATTTTGTAAAATGACAAAGAGAGGGTTTGTGGGATTTGTAGCAATAAGTAGGTATAAAGGATGGTTTACTCAGAGGAAGGGCCTTCTCAGATTTGTAAATCTAGAAGGGGAGGAAAAGTGGTTTCCAGATGGTTTATAGTTTGTTAGGTTATTCATTTTAGATTTAACCTTTTGGTTTATAACAACCCTAAAACCTAACAATAACCAAGAAACAAAACCACAAACAATAACAAGAGTGATAAAATCCACTTACCCGGTTTTATAAAGGATGAAGGATGACGTTGGGGTCCACAAAACTCAAAAAATGGCACGCGGGCATGACAAGGATAGCTGACAAGTGCAGAAGAATACTTTTCACAATTTTCAATTCATGAAAATGACAGGTGTTAAGCGCCTATATATAGAAAATTTGGCATTAATTACCCCACCAACTTTCTTTGGTGTGCACTTTTTAAAGTGTTGACATGGGTTAAATGTGCCTTGGTGCAAGTTGGTTAGTGTCGACATAAAAGTTTCAGCACCTTAAGCACATATTCTATGGATGTCAACATGAGAATTTCAGCGCCAAAGGGTAAAAGGGGCACAATTAAATTGGTGGCAACATGAAGTTTTCAGCGCTTAAGGAATTTACTTAGCGCACATTTTGATGTGTTGACATGCCAATTCTCACGCCTTAAGCACACATTTTAGGCGCAGGTTTGATGATGTTGACATGATATTTTCCGTGCCAAAGGGGCGCTACTTCATTGATGTTGACATGTCATTTTTCGCCAAAGGATTTTCAAAGGGGCACACATTTTTGTTGTGTTGACACCCAAAAAGGTTAAAAAGGCTAAAAATGGCTAAGTTTTTAAAACTTGATTTTGAAAGGAGTTTTAGGCCATTTTGAACGTTGTCAGATCTCTTAGGGGACCAAAATGAAATTTTGGTATGGTTATCTGTAAAATTGCCCTTGTCAATTTTACAGGATAACAATTGGCTCTTTTGGGGACTATCCTTAAGTGAAACTTAAGGGTAGAGAATCCCATATTTCATGTGCCTATCCATTGGGTTACAGAGAGTCAAAAACAAGGGTGACCAAAAAAGGAAGAAAGGGAACACACAACAAACAGAAAGAAAACACATGACAAAAGCAAACACACGATGAAAAACTGTACAAAGAAGAGAGCAAGCTCTACTTCCTGAAGATCTTTAGGTGTTGCCCGCTATAGGGAAGTGGGAGCTCAGTTTCCATCTAGATATGAGAGATAGAAACTATTCTCTCCATTGAGTTTCTTGATCTTGTATGGCCCTCTCCAAAGAGAGTCAAACTTCCATGCATACCTTTTGGTTCTCTTCGTTTGTCCCATGAAGGACAAGATCCCCTACTTGGAAATCTCTCTACCTAGCTTTCTTGTCGAACAACCTCTTGACTTGATTCTGATGTTCGGTGATCTTGTTGACCACTTTCACTCACTTTTCTTCAAGTTCATCAGGTACATAATTCTCTTTTCCAGAGAACTCTAAAAAGTTTCATCTTCGATTGCTCGAGCCAAGCAGAGCAGGAAGTTCTGCGGAGATAGGGATTTCAGCATCGGTCCCATACAACACTGGAAAGGTGACATGCGAGAGATCTCTTTAGAGTGATATGATCCACCCACAAAGCATCATATAATGATTTGTGCCAGGACCGCTGGTTTTCATCAACTAGCTTTTGTATGATAGTTACTAGGTTCTTGTTGCTAGATTTTGCCTGACCATTTCCTTGAGGATAATAATCAGAGGCATGAGCCAAGGTTATTCGTATCCATAGCAAAAACCAATAACTTCCCATGAAGAGAAGTTGGAAGCGTTATCAATAATGATTTTGTGTGGAATGCCAAATCTCACAATAATATTTTCTTTGATGAAGTTGCAAACAACTTCAGAAGTGGCATTCTTGATAGGTATGGCCTCCACCCATTTCGTGAAGTAATCCATTGTTGTTAGGACGTAACTATGTCCAACACTTGATTGAGGATTGAGTGCTCCAATGAAATCAATTCCCCATTTCCTGAATGGTTCATCAATAATGATGGGCTGAGGGGAAATACAACTAGCTTTGGTTTGCCAACGAACTATTGGCAAAGTTCACATTTCGCTACCCAGGTGGCTACATCCTAAAATAGTATCGGCCAATAGTACCTGGCCCGAATGATTTTATGTGCCATCATGGATGAGGAGAAGTGACCACCATAGGCTGAGTCATGAAAACTCTTTAACAATCTTATCTATTATGGCTTATCAACACATCGTAGAAAACACCATCAATTCTCCGTGTTTGTACAATCCATCATCCCATATGACATATCGTGTGGCTCTGAGCTTTACCACTCACTTTTCCTTAGTGGTTAGGTGAGTTGGGCACTCTCCATAGGTGAGAAAGAATGTGATGTCAGAATACCATTCGTCGTTGGTTGCGACAAACAGAACCATGGGTAAAGAATCACTTTCTCAAGTTCACTTTGTTCTTCATCAATGTGAGTAATTTTCTCTTTAGGGTACCCTTGAGTCTTTATTTTCAGCCATTAGTTGACACAGGCCCTTACCCCTTACCAACTTGGTTGGTTTGATGTCTAGATCATATTCTTGGACCTTTCATGATCCAATTTCCTCGTAAGCTCCCTAACTCCTGTTGAGTCAGGATAGACTTAACGGCTATGTCTGGAACCAGCACCACTGTGTGAGAATTTAGAATGTAGTAGTGGAAATTTTTTACTGCTTTCACCATGGAAAAGGCATGCTTTTCCATTTGTGACATTTTAGTTCATGTGGCTTAAGAGGAGAGCTCATGAAAGTAATAAGGGATTCTATATCCTCGAAGTTATTTTGCATTAAGATAGCCGATACAGTATGCGTAGACGCATAACTATACATGATGAAATCTTGTTGAAATCAGGACACACCAGAATAGGGGCATGAGTGATGGAAGTCTTTATGTCTTGAATGATGCCTTGCCTTCCTCACTCCATTGGAATGTTTGGGACCCTTTCATCATATTAGATATATGATGAGTCTTCTCAAGCAAAATCAGGGATGAAGCGTCTAAGAAAATTTACCTTTCGAAGAAAGAGTGAACACCAGTCTTGCTTGTAGGAAAAGTAAGGCTCTGAATAGCCTTGACTCTTTCGACATCTATCTTAGTTCCCTCTCTATTGATGACATGTCCTAGCAGCTTTCCTTTAGTGACCCCAAAAACTGACTTCTTGGGATTTAGTGAAATCCCGTGTTCTCGACATCTGATCAAGACTTGTTCTAAATGATCGCAGTGATCATTTCATTTCTTGGAGAACACGGTCAGGTCATCTAGGTAAACCTACGATGACCTTTCCCATCATACCTTTGAATGCAAAGTCCATTTCTCGTTGGAAGGTGGCACTAGCGTTGATTAAACCGAAACGACATCTGTTGTAGGTGAAGGTACCCCAAGGGGTGGTGAATGTTGTCTTGAACTGATCTTCAGGTGTGACTTGAATTTGATTGTAACCTGAAAAACCATCAAGCATAGATAGCATTTCGAACCTAGTTCTTACACCTGTAGCACTTGATCCATTATCGGCAGTGGTAGTTATCCTTTAAGGATGACTGGTTCAAGTTGTGAAAGTCCACGCATATGCGTATTTCACCATTCTTTCTTCACACATGTACAATATTAGCAACCTAGGTACTGTGATGAATTGGAAAAATAATTCTTGCATCCAACATCTTCTGAATTTCAGCCTGGATGGTACCTGAGATCTTGGGGTTGTAATGCCTTTGCTTTTGATGAAAAGGCTTGACATCATCCTTGAGCGGGATGTCGTGTTGAATGTCCTTTGGCTTGAAAGACTTGAGATCAACATAAGACCATGCTAATACATCCATGTACTTTTTAGCAACTTGACAAATTTTTTCATTTTCTTCGAGCGTACAACACTTCCTGATGTTCACGAAATGAGGATGTTCCGTGGTACCTAGATTGACAGATTCAGTTTCCAGAGAAGAGGAAGGATCATCTGTCACTTTTTCTTTACAAAATGGTCATGATTATCAAATAATCATTCAAGGAAACTAAACCTTTCGAAATCTTGTTTCCTTTGAGTTGTATCATTGTTTCTTTTTCAGATTCGTGTGCTTGACCGGTGAGGGACTCACGACATGCAGAAGTTGATCCATCGAAATGAAGCTCTTTGAAATTGTCATCTTTCTCTAGAAAAGTGATAAGTTGGTTGTCATCATTGAACACTTGCCAGTGATGTGAATTATCTGGCACACTCGGGTGAAAAACCACCTCAATGGTATATGTATCTATTTTTAACCCTGGGTGAGGGAGCATGAGGGATGCTGAGATGGCCAATGAATCAGCCATGTCATTTTGAGCTTGTGGGACTGCTTTGATTGAGAAAGCATCAAACTCCTTGATGTTATCCCATACTACATTGCGGTAGTGTCTGAGCCGGTCATTCTTTACTTGGTATATCCCTTTTACCTGATTGACAATTAGCTCAGCATCACCTTGCACTTTTAGATTCTTGATTCCCTTCTCTTTTGTAGCTTGCATGCCAAGTAACAAGGATTCATACTCGGTGGTATTATTCATATTGAAGAACTACAACTTGAAAGAAAAAGGAAAATCTCCTCCTCAGGAGATATTAGAACAGCCCCACCGCATCCACTCATTGTGCAACTGCCATCAAACTGCAATGTCCACACTTTGTTGAGATCCTCTTCTTGGATGAGAACATCCATTTTATCTGAGTCGGTGGACAAGAAGTAGTTTCCCATCCCTGATGATTCGAAAATAATCTGAGCCTTAGGGTCATCAGAGTTGGTGACTAGATATTTCTTTTGTATCTCTGGTTCTAATGTCTGCATCACTCCTTTGACAGGGATCCTGGCTTTGGACCAGTCCATATGAATTTTCCCACCAACTTCTTTACAGAAGCTCCTCCCTAGCAATATCCCATATGCTACTTTGGAATATCAGCTATGAGAATAGTCATTTTTACCCTTTTTTAGGAAATGCCACAAATGTGAACTGCTGTGCATCTTTGATCTGACCAATCAATGGTACTTGCTTGGTTTCCATGGAGTAGCATCTACCAAAAGGTTTGGTAAGTGTGAGGCCCAAAGCATGGGTGACCTTTGCTGGCATGACATTATCAGAAGCTCCAGAATCAATTATACAATTGCTTAGCTTATGACCATTGATCAGGAGAGATAGGTAAAAAGGTTCAATTTTTCCCGATGTAGAAGTCGAGGCAACGTTTACGTGAGACGTAGGAGGGGTGGGAAGAATTCCTTTTGGGGAATGGGAGGAGGAAGGCGGTAAGCTTGGTTTTGGATATACTTAGTTAATCTTACAAGCTGCTCTAGGTTGGACTGAAGGTATTCAACCTCAGACATCTGGATCTTGGTCTTTTTAGCATGATCAATTATATCGAATGCGACCAAGGGTTGTGCTAATGAAGGAATGAGTCCTTCATTTCATGTTTGTGGAGGAGGATTACTGGTCTTTATGGAATTGGAGGAAGGCTGAATTTGGAGGAGAAACAGGAGGAAAATATTTCTTTACAAAAGGTTTAACAGGAGGTTGAGTAGGAAGGGGATTACCTCTTTTAGTAATCATTGGTGGTGGAGCTACCATGGCCTTTTCCTTTTGTTTTTCAGCAGCAACCTTTGCTTCTTTTCCTTATGAGTGAGTGAAAACTGCGTATGATTGTCCACTCGCATACCCTTGGGTACCCTCTTCTTCATTAGATTCCTCATCTTCAAATTCCATATACCCGATAGTAGAGTCATCAATCGGTTCACTGACATCTTGATCATCTTTTCTTGCGACAAAGGTTCTTCATAATTTGTATCATCTTCTTTGATTTCAACCAAAGCATTAACTAGAGGGGCTTCAATTGCTAATCTTTGAGAAGTGGTAGGAAAACGTGGCCTTTGGGGGGTGTTGTTGGGAGTGAAGTTCCTCTGTGGGATATCCCGGTATGGAGTAGTGGATGATGCTTGAGCCAATTCTTCTTAATGAGAGAAAATCATTTTCCATCTTTTGGAATGTTGGATCTGATGAGGTGGCCTGAGAAGAAGTTGAAGCCTTTGATTTTGATGGCTCACATCTTAACTCACCAGATATAAGAAGATTGTCTTCTATCCGAATGATCGTAACTTGAGCAAGAACCAAGGTTGGTATTTGTTCTTGTAAAAGTAAGAAACTTACTCTTGAACTCATTGCGTTCACAAAGAAACACTTTTGATTCTCTAATGTTGGCAACATGGCAGGTGGCACACGGTTGATTAGTGAATTAAATCGGGTGATAAAATCATGCATGGTTTCATTGGCCTCCTTCTTCATGTGAGTGATCTTTGATAGTAACACAAATGTGTCTTCTGAAGGCTTGTACCTATCTTCAAATGTAGTTCGTAATGTGGCCCAACTGGTGATGGATCCGGCTGGTAAATGTTGGAACCATTCTGATGCAGGCCCTTGCAAGGTCTCGAGAAAGAGATGTATAGATACATCTTCATGAGTCACATCAGAATACTGCATGACATAATAAACGCAGCTATATGTGCATCTATGCTTTGATTTCCACTCCCATCAAATTTTAGGAAATTCTTGCGATTTCCGTGAGGGAGGAGTGAACTAGATGTGGCAATGCTAGAGGGCCCATGGCATTTCCCCATGGTACCACCATTTGAAAAGTGAGGAAAAAGAAACGTGAGCAAGGAGTGTAGTTCCACTTAGCAAAAGAGCACTGCAAATTGATGTCGAGGCACCTTGTGAAATTTGGCTCTTTCGTGGGCGAGGCACTTCTTGCTGATCGATCCATTGAACTTAGTGATGTGAATCATGTTGGAGTGATACTGAAATTGTGCCTTTGAAGTAGATCGAAGATTGGATCAACTTCTCCATGAGCTCTTCTACCACGAGTAAATTGTTCACCTGCCAGTGTAGCTGTTTAGATCTGCAACAATTAAGAGTAGATTTACAACAATCTTTTTGTTTGTACTTGCTGATTTTCTGATTTTTCTAGCAAAAATCAGCAGCATGTACTTTTTAATATTTAAAATTTATCCTCTTTAATAACAACCGATTGCGGTTTTCTGTCAAAGATTAACAAGGATAAAAGTGGGTCAAGTTTAGAAAGCTGATTTTGGATCTTTGACTGAATTTTGCAAGGTTTTGAAAATATCATGAAATGTCAGAATCTCAGATCTATGGAAATATACAAGTTTTTGTAAAAACTCAGTGAACTAAAAGCTCTATCTAGCCCAGATCTATGGATTTGTACTAAAAAATTTTCAGTTTTGATCACTTATGCAAAAATTTTAATTTTTAACAAAGAGTTAAAATTTGCAATCTGGTAGTGATTTTTACAGTTTTTAATTATTTCCTTAGTTTGATCCCAGCGGAGTTGCCAAAAACTGTTGGTTTGAAAATATGTCGGTTAGACAAGTCATGGGGAAACAGGCCAACAGTGTGTAGGGCATAGCCCTCTTTGAGACAAGAAAGCAAAACTGGTTTATTGTTATTCTATCAAGTAGGAATCTGTGCAAATCTACACTATTCTAACTTCGGGGGTTTGGGATCTCATCCCAGTAGAGGTAGTTCCAACTACGAATAGAAAGGTAAGAAGGAAGGAATGGAGGAAGGATAGATCTGAAGGAGAAAAGAAATGAATTCCAAGATAGAAAGGTCGGAGGGTTTATGCTTTGGGCTGGTAGTAAACAGAGCCAAACTTACTTGCATAAACAAAATAAAGCAATATTGATGAACATATGATGATAATAAGAATGAATCCAACAGAATAGAAACATAGATCTAACTTAAGAAAGATCTGATGCAAATAACACATATATTGAGCACAAAGTCTGAACATATATATTAATATCTCTTATGTTACAAGAAGGCACAAAGTCTTTCTCTCTTCACCTTTTTTCATACAAAAATGTCCACCGGAATACAACAAGTATTCCAGTATTTATAGAAGGAGAAGGAGAAAGAAGAAAAAAAACCAACCACTATTTACAAAATATCTTACAAGATATTTACAAAATATCTAAAAAGTCAAAAGTTGACTTTGGGCAAGTTTTTGGATGGCAACATCCCATGGTGCAACATGGATGATGTCATCGTAAATGCCAACATAATTTTTAAATATTTTTACAAAAAGATCGAAGCATACACAAGAAGAGAAACTACTCCTCATCATCTCTTTGCTTAAATGGAGTGTCTTGCTTCTGATCGGGAGAGGTGATGTGACACTGAGCTCGGTATTCCATAAACTTGCTGATCATTATCTGAAGTTGATTATGATCAGGACCCTTGAAATGGTCCAATAACTTCACAAGTTTCTTTTTCAGTCTTGAGCTTGTCATGGTATCCGGCGTACTCTTCGCATGCCTCAATCAAGTATCCAATGAAATCGTGGCAAGCCAGAAGGTTATTGATAGACTCTCGGTCAAAAGTGACCTTTGGCACCAAACCTTGGGTTGTGATATCCTTGAAGAGCTTGATTGTATCATCTGTCTACCTCCCTCAAGGTGAATGATTCACTAAGCATCCCTGGAGACATCTTGGTAACCATCTGCTCCATGTTGTATTTTGCATCTAGGGCTTCATCCTTGATTTTATCTATCCTCTCCAGGATAAATTCCATTTGATCAACCCGATAATCCAATGCGATGAGAGCTTTGTTATGTGCCTGTGGGTGATCAATGATGCCGACCTTTAATAGGTCATCAGCCAAATAGTTGACCATTGCTTGAAATGTTTCATGTTGCAATCTGGCATTGTCAACTCCTCGGAGAGGGATCTTGCTACTACTTGTAGCTCCTTGTTTTCTGATCTATACCTGGTAGAGCCCTATGAATTTCTTGATTATTTCCTCACTATCTCTGAGGATTCTCTCTATCCAGGAAGATATTGCCATGCCTTGTTCACCAATCTTGGCGTATTCATTTATCTTTCTGACTGAGAACTTCAGTAGGCTCGGTGGCAGTCATAGGAGGAGGTATGTTGCCCATTCTTTACAATGCTTGGAGAAGATGTTTGTTTTGTTCCTTGAGTATTCTCTTCTCCTCCTTTGCTTCTTGAAGTTTCTTGCGAGAGGCATCTACTGTAGACAAGGCCTCTCCTTGTAGGCTCTCAGATGAGGTTCCCATTGTGACTTGGGTCACTGTAAAGTCTATAGGAGATACAGATCTTTCTTCTCTTTGGTGGGATCAGGATATGCAATCTCCATGACTCTCTCTCCCAAAATGCTCTTAGAGAAGTGAGTTATAGCTTTTTACTTCTTGGGTCCCTTCTTTGGAATGACAGAGAAGTCCATGGGTGCTATGGGAACCTTTCTTTTGAGTTGACCCAGATGGTTAGAGATCCAGCTTGGACTTATGGGAGAGGGAGTAGAGGGAATAGAGGAAGAAATGGGGGTGAAAGGGGAAGCAACTGAAGAGGCCATAGGAAGAACGTTGAGACACTTGGTGGTGGCATCGACAAGGAGTCCAACGCACTACTAGCTTGTAGGGCCTGGAGTTACTATAGGGGAAGAAAAGGACATGGAGGTGGAAGGGATCTATAATGGGATGGAGGGAACACTAGGTGATAGATCCATAGCGAGAGAGGAGAAGATGGAAGAGGTGGGAGATGGAAAGGAGGAAGGGAGAGAAGAAGAAACATCCATTGGAATAGATGTTTCAATGACAGGGGGAGGAGAAGGAGTGGAAGAAGGAATGGTGGGTACCTCAGTAGTTGTAGCTATGACCACATCCTGAGTGGATGTATCCATTGGAACTTTGGTAGTCTCTTTTTCTTTACCTGGAGACACCAGGTTGACCACTTTCTCTTTAGAAGTAGTAGGAGGGCTTTCAGGAGTTTCTTCTTGTTTGCTTGGTTCTCCCTCTTTATCTTTTCCTTTTCCTTTTAGCACCTAGGTCATTCTTGGAGGTGCTCTACCCAAAGGGGAAGTAGTGAAATCTACCCCGAGGTAGATGAGACCATTCTATTTGCACCAATGTTTGGTGTGCTGCAACGTGTGCTTGACTCTTTCTGAATGGTCTTTGGTGCCTTGGCTCTATCAATCTCTACGAATGGCCAATCGTCCCCATCCGTGTCAAGGTAAACTTGATCAATTTCTTGATCAGGCTCTTGGAATCCTTTTGGAATGATGGCCACATGCCATAGTGTTTGATCTCTTAGAGCCAGCCTGGAGTGATCCTTTCACCTGAGATCTATTTCATGTGTCAGGTCGATGTAGATGTCCTCGATCTCAGGGACATGGATAGGATCAATTTTTTCCTTTGGGAGGCAACCGCAATCAAAGGTAGGCTGGCTAGGAAGTTGTGCTTTAGATTCAACAATTCAAGCTTGACATACATTTCCCGTGCTTTGGCCAGTGTGGTGCAGGTGTATCAGCCCACTGTAAGGGGGAATGGAGTTCCTCCCTTCTTTCTCTTCATGCATCTCTCATGGTATGTGATTAGTTGCCTTGACAACTCTAAGAGAATCAGCTTGGGCCCTGCATACCTTGGTAGCTTGGTGGTTCACCCTCAAAATTCACCACCCTGAGATATGTGAATGTGGGAAACTGAGTGAACAATGCTCCCCACTTCTTTGTGACAGTGACCACACTGGGGCTAGTTGACCATGTCTCATATTTGGCCTCAATAGGTAGATCACCTCATAGAAGAAGGCATCGTTGATTTTTGAGAATTGGGGATGTTGTTCTCGAGCCTTAGCTCTAGTAGTATTCATATATTTTGACTTGGGCTATACCCCATTTCGAGCTAGGCTATGAAATCTCTCGTTGATCTTTGCAGTGTATACAACATAGGAATTCATATAGAACTTCCCAGTTGTCATGACCTGTTGAGTTTCTGAGAGATGGTGTCACTGATGATTTCTCCCCAGCCAAAACGTTGCTCAAGCACATTCTTGCTCATGGTCTCTAAATACCTCAACATCCATTTATGGAAATGATGGGCATCAGGAAGCCCAAATACTCTACTTAGGAAGGTGATTATATCACTCAGTTCCTCATTGAAGTCACTGCGGTGGATGGTCTGTGGCCATCTGCTCACCGGCTTTTTTTTTCTTAAGATATAGCTCGTTCATCATTTGCATACACTTGTCCTCATTGTCGTCCCATGCCTTCTTGCAGTCTTCTAGGCTTATGGCGACGTATTGCCTATGATGAGGAATGCCCAAGGTTATTTCAAAATGATGAGTATGTTAGGTCGATGACTATCTTTCCCTCTTTATCTTGACACATCTTGTGTCCTTGTTATAGCATCGAGCCACCAACATGATGAACTCATTATTAACAGCACTTACTGGTAGCCCAGCTGCAAAGTGCAATCCATTGCCCACCAGTTTGTTCATCAGGGGCCACTAGTTGTTCTGGTTGGTTCTCACCTAGAAGTCTTCCATATCAATGTGCCCAAGCTTGGAGTCTCTGATATCGAGATCACTCTCTGCGTATGAGTCAGGCATCTAAGTGACTTTTTGATATTTATACTTCATCTCTTGTTCTGTCAACTTTTCTTTTCCTTTAGACTTGGTTGGCTTTTTCTTGACGAAGACATGTGTGAGCTCGAGGATGGCTATTGTTGTTTTGCAAGGAGAATCAAGGAGGTCCAACACAGAAGAGCCATGTCAACCATCATGTTATCCATAATAAAATCTTGTAGAAAGAAGAATGAGAAATTATAAGGCTTAGGGCACAAGGCACAAGTTCATAACATGCTGCAGAGGCTTAAAAAGGTTGGGCACACTTTTGGGGATGTCAACATGTAAAAAGGTGTGCCTATGTTGATAGGAGAAAAGCTGCGCCAAAGGGTTATAAAGGGTGCACTTTTGGAGAGTGTTGCACAAAGGTTTTAGCATCAAGGAAAAGCACGGGGCATGGGTAAGCAACACACAACATGGCATGTTGATGTCGTGTTATAGAAATGCTATGCCAGTGCCTTTAAAAGGGTGCTTTGGTGGGGTGCTTTGAAAAGGATGGTGTTGCATGGCTTTTAAGTGCACCAAGGCACAAAACATGGGAAGATGTTGCAATGGGAATTAGTGCAAAGGTTTTAGTGCGTGGTGGATCAGGATCACACAACATATAATGTTGTTGTTCAAATAAGATGTGCACACGCCTCACAAAATTTGCTAAGTGTTTTAGCTACGCGCGGGAAAAGCATGTGTTATGCGAGTGTGAAGTGTGCCACGGTGTGACTGTGTGCGGTGCGACATGAAAAACTAGTGCGCAAGGTTTTTCAATGGTTGGGTGACTTTTTTGGATTTCTCTCTTTCACATGATTTCTCTCTCTTTTTGATTTCACAAAATGACAAAGAGAGGGTTTGTGGGACAAGATAATAAGCGGTATAAAGGATGGTTTAGTTTTTAGGAGGCGGGGACCTTTAGATTTGTAGATCTGGAAGGGAGGAAAGGGGGTTTCTAGATGGTTTATGGATTGTTAGGTTATTCATTTTAGATTTATCCTTTTGGTTTATAACAACCTAAAACCTAACAATAACCAAGAAACAAAATCACAAACAATAACAAGAGTGATAAAATCCACTTACCCGGTTTTATAAAGGATGAAGGACGACGTTGGGGTCCACAAACTTGAAAAATGGCACGCGGGCATGACAGGGATAGTTGACAAGCGTGAGAAGAATACTTTTCACAATTTTCAATTCATGAAAATGATAGGTGTTAAGCACCTATATATAGAAAATTTGGCATTAATTACCCCACCAACTTTCTTTGGCATGGTTTTCAAAGTGTTGACATGGGTTTGGATGCGCCTTGGCGCAAGTTGGTTAGTGTCGACATAAAAGTTTCAGTGCCTCAAGCGCATATTCTATGGCATCAACATGAGAATTTCAGTGCCAAAGGGAAAGAGGGGCATAATTAAATTGGTGGCAACATGAGGTTTTTAGTGCCATAGGGAATTTACTTAGCGCACATTTTGATGTGTTGACATGTTGATTCTCGCGCCTCATTTTGCACATTTTAGGCGCAGGTTTGATGATGTTGACATGATATTTTGGGTGCGAAAAGGAAAAGGGCACATTTACTTCATCGATGTTGACATGAAGTTTCTTATGCTTGATTCAAAAAAGGTGAAAATGGCTAAGTTCTTTAAAACTTGATTTCGAAAAGGATAATTAAGCCATTTTGAATGTTGTCGAGATCTCTTGAGGGACCAAAACAAAATTTTGGTATGGTTATTATTTATAAGGTTCTCAAGTGTACAAAGTACCAATTAATCCCACCTTTTGGCCATCTTTATTTTATATTTTATTTCATAGTTCCCATGTATTTTCTAGCACTTATCTGCCAATTTCGCAACTGCCTCGACATTCTAGCCCTAAATCGGGGCACCCCAATCTATACTAGGGTGCCCCTGGTCCTACCATGGGCGCCTTGATCTATGAAAAACCCCTTTCGATCCTTTTTGGGTCACTTCAAGTTGTTGGTCATCTTTATCTTTTTCTTAGTCAACCTTGTTGGGATTAATTATGAAATTAAGCTTGAGAGCCCTATAAATATAAATCTATAAGACCATAATGTGGGTCCTAGGTCACACCATTACACACTACTATCACTCCATTTAGGGTTGCATCCATTACATCACTTACATCCACATAGTGTCATGCATCAACACTAAGAGATCTATATCACAAAAACTTCATAGGGGGATGGATTCTATTCTATTCCATGTACACATGATATTTACATTTTTTATACTTACTATTACTCTCTACTTCACAAAGTGCGACTGACATGAGAGAACCTAGGGCACGACATGCACACACATACACACCAGAACTACATCCGGTTCTGAAATATAGTGCAACACTTAGTTATAAGTCCACTAGCTTGGCGCATTAAGGTCAATCAAACCCATTCATATGCATATTTTATTTTTCTAGGGTTTGATACTTATCTTTGCATTATAGGTCATTTTCGGTTCATGTGATAGATCCGGTGCGACAAATTGGCGGGGTTTAAGACCTAGTTACAACACTGTCGAACTTAGGTTTTAATTATTTACAATATTTAGAGTGCCCAGATTCTAGACCAAGGCACCCTAGTCACTTTAGATCCTTCGGATATGTTCTTCACATGGTCCCTGTGTGTTCATCTACACTTCTAGATTTCTTTCTCCAATTAGTGACAACCTACGATAGTCTTTGCGAATTAGCTAAGGTATTTATCTCTTGTGTATTGCATATTTAGGGTTTCATTTAACTTATAATAGTTTACTAGTATATCTATTTACATTTAATCTATTTTATTTACTTCATTTATACAATGTTTTAGTCCTCCTAATTAGATGAACTAGGATTAATACTTTCCTACACTTTAGTCTAATTTTAGTTAATCAATAGGCATCCCAGTCCCTCTCCAAGCACTCCAATACAACTAGTTGATAGCTTGGATCCATCCTTTGTGGGGCCCTTGCATAGTTGTTCCTGCATTCCATTTCTTGAGTCACTTTTGTGGCACATCCCAAAAAGCTCCTCTAATCAGTGAGTTTATTCTAACTCTCCTTTCACTTTAGGGTCTAGCATTTTAATTTTTGTAGTTTCTGGGTCATTTCTATATTTTTATTTGATTTACTTACTAATTGCATGTTGGTCTACATTATATTAACTATCTCACATCCTCTTTTTTAGTTAATCAGCTATTAAAATTTTAAAAATAACTCGATTATAAGAAGATGCCCCAATATCTTTGTCCATATTAAATTTCTACATAAAATCTCACCTACACACATGATAATAAGGGTATATCTTGTGGATATATTTTAGTCAATTATAATTATCCAAAATATCTCAAGAGGCAACCTAAAATGTATCTATGAACCATGTTAAAAATATAAACGAATTTTTTTCATGGTTCCAAGTGACTTGTGTTAAGTGAAGGATCATTATACATAAAATTTTATAATTTACTAGTTATGTTCATATAGGAAAATAGAATAATTGCATGTACTATGAATCCTCATCCGAGCATTAGTACATAATAAATAATTAACCAACATATGGGTATCTTAATGTAAAACAAAGCCAAATATGTAATTTATTTTATTTTATTTTTCAAACACTCATGTTAATGGTTTAGATAAAGTGAGATTAGTTTTATACCATCACATCATCGATTTAAAAATAACTCCATAAGCCAAAATATAATAAAATGAAAATCCTACGTTATAAATATTGAATTATTACCATCGCTTTAAGGAAAGATCGTATCCCTAAATATGTTATCATGGATAACCACCCTCGACTTAGTATGATAAAAAATGGGAGTGATTACCCATACTCCGACAACGTGCCCTCTCTGGGTCAAACTCCCTAGACCGCCCTTAGAGTTCTAGAAAATAAATGTGTTAGTTGGAATAGCTAAATCAATTGGTGAATTTATTGTTATTGATCCATATATAGTTGCAAGAACCAGGATCATAGCAACAAGAATGTGTATCAATATATCTACTGGCATGACCCCCCCTGAGTTCATTAACTTGCAATTGTGGGATGGAGTTTGGAGAGAGAATATTGCTTTTAGAATGCTCCTGTGTTTTGTAATAAATGCGGAGTTGGTTGGGCATGGAATTTATGGATGCAACGAACAAAAAAACTCTTCACCCCTACATAATCGTGATAAAAATATGAAGAATCACTTCACCGCAGTGACTTGTTAAAGGTATAACTAATGCAAACCTATGAAAAGAGAAGGTTTTGAATCTTATTTCGGGGTGGAGGATCATGATGTCACTTGATTATGTTGAAGATCAAACCTATGGTTCCCGATCATCGATATGTATGTGGAAGAGACAATTGGATATGAGATGCCACTAGCAAGAAGTGAATGGACTCATGTGAGTAGGTAGTCCAAGTCAGCAGAGATGCTACCCATTTCAATTTTGAATTCCTTTGGCTTAGGCTCTTCGAGTCCGAAGGATGTAGATGATGGCCAAATCATCAAAGTCGATTCACTTTGAAGGTAGAGTGATATGTTGAACGTTAAGAAAAATAAACTTTTGGGGAAGTCATAAATTATGAAGCATTAATGATTAATTCCCCGATTTGTGACTTGGAGAGAAAACATGAGGAATTACAAAAATCGAAAACACAAGTAAGGACCACTTATAATTTGAATGTTGCTAGTAATATGGCAAGTCCCCCAAAGAATGTTCACACTATCTACACCGATTCCTTGTAGAAAGTGGAAATATTTTTTTGGAATAAATATGATGAAGGATAGACAATAATTGTAACACATGTATTTTTCCCACAAAAATCCCCAAAAACTTGAAAACAAACAGGAATAATTATGCAATAATTTTTATTTATTTAAGGTTACAAGTTCTTAGCCAAGTTTTCAAATAAATCCCGATTATAAGCTCTAACGATTTCAAGGCAATAATGACTAAAATAATAATTAGTTACCAAAAGACAACCCTATTAAAATATTTCAAGGCAATAATGACTAAAATAATAATTAGTTACCGTCGGCCCAACCCTATTAAAATATTTCGATTTGATTTCCCTATTAAGTTCTGTTGCTTAAAACAAATATTAATCCATTTTACTTTTTGCTATTTAGCCCCAAGGTCTTATTAAATCTATTTATTGAATGGTCCAAAAATTAATTCAACATTTTATTAGGTAAAGTTAATAATCTCCTATTTTAAAATAAAATAAATCAAATTAACATGGTTTAATACCTAAGGTGTCAAGGGTACCCAACATGGTCTAACCCCTTAGGCCCCATTTAGCATTACACACACATATTTTAATAAAAAAATCCCACTTAAATACCCCATCACTTAAGTGATGTAGGGTGCATCCTACACCATTAGATCTAATTCTTCCTAGCCCTTAGATTTAGGTTTGGCAAAGGTAACCCTAGATATCCCTTTGTGTTCTCATATACTCCTTTTCTAAACCTAATCTCTTATTTTCTTTGTTTTCACTTGCAGGTTAAGGAAGAAGGGAGGAGAAGAATAAGCCATGGAGGCCATTAGATACATGGAAGCTTTCCTTGATTAAATTTCAGGCTTAAGACTTGGATCTATTCATTTCCCCTTTGTGGGTGTTTTTTCTCTTTTGTATTTATTTATGAGAAATATTTTACTCGCACATTCAAGTGCCTACTTTGTGGGTAAACCCATTTAGGAAAATTTTAGAAACCCCATATATATTTTTTGCGTAAAATAAAATTAAAAAAACATATATCTATATTTCTTTTATAAAAAGCTAGACATATGTGTGTAAATTTATGGATCTACAAATAACTTTAGTTCATTTTAATTTACTCAAAATTAGGCAAGGAAAATCGATTTAAAAATGAAAAATACAACTCTTTATATATATATATATATATATATATATATAGAGAGAGAGAGAGAGAGAGAGAGCCGCGGGAAGAAGGCATACACAGGCCACAACTTTAGGAAATGGCTGCATATTATTTACTTGACTTTTCTTTGTTGGGCGAATTTAGATAAAGAGGGGTTTATGTTTAATAAGTGGAGGGTGTATGGTTAAACATTAGTGGGTGTTTAAAAGTATTGGGATTTACAACTAAATATTAGCAATTGAAATTGGTAATAAACATAATAAAAATAAAATCGAGTGAATTGGTTTAAGGAAATTCTATTAAATAAAGTAAAAAAATCAAAAAGAAAACTATTGTGAAGGCTTAGGATTTGGCCATGTTTTAGTTATGTGAATAAATTTTTTAAAAAAGAGAGAGAAAAAGCTTTAAATCCCCAATACTTTTAAACACCCATTAATTTTTAATCATACACCCCTCCACTTATTAAAAATAAACCCCTCTTTATCTAAAGTCGTTCAAAAAAAAAAAAAAAAGGCAAGTAACTAATATGCAGCCATTTCCTAAAGTCAGTAACTGTGTATACCTTCTTTCTGCGCTCTACTACCCCCACCATACCCCCAACACATAGATATATATATATATATATATATATATATATATATATATATATATATATATATATATATATATACATATATATATATATATATACGTACATATATATATATATATGTACGTACATATATATATATATATGTACGTATATATATATATATATATATATGTACGTACATATATATATATATATATATATATATGTACGTATATATATATATATATATATATATATATACGTACATATATACATATATATATATATATATATATATATATATATATATATATATATATGTACGTACATATATATATATATATATATATATATATACGTATATATATATATATATATATATATATATATATATATATATATATATATGTATATACATATATATATATATATATATATAAAGGAAAGTATTAGTTTTTATATATATAGTATTTAAATAATGGTGTTATAACTTTTGAAAAATAATCAAGCTACATGATTAACATACATTAATTATTTATATTAATAATATATTTTTATATTAACTACATTTTCAAGTAGATAGGAATTTTCAAATAGTGTGGACGAATAGGTTTTACAACTATAACTCTCAAATGTGAATAACCGTACATTTACCATAGGTATCTATGGTAGATTAGAAATTTGCACATTTAACAAATTTAACCAATTTATCACCTTCAATTTCGTTTATAACAATCTTAAGGGTATAATTAGTTAAGGTTTATTCATTTACTATAATCAAATCCTACTACCACAAGGAAGAGTTTTTTTAATAAATCAATCATACCTACTCCTTTTTACACATCTAGTTTGGATAAGGTAAAACAAGCCACTTATTAAATGAAATTTATTTCAATATTCAAGTAAACAAGGATTATCAAGAATGCAAATAATTAACATTTTTTTCCCATCCAAGGGCAATAGCCTTTAAAATTAAACGCATTTGTAATGCATCTCCTAAATACCAATCTTGATTTGTGAGAACTTAATATCCATTTACAAGACCATTACAAGGTTCCCATTCACATGAAATAAGGTAAATCATAATTAACCATTTACAAGGATCTACCAATGCATAAAATTATGTCCAATATACTATTGGTATAGTTTACAAGTTGAGGAGTATTAAAATTGTAAGTTCAACTTCACATGCCTTTCTCCAACAAGAGCACTTCATCCTTAGAGTTCACCATCTTCATTAAGCCATGCACTCAACAAAATAGGGGAGTAGGCAACACTCTCCACCCAACCAAAATATCCAATGAGGGAGAGAAGTCTTCTCCCTCATTGTCCCCCGAGCCCCAACAAGGAAGCAATGATGGCTATTTAGACAACCATGGCAACTCAAAAATGGCTTCCACACACACATTCAATCAAGAAAACAAGGAAATAACACAATACAAATTTCTTTACAACCAATCAACAAATATAAAAATACAAAGGCTTCATGCTAAAACCATGAGGACAAGAGAAAGGAACATAGGGGTCTTCTTATGTCTCCAAAAATTTCATCGCTAAAAAAAAAAACTCTTATGCCTCCCTCCAAGAAGATACACCACTCTTATGCCTCCCTCAAGAAATCAACCCACTCTTATGCCTCCCTCACTCTTATGCCTCCCTCAAGATAATAACAAGATAAATACAAAACATATTTATCAACAAGGTGGACATCCCAACCCAACTCCCTCCTAAAATCCCAATAACATTTCTCTTATGCCTCCCTCAAATTTTACCCCCATTTCCATATCTCCCACAACCTAAGGATCAAGTCTATTTCCAACAAGCATAACCAATGTAACAATCAACATCTACACATAAGAGCACAACAAAATAGCAAGGTAAGAACAAAGGTGGAGATCTACCTCACAAATGAAGAGTATCAATACACAACAAGCTCCAAGCCTTCCAAAATCCTAAGCAACCACCATCCACTCCAAGCTCCATTCTCAAGCAAGCCCTCCAAAATTACAAGCATTCCCAAAAAAATGAGCAAGTAACCCCTAAAACAACAATTAAACATGCATATAAAGGAAAAGGGAAGAGGAGGGTGAGGTGGCTCCATGTAAGATTCCACATCACTCATCCTCAACTCCACATCCCAAATCAACAATCAAACCTAAGGCATAATAAATGGGTGGTTGAGAGGTATGACAACCCTTTTCACTCAGCACTTCAACCCACACCCCGAAGAAAAACAATTTAAGACACATAAAAGAAAGTGCAAAACAAATCTCACCTTTTTACCTTACAAAACACTTAATGAGGTCTAATTTTGACCCCGAACTCATTGGTAGGGTTGGTATAATAAATTAAGAGGTGTGAGACAAGTTTAACTTGTCTCACAAGCCTTCCAAAATTGGCCCTTAAGGCCAAATCCGAATTTTTAAGTAGAGGTAGAGTGTACAACACTCAAGATCACATACACTCAACTTAAAACAAAAACCAAAGAACCATCTATTCTAATAAATGACTTATTTTTGGTCCCATCTATAATTAGTTTAATAACATGATTAATTTACTAATCTAGTCACAAATTAAATAACGATAAAAGGGAATTACATCACCATAAAATCACATACACTAAAATAATTAAAGGAAATTAAAAGAACAACACACAAACCCCTTGGTCACAATTGGAGGTAATCCCCACCATGGGATACCCATAACAATAAACAAGACACACACAACATAACAAAAGTTGCTATGGTGACTAGTTGCCAATACCGTACATTCCTTTGTTGTTGGTCTCCCACCCCCATAGTTTATTGTTGTGAAATAATTACTTGCAAAATCACACGATATCTTTCTGGCCGTGGCCATATTAGTGATATCGAACTAATAAAAATGCTTATATCTACATATCAATTTCAATATCAAATGTCATAACTACTATTGCTAAGACCAAGTGATTCAACAATTACTCTCAATTTCCAACATTTCGATTCCACTAATACATCAGTTTGTAATTAAGATCATAAACCAACTAAATCATCTAATTTAAGCAATACTTTCACTCGTTCACCATTTTGCCAATCCTTCAATATCAACGAAATCACAAAATGAATTGATCATCCTAATAAAAATCAATACGAAGAAAATTCAAAATATCAATATATATCTAAGTTTGACAAAGACATCAAGTATCTTCCAGCTTCGAAGCGTCCATTAAAAGTTAATCGATTCGTTATAGTAATGTGTATCCTTCTATTTCCATATCACAATGATTTTACAAAAATTGTCTATTAATATCTACCAAGAATAATGCATAATATAGTGTCTATGTGTCCAAAGAATGAGAGATAAACTAAACAAAAAAATATCAAAGAGTAAAGCTATCAAAATAAATTTATGACAATGCAATCGTTCTAGCTAATTGTCTTATCCTTAAATTCCCATCGGGTTCCATAGTATGACATACGGTCAGTCAAAATAATAATAACCAAAAACACAATAGTAATCATGATGTCCCACACATTTATTGTATGTTAACTAGAATACAAAAACAAAGTTTTTAGATCCTAATCAATTCAAATCGATAATGAGGTTCACACGAGTTAAAAAGGAGTGGGTATTACATCCCCCTCCCCTTATATTTTACTTCCTCCGGAAGGCATGGATAAAGAGGTAAGGAATGATGCAAAATAAATATGATCATGCCCTTGTGGAAATCCTTTACTTCAGCAAGTGTGGGTCTACAGAACCCAAGTTTGGTCAAATGCAATTCAATGAGAAGAAGGGAGAATGTTAGTCATAGTGATAAACTCTCTTCAAGTGAGGTTGTAAACACTTAAATGTATAGAGTGACTCTACTTCATCAAATAAGCTACAACACATATCATCAAAACATGGAAAGGTCAAAGGAGTCTCGAGAATAACCATCAAGTAAAGGAATAACAGGAGAATTTTGTGAACTTGAGATGACCACATAGTTTCCCATGGATACAACATACTGCAATAACAAAAGTTAAGGCTTCCACTAAGGTTAAGTTATGATTTCAAAGTTCGTTATTTAGACAAGGCTAGAAAAAATAAACCATGACCATCAATTTATACGAGAGAACATGTCTACTCAAAGGTCTCACAATTTTGAGATCACATAAGATGGGGTTTAACAATAAGGAAGGACCCTTAAATTAGCCAAAACATTTACAATCAAGAAAACTATTCATGGGAAGAACTTCTATAACTCGAGAGGGTACAATCAAATTTTCATGGTAATACTAAGAAAAGTCATGACCACAAGGTTTTCTATAGTCTGATTTTACACTAAAAAATTAAACACACAACACTAACCTAATTTAGAAACTTCAAACATTTAGAAAATATTTCCACTAGCAACTAACATATCAAAACAAGAAGCACCACTCACTATAACACAATGGGATTCATTTATCTTAAATCCTGCTCAAGCTCAAAATAACCATAAAGAGATCACATGCATAAATCGTAACACCAACGAGCACTCAAGGTGAGCTAGAGAGAAGAAAAAGTAACAAGAGGGGTCTAACTACAATCCGAAGTGCATCACACTAAAATGAGTAATAGCTTATGAAAACAAATATTACTTTCCTTCCCAACGGAAAAAGGGGAAACAACAACAAGGTTTCATAAGAAATATTAACAAAATAAGACTTCCCAAAGTTATGTCATATCCTTAACATATGTTGCCTTAAAATTACAATAACCTAGGTCACTAAGGACTAAATCAGCACATAAGGAGGTTGATTTTCTTTAAAACAATAGACAAGACCCAATCCTAAAGGCCACAACTCATACTCTTCGAGCTACGAGGAAACAAAGTGCGATGTCCCCAAACCCTAACAAGGGAAAGCACATACGTCTATGAATAAGGGAGTAGTACACAATTAGAACACATCACTAACAACAAGGTGTTTTCAAATATCCGGGTAGCGACAACTAAGGGTTCAATTTATACATTGCGCTCAATACACATATATTTCACTCATTAAATAAGCAAACTATTAAGTCAAAATTTATTGCTTTGATTGCTAAAGACTCTTCTTACAAGTTTTCCTTATTAAAATCATCCTTCTATGGCATCACATATTTGTGTCATTTAGGAGCACCACAAATATTAGCTTGATATCTTGCCATTCTATATAGGCCGTGGAAATTATTAATCTTACTCTAGGGAAGGTAAAGGAAAAACCCATCTTTCTATTTCTCACAGTTTCATTTCCTCTATTCACCTACCAAGCTTATATGAAGAAACTATTTTCCTCTTCTTAATGTTCCATTCTATTTGTTAAGTTTTGTTATCCCAATTTTGCTCCCAGGTAAAATTGATCAAACACAACCCTACACAAGAGATAATTGAAGGGTCGGTCAGTATTGCGAGCCCACATTTCAAATCCAATAGTCAGGTTGTAGGCGGGACTCTATAATGGAGGAGTAGGGTCGGTGAAGGATCAAACAACGTCAAAGGAGGCCAGAGGCTCATAGGAGGAAAATGGGGAAAGGATGAAATTTGTTAGAATTAGCCACATACGAGTTGACTAGGTGCCGAAAAAGACTCACGGAAGGAGCCACACATCATCTTGGCACAATTCCAAAAGGGCACATCAAAATGGAGACTCCAAAAGTGTGCGAAGCTTCCACGTGTCCCAGGTCCAAAAAGGGACAGAGTTGGCCATTGAAAAGTCCAAACGAGTGGAAAGAACCATGTGTTAGCTCGGTGTAATTTTAAAAGTGAGAGCCTAAGGAGGAGACTCAAACTAGTGCCGAGATATCCATGTAGTCGGGTTCTAATAGAATTCAAATGGCTGTGGGCTCAAATCGGCTAAATATAGGAGGGTTGGCAGAATACCCCACGTGTCTCAACAATGTAACTTCAAAGGAAGGATCAAGAGCGGAGGCTCTAGATTTGCACTAGCCCTCCACGTGTCCAAAAGTCAAAAAGCAGATAGAGCTGACCGTTTAAATAAACCAAGTATGAAAGGACCAGAGAATCATCCACATGTATCGGTGGCACACCTTTAAGGGTCGAAGCCAAAGGTGGTCCCCTAAATGAGTACAAAGCTTCCACGTGTCCCAGGCCCAAAAAGAAGAAGTCAAAGGGCAGAACCGGCTATTGAAAACTCTAAAAAGAGAAGAGCCAGTGAAAGGTGTCACGTGCCTCAACGACACAAATTCAAAAGGCATAGCCTAAAGGCATCTCAAATGAGCGCAAAGCTTCCACATGTCGAGGTCTAGAAAGAGGCAGGTGTTGGCGGTTGAAAAGTCTCACCGAAGCAGAAGCCTCCACGCGTCTCATCGGTGTGACTTCAAAAGGTGTGGCCTAAAGAAGGACCCTAGACTAGCGTCGAGTCCACCACGTGGTTAGATCTCAAAATTTGAACCAGCCCTTAATCGGCTAAGTATAAGAGAGTCAGTGGAATTCTCCACGTGTCATCTTGGTGCAATTTCAAAGGAAGAACCAAGAGCGGGTTCCCAAATGAGCATGGGCTCGCCACGTGGTCAGAGTAAAAATGGGGCAGAGCAGGCCCGAATTAGCTAAGTATAAAAGAAGCGGAAGGTGCCACGTGTCAACTTGGTGTAACTTCAAAGGTAAAATCCATAGGGACAGTCCCAAACAAGCATTGAGCCTCCACGTGTCTCGGGTCAGACATATGACCCCACCAAACAAAAGGGACTTAGCCAAAACACAAAGAAACAAAGAAAAGACGTGGAAGGAGCCACGTGTCTCTTGGCACAACTTGAAAAGAAAAATCTAAAAGTGGTCCCCAAATGAGTGCCAAATCTACACATGGCCATGTTGTAAGTCATAGTGGGAAGGTGGGTCTCTAGAGGCAGTTTGAATTATTTCCCTTTTGTTTGAAAAGGCGTAAAGTATAAAAGTAAGCCACACCTCCACCGACACCCAAAGAAGCCACGTGTCAGGCCTAAATTACATGCACGAAGGGGGATCTTGGAAGGATTTTTTTCCAAAAGTGGGCCGGCGGGCCTAGGGAAGAATTTTTCGCTAAAGTGGAAAATGCGGGCCGGTGGCATGGGGATGACAAAATGGAAAATGAGAAGGTGGTGGGCTTACGGGGGACTTTCGGAAAAAGTGTATTTTTGGGCCTGCAGAGCTATGGGAGGTTTTGTGATTTTTGCATATTTTCACAAAAAGTGCAGTTTGAATTTTTGGGCCTGCAGATCTACTTTGCTAAGATTACATTTTCACCATTTTGCATAGTCTCGATGCAGAATCTTCAGACGGCCATATGTTTTGACTGGAAGCCCATATTTGAGCAAGAGAAGATTTTTTTGAAAGGTCTAGACATCTTCTGCACCATGGAAGCATAAAATATTATTTTTAGCGAGGTTTTGATGAGCTAAAATTAGGAAAACGTCTTTCATGCCATTAATGAAGGATCGATTGCTTCAAACACCCAAATCTGATCTAGATTTTCCATCTCTCCTTCTCCAATATGCAAAAAGAAATGGGAACTAGAATTGACATATTGTAGGTGGATTTTTAGGGCATTGATGGTTAGTGGTTGAGAATTAAGAGACGAATCGAGTTTCTTTTCTTTCTCTCTGGTTTTAATTTTCTATATATTGTAAACACTTCTCATTGAGAAGGGAGAGACATTGCAGGTGTGGGGAACTCTGTAAAATTTATTTCCGACTCCATTTTGAGTTGTTTCCCAACTCCATTTATTTCACATTTGGTGTAAGATGTCGTGTTTCGTGGAGTTTTGATGGAGGATTTGGATGCTGGGTTTGTATCACTTCTCTTTGACCTCGCTCATCTCCTTTTTCACTATTTCATTCTCCCTCAGCAGAGTATCTCGCCACTTCCTTTTTCGGTGTATAACCACTTTAGTGTAGGCTATCTTTCACTCTCACTTTATCTCCGGTTCCTTAGAATGGTTAGATTAGGATAGGTTAGCCTTTCTTGCATTAGAGTAGATTGTGACATGTAGTTTAGGAACAAGAATCATCTTTCTCTTGAGTTCCATCTCAAGTTTTGTAAGTCCCACAGCTTGAGAGATGGTCCAATGATGTGCGATCATGGTGAGTGTCCCACTCAAAAACCGAGGCCATTCGAGGGTGCTATGATTTTACATCAATAGTTTTGCACACCCTGTGGGACACCGAGGTTAGAATTTCTCATCTTTTTGAGGTGACTTATTACAAACAACAAATCTTAAGCCTTTGTGTGACCACACAAAAATTTTTGTAGACCTAGTGGGATAGGTCTTAAGTACCTTACCACTTCATTTCATCAAGTTGATGTGTTCTTGGTAAGATCTCGGCCTTTTGAGGCACATGTAAAGCACATCTAGAAATTCCATCTAGTAAACAACCCATTCTCTTAGTTGCAGAACTTCTCCCATCCATTCTTATTTCCATATATTTCATCTTCTAACATTCATGAAGTTGTGCAATCATGACTTCATTTCCATCTTGGAACTCACACTTCATGCAACAGATGAGTGCGGTCCACCTCCAATGTACTTCTCAACTCCTCCAAATCAACATTATGATTAGATCCCTTACCATTATGCTTACCCATATGAGCAGGGTAAAAACCAGTTTGGCTATGGCGCTTATCAAGAATAAGGTTATGCATACACTGACAATAGTCAAACTAAGAATGTTGGTTCAGTGGAGAAGATTCAAAGAGTAGAGGCACGCATGGTGCATTCTAGGGTCTGTAACTTAAATAAAGGTGTTTTGGATTTGTTTTAGGGAACCTTGTCTATGGGTAGGCCCTATGCCAAGACATGTTAGCCTGTATGAGAAGCTTGACTTCATGATTGAGATGTTTCCCCAACTCGTGTAGTGGTCTGAGGAGATAGAGGCCTACATACTTGGTGTCAGGGAGCCTTGTCAATGGGTAATTCCTACACCATAATTTGGTAATTTTCTCTTCACTCCCCAAGCAACAACATCTCAACCTGAGCTTCAATCTCTAAGCTTCCCGTCTGTTGCCCCAAGCACTGAATTCCCTTCTCCATCCCATAGTCTTCCATCTCATATTTTTCCTCTTCCATTTTCCCTTCCAAATCTGGTTCCCCTCTACAAGATCCAAAGGAAATATCTTCCCCTGCACCACAAACAAGGAAACAACTAGTGGAGACCCCATCCACCACTCCTCCTACTCTCCCAAGTCCATGTCAGGGAGATACTCCAAAATCCAGTCAAGGAGAAAAACAAGAAGAGGAACCCAATAGAGAAGAAATGATAGAAAATATGAAGAGTTGGGCTGCCAGATTTGGGTTTACAAAGATCCCTTGATGGTTGAGGCAACCGAGGAGGTCAAGGTTGAAGAGCCAATGGTGACCGAAGTGAGTTTACATGAGAAGAAGAACAAGAACAAAAAGGAGAAGATCAACAATCTGTTTTCCCTGAATGTAGTGTCTATAATGGCACTTTTCGAAGAGGATGCTGATCTAATATAAGTTGTACAACCAATTAAGGAGGAAAAACAACCAGCTCCAAGTCCCAAAGAAGAGGAGTACATTCCGATTTTGGAGGAGAACCATAATATTTTAGAGGTTCCAAGTGTGGAGCATGCCACAAAAGAACCTTTAGTTCTTCCTCCCACTCAATCCCCTTCAAGATATAATGTTGAAGAGGAGTTTAAGCTTTCAAACTTCATGTTTTAAGAAGAGGGGAACCATTGTGAAAAATGTTTAGATCGGGAGGACACTAAGGAGGATGTCGAGCACATGCAACAAGACAACAAGGAGGTAGATTATCTATCTGACTTGGAGGATTTCTTTGATGGAGAGGAGCCCATGGAGATCATATCATTTTCTCCTCCATCATCCACCCTCCAAGAACATGAGCTTGTTGCCATGAAAGAGATAATTTGAGGACAACATCTTGCACTTCATAACAGCCCTCTAGAACCAGGGTTAGAAGATATGAATCTCCCATGTTCTTCATAGGATAAGGAATGGAAAGGGAAAGAGGATGTCATCATCTCTCTCAGACCATCCACCTAGGAAGGTCAGTAGGAAGACTCCATTTTTATAACTGAAATTTAGAACCATGGGAAAATTCAAAGGACTAGACCTTGCCCAATCAAATACTTGGCTTCATTGGAGCAAAGGAGAAGACAAAATGGGTCATGCTTACTTTAGGGCATGAGGATGAGTATCAAAGCACCAAGTGTCACCATCAACACCTCCAAGAGTCTAATGGAAATCAACATGAGGAGCTATTTTTTTACTGATGTTGATACCTTGATGATATGGGTGGACGATCAACATCTAGTCAAATTTTCACTCATACAAGTAGCCATATTCAGTGTCAAATCAGATACATGGATGCCTATTTTAAGAAAGGGAAGTTATTTCTCCCTACCTGTGGCAGGCATTGTTTATATTTTCTTTGTTAGGGTTAGTGTAGGGTAGGAGTAGGTATGTTTTCAACAGAACAAGTGCCTTTGCACACTCTGTACATTCCACTTGGGACATGTATGATTTTCAGTTTTGTACATAGTGTGTGTTGTGGTGTTTTGTTGATTGTGCGTAATCCATTAAGGGACATGTGAAAGCCCCGTGTCAAGAAATTTTTCTACTCTTAGAACCTCACCTCCATGATTTTCTTGAAAAAATTGAGAGTGTGTACAACAAGGCGAGTTTAGGGTAACCAACCGTGTGCGGGCTCGTGGTTCAAGGACAAGATTAGTATCAAGCTATCATTCTTGATTTCATGCCAAATGGATGTAACAAGGGAACTTGTCTCTTCATCTAGTAGGTAGATGTCCCCATGAGTCACCAAATTGTTATCCCAATTTTTCCCCCTGGTAAAATTGATCAAACATGACCCCGCACAGAGATGATTGAAGGGTCAGCTCAATATTACGAGCTCACATTTCAAATCCAATAGTCAGGTTGCAGGAAAGACTCTACAATGGAGGAGAGGGGTCGAGAAGGATAAAACAACATCAAAGGAGGCTAAAGGCTCACAGGGGAGGAAAATGCTAAAAGGCTAGAATTTTTGAACTTATCCGCATATGGGGCAACTCGGGGCTGAACAATAGACTTGTGGAAGGTGCCACGTGTTAGCTTGGTGCAATTCCAAAAGGGCACATCAAAATGGAGACCCCAAATGTGTGTGGAGATTCCACTTGTCCCAGGTCTGAAATGGAATAGAGTCAGATGTTGAAAATTCCAAATGAATGGAAGGAACCACGTGTCATCTCAACGTAATTTTAAAAGTGAGAGCCCAAGGTGGAGACTCAAACTAGCGCCAGCTCTCCACATAGTCAAGTGTCCAACAAAAGTCAAATGGCACCGGGCCCAAATTGGCTAAGTATAGGAGGGTCAATGGAAGCCCCATGTGTCTTAATGATGTAACTTCAAAGGAATTATCAAGAGTGGAGCCTCCAAATTTGTGTCAGCCCTCTATGTGTCAAAAATTCAAAAAGGGGACAGAGTCACCATTTAAATTGACTAAGTATGAAAGAACCAGTGGAATCCTCCACGTGTCTCAATGGCACACCTTCAAGGGTCGAAGCCAAAGGCATTTCCCAAATGAGCGTGGAGCTTCCATGTGTCCCAACCCAAAAATAAGAAGCCAAGTGGCAGAACAAGTCATTGAAAATTCTAAACAGAGAAAAGCCAACGGAAGGTGCCACATGCCTTAACAGTGTAAATTTAAAAGGCACTACCTAAAGGCCAATCCCAAATGAGCTCGAAGCTTCCACGTGTCTTAGGTTTGAAAAGGAGATAGTGTTGATAGTAGAAAAGTTTCAGAGTAGCGGAAGCCTCCACATGTCTCATCAGCATGACTTCAAAAGGCATGTATCAAAGAAGGACCCTGAACTAGCACCAACCCGCCACGTGGTTAGAGCCCAAAAGCTGAATCGGCCTTGAATCAAATAAGTATAAGAGAGTTAGCGGAATTCTCCACGTGTCATCTTGACACAATTTCAAAGGAAGAACCAAGATTAGGTTCCCAAATGAGCACGTACTTGCCACATGGTTAGAGTAAAAATAGGGTAGAGTAGGCCCAAAGCGGCTAAGTATAAAAGAACCAGCGAAAGGTGCCACATGTCGACTCGGTGCAACTTCAAAGGTAAAATCTAGAGGGACAGTCCCAAACAAGCGCTGAGCCTCCACGTGTCTCAGGTCAGACATATGGCCCCACCAAACAAAAGGGACTTAGCCAAAAACACAAAGAAAACAGAGCAAAGCCGTGAAAGGAGCCACGTGTCTCTTCGGCGCAACTTCAAAAGAAAAATCCAAAAGTGGTCCCCAAATGTGCACCAGCTCTACATGTGGCCATGTTTCAAATCAAAGCGGGAAGGTGGGTCATCGAGGCGGTTTGAAGTTTTTGCTTTTATTTCGAAAAAGACGTAAACTATAAACGTAAGTTACACCTCCGTCGACGCCTTGAGAGAAGCCATATGTCAGGCCTAAATTACATGCGGGAAGGCGTGCCTTGGAAGAATTTTTTGCCAAAATCGGGCCAGTGGGTTCGAGGAATATTTTTCACCAAAGTGGAAAATATGGGGTGTGAGGCCCGGGGATGACAAATGGAAAATGAGAAGGTTGCGGGCTTACGGGGGATTTTGGGCAAAAGTGTATTTTGGGCTCATGGGCTGTAGGAGGTTTTATGATTTTTGTGTCATTTCGTAAAAAGGGCAGTTTGTATTTTCGGGCCTATGGATCCACTTTACTAACATTATGTTTTCCCAGTTTTCACAGTCTCGATGTAGAATCTTTAGACGGCCATATGTTTTGTTTGGAAGCTTAGATTTGAGCAAGAGAAGACTTTTTCGAAAGGTCTCGAAATCCTCTATGCCATGTAAGCATAAAATATTATTTTCAATAGGCTTTGATGGGATAAAATTAGGAAAATGTATTTCATTCCATTAATGAATGATCTCGATTGCTTTAACACCCAGATCTGATCTAGATTTTCCATCTTTCCTTCTCCAACACACCAAACAGACATGGGGAACAAGAATTGATAGATTGTAGGTGGATTTGTAGGGTATTGATGGTTGGTGGTTGAGCTTTAATATTAGAATCAATTTTTCTTTCTCTCTAGTTTTCATTGTCTATATATGTAAACACTTCTCATTTGAGAAGGAGAGACATTCTAGGTGTGGGGAAACTCTGTAAAATTTGTTTCTGACTCCATTTTGAGTTGTAAGCCTTCTCCAATGCACGACAAGCATGTTTATGCCTTTGAGCATCCATGTAATGGTCCGTACACCTCATAGAGCAATAAAATCATGTTTTTTTGGTGTTCTTCAACCCTTTCTCATGTTTTGTTGTTTCTTTGTGCCTCTCTATTTTATGTTTGCTTCATGTGTATGTATTTCACATTTGTAGGTGTAAGATGTCATGTTTTATGGAGTTTTGATGAAATATTTGGATCTAGGTTTGTGTCACTTCTGTCTGACCTCCCTCATCTCCTTTTTCCATTATTTCATCCTCCCTTAGTAGAGTATCTCGCCACTTCCTTTTCTCGTGTATCACCGCTTTAGTGTAGGATCTCTTTCACTCTCTCTTTCTCTCTGGTTGCTTGGAATGGTTAGATTAGGATAGGTTAGCCTTTCCGCATTAGAGTAGATTATGACATGTAGTTTAGGAACAAGAGCAAGCTTTCTCTCAAGGTCCATCTCAATTTTTGCAAGTCCCGTAGCTTGAGAGATGGTCCAATGTTGTGCAATCACACTGAATGCCCCACTCGTAAAACCGAGGCCATTCGGGGTGCTTTGTGATTTTGCATCAATAGTTTCAAGTCCATGCCCCTCATTTAGATTTTTACTATGCTCAATTTAATCATTTTACCAAATAGATCTTAATGAGAAGGAAGAGTCAACATATCACATTATTACCTTTATGGGAATAAGAGATAAATCAACATATCACATTTTTAATTCTAAAGGAACAAGAGACATTCAACATAACAAACACATCATTAATTTTGTAAGAACTAGGAATCAATCCACCAATATGAGTCACACCAAGATTTCAAGGGTTTACCAAAGAAATTACAAGCATCATTAAACACTCCTAGTGGGTCTCCACAAGTCTCAAAAGAAGTTACAAGGAAAGACCCATTAAAGAGGCATATTTACTTTTATGAATTTTAGAGGTTTAACAATGTTTGTTATTTAGGCTCAAACATTTTACTCACATAATAAGACAAGGAAAGTTTCCAAATCAACACTCATATTTCCACAAGATACCACCAACAAAGCAACAAAATGAAAAGGAAAATTTTACTCCAAGGACACCACATTCCCATTAGAAGGTATCAAATGCAATAGGACAACCAACTAATCTACCCAAACATGGAATTTACGACCAAGAGTTGTAGTTTTAAAAGAAGAAGCACAATATAAGCACCACCAAGATTAAAATATTAAGATCTACCAAACTAACATCTCTAAGAGCAAGGTCCAAAAGACCCAAAAGAATCCATAAGTGTCTCTATGTAACCCAAAGATTAATAGGTCATAAAATGTTATTCATAACAATCTAAAAGGTTAAGACAAGGGGTAGACTTATTTATAGGTCATCGAGAGCAAAACAAGCACACTTAATTAAACACATTTCCCAAATGGGCTTAAATATAACCATAATTACCAAGATGCATATAATCTACAATTCAATACTTTCTATATAGAAACACGAAACCATGATAAAACTTAGCATGCCATCATGGAACATCACTACCAAACAAACACTTATCCACTTAAAATATACAGTCAACCAAGATTCAATCTGATCCTAACACAATCCATAAGCCCATAACCAAACACATCTACTCTGACAAGGATAAAAACTCATCAAAGTCAAGAGAGTCACCTCCACCTCTATTAAGCTGACAACTAGACCACACTACACAACGAACTCTCTAAGATCCTAGACACACTCAAGGTTTCATCTTTCCAAAACCAAGGAATAACTTAAAGCACCTAAGAAGACATTCCAGGGCAACCTAGGGTGTACCCCCATATGACGAAATGTCACAATACAAACAACGTAGAACCATCTCAACAACATGTAAGAAAGAATCATGTAACATTTAGCTAAGTAGCCAACAGATAAACAAGCTCTGAGTCACCAATCAAAGTAAAATCCAAGAATATCGGCAATCAAGGAAAGTGGCTAAGTAGCCACATTGCAATGTTAGGAAATTCTCACAAAAATATAAATAACTAAAAGATCCTCAGAGCTTCTCAATCCAATCATAAAATAAGATGCTGGTCCTTGATAAAATAACACCAGATTTACGAATATATAAAATATAGAAAGTCAACATCACAATCACTTCGTAGCCCTTCATGGCTGCCAATAGGGTACTATACCTCGAGCTCTGTTCTAATAACGCATACGCAAAGTTGGATCAAATGTGACACCAAGACCTAATATCCACTTACTCATACGGGGATTAAGTCACCAAAGTGGCAACCAAAACTAACTCATCTAACCATTGAAGGAAAAGGGGAGCTTTAGACGACTAAACAACTTCTAATTTACTCTACCTGACCCCTGAACACAACCACTAATGTCCAACCACAAGAATCACACCATACAATTTATCATTCCAATGAGGAAGAGTCTCAAAGGGTTTATCACATCATATGACCAAAGCAAGAGTTAGGACTCATTAAACAACATCTTAGCAAGGGAACCGAGTTTCGATATACCAGAAGTTTGCAAGAATACCAATTTAATTTAACATTTTTAGTTACGGGTTCGACAAAATGCCACTAGGCGAGTACAACAATTCAAACAATTTTATTATTTTATTATTATTATTATTATTATTTTAATCACAGAGATTCAAATTTTAGTAATTGGTTTTTGGGTTTCAAAGTTGGCCTAGGGTCCAAGTGCTGAAACCACGGCTATGATACCAAGTGTAACGCCCACATTTTGCCCACACAAAATCCCCAAGAAACCTGAAAACAAATAGGAAAAATTATGCAATAAATTTTTCTAAGGTTACAAGTTCTTAGCTAGGTTTTCAATTAAATCCTGATTATAAACTCTAACAATTTCAAGGGAGTCGGGACTAAAATAATAATTTGTTACCATCATTGCCCAACCTTATTAAAATATTTCGATGTGATATCCCCTCTTAAGTTCTGTTGCTTAAAACAAATATTAATCCATTTTAATTATTGATATTTATCCCTAAGGTCTTATTAAATCTATTTATTGAATGATCCCAAAATCAATTCAACATTTTATTAGGTAAAATTAATAATCTCCTATTTTAAAACAAAATAAATCAAGTTAACATGGTCTAACCCCTTAGGCCCCATTTAACATTACACACATTTTTAATAAAAACATTCCCACTTAAATACCCCATCACTTAAGTGATGTAGGGTGCATCCTACAACATTAGAGCTAATTCTTCCTAGCCCTTAGATTTAGGTTTGGCAAAGGTAACCCTAGATATCCCTTTGTGTTCTCATATATTCCTTTTCTAAACCTAATAATTGATTTTCTTTGTTTTCACTTCCGTGTTAAGGAAGAAGGGAGGAGAAGAATAAGCCATGGAGACCATTAGATACATGCAAGACTTCCTTGATTAAATTTTAGGCTTAAGACTTGGATCGTTTATTTCCCTTTGTGGGTGTTTTCTCTTTTGTATTTATTTATTAGAAATATTTTACTTGCACATTCTAGTGCATACTTTGTGGGTAAACCCATTTAGGTAATATTTAGAAACCCCATATATTTGTTTTACATAAAATAAAATTAAAAAAACATATATCTATATTTTTTTATACAAAACTACACATATATGTGTAAATTTATAGATCTACAAATAACTTTAGTTTATTTTAATTTACTCAAAATTCTAAGAGAAAAATCGATATAAAAATAAAAATACAACTATATATATATATATATATATATATATATATATATATATATATATATATATATATATATAAGAGTGGCGCAGAAAAAGGTATACACATGCCACAACTTTAGGAAATGGCGGCATATTATTTACTTGCCTTTTGTTTTTGTTTGAACGACTTTAGATAAAGAGGAGTTTATTTTTTATAAGTGGAGGGGTGTATGGTACAATAGTGGGGTTTATAAGTATTGGGGATTTAAAGATTTTCTCATTTTTTTAATTTATTCACATAACTAAAACATGGCCGAATCCTAGGCCTTCACAATAGTTTTCTTTTTTATTATATTTATTTAGTTTATTATCCTACCGAAGGCAGGTATATTGTCTTCACCTCACATATTAACCTTTTTTTTGCTTCAATCAAATATTGCCATTTGGATTATTTTTTAGTATGGGCTATAGTTTTTGAAAAAAACAATATTTTTTATAATTTTAAAACATCATTTATTTAGCATATCATTGGTTGGTAATATTTTCCCTTTATTTGTGACTATTTTCGAGGAAGAAACAAAGCCCTGACTTGCATTAAATGATCTGATAGGTTCAGTGGCTGTTGTGGGGCTCAAGAATATCCCTGTCTATTGTTTGGCTTGACCAAAAGGTATATTTAATGTTTTCATTACTTTCTTGTAAATTTTGGTTATTATTTTTGCTCTACTTATTGTCTTTCATTTTTATGCGGATACCTGCACTGTCCAGATGAACGATAGCTATCTGTTCCCTGCAAATGCAAGACCATGGATTTTCCACCAGACTTTGATGTATTTTGGCTGTTCAGTTCGATTCTTATAGTGTGAATAATCGTTGGGCCTTGTTGGTTGATTTGAGATTTAATGATTTCACTGTTGATGGATATGGCTAGAGATTCCTGGCTTTTCAAAAAATTGGGATTGCTTGCACACCACATTCTCTAGTGCAGGGGTTCCTTGCTACTTAAAGAAAGATGCCCGTCATGTAGGAGGAGCACTTCAATGAGACATCAATGTATTTCGAACATCCACGTTTGGTTCTACAGAGGGCAAGTTTGAGAGCTATGGTTGTAGGGAAGAGGTGATATTTTTGCACTGTGTTCTCATATTTGAGATTTTGCGTTAATTTTTTATTTTTTTAGTGTATTATTTTTACTCATGTGGAGAGGGGTTTATTTTGTTATGGGTATAGTCTTTGTTAGGCCTACATCGAAGCATTTTGGTCTGTGCAAGAGAGTTTCATGTCTAGTTATAAGAATACAGCGATGTGGAGGAGAGTTGGGGGTTGGTGCTTCCACTGCCCAACTCTGCTCCCACATACGATGAGAGAGGTCTTAGGATCGAGACTGACGAGTTGGTTGGGAGAAGAAACCCTCTCTATAGGTCTTCAACTTGTTTCTTTGTCTCTCACCAGTCCTAATCTTAGACATCAAAGGGTCCACATAGGAGAAGTAGAAGTTGATGTACATAGTGCATCATAAAAATATGTTGTATTTGATTCTGTCCTTCATAAGTATCTTGATGTAGTTGTAGTGACTTATCTAAAAGATACTCACAAAAATCTAGTTCTGATTCTTGTGTTTGTTGTGTGTATATGATATAATGTGCAGGTATACGGCATGATCAGGTCTAAACCCTTTTAATATATCCATGTAGACACACAATGTTGGGAAATATTGCTTTTTTTGCTTTGATAAAATATATGTTCTACATAGATGAATAAGGCAGGGTTAGTGCATCAGCATTAACCGATCTATTTCTAGACATATGATTTAAGCAGGTCTGTTACGAGAGCCTTGATCGAATATACAATCTGGGTGCATATGTTTTGATCAATATGCTTCAATGATCCACTCTTTTTTGCCTAACTACTAAAACTCCTTAGTTTTTACCTCTGTAACTTTCACTATTGTTTTCATTACCAAAGAAACAAATTATTAATGTAGCGGTCATTTTGCTTCTTTTACATTGTAACACTAATGGGACAGGGGATGTTGCAAAGACAATCATTTATGACTAAAAATGTAGTTTATCCTCCATGCTACTCACACCGTATCGCCCCTCGCCCGGATGGATCCCCGCATTCTCCAAAGCACCTGAATATCTATACTATCTTTTAGACTCAAATCAGCCGTAAAATATTTGTGTTGGCTTAAAAGCAGACTACGTGTTTTTCCCATTCGTGTTCCCAAAACTATGCTCCATTGCTTCTCGGGCATGCCAATGACCCCCATTTCACACCCATCTCCTTTCTCAGGTCACTTATCCGAACATATAATTAAAATCCAATTGTAAGCCTATCCTGTAAAGAATTTTTGAAATAATCTTGTTACCCACATATTCAAAAATCTCTGTACCTGTGAAGGATCGAAGGGATTATTGGATTCACAATTGGAAGGGTATCTTCCATCCTCAATTTGGCCACAACCCATGAATTGAAAATTCCAATTTTGGCTTCCCTGTGGAAGGATAACAGACCCATTTGAAGTATCACAGTATGATCCTGACCACTTTTACAGAATCTACACCATTTCAATATCTAAATACAACATGTATGGAATTAAATCAAGTTAATGTGATATTGGGTCTTCCATGTACTGTTGAACCAAGTAAAAGAAATCAAAATCCGAGTGTTGGCAATGGAACTCGATACTACTATAAAAGAAGAAGAGGAATCGAGTTGGGATTAAATTCATTCCAAGAATACTTCAACAACAGATTCTATTTCCCTACCGCAAAGTCTCCTATTACCACTATTTTGAACAAATATTCATCCTTTATACACAAATAAAAAGCATATCATATTAAGTTTTCAGAAGAAGACAAGAGAATGGTGTTTCCTTTCCTCTACCTTCAACACTGATCAGTGGAAAAATTGATTGATTGCAAATTTTTTCTAAAGTGAGTCCTACCATTATTGTTTAATAATGTCAATTAAAAATTGACATTCCGGTTAGTTTCTCAACTAACGAGAATATCATGTTCTTGGGTTCTATTGCTTCTGCCTTTGCTCCAACAATGTTGTTTGAGGTTCTCTTGTCAAGCACTCGTAAGTTTGTCAAGAATTTAGAAGCTTAAATTGTATATTTCAATTTTTGTTCCAACAATAATATTTAACATGATATTGTTTTACCCTTCTAAAAGTTTTTACCAAATATTAGGGAATACTTTTATCTATTTTACAATTTTCACAAATACATTATTGTCTATAATATATTTTACATAATTACATGACATCTTTTCAAAAATTATTTATCCCTATCATAGAAATCGGTTTCTTTTCTTCATTTTTACTTAATCGCAATTATTTTTTTGTATTTTCTCAAATGTAAATTACAAAGTGCTCACAACTATATGTACAATTTATATCCACAAAAATGTTCTTACAATGCATAAGACAAAATTGACCGCCGATGTTAATTTATATAGGGGACACTTTCCACTACTAATAACACATTGCCATGCATTTCCATTACACTTTCATTTTCCTCAAATTAATATTAACCCTTGTGCAGTCAAATTTTTTTTGGCATTTTTCATAAATGTTCATGTTACCTCTTTTCTTTTTCAGAATTTAATATTCCTTCTATACTAAGTAAACTTTATGCTTCTTGACAATCTTCTCATTAGATTTACATTATGTTTCATTAAAAAAAATTATATTGCATGAAATGATAATGCCCTTTAATCATAAAAACTCAAACTAGATGTTAATAACTTCTTCAAGCTGCATATCACATTCATGTATCACAACAATAAATTGAAATCGTGCATCGAATTTCAGCTAATATGTTCGTCTAATTACTTAAACAACATGACACCAATGTGACAAAAAATCCTATCCAAAATAAACATTCACAAATACACTACCATTTTTGGATTGCAATATTTGATTACACTCCGCTCAAATAGTCACTACAATTCCGAATGTAGCACAATTTCCATGCAAAAACATACAACAAATACATGGAGCAAAAAAAAAACAAAACCTTCGGCAGGATTTCCCATATCATGGCCTTGTTTAATAAAATTTCCTTAAACCAATTCATTTGGTTTTATTTTTATTATTTTTATTACCAACTTCAATTGCTAATAGATACTAATAGATAATATGTATTACCATGTAGAAGAAATATATATATATATATATATATATATATATATATATATATATATATATATATATATTTATTTATTTATTTATTTATGTATTATTAAGGAAAGTAAAAGTTTTTCGTATATAGTATTTAAATAATGGTGTTATAACTTTTGAAAAATAATCAAGCTGCATTATTAACATACATTTATTATTTATATTAATAATATCTATTTTTGTATTAACTAGATTTTCAAGTAGATAGGAATTTTCAAATAGTGTGGATGAATAGGTTTTACAACTATAACACTCAAATGTGAATAATTGTACATTTACCATAGGTATCTATGGTAGAGTAGAAATTTATGCATTTAACAAATTTAACCAATTTATCACCTTCAATTTCGTTTATAACCATCTTAATGGTATAGTTAGTTAAGGTTTATTCATTTACTTTAATAAAATCCTATTGCCACAAGGAAGAGATTTTTTTAATAAATCAATCATACCTACTCCTTTTTACACATCTAGTTTGGATAAGGTAAAACAAGCCACTTATTAGATGAAATTTATTTCAATATTCAAGTAAACAAGGATTATCAAGAATGCAAATAATTAACATTATGTTCCCATCCAAGAGCACTAGCCTTTAAAAATAAACACATTTGTAATGCAACTCCTAATTACCAATCTTAATTTGTGAGAACTTAATTTCCATTTACAAGACCATTACAAGGTTCCCTTTCACATGAAATAAGGTAAATCATAATTAACCATTTATAAGGATCTACCAATGTATAAAATTACATCCAATATACTATTGGTATAGTTTACAAGTTGAGGAGTATTAAAATTGTAAGTTACAACTTCACATGCCTTTCTCTAACAAGAGCACTTCATCCTTAGAGTTCACCATCTTCATCAAGTCATGCACACAACAAAATGGGGGAGTAGGCAACACTCTCCACCCAACCAAAATATCCAATGAGGGAGAGAAGCCTTCTCCCTCATTGGTCCCCGAGCCCCAACAAGGAAGCAATGAGGGCTATTTAGACAACCATGGCAACTCAAAAATGGATTCCACACACACATTCAATCAAGACAACAAGGAAATAACACAATACCAATTTCTTTACAACCAATCAACAAATATCAAAACACAAAGGCTTCATGCTAAAGCCATAGAGGAGAAAGGAACATGGGGGTTATTCTTATGCCTCCCAAGGGCTTGGGTGTCAACATATAAGCCTCTAAAAGTTCCATCACAATACAAATAACACTCTTATGCCTCCCTCTAAGAAGATACACCACTCTTATGCCACCCTCATGAAGTTAACCCACTCTTATACCTCCTCATTCATATGCCTCCTCAAGATAATAACAAGATAGATTAAAAACATGTTTATCAACAAGGTGTACATCCCAACCAAAAATCCCTCGTAAAATCTGAATAAAATTTCTTTTATGCCTCCCTCAAGGTTTACCCCAATTTTCATATCTCCCAGAACCTAAGGATCAAGTCTATTCCCAACAAGTATAACCAATGTACAAAATCAACATCTACACATAAGGGCACAACAAAAATAGCAAGGTAAGAACAAAAGTGGAGATCTACCTCACAAATGAAGAGTATTAATACACAACAATCTCCAAGCCTTCCAAAATCCTAAGCAACCACCATCCACTCCAAGCTCCATTCTCAAGCAAACCCTCCAAAATTACAAGCATTCCCAAAAAAATGAGCAAGTAACCCCTAAAACAACAATTAAACATGCATATAAAGGAAAAGGGAAGAGGAGGGTGAGGTGGCTCCATGTAGGATGCCACATCACTCATCCTCAACTCCACATCACAAGTCAAACCTCAACCCCAAGGCATAATAAATGGGTGGTTGAGAGGTATGACAACCCTCTTACACACACCACTTCAACCCACACCCCAAAGGACAAAAATTTAAGACACATGAAAGAAAGTGCAAATCAAATCTCACCTTTTACCTTACAAAACACTTAATGGGGTCTATTTTTAACCCCCAACCCATAGGTAGGGTTGGTATAATAAATTAAGAGGTGTGGGATAAGTTTAACTTGTCCCACAAGCCTAAAAAATTGGCCCTTAAGGCCAAATCCGAATTTCTAAGGAGAGGTAGAGTGTACAACACTCAAGATCACATACACTCAACTTAAAACACATAAACCAAAGAACCATCTAATCTAATAAATGACTTATTTTTGGTCCCATCCATGATTATTTTAGTAACATGATTAATTTACTAATCTAGAGACAAATTAAATAAATGATAAAAGGGAATCACATCACCATAAAATCACATACAAAAAAATAATTAAACAAAATTGAAACAACGACACATAAACCCTTGGTCACAATTAGAGGTAATCCCCGCCATGGGATCCCCCTAAAAACAAACAAGACACACACAACATAACACAAGTTGCCATGGTGACCCGATTCTGAAATACCCCACATTCCTTTGGTATTCATCTCCTACCCCCCATAGTTTATTGTTGTGAAATAATTACCTGCAAAATCACACAATACCTTTTTGGCCTCGTGTCCATATTAGTGATATAGAACTAATAAAAATGCTAATACCTACATATCAATTTCAATGTCAAATGTCATAACTACTATTTCTAAGACCAAGTGATTCAACAATTACTCTCAATTTCCAACATTTTGATTCCGCTAATACATTAGTTTACAATTAAGATCATAAACCAACTAAATCATCTAATTTAAGCAATGCATTCACTTTTTCACCATGTTGGTATCCAAATTTGTTTTCCCTTTCAAGCTGATCTCGCAACACAAATTGGACATGGAGCTTAGAGATAGATAGATCATAGTGTGTGTCATTTTGTAGAATGGGATGAGATCTAAGCTGGTCCTTTGTTACTCAGATTTGTGGAGAGATGGATAACACCTTTAAGAGGATTTGACATGTCCTCACTACTTTAGGTTGTGCCTTTCAACCAGGGTGAAAGAACCCTTAGTGCAACCTCTGTTTGATGAAGGAGATGGAGATATCCTTCTTTTGCACAAATTTTTTGAAGAAAACCTTGGGAAAATATGGTCAATACTCAATAATTTAACTCTTAAGAGTTGTCACTTCTAAAAGATGGAGAAATTTTCAACACAAGGCTAAGGTTATCAAGACATTGTTATCCAAAATTCACCCCTCAAGGTAATTTTTATAACATGTACCAAATTCTTCAGTCCCAAGCAAGTAGAATTTATTCAAGGCCCAAAATCATGTTTTGGGGTCCCTTTGGTTTCTCTCTAACTTCCCCATCCAAGGAAAAAAATCCAACAAGTTAGCAAAAAAATGAAAAAATCCAAAAACAAAGTTGCAGGCTTGTTTTAATGCATTGCGGGTTTGGAAGTTGCGGGTCATACCAAGCTTTTTCATACCAAGTTTGGGGCCGAAATACAAAGGAATCGGCTAAATCGAACCTTTTTTTCCCAAGTAGTCCGCGGGACAGTTGGGACGTCGGGACGTGAAAAGCCAATTTTTCTACAAGTCATTCTATTACAGGTGGTGCAGAGATTTTTGTCTAGGACAGATGGGACACAAGTACATGCGGGATGCGCAAAGATGAAATCACCGCACAAGGAGCCAAGCTAAGTGGAATCGGCCGATGCGGAAGTCAACGGTCCTCATAAATGGTAATGGTCGACGCTTAACAGGGACAAGGAAGCCCGAATTGGATGATGTGGAAGAATGTGTCCAAGACAGCTGGGACATGTGGACCCGATTTTTTCGAAATAGCCGCAACAAAGAGAAAAGTCAAAGTTTGACCTCCCAAACTTCAAACGGCCATAACTTTTGACTCCAAGCTCGATTTTCATAAAATTAGACTTTCTGAAATGAGCATGACATCCTCTGCGTAGATATAAAATTGGATTTCTTAATTTTGATGAGGGTAGATATATTTAAATATAAGAAACATATTTAGATCCAGTCAGTTAATGCTCATTCACGTCAAATGATAGAAAACACCTGGCAAACCCAAAATAGCTGCTCACTCTCAGAAGGCCATAAATTTTTCATTTCTTAATGAAATCACATGAAATTAGTACCATTGAAATCGTGGCTCCGAGACCGAATCACACCAATCAATAAATTTGGGATTTGATGATGGATATTTTTAATAAAACATGGGTGGGTTCATGACAGTGTTTTTGTTGTATATATCTTCCCCCCCGGGTAGATATAGACAAGCAGAGGAATATAAAAATCAAAGAAACTTAAACCCCTGACATTTATTGCGTTGCCAACCGGAAAGGCGCAGTAAGAAGATGTTGACACGCCAAAATTTTTGCCCATGGCACAAGTTGGAGGTGCACAACATAGAGTTTCGACATGGAAAATTTGTGCCCATAGCGTAGGTTGGAGGCGCACAACATAGAGTGTCGACATGGAAAAATTCGCGCCATGGCACAAAGTTGGAGGCACAAAACATAGAGTGTCGACATGGAAAATTCATGCCCATGGCGCATGTTGGAGGCACACAACATAGAGTGTCGACATGGAAAAATTCATGCCCATGGCGCAGGTTGGAGGCGCACAACATAGAGTGTCGACATGGAAAAATTCTCGCCCATGCAGACACAGTTGGAGGCGCACAACATAGAGTGTCGACATGGAAAAATTTGTGCCCATGGCACAGGTTGGAGGTGCACAACATAGAGTGTCGACATGGAAAAATTTGTGCCCATGGCGCAGGTTGGAGGCACACAACATAGAGTGTTGACATGGAAAAATTTTCACCCATGGCACAGGTTGGAGGCACACAACATAGAGTGTTGACATGAAAAAATTCGTGCCCATGGCGCAGGTTTAAGGAACACAACACAAAGTGTCGACACCACATTTTCAGCACCTATGGCGCATATAAGAGTATGTCGACATAAGGATGGATGAGCTGAGGTGCAACATTTTGAGCGTTGACACCCCAACAGAAAGAAAACCCTAGCGTAGATATTCATATGGCCATAAATTTTCATAGGGAGCTCGGATTCACGCAAGGTTGGACTTTTGAATATTCATATGGCCATATATTTAATTGGGTGAGAACAATTTCTTCAAAAATGTAAAATACAATTCGCTACTTTTTGGGTTTGCTAAAGTCCTCACCTACCACCATAATGAGATGAATTAAATGCAACTTGGAGGTGGTTGGGGTAGATTTGGAATTCCTCTCTCTTTCTCTCTCATTCTTCCTATAAATTGTAAGGAGGGGCTTCTTTCTAAAGGTTGGACATTCTTGTTTTTCCCCTCCCTTCTCTTTGGCAGGTGAATTTATGGAGTTCAAACCTCCCATCTAAAACTGTAATGCAACTTTGCCTCTTGGAATTTTGTAGTGTATTGTATCAATCTTTGGAGCAAATAATGCATGTCTATGGATGATTCTCAACCCTCTCTATGTTTATTTGCATCCTCTTGATCTTTCACTACAAATCTAGTTATCTGTGCATGATCTTGCATTGCATTTTAATGGTTTGTGTTTATTGGCAAGACAAGTGTTCTTCATTCCTCGGTGCATCACCTTTGTTAGTTTAAGTTTATTTTATGCATCTTCTTACCCTGTTTCCTTGGCAAGTTAGATTAGGTTTTTGAGTAAACCCTCTGCATTTTTATGTGTGCATCTGAATAGAGGAATAGGAACCGGCCTTCATCCAGAGAGCTTTCCCGATTCACAAGGTCCCACACTTGGGAAAATCTCCATGTTATGCAATCGCACTGAGAGTCTCAACCCATCGAGTTGCAGACATTCAGGGGTGCTATGATTCACCTTCAACAGTTTTATTTGGTAGTTGGGAGTGCAATTAAGAGGCATGATCATCATTCTTTCTCTCGCTGCACCACCGGGATAGTATGGGGAGCCTTTTGCAAGTAGCATACAATAATTTCACTCTATTTAATGCATCTTACAAATGGTTGAAGGAAATATTTTGGGATTTCCATTTTCCCCTCTCTCTCTCTTCTCATTTTTTATAAATTGGAGTTTCAAGTTCATTGTAAATCAAGAGTTTTAGTTCTAGCAAAGCTCTCTCAAAATTTCTTTGTGACACCAATGTGTTGCGAGGCTCTTGTAGTGGACTCTTTTCATGGTGATCTAGGACCTTATCTTATAATAGATTGAATTGTGCATATCATGAAGCAATAAAATACAAGTTTATGGGTGCATATTCCTCTTGCTATGCTTATTTGCACTCTTCTTGCCCTTTCAACCTTCATTACAAGAATATTTTGTCTATTTTTATGCTCTTGTAGGGGTCCATTATCATTGTGTATGTTTAAGATGTTGTTGTGAATGCATTTTGCTAGATTGTGGAGAACTGTCATCACCCCTTCTAGTGTGCACTTTGCTTCGTATCTCTCACACATTGGAAGACTACTCTTACACCCCTCCTTTCTCGGTGTATCACCACTTTAGTGTAGGCTTTCATTTTCATGCATTCTCTCTCCTTGTTCCCTTGGAAATTTATATTAGGAAAGATAGTCTTACCTGCATTAGAGTAGATTATGGCAGGTAGTTTAGGAGCAAGAACATGCTTTCTCTAGAGGTCTATTTCAAGTAGCAAGTCCCACAAATTTGAGATAGTACCCATGTTATCCAATCACACTGTGAGCTCAAGTATATGCACTTGTGTAAAACATAAGAGTGTTGTGATTCGGTGATATGAGACATTAAGAAATCCTTGTTGTTCTGCATATTTTAGTAACTAGATTTTTTTCCTTTGTTGATATACAAGGCAAAAAAGGGTAGTTCAGGATGGATTCATGGTTTTTCAATGATTTTGGTGGGAGATGAAGTAGGATAAAGTTGATTATACTGTTCTTTGAGAAAATTCACAACAATGGACAACTCGACAACAAAAAGCTTGAGCAGTTAAGATGTTCCTTCAACGGGAGGTTTGCTTTAATAGAAGATGAGATCATCATGTTTTCACACAATCTTTGAGAATCTAGCATGAAGGCTCGAATTAGAAGACTCAATTAAACACCAAAATCTCTGATAAATCATGCCTAAGGTACACCCAAATACTTAAAGACAATCTTTATCAACAACTGACAGTGAATTGATTTTAAATTTGTTTATCTCATCACAAAATCAAGGCTCTTCTTGAAATGAAATTGCAAATACCACTAAGCTGTCTCGGGGATGAGATTCTTCATGATTTCACAAAGATTTCAAAGTAATATTGCAATAGGAATGAGTAAAACTACTTGCAGATATTCTGAAACAAAGCAGACACTAATTTCTCCAAGATTGACACAAATTAATTTAAAAATTACTTATATTTATTAGTAGGGGAAAGCTTCCAGAGAAATCTCAGTGCTCGTCAATGGCTATAAATCTGCAACAAACTTAACACAATAGAAAATCTAACATAGAAGAAAAAAAAAGGTTATCTTGGCTTCGTCTCTCAGGAAGACATATTTCTCAAATTTTCTCTTAAAAATTCAAACCCGACCATTTGCAAGAGTATTCTCATTACATTTATACATTTTTCTCACTCAATTTTCCCCCCAAAAGAGAAGAATGTTTGAGGGACCTTTGCTTGTTACCAATTTGTATCAGACATCGACATTTAACAAATTCGGATCCGAAAAAGTCGTCAGTGGACTAATTGTGAACTGATCACATTTCTTGGACCCTTGACTAATGACTAGGATGCCATGCCACAACGTTTTGGAAATCCTTCTAATCATTCTAATTTTATCATCTCGAGACTTTACATAGTTGGATATGATAGGTAATCCTTTTCACTCTTGAGGCAACACCTTTTTCATCTTTTACACCTACACTTTCATCATTTCATCCTTTTTCCCTCTCTTTCCTCTGTAATTTTGCCCCGCATCCATCTCCTCTGGTAATTCCCATTTTTGCAAGTGCCTGAGAAATTCTAACTTCAAAATATCGACCTTAACAATCCTTGGACTCACAAATTAAGTTCGAATCCATCAAATGGCACTTTATAGATAGAGACGACAAGGAATTTCATCAAAGAATGATGAAAAATAGTGTGTATTCACGTCTCCAGGAGTCTTGGAGCAAAAATGGTGGAAAAATAGACACAATACACAACAACCATTGATTCTTCCCTTTTCCACTTTATATCATAGTCGTCCACATGTTTCCTTGGTGCAACTACAAATGAGAAGTGCAAACCTTCCACGTGCCCTTGGCCTAAGAAAAATGCCTTTTGGAATTTGAAAAGTCTCGAGTGTAAAAGGAGCTAGTGGAAGCCTCCACATGTCTCAATGGCATATTTTGAGAAGGTCCCCAAAGAAAAGACCCCAAACAAGTGTGGGCTCAACATGTGTCTCAATCTAGTAGATTTTGTTAAAAAAATTGAAGGTTCAAGTGGAAGGTGCCATGTGTCAGGGTGCGAGACAGGTTTTCTTTGGCCATTGAAAATTCCAAGCAAAGGGCGAGTGAGTGGAAGACTCAAGTTTCCTCTTGGAACTTCTTAAAAATAAAACTTAGAAGGTAGTCCCCAAATAGGTGTGGTCCCTCCACACATCCTAGACCTCTCAAAATTGCTTTGAAAATTTTAAGTACAAAGTGGAGGCGGCGTGAATCCTCCACATGTCTCTCTGTCACAATTGCTAAGGTGGGATCCTGAGGTGGATCCTCAAATGAGCATCATCCCTCCATATTTCCATGGTCCACCAAAACTATACTAGCCACATGAAAAATTTGTCTAAGTCTGGGTAAGGCAACCGAAATCTCCATGTGTCTCCTTGGTGCAACTCCAAGGCCAAACCAAAAGGTGAATTTTCAAATGAGTGTCGAGTCCTCCATGTGGACAAGTTTTGGGTTAAAGTGAGGCTTAGTTTTTTTAATATTCCCCCGAGCCGCATCCAACCAAAAAGGGCCACATTTCCACCGATGTTGAGATAAAAACTTGTGGGGAAAATACACCCGTCAAACTGTAAAATGTAGGAAAATCACCATTTGAGCCTAGAAATGAATCTTTCTTCGAGACGAGATAATTTGGAAATGTTACAGGCCCAAATGTGATTCTCAAGCCACATCCAATCATGTTCCCACATATATTTGGGACAAAAATGATAGTGACAACAAAACATGACCGTGGCAAATGGAAGGAAAGGAAAAACCTGAGTTTTACACCCAAGTTCTGAGAATCTTTCATATGAACAGAGGAAGAAAAAACAAAGTTTGAAATTTTAAGTGATGCTCGACCTTGGAAGGGATTGATCATGGCAACCAAATGGAGGAAAAAAATTTCATGCATCAATATGGGTAGATAGAAAACACAACGAGATCCCGTAAACTAAAGAATTTCAATGACAAACGGGAAAGACTAATTTGAGCACCAACATCGGCTCGACTCGGGGCATGGGCACTCCTTGTGAGTGCCACAAGAGCAAATAGCAGATCAACTACCAAAAATACCATTGGGAAATGGATTCAAAGAAAAATCTTACAGAGCAAAGAAACCATAACCATCCTCTAAAAAAAGAACTAAGAAACCAACAAAACCAGGTCACCAAGGACTAGAACGAACAAAAACACGAAGCATAATGAAAACAAAGAACTCTACACTATACAAATGGAGTATACCTTGATTCGAGAAATCAATAAAGGAAATGTTTCAAATGCCTGCCATTAATAGGCAATTCAAGTAGTTCCCGTGGAAGTCTTTTAGGAAGAAGGTATTTTCACCAATTTGAATATCAATGGAATAAGGACCCATCCATAATGCATCAAATTTACCATGCTTGCCCTTATCTTCATGCCTGCTATCCCATAAAATCACAAGATCCCCAATGTTGAAAGATCTTAGAGTCACCTTCTTATCAAATAAATTATTTAACTTTTCTCTGAACTTCACATGTTGATGATGGGATGCCTTTCTTTCTTCATCTAACTTGATAATCTGATTGATTCGAGTGTCATATGGACTAACTTCTTGATCTTAATTTTTTTGAAAAAACTATAATGAAGACAATTGCAAATGAAGGGGAAACAAAGCTTGAGTTCTATATACTAACTCAAATGGGCTTTTACCGGTAGCTCTTTTGACAAAGTGATTCTGTCACCAAACAACAAACTTTAGTTGCTCACACCACTTCTTTTGTTTAGCTCCAAGCTTCTTCTAATGATCTTTAACAGATATTTAATGTTGGACTCAGCTTATCCATTTCCTTGGGGATTGTATTTAGAAGCATATGTCAAATTGATTCCATACTCTTTGCACATTGCCACCAAAGGTTTGGCTCACGAAACTCATGGCATTATTAACAAAAATTTAGCTAGCACTCCAAATCTACATATGATTTGGTTTAGCATGGAGTTCATGATAACTTGGTGTGTTGCCTTCTTGGTAGGGATTGCTTCCACCCACTTAGTGAAATAATCGGTGGCTACAAGAATCCATTTATGACCAAAGATCTTTGGAAGGATCGAAATTTCCCCAATGAAATCCATTCCCCATTATCTAAATGGGGCTTCAATGACACATGCTGAAAAGAAAGGTATCCTAAATCTTTCATTATTCCCAAAAATGTTGGCAACTTTCACATCTCCTAACCAATAGATTTGTATCCTTGAAGAGAGTTGGACACCAATAACCAACCCTCAAGATTTTATCTGCTATAACTCTTCCACCAAAATGTCCCTAAAAAAATCCTCCATGGAGATCGTAATTACCTTCGGGGCTTCATCCTCATCAATGCATCTTAAGAGCACTCCCTCCGGGTTCTTCCAAGCTAACCCAAAATCAGTATTGACATATTTTTGAGAGGCTAACATAAGAGCTCTTTTATAATTTTTACTCAAATGTTTAGGGAAGCATAAATGTCGAGATAAAATATTATATCTTTGTAGCATTCAGAGCTTACTAAATTTTCAAGGACATCAACCCTTTCTCCTTCTACTTCATTCACCTCAATATTTTACAAGTTGCTCTCAGCAATAAGCTTAGGTAGGCCCAAACCTCTTACCAATTTCATGGTTTGGCTATCCATGTCATATTCTTGTAGCTTATTCACCCATCTGCATCTTTTTCTTGAGACCTCCATCTCTGATAAGATGTCTTTCACCATGGTGTGGGGAACATAAGAAACAACTTTAGAGCTCAAGATGTAGGGTCTGAAAACCTTTGTTGCTTTCACCAAGGAAAATGCTTTCTTCTCCATGATGGTGTACTTCAACTCAGCTCCTTGCAATGCCTTACTGAAAAAGGCAATTGGTCTCTCAGCCCCTTCATCATCCTTCTGCAATAAGACAGATGCAATGGTGTTTTATGAAGCAAAAGAAAAAACTTGAAAAGGCTTCTTGTAATTTGGAGCTGCCAAAATAGGGGCATGATTTAGTGCTTCCTTGATCCCATTGAAATCTTGAATGGAAGCTTCTTCCCATTTGATAACTTGGTCCTTCTTCAACATACTAGTAATGGGTATGGTCAACTCGAAAAGTCAAACACAAACCTTCTAATAAAGTTTATTTGTCCAAAGAAGGATTGAATTCCCTTCTTAGTTCTTGGAATTGGAACCTTGTTGATGGCTTCCACTCTCTCTGGATCAATCATGACCCCTTCCTTTGATACAATGTGACCAAGTAGCTTTGCCTTTTGCACTCCAAAGTGGCACTTCTTGGGATTCAATGATATGCCATACTCTCTACACCTTATCAGCATTCTCTCCAAGTGTTTCAAGTGATCATTTATTTTTCTAGAAAACATATTTACATCATCTTGATGAAAGGCAATGAAGTCATTAATATAACCAAAAAATGCTACATCCATTTCCCTTTGGAAAGTTTTTCTAGCATTCATTAAGTCAAAAGGCACCCTAACATAGACATAAGTTCCCCAAGGAGTAGTAAAGGCATTTTTAATTCTTTTTTATTCATTCACAACAACTTTATTATAGCTAGAGAAGCCATCCATTGTGGATAAAAATTCAAAACCAATTACCAATTGTAGCATATTCTCCATGTTTGGCAAGAGGTTAATTATCTTTCAATGATGCTTTATTCAGGTTCCTGAATTCTACGCATAGCCTTATATCACCATTCTTTTTCCGATAGGCACTAGGTTTGCAACCCAAGATGAGTACCTTGTGGGATGAATGATCCCTCCATCCCTCAACTTCTTCAGTTCTTCTTGCATCTTCAAAGAAAGGAGTGGATTGATGGGCCTCTATTTTTTCTTGAAAGGCTTGGCATTAGATTCAAGAGGAATCTCATGTTGGAACAAATCTTTCATGTATGCCTTCAACTCAGAGTAAGACAAAGCTAGGAAGTCTTGATATTTCTTCAGCAATTGAACATAGGAATGCTTCTCTTCCTTGCTGAGATTGCTTCCTAACCAGATTTTACGTGGTTTTTCTTTTGTGCCCTAGGTCATGCTCTTTCACATCTCTTCAAACTGACATACTTATTTTAATAATGCAATCAAATTTATCAAATTTCAATTCTAGTGCCACAAAACCTCTGGGAATCATGTTTGTCTTCAGCTGGATGATGTCTCTTCCAAATAAAGTTTCCTTTCCTTTAGCAACACACACCATTGGTTCCCAATCTATATTTTGGTCAGAAAACTCACCTTGGTTTTGTAGAAACTGTTTCACCTAGGCATCATCATCAAACACTTGCCAATTTTTAATGTTATCAGGGACAAATGGCCTTGTTAGTATTTTAACATCATACTCACAAAATGGAGACATTGTACAATTCCTAAATCTTGATCCTAGCACTGCTAACTTGTCTACAATAACATTAAACTTTCTATCATGGTGCACAATATTAAAAGAGTCAAACATTTAAATCAAATCCCAAAGTGCATGCTTGTATTGTTTCATTCTTTAATTTTTAGTAGCATACGTTTTCTAATTTGCGGCAATCAGTTTTGAATCCCCTTTGACAATGATATCATTTATGCCATATTTCCATGCAATTATCAAACCTAATAACAATGCTTCATATTAAGCAATGTTGTTAGTTCATTTAAAGTTGAGTTTGAAAGAAAAGACAAACTCTTCTTGGCCTCGGAGAAATCGAGAATAATGCCAGCACCACTTCTAAACATGGAAAAAGCTCCATCAAATAACAAGGTCCAAGGTAAACCCACTTGTTCAAGACATTTACACTGATCAATCTTATGCTCTTTTCCATCAACAAACCCCACAAATTTATCAACATCTACATCAGCATACAACACTTCATAAGAAGCATTATTGGGATCTTCAATAAGGTGCAACATCTTCTTCTCTCCATATAGCTTTACAAGGCTGCCTTCAATTAGAATGGTGGAAAAAGACATATCCATTTGAACACTTCCACCAACACTTGCATCCCACTTTCTTGATAATAACATGCCCCATTTGGCAGGACAATCAATAATAACAACATCAAGTTTCAAGTTCTTACCCAGATAAGCTACAAGTTGTACCACCAAACCTTTTACACATCCTACAACATGCACCTCTCTAAAATCCATTGCAGTACACTTGCCATAAACTTTTTCACTTTAATGTTCAATTAATTTATGACTTCTAGAGGCATAACATTACATGATGCACTAGACTCAAACATAAAATTGTGCAATAGTCCATCCTTAATAATAAGTGTTGTAAAAAATGGATCAACATTTAATTGAGGCTCAACTAAAGATGTTCCCAAGTAAGCTTCAGGTGGTTCACCTATCTCCTCTAATGCTAGTGGTTTTTCTAGGTCTGTAATGGTTCGAGGAGGAGTATTTACATTATTTATATTTTTCCTTGGGCATTCCTATCTTCCTCCAATCCCAAATACCCAAAAGCCCTCTTCTTGTGCTCAAGAATGCTAAGTTGTTGAACAATTGGGACATAAATCTTGATCGACTCAAAACTGGGCAATGTCATAGGGAATGTATTTGGGCAAAGAAGCATTTGGAGCAGTTGAAAAACTTATCGGATGGCACAAGATTTTCCACATTTTGGGAATAGGTGGGAACACCAGTTCTACTTGAGACAATAAGGCCTTTTCTAGATGCATCTTTATTTAGAGCCTCTTTTGGGACATTGGTGAAAACTGGGGCCTTTGGTTTGGCTTGAGGTGCTGCCCCTTTGACAACTTTACTTCTTGTGTTATACTCCTTTTCTTGGGAAACAACAACATTCATTAATAGTTGTCTATCTTCTTTTGATGGGATTCCTCCATCATACTTATTAATCATTAGAGCTCTTAGGTACTCAAAATAATTATTAGGAATTTAAAATGCTTGTACCATATCTATTTCTAAAGCATGAGAGGGAGGAAGAAGAGGTACCCGGTGAATGCAGTCCCAAAACTTGCAACAATTCTTGCACTTATTACTTTAGTTGAAGTTTCTCCTTGTTGTGAGATTGTAGAGTAGTCCACCATGCATGCATCATCATCAATGTTATCATCACCATTAGCTTCTTCAACTTGTTGATCTACTTCACATGGCGGGTGGGGTAAGAAGCATTTGTCACACCAATCCATTTGATTTTTCTCTTTAACACCAACTCTAGCATTTAGAGGACCATGCGGGTGTTGTCTAGCTCCCATGGGTCCTTTACCTCTGTCATTAGACCTCTGATCATTTCTAAGATGATTTGCAAGTTTCTCTTGTCCTTGTTACCTATGTTGAACCCGAGAATGTTGTCCATTCCTTTTCCGCCTTAGCTAGCTTGTAAAATATTTCGTGAATGCCGACAAAAGTCCTTACAACTTCCTCAAGATCCACAACCTTACTTGATTGAGGCTTCTCATGGTTGATCAGTTTAACACCCTCCCTCTTAGGAGGTTTTCCAATTGCTTTAATGGTGTTCTCAATTTTCAAAGACATAGTAAAGTCTTGCCTCAAAGTCCCGGGGTTCTTATCCCTCAAATAGTAAGCATCCGAATACTTTATCGGACATGATTCATCATATGGCCTCAAATTAACACACAGTGTTCTCAATGTTTTGTTAAATATAGTATTGAAATCATGCACTAATTCATTAGGATTCTTTTTTATATTTTCAAACTTTGATAAAAGAAACCTAGGGTCTATTTTATCACCATACTGCATTCTAAAAGCATTCTTCATCTCTGTCCAGGAGTCAAAGGAATTATCTAGCAGAGATTTATACCAGTCCCTTACATCTTCTTCTAGAGTATGAATAAACAACTTAATGTATACATTCTCAAATTCTATTTCAAAGTCCTCCATCATAGTAACAAAGAGTTTCAAGTGCCAATCAAACTTAGGCAATTTATTTCTTACATATTTTGGCACAACATTTGGATAGCTAGCCATACCTCTAAAACTGATGGGACCAAAAGTATTAACAACAAATGGAGGTTTGGGTGGAGGTTGAGCCATATTATTTTGAGGAGGTGATCTTATAGGAGAAACAAAATGATGAGGAGTGAGAGGCCTGTGTGGTACAGGATGCAATTTTCAAAAAGACTTCTCTCTAAAGGCTCTATTTCTTGGAAAACTCTATTAGATTTAGAAAATACTGGGGCAAATTGAGAGGAAAATGTTTCAAATACAAAAGAAGTACCCTCTCTAGATGGAGAATTCAATTCAACAAAGAGACTACCCGATTGAAGCACTTGAGGAAGTACTATAATCTTCAATCACAAGGTTCAATTTCACCAATGGAGATCTCTTTTCTTGATGCTTGATCTTCAACAACCTTCCAAATTCTTCTTCCTTCCGACTTAGACTTTCCCGACTCTTGACACAACCTTCTAATAGGGTCCCTAGCAAATAAAAATGTTCTTCCTTCCAGCTTTGTAGATATCGGTGACAAATCTTACTTGATATATGTTAAGACACTAGTATTTATAAAAAATTAAACAACACAGAAGTCGCCACTAAGGATTTTCACCTTATTTTGTGAAAATGCACTATGAAATACCTATTAAATGTCTATTAATACCAAATTCATGCAAAGCTTACAAGATCTACTCTTCTTTTACCCAAATTTATCAACGATGATACAAATTTTAGTGCAATAACTATATAAGATGGAAATATTGCACTCAGAACTCACAACTTGGAACGATTCTTACAAATTTGAACAGATAATGATGATTTAGAAATGTATTTGCACTTTAAAATTAGTGAAAAGCATTACCATGGTTTGTACATGTACACGTTTTCTCAAATACTTTAAAGAGTCCCTAGCAACGGGGCCACTAGTGTTGGTATCCAAATTTGTTCTCCGTTTCAAGTGAGAAGCAACACAAATTAGACATGGAGCTTAAAGACAAATGGATCATAGTATGTGTTGTTTTGTAGCTAGGGATGAGATCTAATGGCCCTTTATTACTCGGATTTATGGACAGATGGATAACACCTTTAAGAGGATTTGACCTGTCCTCAATGCTTTAGGTCGTGCCTTTCAACAAGGATGAGAAGACCCTTAGTGTAACCGTTGTTTGATGAAGGAGATGGAGATATCCTTCTTTTGCACAAATTTTATGAAGAAAACCTTGGGAAAATATGGTCAATACTCCATAATTTAAATCTTAAGAGTTGTCACTTCTAAAAGATGGAGATACTTTCAAAGCACAAGGCTAAGGTTACTCAAGACATTAAGAAGTCCTAATTGTTCTACATATTTTAGTAAGTAAATTTTGTTCCTTTGTTGATATACAGGGAAAAAAGGGGTAGTTTAGGATGGATTCATGGTTTTTGAATGATTTTGGTGGGAGATAAAGTAGGATAAAGTTGAGTATACCTATTTTCTAAGATACTTAACAATAATGGACAACTTAACAACAAAAATCTTCGTAAGCAGTTAAGACGTTCCTTGAACTGAAGGTGTGCTTCAATGGAGGCCCAGATCGGGACGTTTTCACATAATATTTGAGAATCTAGCATGAAGAATCGAATTACAAGACTTAATTAAACACCAAAATCTCTTATTAATCACGCCTAAGGTACACCCAAAGAATTATAGACAAATTTATCAACAACTAACGGTGAATTTATTTTAAATTTGTTTATCTCATGACAAGATGAAGGCTCTTCTAGAAATGAAATTGCAAATACCACTAAATTGTCTTAGGTACGAGATCTTTGTGTGATTTTAAAGATTTCAAAGTAATATTCCAATAAGAATGAAAGAAACTATTTGAGACTTTCAAACAAAGAAGACACAAATTTCTATAGATTTTACACAAATTAAATTCAAAATTGCTTAGATTCATCAAGTAGGGGAAAGCTTCCAGAGAAATCTCAGTGCTCGTTAATGGCTATACATCTGCAACCAACTTGACACGATAGAAAATCTAACACAGAAGAAAATAACAAGTTATCTTAGCTTGGTCTCTCAGGAATACGACTTTCTCAAATGGTCTCTTTAAAATTCAACCCTCGACCATTTGCAAGAGTAGTCTCATTTCATTTATACATTTTTCTCCTCAAATTTTCCCCAAAAGAGAAGAATATTTGAGGGACTCGTTATCTCTCGAAAGTGCACCCTGTAGAGAGATGGTTGCAGGTTTTCTAAGATTGTAAAGTTTGATCTCTCTCTTTCATAGATATAATGGAAACATATTAGGTCTCGTGGGTATACCTATTTTGAGGTGAGTCTCTGATATCAAGGTCGGTTCATTGTTGATGTATCCTAAATTGATCTTTGGGGTTCAAGGGGAAAATATGAGTGTAAAATAATTAAAACTAAGGTGATACACCAAATTTGTATGATGGATTTGACTGAGTATATGCACAATTGATATGTGAAAGGATTCTTGATGCATGAACCAATAGTTTTCTATAGAATTTTAAGGGCAAAACACTTCGAGGTATTAAGGGAAAGTATCACAACAATATTGCTAAGCTAAACATGCACATTAATATCATGCAGAAATCACTGAATTTTGCAACAAGGTAAGATGATTAATCAGGGAATTTGAATTCACAAGGCTAATAGAAACATACACAAGGCTACAAATGATTAGAAAGGTAGAAAATACTTCACACTCAGAAGGAAAAACTGGTAAAAAAATTCTTCAATACTCTTATATCCAAAAAGTCCTCTCTTGTGCTTTGCCAAAGCACACAATATATAGAAAAATAAATTTCACCCCCTTCCTAAAAATATTCTAAGGCTTGTACTCGCCCATGCATCTTATTTTTATCCTTTATTTAATAATAGATAAAGGAATAAAAATAGAGCATGCAATTACAAATAGACATTAATAGCCTTGATTACAATACAGTCAAACTGAAGTTGATTGTCCTATTTTTAAGAAAACAAGGGTGAATAATTTGCTAATAATAAGCTTGCTTCTTTGAGAAAGTCTCTTTCCTTGTGCATGTGAATTCATCTCCTTGTCTGTATTCTGTCCTCTAGTGAAGCATGCAAAAATCAACTCTCTGTTGGTGAGTAAAATAATTACAATACTTGCAATATTAACATCCATTGTGGGGACCACCTGTCCATGTGCACATGTTTTGATGTTGACATCTCTTGGCTTCTAATGGTCACAAGGGTGACATACTGCAAATTAAACTCCAACCTCCTTGAAGTGGGGACCACTTTTGCACTTCACCATGGTTTGGCCACCTTTGTGGACTTAGCAAATATAAAAGGGTTGACCATTTTCCATGGCACATGCCACTATAATACTTACCACCTTTTGATCAATACATGCATGGTATATTGGTTGGCTTTTGCATATAGTTTAAAATCCACCTTTTCGGTGATCATTGTTGGCATGATTTGGTCGGCACTTGGATGTTTGAGTATGCACTATAGTCTGGACTTTGGTCAATATTTCAATGATTAATTGGTTGACACGTGGGCTGGCCCCTTCTCCACGATGAGCTAACCCTTGGCACATTGATAGATGATATTTTAAATTTAACCCTAATTAGGGTTTTCTGTGGGCTCACCACGTATATGCATTTCAACTCTGGTTGAGTTGGGTTCGTTGATAGATGTCATCGATCTCTGTACTTATGGATTTCTGATCGTTGATTCTATAACTTGAAGTTTAGGGTTTCGATTTGGATTTTAATGTGATCGGTGACAATAAATTCGAGCTTTAACTGCATTGAATTACGAACTAGATTATGAGCCTTTGATCTTTTACACGATGTGATCTTTAGCCATTGGTTTTCTGGGCATCTTCCTTGCATTAATTGGGAATTTTGGTTTATCCTCAACCATTCGATCTCTGTCCTATCTGATCACAAACCATCGATTTTGAACCTATGGTTAGGGTTTTCAGGTTTGCATTGAAATTTGTTGAATGTTTCTCACCTTTGATCTCCACACGGATCAATCTCTGAATGTTGATCGCTAACTCAATATGAGTTAGGTTAACTGACAGAGGTGGGTGAGTTTTAAAATTTCCGATCTCTATCATTTTTGGTCATTATTTGGCTTACTCGTAGAGAGAAACAAAGTGATGGAAATTTTTGTGTAGACTACCATTATGATCTATGAAGCTCGGCTCTTCTGTGGAAAGGAATATCTATATCTTCTCTTGCACCTGTATTTTCTTGTAGTTCGCTCTGCTTGATTTTTTTGAGGAGATGTTGTGATCTTTCCTGTGGGTTCGAGCTCGGCTTTGCTTAAAAGATCTCTGTGTCTTTTGAAGTCTTGTGATGATTCTTAGCAAGTTCATTGTTGTTTGCACTTAAGCTCTGTAGATTTCTGTAACCATTTCTTTGTCGATGAGGGAAGGTAAGTCCCGACCTCCTTGGGTATCACTATTGATTCATCGTTGCCACTTTGTTCTTCGAGAAATACTGATGATCTATTTTTTCTTTGCATTTTTGTGTGATTTTGTGGCTTGGTTTTGAGCTTGGGTCTCTATACCTTTCGGCCTTCTGAGTCTATTCGAGCTCTCTAAGCAAGCTGGTTGTGGATATTTATTGCGGTGATTAAAAAAGCTTCAAGCTCGGCACATCATTATTCTTTGGTCTTTGTGAGTTGGCCTGCAAAGTGGTCTCTGTGTTCTTGAGATCTGAGTTTCTTGTAGCATATTTTGAATACTGCCTTTTGGGTTTCTTTATATTGTTTGTGCTTGGCCATTGATTAGATGAGCTCGAAGAGCCTCTGTGGTTACTGTGTTTGCTCATGCATTCTACTTAAAATGAATTTTTAGAAATGCCATTATGTGCATGGTGAGTTCCTTCTCTATTATTAATGGCCACTATTTATATATGGGTTTGTCTGTATCAATAATGCAAGATTTGATTGATTTTGGTTGTAATTCTTTTTGAGTTTGAGCTTTTCTTGGCGTATGCGTACATGAAAATCAAGGCCACCATTGTCAAGGTTGTGAAGCTTGATCTTGCTCTGTAAAATAATCTTTTGTTTCTTATTTGATCAATATTTAGCTTTCTCCTTTTGCTATCGAATCAATGTTTTAGATCTGGCATTTTGCATTGTGGGTATTTACATATTTAGCTCTGTCTGTTTGAGAATTTTTTTCTTGCATAAAAGGAAAGCCACCATTAATGAATTCTAAAGCTCTAGTTTCTTTGATTTTCCAACTGTAATTTAGGCATATCTCCAGATCTAGATACTCATTCAATGTTTTTTTATCAAAGCCAGGATATGTGTTTTCTTTTGTATACCTGTAACTGTATTTTCTTATTTGAGTTGTATTGCAACAAATCTCTACTCAGATTTTTAAATGTCCTGCATGAATGAGTTATTTTTAAAAATATGTATATACCCATGTATTTTTCAATCTGTGGCTTAAGGTATCACAACCCAGATTTAGGGTATCTTCCTTTTGATATGGTACTTGAAATTATCACTCCTTTTGATTCTACAATCTGTTCTTGATTCATGAGATCTCTGTATGTGGTATTCTAGAAATTGTAAGCGGTTATTCATCCATGTAATACCATTCTCGGGCATAAGCCTTGATTCAGATGCTTTGTTGAAATATTGTAATCTTGTTTCTTTTACATTAGATACATTATTTCTTTGATAGTAGTATTTCTGGCATGCTAGAAAATTTGAAATGTTGATTTTCCATGGTGAAGCCCTGGTAAATTTTTTCCATAATTCTCTCTTCCTTCCTTTTTCAGCTATAGTAGTTGTATTTTTGATTTAGAATACAGAAAGTAACACTTCTCTAATGAAGCTGATTTGGTAGTTTGAAACTGAAACATAATAACTATTTATCTTGATCATGGCATCCTTTTCTACTTTTCTGTATCACTTACTTGATTTAAATTTTCTTTTAAAGCATGTAACAGTTGAAAACAACATGATGAAAAGTTGTAAATGTCCATTTTACATGGTGAAGCCCTGTCAAAATTTTCCCAGAATCTTCTCTTCATTCTATTTCAGTTGTAACCCTTTCTTTCCAGTTACATCACTTCTTGAAATCTGATTCTCTCCCTTAGTTACAAACTGAAAGTATACTTCTATTTTCTAGTCCTTCTCTATACTGTAACTTCTTCCATTTGTAGAAAATACTTGAATTTGAGTTATAATAATCCTTCTTTCTAGCATGTACTTATGACTTGTCTATTTTTCTTGGCTACAACTTGTACCTGCACACTTAAGAAAACAATTTAGAAAATACTTAGGCTTTTGGCCTCTCTCATGTCCATGTTTTCTTCTTTTCTTTTATCTTTCTTCTTTCTAAGTGAGTAAAGCATGTATGCATTTTGATCTTCAAGTAAATTATATCTCCTATTTTAAAGATATTCATATGCACGAAGTAGGACAATAAGGAATATGAATTGATCTCTGAGCTTATAACTAACAGTTCATCTTTTCTTCTTTTCAAGTACAAAGTGACTTCTACAACGAAGATGAAGAAGGAACAAAAGCTGGAATGGAGCTACTTCGAACAATGAAGAAAACCCCAAGGCAATGATGGGTTCACTCATACTCCTTTACTTTCTTTTTCATGCATGTGTACCTCTTATTTTAGTAGTTGTACTTTACTTTCTAGTTACATCCCACGGCTTGTGTGGGAACATTTGAAATTCCTTATGAATAAAACATTGAATTCTATAAATGAGTTGTATATTTCTTTCTGCATTTCAGCTTTCTGTATGGATTGTATGATGAACTAAAAAACTCAATAATATAATTGAATGTCTTAATCATGAAGGAAAGAACATTAATGAGAACCTGTAACATTCAAGTAATGAACTCTGATTTCTGCAATCTACACTTATGTTTTCTGTCCCAAAACTCAACATTTCACCTATTCTATAATTTGGTGTCTTCATCAAGACAACACAAAGCTATCCTTCAGGGGCCTTGTGTTCTTTTTTTGAAGATAGCATGAAATTGCAGACTATGTGATCTGTTACATTTTGTAACAACACACATAGCTGCAGATTTCATTTAATCATTAACTAATTCAGTAGTAACCAATAATATCAAAACTCCCTTAGCTTAGGTATACTTCACCAATGCCTTTCATCGTAACGAAGAAGTTTCAAGTTTCCCATTTTGCACAAGTGCAAAAATTGTCAAAAGGACCTTTGCTTGTTACCAATTTTTTCGAATACATCATTTAACAAATTCGGAACCAAAAGCTTCTAGGTGGACCAATTGTGAACTGATCATGTTTCTTGAGCCCTCAACTAATGACTAGGATGTCATGCCACAACTTTTGGCAATCCTTCTAATCATTATGATTTTATCATGCGAGAAATCCCCTTTTTAATCATTTTCTGGAGAATCTGCATAGTTGGATATGACAGGTAATCCTTTTCACTCTCGAGGTAACACCTTTTTCATCTTTTGTGCCTGTACTTTCATCATTTCATCCTTTTTCCCTCTCTTTCCTCGTAATTGTGCCCGCATCCATCTCCTCCGTAATTCTTTTTTTGCAAATGCGAGCAATTCTAACTTCAAAATATCAACCTTAACAATTGTTGGACTCATAAATTAAGTTCCGAATCCATTAAATTACAATTTATAGATAGAGAGGCGACAAATAATTTCATCAAGAACGATGAAAAATAGTGCGTATTCACATCTCCAGGAGTCTTGGAGAAAAAATGGTAGAAAAACAAATGCAATACACAACAACCATTAATTCTACCCCTTTTCCACTTTATATCATAGTCATCCACATGTTTCCTTGGCACAACTACAAAGGAGAAGCACAGAGGAAAGTCCCAAACAAGTGCGGGCCTTCCACGTGCCTTGGGCCCAAGAAAAATGCCTTTTGGCCTTTGAAAAGTCTCGGTGTAAAAAGGAGCCAACGAAAGCCTCCACATGTCTCAATGGTGCATTTTGAGATGGTCCCCAAAAGTAGAGACCCCAAACAAACGTGGGCTCCAGGACATGTCTTAGTTTGGCAGATTTCGTTAAAAAATTTGAAGGTTCGGCGGAAGGCACCATATGTCTAGGGTCCTAGACATTTTCTTTAATTTGTTGAAAAGTCCAAGCAAAGGGCAGATTGAGAGGAAGCCTCCAAGTGTCCTCCTGATGCTTCTTCAAAATAAAACTTAGGGGATGGTCCCCAAACATGCGTGGTCCCTCCACATGTCCCAAGCCTTTCAAAATTACTTTGAAAAGTCTAAGTACAAAGCAAATCCAGCAGAAGCCTCCACATGTCTCTATGTCACAATTGTTGAGGTGGGAACCTAAGGCGGATCCTCAAATGAGCGCCAATCCTCCATGTGTTCATGGTCTTCCAAAACTATACCGGATACATGAAAAAAATTTCTATGTCTGGGCAAGGTAGCGAAAATCTCCACATGTCTCCTCGGGTGTAACTCCAAGGCCAAACCAAAAGGTTAATTTTCAAATGAGTGCCGGCCCTCCACGTGGAAATTTTTTTGGGTTGAAGTGAGCCATAGATATTTTAAATTACCCCACCGAGCCGCATCAAACCAAAAAGGGCCACGTTTCCACTGATGTTGAGATGTAAACTTGTGAGGAAAATACACCGTCAAACCACAAAATGCGGGAAAATCACCATTTGAGCCCAGGAAATGAATCTTTCTTCAAGGAAAAGGATTTTGAAATGTTATAGGGCCCAAATGTGATCCTCTAAGCCACATCCAGGTCACATTTCCATAGATATTTTAGACACAAATGACAGGAGAACAAAACATGACCATGTAAAAGCGAAAGGAAAGTAAAAACCGATTTTTATGCCCAAGTTATAGACTCTTTCATATGGACAGAGGAACGAAAAAAAAAAATGGACTTTGAAGTGATCCTCGACCGTGGAAGGGACTTATCATGGCAACCAAATGGAGGGAAAAATTTTCATGCATCAACATGGGAGATAGAAAACACGACAGAGCCCAAAATCGAAGAATTTCAATGACAAATTGGGTGAGACTAATTTGAGCCCCAACACACCATTTCATCAATCCTTCAATATCAATGAAATCACAAAATGACATTGATCATCCTAATAAAAATCAATACGAAGAAAATTTCAAAATATCAATATATATCTAAGCTGACAACACATCATTATCTTCCATACTGAATGTCTATCAAAAGTTAATCAGTTCAGTTATAGTAATGTATATCCTTCAATTTCCATATCACAATGAGTTAAATTTGTTTGTCTATTAATATCTACCAGTAATAATGCATAATAGTGTCTATGTGTCCAGTCACAGAGATAAACTAAAAAAAACAATATCGAAGAGTAATGCTATCACAATCAATTTACGACAATGCAACCATTCTAGCTAATTATCTTATCCTTAAATTCCCATCAGGGTCCATAGTACGACGTACAGTCAAAATAATAATAACCAAAACACAATAGAAATCATGATGTCCCACACATTTATTGTATGTTAACTATAATACAACAACAAAGTTTTGAGATTATAATCAATTCAAATCGATAATGAGGTTCACACAGAGTTAAAGAGGAGTGCACATTATAATATAATAAAGAAGAAATCCCCACATACGTTTCATCCCGCCATAACCCAAAGACAGGGAAAAACATAGTAGTTGTGTTTCTCTCTTTAGGATATTTCAAGTTTCTTATTTTTCTACTTTGGTATTTGGCCTTCATGTTCTAGTCTTATTTTTCTCGACCTTTTGTAGCTTTTAGCTAGGTCTTGGGTTGGGTAGCTGTTGTGTCACTACTATCTGGCTATTTTTAGGGTTCTTGCAGAAGTTGGTCCACTAATTTTGTGCTTCAAGGCTTAATTTGTCTTTTATGACTTTCTGTTCGGTGTAATTTTCTTGCAACATCCGGCTTCTAAGGCTATTTGTATACCGAGGTATGGTCCCTTCTCAAAAAAACCATTTACCATTAACAAAAAAATTATACACAAAATTGTCGATAATATTGTCTTTATTATCACATTTCCAACCAAGGAGAAGTTTTAGGAAACTATAATTTCTTGATATATTTATGGTTGCATACTATTATATTTCCAAAAACAATTATCCTCTTTGAAATATCTAGATTATAGGAAAATTTAATATTGTTCTATTTGAATGAGTGTTAATAAGGATATTTCTAACTAGGTTATCAAATTTAGTGATCTTAACTAGGACTAGCCACACCATGTAGTTAAAAATTCCTAAAGAGTGATAAAATCGTAAATCTAGAGGATAGTATTCCTAACCTTATGTCAATTATATATTTCAAAGGCCTACAACAAATATAAATAGAGCTATAATAATAGGATTTTGTAATAGAGAAGGAAAACAACCGAGAGGTGGGTAAATCTAAGGGACATAACAAAAATAAGAAATGTAATCAACAAAAACAAATATACATCTAGTATAGCCTATATAAATGAATGACCACTAATCCCAAGTACATACATACAAAATAAGAAATGCATAATAATTAGAAATACTTACCTACACCATTTATGTGAGTATCAATGCGTAATCCTCTCTAGACACAAAAACACTAAGAGAGAATCGCTATGGGTGGAGAAGGGGAAAGATCAATAAGAATATCTCGAATCCTAAAATACTATTGGTAACCCAAATGCAAATGAGGTAATCCTTAAGACTACAAAAATCAAAGAAGTTGTGAAATAGTGCCAACAAGAGCAGGTCATGTGCAATTTGTATGTAGAAAAGTGTTTGCAAAGTGGTGGTTCTCTCAATAGAAAGGTTGGGAATATATACCCAACACCACCACCCATACTCGATTCCATCACACATGGGTGATAGTGTCAGCCATGAAAAATACAAAAAATATGCCACCCCTAAGGGTGATGTCGTCTACCTTGGGAGAAAATCATGAAAATGAAGGTCAAGAAAGAAATTGTGATAAATTACAAAGATAAATGATGACTTAAAGAATGGATAATAAAATGTAATAATTTTAGACACCTAATTTTCATGGTGCAATTACAATAGTAAAGTTACACTAATTGTTTTTTCTTCCCATCATCGCACTATAATTAGTGAGCTTTTGCTAATTAGCTAATTTCTCATTCTAGATTCTAATTAACGTCACTTCATTAGTTAAAATCCTTTTCTAATCAAATAATTACCCATTATTAATTAGTTACCCTTTCACAATCATTACTTAATTAATAAACCATGTTACTAATTAAATCACGCTCTCAAAATCCTATAATTCAACTAGTTTCCTCCAAATCATCTATAAATAGATTCTAAAAGCTAAACATGGCCTATTAATTAATTCAAAATTAACCCTTCCATAATTCCCATGGATAAGTAATTTTTAATTAATATTTTATAACCATGTTTATCCATTGATAATTCGACATCTCCATTATCTCGCATTTACTAGGATTTAGGACTCTTTCAAAGTGGAAAGCTAAAAATAAACATAATACCTTCTTACCAATCTACACCATGTCCTTGTAAGATATTTGATACCCATTATTAAATAGAATATTATTATTATAATAAGGATTTTCAAATTGAGAAACCCCTTACTTTCTACAAGTAGTAAGAGAAGTTTCAAACCGTGCATTGCTCTCCACCTAACATGTTCAATATATGAATGAATACAACTATGTTTTGGAAACATTTGTATTTTTGAAAATGCTTGAGTTGAGTTTGGATCCTTTTAAAATACTTGGAGAACAAGATGTTTATGTGCTTGCAAATGAGATAAGATGACTTCTTGACATGGTATAATTATTTATACATACTTAGGTATTGTTTCCTAATGAATGTCCATGGTATTTTTCTAGATTTAGGGCATCTTGGGTGAATTTTATAAGTTAATGAAGTGAGTATATACATGTAGTACGTTATTACTTATAATTATTTAAATAAAAGATTCTATACTTGATTGTATAGGATTATGTAGTTTAATAACTCGAGAAAAGGTCGAATTAATGGGAATGATGAACTGAAAATAGAAAGTGAAATTGAAAGAAAATATGGAGGATATGTTGGTGTAAAATCATGTAAATCATCCATGACCATATAGAAACTCTTGACCAAACTAGCAAGTTTTCCCATAGATGTTAAACATGAAAACTGAAGTTTATGTATTTTTAATTAGAGTTTGTCTATGTACTTGATGTTTTATAATCTCATAATATGTCAATATATTTGTGTGTATAAATAAAAGAACTAGACAAGAGACTTGTGCAAATATGTAAAACATGTTATATGTACTCAAATTATAGTCAAGCATAGAAATACAAATAAATGGACATATTCAGAAATATACATTTTATTCAAGAAAACATATAAGGTACTAACCCTCACAAAAAAATTACCCATGGGACATTACATCAACATTCTTTGCAGTTTTAGATTTTCATGTACAAATACAAGATTTTTGTAGAATTTCAAATCCAATTTCTGTCAATTAATACTAGTTATAGGGGCATGAAGTACTTGAGTCCTTCACCAAAAATTTCAATTTCTACTATATGTTCAAGAATCTTTGGGGCATGAGTTTCTTTCCTCCATCTCGAATTTCATTATATTACATTTTTATTCAACTGTACAACACACACGAAGAACGTGAGGGCACATGTTTTATTTTCTTCAAGTGTGTCTCGTATTTGTAAAATCATGTTTGGATATATATCTAGTGGTGTGGTATATGGATTTGTTGAAGGTATAAGAGTTTCTAAGTTCTTCTTAAGCATACTTTCCTTTCCTCTTACACTCATAGGGGAAGATATCCGAGTTTTTGAATAACTTTAATACTTGGTTTTCTTCCTTAACATAATTTCTCAATGCTTCATTTTCTATTCTTCTCTTTTACATTTTGTGTTCACCTAACAATTCATTTTCTCCTCGTCCTAATTGGGGACTAATCACCACCAATCCTTCAACAAAGTTCAACAATGAAAATCCTCAAGTGTAAGCAAAGAGAGGGAAACTTTGCCTCCGTAATACAAATAGGTGTATTCCTTCCCTGTTTACATTTTTTTATTTTATATTTTTCAAATGAAAATATTTCATGTTATATCTTACACATGAGTTAAATTTTATTTTTATGATGGACCTTGAATTCAATTTTTGTTGTAGGTTTCATCGTGGAGCATCCCAACGTCATTTGAAGCTGGACTCTATACAACAATTTATGAGAGAAGACAAAGTGTGTCTACAAACTATATTATATTTTCCGTTAATCAAGTAATTTTTTTCATAATTAAAGGGAATAAATGTAGACACTAAAATTTGTTAATTTACTCTTTTACATTACAAGTTTTGACAATGCAATCTTGCTTTGAGATAATTACAACCATTCAATTCATGCTTAGCACATATAGATGTCTCTTGTTTATCTTGTTTATAAAATTATGCACTAATATGTCATTAAATTATAAGAATAAAATAAATAAATTCATAAAAAAACTTCAATTGATAAGTTGTAGACTTCACATTGCATGTTTTCTATCCTTGGGTAGGATCGTATAGTTTGGTCAACATACTATATCTAGTCATGGAAGACTAGTATAATCTTGCATCAAAATGTTCTCCAAGTTTTCATTCAATTTTATATTCTTTAATGGGTCTTATAATCCATATGCCTTGGTTTTTCTTAGATAAATAGCCTATGAAATCATATATAAAAAGGAAACAATACTTAATTTTTACCATGTAAACCATATGTCACTAAATTGATAATTTCCCTACAAAAACTTGTAAAAGGAACCTACTCTTTCAAATTTTCACAGTAAAACATATACAATAGTTATGGTAGAAATCACTATAGGCATGAATCTTCTTACTAGTTCAAGAGTTAGGACATCTCATCTACAAGCACTTAAACATACATTCTCCAAGCATTGTCAAAGAGAGTTTCCATATCATAGTTTCATTCATTTAGATTTTAAATTCTAGGCTTAGAATGGCATGCGGTTTGAGGCATCTTTAAACTAGTTTCAATATTTGTATGACACAGAGTGCATAAAATCTTATTAATGTTGGTTTTTTTGTGTCTATCACCCAAGGTTAGTGTTGTATATGTCATTTTAGATGTTCAAAGATCATTCTTTCATGATCTTAAACTAGGGTTTGATAGCAATAGACAATTCTAGGAAGACGATCATTTTAGATGTTCAAAGATCCTTATTTCATGATCATAGTAGAGTTGTATGGATATGTAATAAGGTAGTTTCTAGTTATTGTTCAAGAAATGAACCATAACTACTCCCAAATCTCCTGTTCTAGTAGTATGCATAATTGTAACTTCCATTAACCATGTGAAATCAGCTAATGTACTCATCCCTTTCCATTTTCAAGTTTCTATATTCTTTAGTACATCAGCTACATATATTAATGGATTGTTCTGATATTGGTAATTGATGTTATAATTTAATTAATCGGGATAACCTCATAGGCTCGTATTATGAAACCTTGCATCATTTAATGTACTCATTTCACTAATCTTACATTTCACATAATCTAAACATGGTGTAAATAGTATGCCAACATAAGGAGAATAGTATGTCATGGCAACAAGAGATTGAGAACCTCTAGGTTGAATGAAAAATTGTATAAGAGATGGGGATGAATCATGATGTTGAATACAAAGGAAAATAAAGCACTAAGAAAAGAGGAACAATAACACATATTTTTGATAAAAGTGAAACATTAGGGAAAAAGGGTAAAATGTTAAATTTAAGAGTCAAGTTTACTCGAATGTTTAACATCATGTTTACATTTAAAATCAAATTTTAGTGAGTTAAGTATAGTAAGGATGTAAAGGGTAGATATAAAGGGTTATTCTCGCTTAATTAACTTCCAACATTAATAATAAAATATTATAAGAAGGTATTCATGCTTATATGATATCATCCAAGATTAAAATACACGACAAAAAGAACACTTAAATGATTTGAAAATATTACTACAAATTTTAAATGTACAAACAACTAGAACTAGGGAATATGGACCTAATAATGCCTCGACATTTAAGCGTAAAAAAAAATGAGGTTTTGCAAGACCATACAACTCTACCAAAGTTTGTATGATTTTACACTTATTGTATGGTTTTGGATTTTCTCTTAAATTGGTTTTCAACTTTATAGAATTTTCGTGATCTTGGAAATATCTATTTTTATCACACCTTGATTTTTGGTCAAGCTATGAAACCCTTTGAATATTTTGAATAAGATCTCAAACCCTAGCCATGATTGGGAGACCTGTAAGGAAAACATTAGTTTGGTTGTGGGCTCCCTCATACAAAAACAACATTGGAACAACTCTAAAGAGGCCTCAAACTATGAATTGTTCTCCACCTAACATCCGATTATTTAATGAATGCAACTATGTTTTGGAAACATGAATATTTTCTACAATGCTCAAGTTGAGGTTGGCTCTTATTAAAATACGTGCGAGAAGAGATGTTTGAGTGCTTTAAAATGAAATAAGATGACATCTTGACATGGTATAATGATTTAGACATATATAGTGATTTTTTCCATTATGAATGTGTATGATATTTTTCTAGATTTAGGGATCCTTGGGTTCCTTTTCCAAGTGAAGGAAGTTAGTATATCAATGTAGTACATTATTATTTCTCTGTATTTCAATGAGAGGGTCTATACTTGATTTTATAGGATTCTAGAGGTAAATAATTGAAGAAAGGATGACCAATTACGAGTGAACGATCCAAAAATAATTTGTAATTAACAGAAAAGATGGATGATATGTCAGCGTATAATCGTACAAGTCAGCCACAACCATATAAAAACTCATGACCAAACTTGAAAATTTCTGATCGATGATAAACATCAAAACTAAAGTTTATACCTTCTTAATTGGATTTTGTCTATGGGATTTATGCTTTGGAATCTCATAATATGTTAACATATTGGGTGTATAAATTAGAAAACTAGACAAGAGACCCTAAGATGTACTAAGCAAGGATATAAACATTGTGTTTATCTTATCAAGAGTGGTTTTTGTCAAAACTAGTAGTGGCAAAGAGCAAAATTGCCAAATTTGAGTGTTTACAACATCAACGGTCATTATACATCACATCAATGCAAAATTAATTAAATTCATTCTTACCCGATCATGGGAGATATATGTGTGGCTTGAGCCCTATTCAAGTAGTTGTGCATAAGTAATTCCCATCCATTATGAATATATTATGAGGTAATAAAAACCGAAAGAGATAACCTTTTTAAATGTCTTTTATTATCAACCACAAATTATAAGTGCTAGCTAGAAAATCCCATATTTATACCCTCACATCATAACACACATAGAGAACTCTAGAACTCAAAGAAAATATAGATGTATTCCTACACTAAGAATACTAGATGATTGAGATCCTTGAATGCTATAATGTTATCCCCTCAGACGTTATCATGCATGTTATAGACATATTGTAGATAACGTTGTTTAAGATATTGTTCGCATTTGCACGATTTAGACATATACCCAATTTCGAACAATAGAAATTATGGTTCTAATGGGAACTATTGTTTGAGCCCATTTCTACTATTTTGTATTCTATCACACAAAATCGATGACAAAAATGGGTGAAATTTTTGCATTCTACTTTGCCTTGTCTTGAATGCTATTTTTACCGCTCATATGTGCTTATTTAGGGTGTTTTATATAGTTTTTATGATTGTTTATATTCTATTTTCGAAAATATGCCTTTTTCTTAACGATTTTATTCATTTAGTGTGAAATTGGTAAAACATGATGAGTGTTTGACTAAGTTTGCAAGGAAAGACCATATAAGGATATTCACATATCATCGCAAATATTGCATACGACTTTTTAGAGAGTAGAACACAAGCTGAAATTTGGAGTCCACAAGCCCAACAAAGCATAAGCTCAACAAGCATGAGACAAAATCGAAATTGGCCACTAATTTGGGAATGAGTGTAAAAATATGTGTGTTGACATTGGTTGTCTGTGTGTAAAAAATAGTAAACCATACGCAAAAGTGATAAATAGCTTTACTTTTATGCAATCGACCATGGAAAACAATTGAAAATAGTGCGAACGCATCGACTAGATAGGGCTTCCCCAATTTGGTCATGTCTCGAACACACTTATAGCTCAACAAATTTGTGGAGCCCTCTTCTTCTCCAATTTTGAGCTTCCTCTTGACTTACTTTTTGTGATTCAATTTAGCTTCCCTATTAATAGTAGGGTTTCCTTATGTTTTGCATACTTCCCCTTCTAAGTTCCAATAAATTATGTGTTTATTTCCCGTAAAGTTTAGGTTTGATTTACCATTCATGATTAGAATGTGAATTGTTCCTAGTTTCAATTATTTTTGTTCATTTGAATTAAACTAATTAAAACGCAAAGAAAATTGAAGAACGTGTGATCCAAATCCCTAGATTCAAATGAGAACATTCTTAGATTATTGTGCTGTGGGTACTTCTCACCTTTCAATTTAGCCCTAACAAAATGCTTCACGACGCTTCTCACAATGTCCTTATCTGGTTTAAAGGTGAAGAGAGTACGCCACCTCAAAATTGACCGTGTTGCTTGTTTTCATTCCCAAAATAGTGTACTTCGAGCAGAACTTCAATTGCTCTCTTTAATTCTTCGCTTGATCACGTGATAAAGAATTTCCTCAGCGACTTTCCACAGGTTGACAATATCTTTGAATGAACTGTTTGAACTGAGAAGTCCGCATTGGCTACTATGACTTCGCCGTCTTAAGAAATTGACATTATAACTGCAGTAAAAATAATTAATTACCTGCCGCGAATTGTTGACCATGTGCATCTACTCTACAATAGAATTTCAATGCATATTTGATTACGGCACGTGAAAGATGGACCCTAAAATCGTCTCTACCGATACCCATGTCTTTATAAATCCCAAATTTAGCGCTAATTAGTCTGAGTCACATTTGCTTTCCTTGCTTTCCCATGGGGAACGCACTCATGTCCAGAGGCCATCATGGGCGTGTTAAGATCATGAAGCTTGACGGGCAAGTAATGAAGGTGAAGGAGCCTGTCACCGTGGACGAAATTCTGGTGGATTATCCCGGCTATGTCATATTGCACTCCGATGCAGTTCGTCATATGGGAGTTAAAGCAAAGCCTCTGGATGGATGTGTGAGTCTCAACGCAAAATACCTCTATTTTCTGGTCGAGTTGCCCAAGATGGAGAATCTTGAGCGTGGGCCGCGGAGGGTCCGTTCTGGGATTCACATGAACGCAAAGTCTAAGCTGGAAAGCATGCTCCTGGTGCGCAGATCCATCTCTGATATCTCTGTGACGAATCATGGGCGCCATGATCCATCGTCTTCAGAGATCGGCGAAGATAACGGAGCTGTTAGGATTAAAGTCCGAATGACGAAAGCTCGGCTGGCTGAAATAATGGCAGAAAGCGAAGATAGTTCTGAGACCGCTAAGAGAATAGCGGAGTCGTTGCTTAAAGACGCAAAAACACTGGAGAAGGAGAAGGAGAAAGAGAAAGTGAATGAAGACGAAGAGCAAAATGAAGAAAATTGCCCTTGGAAACCTTCTCTGGGGAGCATTCCTGAAACTTGCAGAAAAACCCAGGTACTTTATACATCCTTCTGGTAGATTTTATGTTTTTATAGTATATTAAATATTAAAAAGATTTTGGATAATGTGTGCAATATTCTCGACTCTTCATTTAGGATAGGATCCAGTGATCCATCATCAGGACGAATCTGGGGTTAATTTTATAGAACCAATGGTATATAACCCTTAAAAATTCCTTCTTTCCATGAAAATTTTTCGCTTACTTTATAGAATCAATAGTCTAAATTATATAACGGTTAACAACTAGTTCTATTAAAAAGCTGCCTGTTCTGCAAAATAGATTAGAAAAATCCTATTCTTGTGCTTTTGCTTGAAATATAATAATTTTGCTTCAGACAAACATTTTCCGTTAGAAGATAAACCACGTTTCTCATAGTATATTTGTTTGTGTAATGCAGGGGAACCGGGTGAGGTTTCGCTCTACGCTCAACGAGGTCTTCTGAGAACGAGTTCATCTCCGCCATATACATATTTTTTTGGTGCGAAGGCCATACAAAACATATTATAGAGTTTATGCTTTCCTTCCATAGGGGCATGTATAAAAGGCTCCAAGCTCTACATACTCTACAGTCATGATATGAAAACATCGGCATAATGTTGGTCAAACAAAAGAAAATTGTCACACTTTTTTTTTGTATATATACTGAAGTTTGATACGGACTACCCAGCCTAAAGTGATATTGTAATGGACTAACGCACCGAAGTCATGTGAAAGCACTTACGAATAAAACTAATAGTAAAAATACACCAAAAAGTCATGTGAAAGCACTTACAATAAAACTAATCGTGAAAAATACACCAAAGTCTTGTTACAGAACGTAAAATAAAATAAAATGTGACCTCATTATTCATCAAACACGGCCTCACTCTTGAATATGAAATATGTAAAAAATCAGGTAGAAACTTCCAGTTTGTTGCTGTATGTTTAAAATACATGTTGAAGGTCATGTCACGGCCCAACGACAAAACAAATTTGTCTAATTTTTTTACAGTCTTACTTTTGGTTCATTATTTTCTTTGCAATTTACTCTTGAGTGAAAAGATTGTGGGTTGTAATCAGGGCTGAATTAGGCATTATGAATGCCCTATTCAATATTAGAGCTAATACAGTCTATCGCAATCTTTCTATATTGATATCTTTTCAAACTATTTTTTCCCAATTTCCATACATATTCACTTTTCTTGATCACTCCTCCCAAAGTAACTTGTAAGACTGCAAAATAATACAAATTATTAAAATACAACTGCATGAATTAAATTTAACTACAAAGTCACTTTCCTAAGTTTCAATGCTACTCAAATATACTCAAATATCATAATAATAATATAATTATTTAAAATTATTTTTATTTTCAAAGTGAAGATAATCAAATTAGTATGTAAGGGTGGCCACTAACTCTACTAGCATATATGGTTAATAAATTGATCTACTCTTTATAAAAACTATGATAAAATAAAATAAATTGATGTCCCCTAAATGGTGACACCCTATGGAGTTGCCTAATCTTCCTAGACCTTAATCCCTCTTTGGTTGTCATCGAAAGTAAATTCCAACCCTCATAAGAAAATGAACTCCCTCACAATTTCTAAATGAGTAGGTGAGGATAGAAAATGCCCATGAGTTGCTCTTTACATAGTAGTGCTTATTCTCAAAACTGAAAAGGAGACTATTGTCAAAGGGGGCAAGAAAAAGATCACCTTTAATTTGAAATGGTGAAATGAATGAATTACTAATTATACGAGGATTAGGAATAAACATATCATTCATACAAACCAAATTAGCAAAGTTGTCCAACAAGCCTCAAGGCATTTGTCATTCATTACACCCCTTAATATTTACTCAACCATTAGATACCACCAATACCCCTATGAGACATTAAGTTAAATACCACTTCAAACATCTTAAAGGTTAGAAATGAAACCATTATGGAGCATCACAAGATCTATGTTTATTAAAAAGGAAGCTACATTGCACTTATAGTCAATCCCCATTTACAACACAAAATTTTAAAACTACAAAATACATGGACCTAAAGCACCTTCCGTACAATTATTATCAGATTAGATTGACCTTTCTAGGTCAAGTTAATAGTTAAACATTTGAGGTGAGATAGAAAATGCTTAATAAGATTATATTAGAAAATAACACTATAGGTGAACGGTCCTTTTAAGTAGATGTGTTAGAGAAGGGTGACATAAGTGTACCCAACTCAATCCAATCCTTCACGGGAAAAAGATTTGGTCAAGTGCTTACCCTACGAGCTAATGAAGGTATAATGTTTTTATTTGGGACATATTATGAATAGAGACTGTTATTACAATATAATAGGATAATTCCACAAGGATGAACAAACGTCTTCTTCAATGGGCGAGGAAAGAAAATTTCCCGATATAAGATATTTATTGATTTTAAAAGAATATATACATAAGCTTCGTAATGGAACTATCAAATGATAATACATTTTTATTCCAATGTGTCAACACATTTATGGGTAAATTTCAAGAAATTCATTTTCAATCATTGGGAGTATAACTAGTACATTTTTAAGTAAACAATTCTACCTATTGAAACAATGTTCATGTCTACATGTTAACATAATCACCAATTATCATTCTCTCAATCATAGAAACAAATTACAATTGCAAATACACATATATATTTTTCATGGGTTTTGGTTATTTGTAATCTTCACTCTTAGTACCATACAAGCATGTTATGTTATGAGTACACATACAAGCTAGCAAATAATTCCATATATCAAATATGCAAGTGAATATAACATTTAACTTTTGGAGAGAGAAACATTTCTTCACTCATTTTTGTAATCATTCGATATATCTAAGGTTAGAGAGGGCGATAACATTTGTTTCATCACACAAACATATTTTCCATTCAAAAATAGAGCATGTGAGAGATCAAAAAAACATCATAATGCTCCCAAAAATCAATAAGAATGGTGCCATCATGGCCACTAAACAACATTCCTAAAGAATAATGTATTGTGTTTAGGAATATTAGATTATAATAAGTAGCTGAGACGAAATACCACTACTCTAACTCAACACAAAGACAACAATGCACTTTAATTTCACAATTTATAATTCCACAAAGCTATGCTTGAGGATTCTCCAAAGTATTTCAATTATTGATGACGTACCAAGGAAAAATCCCCATTTGAATTAGTGGTCCATCCAAAAATATTTTTTTGTGGAGTTAAAAATTGGTGTAACAATATTACTATGAAGATGACAGGTGACTCCATAGTCATTTATAGCTCTTAGTCATTAAAAACAAATTTAAATGAAAGAAATGTAATAACATTAATTAAATAAATACTCGCTTAATTGAAATTGAGATGTACTAATATCTCGATTCATAAGTTGAAAAAGATTATTTATATTCATCATGTTTTTCTAAATTTAATAGAAATTATCTTATATTTGATATTACTTTCAAAACATAATTCAAAAACTATACTTCTTTTGCCAATACAAGGACATTTAATATCGGACAATTTACTAACATTATGAATTTGGCTTTGGCTAGATTCTCGTTAATTTTCCGAGGATTTCTTAAAATTTGCCTTAGAAGAATGTGAGGTTTCCTCTTATAGTAAAGGTTTTAGTGAAACACTTAGAGCTTTTCAAGTAGAGGTTGACCAACAAGGTCATTCGAGCTTAATTTTTAACGGATTTAACCTTTTGTTATGTAATATTTTTGTAAATTTTACCCCGGGAATATAAGTGTTTCTACTTGTTGTAAGTCTCTACTAGAATTAGCACATGCATGTGAACCCTTCATTGGATTGATGAAACATAGTTCCAAATCATTGACAAACACATTATTGTAGTTTTAGCAAGAACCAACTTTCAAGGAAGACTAATAACTAACTCAACCACCTAAGAATGTTCCACACCTTCTTCTTATTTTTATCTCAACAAATATTGATGGACTAATTTTCTCTTATTGTACCTTATAATCTTATTCTTCTTGATCTTCTCTCAATATATGATATATTAGTCACCTAAACATTCTCAAAAGCTTCTATCACACACTCGATCCTCACACATTCTTACACCTTCCTTATTTCTCTTGTAGACACACAAAATTTCCTTTTTTTCTCACTCGATCCTTCTTCTTCACTAATTCATATGCATGCACAAACTAATATTAATCACTTGTAGGATTCTCTTCATAAACACACTTAACTCTTCAAATGTTCTGCAAGACCTTATTACTCTAAAAAATACAACCTCTAGCTCGTTATATCTCCATACACACACGCACGCACGCATGTATGCACATACAAATGCACACTATTAAACAAGGATAATCTTTCTTACTTATATACTAAGTAATAAGCACTCACATACCATAGGATAGTAATATACTCATAGTTTTTCCATTATATAGTAAAATGAATTTAAAAACATGAAAAACACATAATATCAACTCCATTAGGTCAGCAAAAACTCCATTAGTTCATTTTCTTCTTTAGGACTCAAGCATACGTACTATATTAAGTCAATATGCAATGTATAACTCGTTAGAATTACATGATCATCTTTAAACCTCAAAACCTCTTAAGTAAATTTATCCATGACCTCTTCATACCTCCTTCATTCTTATAAAGTTCAGAAAATACACTTCACACCATGAAACCACCTTGAGAACATGAATGTCCTATTAGGTACTTAAAGACCAGTTTTCAAGAATCAATCTTGTAACTCCTTGAAACACTTCATTAGGATGAATGAATCATGCCAAAATATACTCCATGAACATAAAAGCATCACCAAAGGAATTATATACCTGAACATAGAGTACAAAGGCTCAATCACAAGTTTTATATAAGCACGCTCGTAATTGTCTCAAAAGCGTCCCAAAAAAAGTCATGAAAAATTTAATTGGTATGAACTCTTAAAGAATAAAAATTATCTGGAAATCATCATAGGAATTCATTATATGTCTATTTAATCCTAAACCATCCATTTATTTAGTATGTGCAATGCAAAATTTGACTTCTACAATAAAATCTTCATAAACAAGCCTTATTGTGTGGGTTCCACTCATTGGTGACAAAAAAACAACATAGAGATAGCTAGGAGAGTCTTCTACATTTTCCAATAATCAAACTTGATCATACAATCTATTCTAATGTTTCTTGAGATAAATCTTGCATATCGACTACAAACTAGGGTTTTAGGAGGGTTTTTGACATGTTTTGGTGTTAATGGTTGTTCATAAGGCTCTTGACCTTAAAAAAATAATGAAAGGTAATATTATCTATGAAACACCTCTATCACTCACATAGAGATTAGGTTCCCATACATAATTTTCATGTGTCAATGAGCATCTCAAATTACACCTCAAGCTAGGATTCTTCATTTTCAAGAACTCGATTTGACCAAAAATGCAATATCTTACAAAATAATTCAAGTTAAGACCTGAAACATCATCTGCACATCTATAAAAATATGAAAACATAGTTTGAACCATGCTAAAATTTTCATATTTGTATTGAAAATGATCTTGAATTTCCTCATTAGGCCATGCTTTCTTCACCTTCTTTGGTCTTCATGCTAGAAATTGACCTTCATACCTTTGTTCATGAACTCTAAACAAAATTATCATCCTAATTTTTTTTTTGAATACATGTAAACACTCATTTAAATAAGATACCATACACATACCTTCTCACAAGACATATTTGTCTTCCCATTATCTTTGAATTATGTCTCTATACTCAAAATGACCTTATAAATAACTAAAACCATGCAGACATTGACGTCATCATTTGGAATTAGAATCATTTGACATCATTGAAAACATATAATAGAATCTCCAAATTCTTTAGTAGCATAACTTTGAACATACTCAACTTTGACATCAATGAGAAATAATTCACTGCAACAATCTCATCTTGACATCAATCATCCACAACACAATGAAATCAATGAAATTTTGTAAAAATCTACCCTTTTTCATTGATGGAAAACATATTGATGAAAAACATACTTACTCATCCATTCAGACCATTCTTCCTCAAAAGACACTTACTTTTGTCATCATCTTATTCCCCCACTTTGACATAAATGATGAATAATCTTCAACAACTTTCCATATTGAGCTAATATTCAATGCTGAACTATTGATACCAATTTCTTGATACAAATAGTTGACACAACACACCCACTTTAGAACCATGGAGCTATATGATATTAATTTGCAAATAAAACATGCTCCCCCTTTCGATCATTCTAAAATACTACTCAACTAGTATTTGTGCAATTTTCTCCTTGTATCAGCAACAAAATCTCAACAACCAATATATGAAGAAATATAAGAACATACCTTTTCAACATAAATGAGATAACTATTATTTTCTTGACTCTACCCATTTGACATCATACTTAGAAACAATCTACTTAGAAGAAATGGTGGGAAACATCATCCAAAGTTGGAAGCATAAAATAAATTGACAAGCGCCCCCTTACTAAATGCATACCTCCTTAGAATAAACCTAATACCATACCCTCCTCTTTGAGCAATACACAGTATGAAAAGCTTAAAATTTCTTTATCGATCTCCAAACTAAGATAGGTCGACAAAGAAAATATATATGGTTTGAAGGGAACATTCTTCAACATCCAAGCCAGAATAATAATCACTCATACCATGTATAGATCACTCTTTCTCTTATAAGTCTCCAAAACACAAACCAAGACTTCTTCCTTGCATTACCATGTTAGCCTAGGTATGTACATACCTATTTCATAAATGAAAAATGATTAAACTAAAATAGAAATAGTTTCCTATTGTAGTTTAATATAGATTTTATGAAAAGTAGTAAACAATAGATAAATAAATGAAGTAAATGACCCAAGAAAATAAGTAGATAAAATATAAAATGATAATGTGTAAAGAAGGGTTATAAAGATCTTCGTTGATTCAATTTTTGTTTGGGAATGTGTATAAGAAAACACTGGATGAACAAAATGCAGAATGACTATTTTGTAGCCGAGAAAAGTAGGAATCGAGCTATCTAAGAAGAATAGGGTACACAGGGAAGGATAAGGGTGCCTTGGGTTCCCTTCTCTGAAATATGGGCATCATGGTATGTACATGAGGTCTAGAAACCAAAATTGCGGAGTTCACTAGATGATCGAAACCTTCATTGCTTATTGTGTTTGTTTTGTTGCACTATGCCAAATGTCACTCCTAATCAATGATGAAGAAGAAATGTTCAAAATCCCAAACCAAGCATCAAAACTCTAAAAATAAATATGCAAATTAAGGGGTAGGATTGTCCTCGGTGGCCATAATAATAGTGGGCTTACTAATCGAGTGATGCACTACATTTTAAACCCAAATGTAGTTCTAGGTAAGTGTGTGTGTAAATCATTCGCTAGGTCCTCTTGTGCCCATCACACTTCATGAAGTAGAGAGCTATAGCTAGATGTAGAAATGTAATAAAATGGTAGATGGAATAGAATAAAATTCCCTCCTATTCAGTGTGATGTAGATGAACCAACCTTGTCCCTTATGATGGAGCTAGATGGATGCAAATATATCCTTTGATGGATGTAACCTTATGTGATGATAGTAGTGCATATTACTCGCTCCCTCATTATGTTCTCATAAAATTATATTTATATGGTTCTCTTGTTCTAATTTCTTAATTAACCATCAAAATGCCAACCACTAAAAATATGGAAATCCCAAATTTCTAGAAAGTTCTGAAAATATAGAGGTAAGGTGGAGAAAGGTTGAGGGCACTCCTAATGAGACAAGGGCACATGGGCAACCCTAGTCAAGGGTAAAATGTAACTAAATGACAAAAATAGAGGCGTAGGCACGCATGTTCGGGAGGTTAGAAGTGGCAAAAAAAGAAAAGTAAAATGGCTAAAGGACGGAGTTAACTAGTAATTTCTTCACTCAAAAACCATATGAATAGTAGTATGAGACTAGGACTAAATAATACCCAAAGTGCGTGATTTTGTGTCTACATTTTCCCCCACTTTATATTGGTGAGCAGAATGCTTGGTAACATAAATTAGATAGAGATGCATACCTAATGTCCATGTAGAGTGATGTAGAAAGTGTGTCAAAGGACTAGAGAAAACGTAGAATGATAAAAAATATGGACTACGGAAACTAAAGATGCAAAAGAAAAAAAGTGATGAGAGTGAACCTAGGGTAGAAACACATGTGTAGTTTCGATGTGTGTGATGTACCTACATGTTAGAATGAGGTGTGTGCTACTGTAAAATATTTTTGTTGTTGATGTTGATTGCTTGTTTCTCATATGGTCATAATGACAAGGAGAAGACAATCACGTAGTAAAATACGCATGTACATTTGTAAAAATGCATGTAAAGATGCATGTATATAGTAAAAAGCATCTAATGGAAATGAAAATGTAAAAGAAACATGTGCACCTAATCCATGATGAGAGAAAGGGTGTAGAGAAGGATATCTTATAACTACGAGTTTTTTGGGTGATACCATGCCACCGGCCGAAAACATGTAGGGAGAAAGCTATATTATTCTCCAAGTCTGTAACTTCTTCCCTAAAGATTATATGAAGAGATATATGTACTAATTAGTTTTTTTGTTGATTCAACGCCACTAGATGAAGTATTTTAAAGAGGGAATGTGTTGTATCCTCTAACCTATAACTGCTCCCAGAATGCTAACGAAAACCTTGTCATGTAAAATATGCTATGTACGGGGTTTGCGGAATGGTCTAAACTAACTCACTGTATAACCCACAAAGTCAAGGATAGAAACTAAACCGAATCGTATGCATGGTAGAAAGCATTATGTAATTTTTAAAACCCCAAATGGTTGCCCCCTCTTTGGGGGCACATGAAACATCGTAGATAGGAGAATGAAGCCCCAAAAGAGGACCAAATACATAAATTGTGCCCTTCATGGGGAATGGATTTCACTTGGTAGAAATCAAGGCCCGATAAACAAGTGGATAGAAAATAAGTTTAATACAAACACACATACATGTAAAAGACAAGTGTAAGCTACCAAACAATGTAGAAGCTTAAAAGAAATTAATAAAACAAGAAGAAAATATAGACCACTAACATGGGTTGCAAACAAGGGACATCACTCATAATGTCACACAACACACAAGGCCATAATGGCTGCATAAAAACAAACAAGTTTGCACACCTAAGAAAGGGTAATTCTCAAAGACAAGAGAAAATAATAGACAAAAATAGCAAAAAAGCAGACAAATAGCAATGGAAGCACGTAATCCCGCAAATAAATGTTTCACATGAAGCACCCGTTAGCATGTTAGAAAGATAACCAAGATTCCATAAGTGTGTACATCTAAGTAATGAAATTTCTAAGTACAAAATTATACAATAACACCTATAGGAGACGTATGTGGATGCCCATAGTAACCATTATAGGATGGGTAGGAGGAGATAATACATGTTGCATGTAAGAGACTGTATCTACAATCACAACTAGAGAAAGACTTGAACGCACGCGAGTTGTTTATGGTAAAGATAATGACATACAAGAGATCTATCTAGCATGTGTAATAAGATGACCATGTATAAGAAAATGTAAAAGAAACAAGGGTATAAAACATACCATGGATGGATGGAATGGAATATAACATGAATGATAGGATCCGTGTGTCCCCTAAGTGAATGGAATTATATGTAATTAGGTTCATTTGGTTTTCCCCCTCAGCAGTCAAGAATGAACTTTAAACAAGAGTGTGTCATCAAGAAATGGTCGAAGTTTGAGTTATGTCTAACGTGTTGTGATGAGTGTGTATATATGGTGATGATATATGACCTAGAGATGAACATGTGATGATGTATCCTATAACCTATATCATGAGGAGTCAACTAGAGGGAGTGGTGATGTAGCCTATAAAGTATACCACTACAAGATGAACGACTAGGTGACAATTTAGTGTATAGGGTATTTCACTAACCTAGGAATGTCGTATGATAAAAGGTCAAATGATGAACATGTAAGTATGATAGGATCCATTTTATTTGTAAACTCGTGGCACTCGAATATGGAGTGAGTAAACAAAGTGCATCATAGGGTAGTGAGTTCAATACGTAGAATAAGATGTAGTATATACAATGATGATGATATATGACCATATGATGTGTAGTTATGCTATGTGTAAAATATAATGCAATATGTGTAGATAGCCTAATAGTGTGAGATGTGTGTTATGTAATAATCCTGATGGGTAATATTGGTGGCAAGAATATTTTTCGGGTGGATGAACTTGTGGATTTCTTTCCAACACTCTGGGAATCTAAGTCCCTCTACTTAACTGGTGCAACTACCGTATATGCATGCACATGAAAAGGTGGATTTATGTGGTGGCCTTTCGATTGAGGATCCAATAGGGACACTCCACTGACCCTGCGAAAAAGCTAGCAATATCTTTCTAGGGAGGACTTTTTCTGGAGTGTGGGAGAGGGAGTGAGAAAAGAGGTAGGAGAACTAATGTTGCAAGTAGGAAATCAGATTCCTACACGCACACTAGTTAGAAGTATCATCACATGCATTCATGAGAAGAGACAACTTTGTAAGCATCATTAAGACCAAATGACATTTGATGCACACAAAGTATCAATAAATCCCTAAGTCGAAGAAATCTAGAAACTCATTCTTCTTATATTAATTTCTCAAACAAAAGTTGTACATAGTGGAGAAATGTAGGAAATTGAGATGGGGGAAAGGAAGAATTTGATTATCCCCTTTGTTCTCTTAAGGTAGAATGCACTCTTGAGCTTACAAAATTAGTGACCAACCCTTTGAAATGGTAATGGCGTTATGATTTATAGAATGAGGGGTGACTTATCATCTTCCTCATGACCCTCTATATGCCTTATTCCTAACTTTAGACTATTAATATTCATACAAAATATTTAATCCATTTTATTAAATCAAGGCGACTTAATTTACAAGTATGTTTCTAATGTCACTTTTAAGTAACTTAAAGGCATATCAAAAAGTGCAAACCCCAATGAAGAATTACAAAATTTAAAGTTGAGAGAAAGTTGGGGGAAGAGGAGAGAGAAAGAGGGAGAGAAGAAGAAGATGAGACGTCATTCCTGATGAAGTCCATTGATCCTCGTCGATGGAAAGCACCAAATGAAATCAAACTTCGAATCTTCGACTCCTTGCACAATGTAAAAATTCTTCCAATTAGCTCATGAACACTCGCCAAGTTGAATGAACTAAGATGGATCTCGAATGCCCTATGAAAAATGACTAGAATGATCCTAAACAATGATGTCCCCCTAAATGATTATCCATGTACATCCCATTGTGCCAAAACTGCTCTTTGAGTGTGTCGTTCTATTTTTAGCAAGTGTCAAAATGTCTTCTCTAGTGAATTCTAAGTTGTAGTACACCTCTAATGTCTTCGCCTCCTTCGCAGGCTCTTCTATTGCTGACTTTCCTGAAATAGTAGTCCATATGTAATTGACCTGCTATTTTTAGAAAGTTGGCTTCTAGAAGTTGCATTTTCGTGGAACAAATTTTTTTGATATGGTTTTTTTCCCAATATCACCCCACTAAAATTTCGGGCCCTCCCGCTTAATAGTCCAGGAGATATTAAACTTTCAAATTTCAGACCTAATAGTGCTTCTGGACTCGACAACCATTAATTGACCCCAAAATTGCAGGTCTAGTTTTCTCCTCCATTTTCAATGAAATACATTTCATTGTAATAATTTTATTCTTCTGATGCTTCACATGTAATTCTACTTTGTTTCACCCAACGGTTTGACAAGAAATTAGATTTTTTCTTCATTGACCGAAGTGGGATTTCTTCATTGTGGATGCTCTGTTGCACAAGAGGAGAGTTTGAAGGTGTCTTCTTGATGGCCTTGGGTAGAGGAATGAAAAAAATATAACTTGTTGTTTCACGCATCCATTTGGGATATTTCTTCAACTTCTCATTTCATGGCCATGGAGTTTTCTTTGTTTTCTCCTTCTTCTTTATATGCTTCTCCTTCTATGTTTGCTCCAATTTTCCTTCTAGGACTTGCGTGATTTCATGGAGTGAAGGGAATTAACTCTATGTAAGTTTTTTTTTGAGTTTCAAAGAATGGAGGAATGATGGTGACGAGTTACAGAGGTTGATATGGAGATGTTTGTGCACACAGTTTTAGAAGCAACCAACGATTAGAAACAATTTCAAATTTTTGAGTTGTAGTTGGGTGTAATTTTTTTCTGATGTCCCCGACATTAGCGAGGTGAGGACATCAATTTCCATAATGAGCAAGATGGTAACACGTGGTAGTAATCCAACGACAAGGAATGAGTGCTCCAAAATCAACTTTAAAGCACCTAGGATTGAAAGTCACCACGTGGGTGACTAAAAGAATCCCCATAGGGGATGAGAAAATGTTTACATGATTTATGTCCGTCACCTCAAGGAAATGAGGGACATTAGTCTCCATGGTGGTCCTGAAGCCGACACATGGTGCTTGATCCGACGACAGGAATGGATGCTCAAAAATGCACTGTGGGGATAAAAATCTGTCATGTGGGTGACCAAAACACTTCTCATAGGGGATGGGTGAATTTTTCCATGTTTTATGTCCATGACCTCGGGAGAATAGGGACATTACTTTCCATGGTGGTCCTGGAGCTGACACGTGGCACTTGATCCGACGACAGGGAATGAATGCTCAAAATGTACCGGGGCCTGAATTGTGAATTTTGGAGGTCACATGAGGGTCCCAAGGTCCCAAGGTGTATCGAACTTAAGGACATCGGGGACATGAAATCCCACCAAGCTCCTAGTGTTGACATGTGTCCTCCCAAAAAATAAATAAGTCCTGAACTACCATTGAGAGGGTAACTTGGAATGATGATAACTTGAGCTCTCGGTGGAATTTATTGGTGAAATTTTATATGATCCCGATTGTAAATAGAATTTTCAATCCAATGGTGTGGTTATAATGTCTTTATTCATCCATATGATCCATAAAAAACGTATTTTTTATTTGAGACTCCACTTGTGCTTAATGAAAACTACTGCAAATCCTATGCGCCAAGGTGTTGTGAAAAATATGATTTCACCATCATGTAGGTCTTGGAATCATTTTTTGATAGATGTTTTTTTACTTATAACTACATCCGGAGATCTCGGGAATTTTCTTCCGAATCCTAGCAACTCGTTTTAGGCATGTGTACTGCTAAGGCTTGTGAACCTTGTTTTTACTCAAACTACTCCAAGTATTTCAAAATTCTCCAAAACTTCCAAAATCATTTCCAAGATGTTCTAAGGTCTTTAATTCACCTCCATGTTGAATTTTTTCCTTTCCATTCCACTCATGGGGGTTGATCTAGTCCTGGGAAGGTCAACGATAGCCCTTCCAAATACCGCCTTTAAGATAACATATTTTCGTAACTTCCTAAAATCACATGAGGGATTAAATTTAATTTCATGAATAACCTAGGGACCAATTTGAAATCATATAGGGGTGATCAAACCGATTGATTTGACCCTTGGTATCTTGAAATGACAAGATTTAACAAATTTGACACTAGGGTATAATTATCGTGCTTAAATTGTTAATTTCCCGTTGCACATTTACACACCAACACATATGTAATGATAGAATTTCACACAATAGAAGTGTGATATGATGAGGACTTGTTGACAATTTTTTCACTTGTGCAAAAATGGGCAACTTGAAACTTTTTCATTACGATGAAAAGTCTTGGGTGAAGTATACCTAAGCTAAGGAAGTTTTTATGTTATTTTTATTCTTTGCAGAATTAGTTACAAGATTAAATGAAATCTGTAGTTATGTGCGCTATCAAAAAATAGAACAGATCACATAGTCTATAATTTCATGCCATCTTTAGCAAAAGAACACAAATCCCCAAAGGACAGTTGTGTTGTCTTGATGAAGATGACATTACAGAATAGGTGAAGTGTTGAGTTTTGAAACATAAAATAGAAATACAGATATCAGAAGATCAAGGTTCATTATTGAATGTTACAAGTTCTCATCAATGTTCTTTCCTTCATGATTAAGACAATCAATTATGTTAATGAGTTTTTAGCTCATTATACAATCCACACATAAAGCTTAAATGAGGAAAGAAATATACAACTCATTTATAAGTAATTCAATGTTTTATTCACAAGGTCAAATGTTTCCCACACAAGCCATGGGATGTGATTAAAAAGTAATGTACATCTACTGATGAAAGAGGTAAACATGCATGAAATAGAAAGCAAAGGAGTATGAGTGAACCCATAAGTGCCTTTGTATATTGTTCGTTGTGTAGAGCATCTCCTTACAGTTCCTTTATCCTCAAGGCATGGTATCTAAAAAGTAAAAGAAAGGAATCATCAATAAAGTGCTCAGGGTTAATCCATATTCCTACACTACCTAATTTGTGCATATGGATCTCTAAGAAATAGGAGATATAGATTACTTGAAGATCAAACTACATATCTCACTCAGAAAGAAGAAATAGAAAAGAGAATAAGAAACATGGACATAAGAGAGGCCAAAAAGCCTAATTTTTCTAACTATTTTCTTAAAGTGTGCAGATACAGGTTGCAGCCAAGAAGAAAGAATCATGTACATGCTGAAAAGGAGGACCAATGTAACTGAAACTCAGATATTGTCTACAAATGGAAGAGGTTATAGTACAAAACAAAGAAGATGCTTGCAAAAAAGTTACATTTTCTAGATTTCAATCAAAGGAAAGGAATTGGGAAAATTTGATAGGGCTTCGCCATGTAAAATGGATATTTAAAACTTTTCCAATATCTATATCAAACTGAAATCAAAGAAATGCACTAAATATAAGAACAAAGTATCTGAATCAAGGCTTATGCCTGATAATGGCATTAAAACAGATCAAGAATTGCTTAAAATTACTGCAGGTATCAAAGAGTATAAGTGCAACTACAGGTTACAAATAGGCATTTCAAAAAGTGAATTGAAGGAAGAGATGAACAAGCAACCACTTCATTTACGTTTTTATCAACATCATTCAACCTTGCAAACTCACACATACCCAAGTCAAAGAAATGTTACAGTATTTCAGAGATTGTCATTTCCATTAAAATCATATTCAAGTTACATTATCAGAGTGTGTATAGATCCAGACCAAATAAATTCAAACATTAATAGGGATCATCAAGTTCAGAACTCCTAGCCATGATCAAATAGGGGAAATGAAGTATATACAAAGCCTCTACAGAAACAAATGTCAGATAAGAAGTGCAGATTCAGCTCAAACTTCGAATCAGAGACACTACAGTGTATGAAATACGAATACCCAAATCAAGAAATGTTCATATCTGGAGTTAAGGGAGGAGCGAGGCTGTAATAAAGAATGGAGACCCGATATTGGACAAAGTTCTACTTCTATGGAAACCACCTTTTCAAATCAAAGTAAGAAGCACTTTCAGAGGTAAAGTGGGGTTATAGGAACTCAAAAGCATAGATCCTAGCCAATCAATGGAGCCATAAAGCAAAAACAAACTCATACAAAGTAAATCAAAGCTTCATAGCAGAACAACACAATAATCACATAGTCCTTTTCGAGCTCATTCTTATCAATGGACGAGTGTGAAAAATACAAGAAAAATAGGAAATGCGATTATAAGTGCATGATGAAACCAATACTTCAAACTTTTACAGATATTTTCTACACAGAGTTGAAGAATTTCTCAAAGTCACATATCTACAGATACCTAGAACTTGAAAAATATAGATCTATAATTCATGATGCAGATTGGGCCAAAGAATACACTCACCTTAATCCTTGGCGATTTTGAGTAAAGTGACTACGAGTGCCCATTGATCAAGAAATCATGTGCTCAAAGAGTAATGGAGTAGGTTTAGAATCCATTTCAAGGTTGAGGGTACCATCGAAACCCATATAGAAAATGATAGCCATGGTCTTGCTCAGAAAATCAGAGATAGAACAAAATAACAAAGACCGAAAAGGGGAACAAAACCGATCTCTAAGACATATAACCAAAGCGGCCACCTTTATAACCATCTCCTCAAAAAAGATAGAGGAAGAGCTACAAAATATAGGTGTAGCGAGCTCGAGTTGAGAACAAAATAATGGCATCGAAGAAAATTTTTCCAGGGCTTCACCCACAAACCAGAAAACTAAATGAAATGATCATTAGACCCAAGCTTTCCTTTACCGCCCGAATCCAAGTATGGGTTAGGTTCGAACTCAACCACGGTTCAAGATCAACGATCAAGCTTCATCAAGGACAAAGATCAAAGGCCGAGAATCATGCTCAGAGCTTGAAACAAATAACCACGGTTAGTTCCCACTGACCACATTCAATGCACAGTCAGAAACCCTAATCATGCTTTTGTGATCAACGATAAAAAATAAACAACTACACAGATCGACGCACATAAATGGATCACAAAATCGAGGAAAATTCTTCGACATAGAATAATGGTGGTCAAACTTAGTCCAATTTGTCAATTTTCAAATTTTGTAAAGTGTCAAAGTTTCCTCCAGTAAGCCCAAAAGTCTACAGTGTATACGTGTCATCACTGAATAGAAGTAGAAAAGCGGGGGTCAGGCCCTCTTTAAGTTTTGAAACATTTTGCAAAAGTTAAAATTTCCAAGCTTTCACCCACAGGCCCATAGGCCCGAGAAGTACGCGTGTCATCATTACAACAAAAGTGGAGGCTGAGGGTTATTTTTAAGGTTTGAAACTTTTGCAAAAAGGCTAAGGTTCCAAAAATTCCTGCAATCCCGAGCCTCCATGGTCAAAACCTAAACCGCAGGTTCAAAATCGGCACGAGGATGAAATAGAGGTAAAGAGATCAAGGGCCCAGAAAAATCAACAAATATCAAAGCCACCGAAAAGTTACCAAGGGGTGAGTCACCGTGGAGAAGGGGAAAGCCCACTTGTCCATCAAATAAAACATTTGCAATGACTTTCAAAGTCTAACCATAGTGCATACTCCAAATAATATAAAGGGGCCGACCAAATTATACCCAATGATTACTGAAAAGGTGAATTTATAAATTATATATCATTTAGACATACAAATCCAACAAGAAAAACTATTGGTCATGCATAATGAAAAGGTGGTTGAGCATGGTGTGGTGACTTTTACAAAGTGCCCATGTGTATCTAAAACCCTAACAAATATGCTAAGTCCACAAAGGTGGCCAAAACTAGAAAAGTAAAGGTGGTCCGCACACCAATGAGTTGAAGTGGATTTGCAAATGTTATCCATGTGATCAATAAAAATAGAATGAGTGTCAACATCGAGAAACAAAGGTGGTCGCAATTAGGATTGATATTTGGATGAATTATTTTACAAAGTATTGCAATTAATGTAATTATTTTTCTCACAAACAGAGAGTTGTATTTTTACATGCCTTGACAACAGAGGAATAAAGAAGAAACATGATTTGCATGTTCATGGAGAGAGAGACTTGCCTAGCAAGTAATCTTATTTTTAGAAAATTATTCATCCTTCTCTTTCTTAAAAATAGACCAGTCAACTTCAATTGACTAATTGTAATCAAGGCTATTAATGCCTATTTGTAATTGCATGCTCTATTTTTATTCCTTTATCTATTATTAAATAAAGGATAAAAATAGAATGCATGGGCGAGTACAAGCCTTAGGCTATTTTTAGGAAGAGGGTGAATTTTATTTTTGCTATATATTGTGTGCCTTTACAAAGAGAAAAAAACTTCTAGAGGACTTTTGGATATAGTAGTATTGAAGAATTTTTTTGCCGCTTTTTCCTTCGAGTGTGAAGAATTTTCGCCTTACCAATTATTTACAGTCTTGTGTATGTTTCTATTAGTCTTGTGAATGCAAATTCCCTGATCAATCATCTTAACCTACTGCAAAATTCAGTATTTTCTACTTAATTTTAATGTGCATGTTAACTTATCAGTGTTGTGATATTTTTCCCTTAGTATAACAAAGTGTTTGCCCTTAAATTCTCAGTAGAAACACCTGGTTGGCTCGAGCATAAAAATCCTTCACATATCAATCGTGCATATACTCAGTCAAAGTCCTCATACAAATTTGGTGTATCACCTTAGTTTTAATTATTTTATAGTCATCGTTTACTCTCAAACTCCCAAAATCAGTTTAGGATACACCAACAAGGAATCGGCCTTGACATCTGGAGACTTGCCTCAAACTACATATACCACAGACACGAGGTGTCTCCATTATATCTACGAAAGAGAGAGATCAATTATGCAAGCTTAGAAAACGTACACCATCATCTCTATAGGGTGCACTTTCGAGAGATATAAGTTTTTGGCATGCTGGCGGGACCATGAATCGATTTGTATGCAAATTACAAATTCTACAGCAGATCTATATAGCAGATTTATAAAAATTAAAAGTCACTTTCGGAGAAAGTTGCAACAATCTATTTTAAAGATTTGAAGATCTTTTGGTGACTCCACAGAGCTAATTTCAGACCAATATTGTAGCATGTTCTATGTATCGGTAAGAGGAATTCCTTCCGAGTTTGTTTCTTTAACTTTGAATTCTCGCTAGAAGGAGAAGATTTGGTAATACTTTACCTTATAATAGACCTAGTTTTGATAACCCTCCCCTAATATTCCTTCACCATATATCAATTTCTCAATTAAAATCCTAGTTTTTCAAATGGTTATTTAACCACCAAGAAATTTTGTAACCTTTACTAATGGTAGTCCATTAGTAATTTTAGTTTACCATGACATTCCTAATGCTGCCATGAAAAGTTTGCCATCATTCATGGGTGAAAATCAGGTTACACCTGCTGAACATATCAAGGATGTTACAACCCTATGTGCAGTCCATAACATCACTCATGAAGACGTAGCTTTAAGACTTTTAGCTGAATCTTTTAAAGGGTAGGCCTTGCAATGGTACGAAACCTAGAAATTAGATGCATAAGAACTTGGGATGACTTAGGTAAAAATTGCTAAAATAGTTCTAGGATAATTTAGATCATTTGTCTCTCATTGAACAATTGTCTACCATTAAAAGAGCTCTCAATGAATTTATGTCCAGTTTCAATATCCATTTTTTCCATAACTTGGGAGAGAATTCCAAAGAAGTGTCAAGCCTCAAGTTGATCATGCTTTCCTTTATTATCTTAGGGCATTAAACAGTGATATTTCAACTATAATTTAATCAAGGGAGGGAGAGACACTCCTAGTAGCCTATGATATCACTATCCAAGCTAAAAATAGTCTTATTCAAGCGGGAAAATTGGCACCAAGACCTTCAATTCCATTTTCGATAGATTTAGCTCATATTCCTCAACCTATTAGAATCATAGAACTTGTTGTTATAGCTCCATTAGATGATGTATTTAAAGTTTTGCAAACTATGGGAAATAAATTGAATTTGATTGAGAATAGGATTGCATTACCTAGCAGACCGTATCAGACTCCTTATGAGAAAAACAACAAAATCAACAAAACAGCAGCCTTATCAACATAATAAAAATTATAGGCAACCTTACCAGCAAATGCAGTTTGACCTAAAGGCTCCTATTTCATCTAATGCTTTAGTCCCAGTTAATATGACTACAGAAGAGTGGTTTCAACCTTGCAATCAACCTCATTCAACTGCAACTTTCCCAAATGCTTTAATGAATCTTAATCTTGTTGTAGAACCTCAATTTGAAACATTGTTCATGCCTCAAATAGAGGGTGGGCAGCAAGGAAATCATGTTCAGAAAGCACTTGAACAAAATTTAGTCGGGCTTTTAATGGGGAGGATTTCATTCACGATACTACTGTGGCTCAAGGAAAGTCGTTTAAAGTCAAAAAAACAAAATAGGCCTATCTTGCCTCATCGTCACCGATAAGACAATATCTACAGTTTCAAAGTCAACCAACAACCATGTTGTTCCTAAAAAAACAAATGTTCCATTTGATAAAAGCCATCAAAAAACATTACGGCTGATCAAGAAGACTGTTTATACCTTAGATATCCAAGGCAGTTGAAGTAGAATCAGTTTTCACTAAGGCCTACTCTAAGATAGTTGAATCTATCTCTAAAACAGTTATTTCTTTTAACATTGTTGATGTAATGAAAAATCATAATGTTAATATCTCAATGTGGGACGCTCTAAGTATTCCTGGACAACAAGATTTACTCTCTCATGAACTAGCTAAGCTATATATTTCTTCAAATACATCGTAAAAGGAAGTCTAGAAGATGAGATATAGTCCTTGGAACATTTAAACATGACCGAATTAAATAAGTTAAGTGGATGGTTTATGTAGACACCCTAATTTCATATTTGTATTAAATTAATTAATTCCCCTTCCTCATTTCCCACAAAAATACACTTCAAATTAATTAAATATAATTTGATTAATTATCCATTTCAAAATTTAAAAAATAAACCAATCCTCACCCCATGTCATTATTCTCCATGTTTTTCTACTGTTGAATTAAAAATTCAAATTCAAATCCTCACCCACCCTTCATGGTCCCCACTCACCTAAAATCCTCCACTTATGAATTAGAAATGTAAAATCAAATCCTCACCCATTCTTCATGGTCCCCACTCACCTAATCTTGCCCTCATTTTCAAACCATGAGTACTTAAATTACTCTAAGTTAATCACTCCCTCAGGCTATAACTACAACCTTATCCCTTCCCTCTAAACACACGAGAAAATAATATTGAATGTCATATCTAAGTTCTTGCTTTCTTTGAGTAAAGAACATCCTTCTACCTTGTCCTAATGCCTAAATAACCTCATAATCCTTTTTCCCATCTAGTAAGAGGATCATTGTTGTAGGAAGGTCTTGCTCCATCTTGAAGAAAAGCACCTACATATCACACAATCAAGGCTCAATCCAAGTTTCCTATCCCATTCCGAGGTTTTCTACGGAACACGAAAGAGGAGATAATATTATTGGTATTTTACTTCTTTGTTAGTAGTGTATTTTTCTTAGCTTACATTCTAGCACGCCTGGTTACTTTTGATCTGTTACCATTAATTTTCCAATTAGTGGTCTTATATGTTCTTTGTTTATTATTGTTCATTATTATTTCCTTTTATGTTCCTTATGGCCTTCTTTGGTTAACCTTCATGCTTTGGGTAGTGTTTTTGTTGTGCAGTGTCTTGTGGTGTATCTCGCAGTTATAACAACAATGAAACTATTATGTTCATCTTGTCTTTGATATCCTTGGTGCTTGGTGTTTAGTTCCCGCTTCGATTTTGCTTTATTCACTCGTAATCTGTAGAAACACATGAACTAGTCATCATTTTCTCATCTTACTGTCATGGGACAACCAATCCGGAAAATGCATTTATTTATTTACTTTTGCTAAAATAACTGCTTTGTCGGAAGTTTATTATTATTATTATTATTATTATTTTTTTCTTTCATTTTAGTTAATAATTTTGTGATCTAACTCTTTATTTCTGTTTATTGTTCTTTTTTAACCTTGCTATCAAAATTTTAGCTTCTCAGGTGAAGTACAGAAGTCAGAAAATAAAAAAACTAGCTCTTGGGATGTTTTTCTCACGTTCAAAATTTTCATTCAAAGTGCTACCGTAGCCCATCTTCTAGAAGCCATAACGTTTGCTCACAAACTCGGAATGACTTCATTTTTTTAATGGAAAGGTATCAAAAAGATCTATGCAATGAAAAATATTTTTGATTTAGACTTACAGAAAAATTTTGGTTTCATTTCTTCTAACACCTGTCTTTTTAACAAAAAACAACAAAATTATAGTTTTTTTTTAAAATTATTTTATTTTATTTAATGTAACAACCTCATGTGTATGCTCTTTCCTCACACTTCAAAAGTGATCTTGGAAATCAGAAACATGAGGCCACCTGGGCTCTGCAAAACAATTTTTTTTTTTTTTTTAAATTTATTTTTTGCCTTACATTTCAATTTTCCACGACAACACTTCTAGGTAACATTTTCACACTCTTCTTTCATCATTTTTCTTTTTTGTGAAAACAATCATTATCGCTATTTCACAATCATGATTAATTGTAATAATTATTAACATTTTAAAATAAAAACAATAAATATTCCAATTGTATCCGCATATGCTCTTTTCTTGCGCCTTCAAGCGATCTGGAAAATAAGAAACTGTCACAATTTTTTTAGTTTCTTGTTCTAACATTAAAAACTCCTCTAGCTTTGTTTTCAAACTGTCATTTCAATCATTATTTTCCTTTGTCATATTATTGATATTTGTTTGGTCGCGTTGGTTGTGTATGCTCTTTTCCGTGCCTTCCAGTGATTCGGAAAATCAAAAACAACCACGATAACTTTTCTAACATTTCATTTGCAGGATAACTACTAATTTGTTTCCTATAGGACGCGTCCACAAGAATATTGTCAAAAACAAAAACATAAAAACAACAAAAATCCCACAAAAATACCACCATTCAAAGAAAATTGTTGAAACCAAAAAAAAAAAGTACACTTAGGTACACAATTATTTTTTGCTAGTGATTTATTTCAAGTTGGAAAGAACCCTGCATTTAATCACTTTATCATTTTGATTTTGCACGTAGATGAGGTGGATTTCATCACCATCAAAGCTACACCGGTGACGTGGACTTGACTACCATGCACTAACAACATTTCCATCTGCATTGCACTTTGAGACCTAGTCTCATCACAATGATCGGTATTTACGTTACCCCGCCCTTCGCTTTTGTGTAATGTTATCGTGCAACGATATGAGTCACACCTAAATAGATGTAGCAACGAACGAAGCCTAGGCATCATCCTTGTAAATATTTGGGGATTTATAAGGACACCATACACATTCATCCCTCCATCACCTTCCACCTTTTCACAAAACCTATTCTGGATGTGGTGATTCACTCCAAAATAGGCAAGTAAGAATTGGTGAGTCTCCTCCAGTGCTCTAAGGGCTCCCCATACCAATTTTGTCCCCATATAGAATTAGGTATATCAGGACTAGGGTATATCGGAGGACACATTTTTTTTTGGAGTAATAAGAGCTTGCATCCATCATCCACAACATACTTGTATGATTTCATGAAACAATGATAATTCCTGAAGAATTTACCTCATAAGCCAAAACAATTGGATCCACATGATTGCTTGCTGTTTGAAAACAAAATAGTTTAGCATTGTTTTATCATAAAACTTGGCTGATATCAATGTGTTCATTGTAAAAGTTTAGACCCTAGTTGTGTTCCACAAAAAAATCAATTCTCGACCAATTCAATATAAAGAGAAAACATCCAAACATCCAATAATGAAGACCAAAACATCGCACCAATTTTATTAGCTTGCTTCATCCAACAATACATCTGTCATAGCTTGTCTTCAACTATATCCAACTAATATTGACTCACTAGCATTCACTCCACATATCTTCAATTGTCAAAACATCCTTCATAGCTTATTTCTAGCTATATCAAACTAATATTGGGTGACTTGTTTGAGTTCACTCATTATTCCTTCCACCATCGCGTTTATCCAAATCACAACCAACACAAATCCTTTCATAACTCATTTTAAGTTATATCACAACCATATCGTGATTAACCTATTCAGGTTACTCTCCCCGTCAATAGTCCAGAGCTTTTTTAAGCCAAATCTAAACAACGTATAACAAATCCTCTAATAACTCGTCTCAAGTTACATCATCATCATATTGAGATAACTTGTTTGAGTTACTCTCCTTATCAGTCATCACGAGCTTATTCAAGCTAAATCCAAAGTAATCGAGTTCTCATTTCCTCACACCTGTTCAAAATTCCTACCCACTTTTCAGCTTAATCAAACACATTTCATCATGGTATTCACTCACAGTCACAATCATGAAAATGACGATGAAGAATTCGCACAACCAGAACTCACCAATGAAGAACAAGAACAAGTCAATAGGGTGATAGAACAAAACAAAAATGAATATTTGTTACGCATCCTAGCCATGGGGGAAAAACTACCCCCGACTTCGGGACGAAAAATTTAAACAAACTCATCGACAACGGTGAATCAAGTTATCACAATGAAATACCAAACAATCCAAATGGTACTTCGGCCGAAGAGTTATTCACTAAAATCCAAGACCTAACAAAGAAACTTGAGGAAGCAACAACTAGAGCTAAAAGATTAAAAGACCTCAATCTAGATTCCAATACTCATGACATGTTTGATAAACCATCCCCTCGCTTCTCCATTCACACAAGAATGGAAACTTATGAAAGACACCATTCAGGGACTACAAAAACAATCAAAACAATTCAACTTTGAAGAATTGTGTCCTTATCCATTTGATACAGAGATATCACGATTACCATTTCCGTCATCCTTCAAAATCCCTAAGTTTGATAAATACAAAAGAAAAGGCGACCCTCATGAACATGTCAAGGAATTTTACATGCAATGTCAGGAAGTTTCCTATCGAGACACGTACCTTTTACAATTATTTCCCCAAATTTTAGGAGGGTAGGCTTTAGACTGGTTTTTCCATCTACCCAAAGGGTCGGTCACGACATTTTTAGACTTATCGGAGAAATTTGTCAAATATTTTTCCTATAACTTAGACTCAGAAATAACCATGTTTGATCTCTGTAACACTAGGCAAAGGTCAAACAAAACCCTTTTACAATGATGGCAAGGAATTGCAAGTCGATTTCCGCTTAGTACCCAAGAGGCAACTAGTTAGTATTTTTGTCCCTAATCTCAATGCCGCATTATCATTCCACATACAAATCCATTATTCGAATAGTTTCAAAGAATTCATTGAAAAGGGCACAAAAATCGAAAAAGCACTCATTTCTAAGGGCTTACTTAAAGTACCCTTTAGGGACCAACCTTATTGAGACACTCCTCAGAACCGGGATAAATCTAAATTCTTTAACTAGAATAGAAATATCATCAATGATGGCATTATTGATTCTCACCATGTCTGAAATGTCCAAAACCATCCCATCAACACATTAAAATCCAAACAACCAATCATTATCCCTAGAAAGGAAGTTCCTTCTTGGGATCGATAAAGAGAGTTCACTCCTCTCGGAGAAAGTCTATCTAGTGTCTTTCGTCATTTGGAAAATGCCAATATGATTACATATCCCATCATCAGACCCTTCAAAGAAGGACAACCCAAACCAAATTGGTATAAGGACAACGAATATTGTGATTACCATCGCATAAAAGGGAACTCCATAGATCGATGCATGCAACTCTGCCATTATGTCCAAGACCTGATTGAACATGGAGACATAGAAGTTGAAAATACTTCTGAGACAAAACACCTAATGAAAAACTTCACATGTTCAAAAATCCCTTCCCTAACCACGATAACAATTCAAAAGATAAGGGTCAATCATTAAGCAATGTCGAGTATGACTCAGTCATCTCGACCATAGATTATGACCAAGACTTAGTGGCAACTATAAAGATCATAACCGATTGTGTGTGATCACAAATAGACATAAAAATGTGGGTCCCTACAAAAACAATTTGCCACTTTGTCCTCAAAGATCACCTCCTAATCCACCATCTAATTCCACCACAAATTCCTCTCCACAACCTATGCCATCATTTAATATTGTCAAACAATTAGAGAAGATTGCCACACAAATTTCCATCATGGAACTACTTAATTATTCTCCCGCACTACAACACATCCTTATGTAAGCATTGAATAATGCTCATGTCCCTGAGGACATCAATTCACAACAATTCCAGGATTTAATTACACATCTTTACGTCCCCCAATCCTATTTTATCTTTTGGTTCCGTTGACTCGCTTAATTCCAACATCGCTAATAATCATTCTTTATACATCGAGGGTTATGTAACTCATCGTAAGATCAAGCGCATATTAATAGACAATGGATCAACATTAAATATTTGTTCCATGAAAATTTTACGTTATCTAGGTTACATCGAAAATGATTTACAAAAATATCATAAGCATTCGTGGGAATGATAATAGTGAAAAAAATTCTGAAGGCACAATCATGTTGCCTCTCCAAGTTGGACCCATCACCTTAGACACGGTCATCATGTGGTGGATGTAGAAGTTGCATATGACATTCTCGTCGAATGACCATGGATTCATGCCATGAAAGCCATCCCATCAAAATTCAACCAATGCATTAAGTTTCCTCATTTGGACGAGGAATTTACATTACGTGCAGATCTCCAACCTTTTGAATATTATAGATTCCTCGAAGGATGGTATCAACATGATCACTATTGTCCATCAATAGATAAATATGCTCCACCTCGCATAATCCCTAATGAAACATGCATTGATCCTGATACACTCCCTAACAATGATCCAAAACCATCATCTCATAACCAAAACACATTTTCCAATCCATTATCTTCCGCTAGTCAACCATCTTCCACCAGTCCTCCTCCCACTAATCAATCATCTTCTTCCACTAATCAATCTTCTTCTTCCAGCAACAATTATTCTTCCACCACACCATCTTCTTCCTCACCTAGCCAATCTTCTTCATCCAACCACACCTCTTCCATTAAGATACCTCCACCCGTGAATAGCCAAACTTCATCCTTCAATCCACCCCCTTCTTGTTATAACTCATTCTCTTCATCTTTTAAAACTACTAAATTGACTTCCCACCACATGAGGTACCTATTGGTCCCCCATATCACACATTTAAAATCATTGACATAGGATGTGATGAATATCAATTTCAAAAGATGTAAGACTCCTTTTATATCACCGAATCCCCACATAACTGTGGCAAACCTAATGCTCCACATCTAAGAATCCATCCCACTTACTAAATGGGACAATCAGTTTGGAAAAAGTTTGGTTATCTTGACAACGAACATATTCCAAGTTCTTCAGGATCTTGGTTATATAATGACAAATTTTCTCCATGTTATGAGTCCCCTCAATTTACCAAAACTCACCGAATAATGAAAAATATGTGATGGAAGGGTAAAGGGCTCAGTCCAAATGAACAAGGTCATTTAGACCCGATAAATTGCACACAACATCACGGTAAACATGGTCTAGGTTTGAAGGTGTTTGATGTTACTCCCATAATAATTTCAAGTGACAATGATGACACTAGTTCTGATAGTTACATCAGGTCTCCATGTATTTTTGAGGACCTCGCTAAAACACATCTTTACTTTGAACATTTATTTGTTAATGTCATCAATTTTGAGCCTACACATCCGAGTCTCATAGACCATGGCCAACCACATCATGTGGCCATGGACATGTTCCAAAATGATGAAGCCATCGAATAATTCCTTGGAACTCGTGACCAAATCCCTACTTCGACCATAGAAAAGGATTTGAAATCAATATAAATGAATCAACCTATTTTGGCGAAGAGATAAAATATTCAAATCCTTCACCCTCGGAAAATTTGGATTAGAAGCGCAAACAGAGGATTTCCCATAGTCAAAACCTCACCGCCACCCTATCCAACAAACATGTCAACAAAAATTTCCAACAAACACCGACACCGATGACCTACATCAACCATTAGCATCATTCTCTCGAAAAGGATACATCTAAAATGCTTGTAGAAGAAACAAAAGACATAAACATTGGCACCACCGAACAACCAAAAAATTTACAACTTGGCATTAGTCTGTCTGACCAAGAATGCATGGAATTCACAACACTCCTTATTGAATTCCAAGATATATTTGCATGGACATATAAGGACATGCTAGGCCTAGACCCATCTCTTGTAGTACACCATCTTGTGGTACATCCAGATGCAAAACCTGTAAAACAAAAACTACATAAAATGCATCCCCAAGTTACATTTCTTGTCAAAGCCAAACTCGAGAAACTCTTGGAAGCCAAATTTATCAAACCTATTGATTATTCGGCATGGATATCTAACATAGTTCCCATCACCAAGAAAACTCCTAGCATCAGAATATGCACAAACTTCTATGACATCAACAAGGCTTGTCCCAAAGATGACTTTCCCTTGCAAATATAGACATGATTGTTGATTCTATGGCAGGCCATGAAATGCTCTCCTTAATGGATGGATTCTCTAGTTACAATAAAATACGTATTTCTGAAGGGGATCAACATAAAATGATGTTTACTACACCATGGGGCACCTTTTGTTATAAGGTCATGCCTTTTAGCTTGAAAAATGCTGGTGCCACCTATCAACGAGCAATGAATGTCATCTTCCATGACATGTTACATGATATCATGGAAGATTATGTTGATGATATATTAGTAAAATCCAAAACATGAATAGGGCATCCAAGTGTGTTGAGATGCATTTTCGATAGATTACGTGAGTATAAGGTTTGTCTTAACCCAAAGAAATGTGTGTTTGGAGTAACCTCTGGTAAATTATTAGGGTTTATTGTCTCATGAAGAGGCATAGAAGTGGATCCTACCAAATTCAAATCCATATGGAAATTCCTTCTCCTCAAAACATAAAACAATTACGCAGTCTTCAAGGAAAGATAGAATCTATTTGATGTTTCATATCACAGTTGGCTGACAAGTGCCATCACTTTAATTAGTTACTCAAGAAAGATGCACACTTTCACTGGAACCACGATTACCAAGAATCTTTTGCTAAGTTAAAAGAATACCTCTCTAGTCCACCTATTCTTATGTCACCAAGTCACCAATAAACCCATGTTGCTTTATACATCTGCCACTAAACATGCCATAAGAGCTCTACTAACACAACATAACGATCAAGCAAAAGAATAGGTTGTATATTACCTTAGTCGAACACTTATTGAGCATGAAGTACGTTATTCCCAAATCAAAAAAGTATGCTTAGAATTCACTTTTGCATTCCATAAGTTATGTCATTACTTGCTCAATCACACAACTAAGTTGATTTCCAAAATTGATCCTCTCAAGTATTTTTTGTCTAGACCCATTATCATGGGAAGAATGTCACTGGGTCGTATTACTTAGTGAATTTGATGTTGAATTTATTCCACAGAAGGAAATTAAAGGACAAGCCCTTGCAGAACAAATTGTCTGAAGCACCCCTTCCGGCACATAACCGCTTCAGTTCTCTTTTCCCGATGAAGATATTCTACACATAGACATCGCGCAAAGATGGACTCTATTTTTCAATGGATCTTGTAATCTCCATGGCTCAAGGGCTGGTATTTTGATTATCACACCTAGCAGAAATGTTATCCCCAAATCATTTCACTTAGCATTCCCATGTACCAATAATATCATAGAATATGAAGCTCTCATCACAAGATTAAAACCGGCTATATCTTGGAATCTTACATAATTAGTTGTATTTGGTGATTCTTTACTTATCATCAAGTAAGTTACCAATGAATACCAGGTCAAGGATGAAAAACTTATCCCATATAAATACATGGTGGATAGTCTTTGAAGCTATTTTTGATTAATTAGCTTTGATCAAATCCCTAGAATTCGTAATAAATCTACCAACGCTATGGCAACCATTGGATCCCTATTAGAAATCACATGTAGTCAACCCCGGGCACATTTTCTCGTCGAACATCTCTTAATGTATAGCTATGATCTTCCTAAAAACACTATGGTATGTGAGATCATGGGTCTGAATAGCCCTTGGTACCATGATATTTATACCTTCATTCGTGATAAAAAATTTCCTGCCGACATGAAACCAATGTATAAATGTGCTTTTAGCAGAAACTCTTTATAAACAAGGATATGATGACACCTTGCTTCGATGTATTAATTAGGAAGAATCCTCGAGTGTCTTAGCTGAAGTCCATTCTGGTATCTGTGGAGCACACACAAATGGTATTGCCTTAGCCAATAAAATCCTGCGAATTGGATATTATTGGCCCACCATGGAAAGTGACGCATGTCATTTTGTCAAACATTTTCAAGCATGTCAAAAGCATGGAAATATTATCCACGCACCTTCCCAAGAATTACAATCGATAACCACACCATGGCCCTTCTCTCAATGGGGACTTGACCTCATTGGTAAAATTAGACCAACATCGTCCGATGGACATAAGTTCATCATTACCACTACCGATTACTTCACTAAATGGGTAGAAGTTATGCCTCTCACTTATGTTACGGTATCCAAATATTGAAATTCATTTTTAATAATCTCATCTGTCGATTTGGTATTCCATCCGCTCTAGTTACAGATAATGGAAAATCATTTAAAAACTAGGATGTAAAAGACCTAGCCAAACGTTTTCACATCAAACTTAAATGGTCCACTCCATACTACCCTCAGGGTAATGGTCAAGTGGAAGCAACCAATAAGACCTTAAAATCCATCATGGAAAAGATTGTCAACACCCATGGACGTAATTGACATACTCAAATTTACCCCGCTCTTTGGGCTTACTGTACATCTTACCGCACGCCTACCGGAGCCACCCCATTTTCCCTTGTTTATGGTTGTGAAGTCATTTTACCTATTGAGATAGAACTCCCATCCTTGAGGATCTCCCTTAAAGATGTAATTAATGAGGATGAATACCGACAGTCATGGCTTCAAGAGCTTGAGCTTCTCGATGAAAAATGACTTAATGCTCTCAATCATCTTCAAGTCTATCAAAACCGACTACAATGTAGTTATCATAAAAAGGTAAGACCCAGAGAATTTGAAATTGGTGACCTCGTTTTAAAATAAAATCAAAAGAATACCACTAAAGAACGAGAAAAAAAAAGAAAATTTGAGCCTAATTGGTTAGGACCCTATGTAATTACTAAATTTGACTCTGGAGCCTATAAATTGGCCACTGAAGATGTTCAAGATCTTGATGAACCAATGAATGCAATTAATTTAAAGAAATGTTATCCTCGGAGATGTTCACTATTCCAGAAACAACGTGTATATTATTCCTTCGTCTTGCTTATCTCGAATAATTTAAATTCATTCATTTCCATTGCAAATATTTTCTTTATCAAAATCACATCTTCATATTTATCATCATGAGACAGTACTAATATAGATCCTATTAAGTTTGTGAGTACCATATTTCTTATAATATCTCCCATTTTCAGTCGCTTTCACCTATGGTCATACCTAGAAGCTTACTGATGGCAATAGATTCCCTTTAAAGACATTCTCTCTTTCATAACAAAGCTCTAAACTTCTTTACCTAGTTCGTTTGGTCGTCCATCTCAGTCTTCGGTGTTGAATCTTCGCGCCCTACTAGTCGTGTGGGGCTAAGATTGGGTGCGAGATGTTCCTTACCAAATACAAAGCACTATTGTAAAAATCCATCAATTCAATAACTTATGAATAATTCATCGTCACATCTTTCATCCTTCATAGTCTTTGGTGTTGAGCCCACACTTCTTCCTAGTAGTGTGAGACTGGGAATGGAGGAAAGTGCCCTTACTCATCTACGTCTTGTCTTCAGTGATAAACCCTTGTCTCTTACAAGTGGCATGGGGCAAAGCGTAGAGGTTCATTATCATAAAAGCATTAAAACATTACAAAATATTCAAAAAAAAAAAAAACAAAACAAAAAGACAAAAAGGGAATTCACTCTCCTATATTTTTCCTTTGGTGATGAGCCCTTTCTTCTCAGTAATAGCATGAGGCAAGGCATAGGGAGTCATTTCAAAAATACAAAATCTTACAGTGCTTGCAAATTATAGAATCCCCAAAGAAGTAATTTAGATGCCTAAGTGAAGAGAGAACTATCCCTTCACGTCATATCTTACCAATCAGCAGGCTACATAACTATTTAAGCCTAACACATGACTCATAAAGTGAAAGCCATTTTTTAAACTGGTTCAGTACCATTATGAAGAATGGAGTCACAATTTCCCAAAGGGATTGTTGTTAGCATTTGTCTCTATATTCATTATCTACCTCCTATGTCCTTCTTGATTCTCGGTGATGAGCCCACACATCTTACTAGTTGTGTGGAGTCAAGAATGGAGCTAGAATTCTTTTCATCATATCATCACCACCATATCCTGCCAATGGAAAGAGAATTTGTGTTATTCTAGAGCACAAGTTAGCACACGGAACATGGTACATATGGATAATATCCTGGTTTATCGCCTCTCAAAATAAGTCTCGCACTGGTCCATAAATTTCCAATCATAGTGTGAAAAGCCATAAACATTGTGAAAATCATCAAAAATCCAAAAACAATGTAAGAATCCAAAATCCAAAAACATTTGAAAATCATCAAAAACCCAAAAACATTAGAAACAATCATCCAAAATCCAACAAAAAAATTTAGAACTTGTCAAAAATCTAAAAACATTAGAAAGAATCGTCAAAAATCCGAACACATTTGAAAATCGTCACAAAAAAATAAAAATAGAAAAGATTATCAAAAATCCAAAAAACATTAGAAATATATATATATATATATATATATATATCATAAACAAAAAAATGTTGTAAAATCACAAAAACTCTAAATATACCAACACAATTTAACCTTTGAACTATTAACCCCAACGGATGATCCAATCACTTTATGACTACCGAATTCAAAACACTTCTTGCATGAATCCTCGCTTAGGGAAAATCGGCTCTCATTGCTTCCTTGTTTGAGGACAATGACCTAATACTTTACTATGTCCTCGTACCCGTGCTTGGGGGCACATCCGACCAATCCTCACTATGGAACATGTTAGGGATATGTTTATTGGTTCTTGTGTTGCATTATTAGTTCTAAATTATTATTTTTCTTATATCTTGATATATTACAGGGGGCATCTTGATTTTATGTATCCTGGTGTTCTCTCTAATATTCTTATGTTATCTGATTGCATGTCGTACTGGGGCATCATATTTTCTTGATGGCCTCTATCTATGATCTCTTCCATTTGCATATCGCATCTTTGGGGTATCAAACCTTTTTTATGGCCCCTGTCTATGCTATCACGCATATTACAGTCTAGTCATCTTGATCTTTTATATCACGATGCATCTTGTTATGTGCTATATTAAAATTAAGATGCTTTTCGTCATGTGAGTATCTTCCTGCATGATCAACATCTTACTTTGCACCCCATCCATTCACCCATAATAATACATTCCCCAATTTAGGAATCCTACTTGACGATCTTTCTCAAGTAGCATTCACTATCTAGTAGCTCCTCCTCCTCCACCATGCTCACCATGTATTTGATCCATTCATCCTCACTCCTCATTTTTACTCCTCCGCCACTTATCCCCATATTACCCTTCTCACCATTCATGTCCCCTCTCACCCATTTGTATTCTTTCCATTCACCCTTTTGCTTCCCGCTTAACAATCTTACTTAATAACCCCTTCTTTATGGAATCCTTAGTGGAGGTTTACCCTCCCTAAGATCTTCCCATTGTAGAATATTCTTCACCACCTCCCCCCCTCATCAAACAACACTCACCATCACACACATCTTCCCATCCTACCTCTCGATTCTCATTTCGCATCATTACTCTCACCATGCGGGCATCCCAATTAAGGATTCCCCTCACACTCTCCGCCCTTCACTACATATATTCCTTCATCCATTCATGTTACACTCCTTTGTTTCCTTTCTTTCTTGTTATCACCTCATCTCGTATCCTATTCCAATCAGGCATACCTCACTCACTCTTTTCTCATCCTTCCCCAAATTTGTCTTATGCCTGGTCATCCTACTTATACGCTCTCATAGTATGGAAAATTCACTTGAGGGTTCCCCTTCAGTCCATTTTGTCATACCCTATTCCCACCAACTCTATCTTCATCCTTCTTCTTCTTCAACTTAGGGATCATACTTAACCATTCCGGTCACATGGCAATCTTACTTGATACTTCCACTTAAGGTTGATCTGCCCTATGGCCTTCCCCATCCCATCATATTTACCCCATCATATTTCTCCCACCTCTTGTTGTGATCATCATCTTCAACCTACCATACCACCCCGTCCCGAATATCATTTTGTCTTTCTCCTTGTATATCATCCCTGTCGGTTAGGTGATCTTACGAAACCTCTCTGACAACATGGCGATCTTACTTAAGAGATTATCTTAAGTATGACATGTCATCTTACACTCGCCCATCACTCTACAATCTCACCATCCACCTTTCCTCTTCTTTCCCCATAATCACATAATTTTACCACCACTATCACCCTCCTCTCGCTTGCAATCTTACTTAACCACTCATCCGACATGGCATTCTCACTTAAGAGTTCCTCTTAAGGATGATCTATCTCCTTTCCTTTCCCCATCACTACACACGCTTCACCCTTAAATTTTTCTCGGCATTCCTGATTATCACATCCTTTCACCTCCTTTTCCATTCTCGCAAACACCACTTCTCACTTGGCCACTTGTCATCTCCAGTTTCGTTCACTTGGAAATCTTACTTAACCACTTCCATCACATGACAATCTTATGTAAGGGTCCTCCCTCCACTTAACTTATCATCGTGAACTTCTCCCCCACCTCATTCTTCGTTGATCGCATCTTCCACCTGGTATCTCCTACTACCCACTTTTCTCTCCTACTATTATCCTTTCTCCACATATCCTCTTACGACATACATCTAATCTCTTCCACCTACAATCATGTTCTTTTCCCCCATTTTCCCCTTCTTGATCCATCATCCTTCATACTGTTTCTTCCCATTCTTTTCATGTCTTGGTTCTTCATCCTCGCCTCATTCATCCTCATCACCCGCATCCTCTTCTTGCTTTCACCTAGTCCCAACTCATCCTTTCCATTTTCTTTACTCTTTCCACTACATCTTCTCAAATCCCACCCACATTTCTACCCACACATGCATTCACCATTATTGTTGACATTCCTCTATCATTCTTTCATCATCATCTTCTCTTCCCCGCTAATAATTGTAAGTGGACTTTCCCTAAAAATCATCAATCCTCATTCCACACAACCTCATTTACTCCCTTGAACCTTCTAGAGTTTCCCTTCATTCCTTCCCTCCTCTAAGGCCACCACTCATTATAATGGGGATTTCCCTAACGTCCCTTTGTTGGCATTACCCTTTCCAATCCTCGTTAGCTTTCTCCTTTTCTTCATTTTTTCTCTTACCCGTCCCCACCACTCATTATAAGAGGGATTTCCCAACATCCCCTAATTGGCATTTCCTCTTCTATCCCTCATTATCTTTTCTCTCCTATTATTTTCCCTCAGTCCCACCCTTTCTTGTCACTTCTTACCCATCTCTCCATCTTCTCTTTGCCCTCTTCAATATCTTTACTGTCTTCATCATACATCCTTTTTCTATTTTATCGTCATCCTAGTATCCTCATTTCATGCATCTCCACATATTTTCCAATCGATGTCATTCCTCCCCTCTTTCTTCTCTGAACATTCCTTATACTGTTCCCTTTCCACTTATTACCCCCTTTATGTACTCCTTCTTTCTACATCATTTTCTTTGTTATCCTCTTCTTTCTCCCACCCTCATCTTTTTTTCCCTTCCCCTACATCGTCTTCTTTCCCCTTTTCCATAATGTTTCCTCCTTACTTCCCCATCGATAAACTGGATCTTCAAGCATTGTCTTATCTTTTTTATCATACCACCCTCCACATTCATCTCCATACAGATGCATTCCATATTCTTTGCCTTGGTATTCCTCGTAATGACATGATACCTTCAATATTCTCCCGTATTCAATCTATCTTCCTTTCCTCTCCCCTAATTTTCACGTTTCTTGACCACTTCTCCTTTTTTCTACCACCCCTACCTTTTCGTTCATTCTCGATATCTGTTTCTCTTATTTTCTCTACTCTTTTTCACACTTTCCTCACCCTCACTTTATTTTTTTCTCCATTTTACTTCTTCTTTCGTCCTCTTTCCATTTTCATCCATTTCACCCTCTACTCCCACCTCATTTTATCCTTCTTATTTATCCTTTCCCATTTCCTAATTTTGTCAGCTCTATCATTTCTTTCACTTTCACGCATCCCTCTTTACTATCTCTGTTGCTTCCTTCATTTTGCACATCTCTCTGTTTCATCCCTTCACCCTCTACTCTATCATTTTCCTATTTTTGCCTTGTTTTTCCTTCATCATTCCCTTCTTCCCTATCATGCCTCTCTTTATTTCTACCTCTTTCATTCCTTTTTTTCCCCTCCCTTATCTCCCTTACTCTTCTCGTAATCAACCCCCAATCCTATCCATTCCCTTTTCTCTTTCCCACACACCCTCACACCTAGCATTCAAGGCCAATTGAATCCTTTCTCCATTTGCATCATGCCGTCATTCCAGTCTCTTCCACTCCATTATCGTCCTCTTCTCCGTAGAATTCATTTCTCTTCTTTTTGAGAGTTCTGTCGTATATTCCATTCTCATCAATCCTCTTGAGGGGGCATCACCACATCTATCCACAATCACATCTTCTCATGACATTTTTTTCTTGGAGGATACTATGACATCCGTCACTCACCACTTTCTATTCTCCCCAACAAACATTTTCTCTACCTTTTTCTTAAGAAACACCGATTGAATTCTTCCCCGTCCCATCTACTTTCTTTGAAAGGACACTACTTTAATAATACCCTTCCAAAGAGGGAAAATGTAGACACCCTAATTTCACATCTATATTAAATCAATTAATTCCCCTTCCTCATTTCCCACAAAAATACACTTCGAATTAATCAAATATAATTTGATTAACTATCCATTTAAAAATCCAAAAAATAACCCAATCCTCACCACATGTCATTATTCTCCATGTTTTTCTACTATTGAATTAAAAATTCAAATTCAAATCCTCACCCACCCTTCATGGTCCCCACTCACCTAAAATCCTCCACTTATGAATTAAAAATCCAAAATCAAATCCTCACCCATTCTTCGTGGTCCCCACTCACCTAATCTTGCCCACATTTTCAAACCATGATTACTTAAATTACTCTAAGTTAATCACTCCCCTAGGCTATAAATACAACCTTACCCCTCCCCTCTAAACACATGAAGAATAAGCTTGAATTTCATATCTAAGTTCTTGCATCCTTTGAGCAAAGAACATCCTTCTGCCTCATCCTAATGCCCAAATAGCCTCATAGTCCTTTTTCCCATATAGTACAAAGTAGGAGGATCATTGTTGCAGGAAGGTCTTGCTCTTTCTTGAAGAAAATAACCTACATATCACACAATCGGGATCAATCCAAGTTTCCTAGCCCATTCCTTGGTTTCTTTATGGAACGTGAAAGAGGAGGTAATATTATTGGTATTTTACTTCCTTGTTAGTAGTGTATTTTTCTTAGCTTATAGTTTAGAAGGTTATGAATGATCATGACATAAAAAAACCACCACCATTTTATTTATCACTAACTATTGGAGAACATCTAGTTCATAATTGTATGGTGGACATTGGTACAAGTAGCACAGTTATGCCAAAAGTGATTGCAGAAAAATTGGGTCTATAGTATGAGCCTACAGAAAGGAGTGTCTTACAGCTTGATGGAGCTGCAACTAATATAGTTGGTATAATCAAAAATTTAGAAGTGATGTTACATGCTTGCCCAAATGTTTCTATTATGCAAGATGTTACTATTGTAGACTTGCCTCCATACTTTGCTTTATGCTTATCTAGAGATTTCATAGCAAAAATAGGAGGTTATCTCTCTTTAGATTGGTCCTTATTTTTCACTACTCATTATGGTACTAAAGTTACTATCAATTCAGAGCCATTGGCCAAATTTCATATTGAGCCTCACTCTTCAAATGTAGTGGCTAATTATTCAGCCCTAGATCAGTCTGATTTTGATGAGGTAGCTCATGTTTCAACATTAGATGGTGTTTCTAACATGTTTATGGATGAAAAGACAATGGAAGAACATGCTCATGATCCTTTTAAGGAGGTTGAAGAACACATGTTTGGTGTGTATTATATGCATGAAGAAAATACACCACTTCCCTTACTGTCTAAAACAGAAGATTCAATAGAAGGGATTTGGAAGCTTCATTTTGATGGAGCTAAGAACAAGAAAGGACAAGGAGCAGGTCTGATGCTCACTTCCCCAACAAACGAAAGGTATTTTTAGCTTTGAATCTCCAATTTTCATGTACTTACAATGTAGCTGAATATGAAGCATTAATTCATGGCTTACTTTGGGCCAGAAAGAAAGGTATCAACATGCTATAGATTTTTGGTGACTCTGAGTTGGTTATTAATCAAGTAAGAAATTTCAATGTTTGTAAGAATCCATTAATGAAGTCTTACAGACACATAGTTTCAGACTTAATGGAATATTTCGATGCTATTAACATTCAGTCTATTCCTAGAGCTGAAAACAAGCATGCAAACAGACTTGCAGCAGTTGGGGCTAGTTTTGAAGTGCTGGAACAGATTGAAAATAACAAAATCCAGCCTCATATAAAGTTAATTATCAGGCCCTCAGTACCTGATAATGATTCAAATTGGAAATTTTTTGAAAGTGATGATCAAATCTGCAGGTTTTTGCAGCAAGAAGCTGAGTTTTCTATAGTTAATCAGGATAAATTACAACATTTATATGGTGACTAGATTGTTCAATTGAAGACAAATAAACTACCTTGAGGTCTGGTCACATTGGAAGACATCTTTAAAGACTGACGATCAGTTAAGAAAGGTCAAGACTAAAATGTCAACTCACGCTGATAATTACGAAGAAATCTCGGTTGATGAAGGGAAAAAGCTATTTCTTGGAAAGGTATGTTCCTCAGCTGAAAAATAGTCATTTATTGATCTTTGCAAAGATTTTAAGGATTTTTTTGCTTGGAAATACCCAGATCTGAAAGTATTTGATCTTAGTTTAGCATAGCATACAATTGAGTTACAGCCAAACTCTAAACCTTGTTAGACTGAAATAGAGGCATGTAAATCCTAAAATAGAGCCTACGATGAGGAAAGAATTATCTAGGTTAATTGAATCAAGTATTATATTTCCAATTAAGCATTAAATTTGGGTAGTCAATCTTGTTCCTATTAGGAAGAAGAATGGAGAAATCATATTATGTGTAGATTTCAGAGATCTTAATAATGCTTCATTAAAAGATCATTACCCACTACCGAATATGAATAAAATTTTGAGAACAATTTTTGGTTTAGATAGAACATCTCTTCTAGAAGGCTACAACAGATACTATCGATTTTAGTCCAAGAAGAAGATAGATACAAAACAACATTTACCACTAAGTGGGGTACTTACGCTTACAAAAGAATACCTTTTGGTCTTTCAAATCGGTGTAACGTTTCAACGTGCAATGGACATGGCTTTATGTAGCTTATTAAATAAATCCATCCTTGTTTATTTAGATGATGTTACTATATTTTCAAAAGATTTCGAATAACATATACTTTTCAGGTTGTGCAGGTAATTTGGAATATCTTTAAATCCACTGAAGTCTATCTTTTCAAAGACATCAAGGAAAGCTACTTGGCCATATTGTTTTTAAGCAAGGTTGAGTAATTGATCCTTTTAGGATCGGAGCCATATCACATATTTCATTGTCCCATCATAAGAAGGCATTACAAAGTTTTCTTAGAAAAATCAACTTTGTTAGAAGATTTATTCTAGATTTTACATCATTGGTTAAACCACTCACAGCTATGCTAAAGAAAGAGAAAAATTTCTCTATGACCAGCAAAGGAAGAGAAGGTTTTGAAGCAATCAAAACAGCCATATCTCAAGCTCCCACTCTTGCAAATCCCAATTTTGATAAATATTTTAAAATATATGCACTTGCAGGAGCTGAAACAATCTCAACCATATTAACTCAGGTCAATGATGAAAATATTGAGCAGCCTATTGCTTTCTTTGGACATAATTTGTATGATTACGAAACAAGGTACAAATTCGTCAAAAATCAAGTACTTTCAAAGGGTCGAGAGGACTAAATAATTTCAAGTATATGCTTTCAAACAATAAAATCCATGTTCTTGTTTCTCATCCAAGTGTGAAAGCATTCTTACTAAATAAAGAGTTGAATGAGAAAAGAGAAAACTGGATAACAAAGGTCATGGAGTATGATGTTGATATTTGGGTTGCTAAGACGGTTCGAGGGAAAGGTTTGTGTGAACATATAATTGCTGATATGGAAAAACAACAAGTTACAGAACCAGATGATTCAAAACAACATGCTGAAATTGCATATCAGCAATCAGAAATCATGGTTCAACCAGAAAATCAGTAGCCTGAGCTCACTCACAAGTTTCAGGAATCAAGATGGATGACTGATTTGGTTAATTATCTACAAGCATGAGACCTATCTAGAAGGAATGGACAAAAATAAATGAAGATATTTCAGGTTACAAGATGTACCTTATATCTTCATTGATGGTGTGTTTTTCAAAAGAGATATAAAGGAAATATTGCTATGATGTGTTGACTATGATAAAGTTAAGAAAATATTGTCAGAATTCCATGAAGGACCTGCAGGAGGTCACTTCTCAACATGTACCACAACCTTAAAAATTATAAAAGCTGGTTATTATTGTCCTAGAATATTCAAGGACTGTTTTGAATGGATTAGAAAGTGTAAAAAATGTGCTTTCTTTGTCGATAAAGAATGTCTAGCTTATTTGCCAGCATTACTGACCTATTTCGGGGTGATTAATCTTTTATACAAAGTGGGGTCTTGACTTTATTGGCATGATAAACCCACCATCATCACAATGACACAAGTGGATCTTAACTGCTACAGATTACTTTACATGATGGAATGAAGAAATAGCCTTGAAGGATGTTAATGAAGCTTCAATACTATCCTTTTATGAAGGTATAGTTTGTAGATTTGGTGTTCCAAAGCAACTATCATATCAGATAATGCTTTAGCTTTTCTTGGTGCTAAGATAACAGATTGGGTTGTCAAACATGGAATTTATTTGAGTGCTTCATCTAATTATTACCCACAAGGTAATGGCTTAGCTGAGAGTACTAATAAGAATCTATTAAGGATCATCAGAAGAACACTCAAGGATAATCAAAGAGCTTGGCATCGATGTTGAATTCAACACTTTGGGCTGACAAAGTGACTCCTAAAAGATCAGTTGGCAATTCACCATACAAACTTGTGTATGGAAAGGAAGCAAGAATGCCTATTTCGGTGGAGTTACCAGCATTGGATTTGCTACACCAAATGGAACTTCTTGAAAATGAACCATTGTAGGTTCGTTATGCAGAGTTAATGGAATTACAAGAGCTAAGAGATAAAGCTCATTTGAATATGGAAAAGAATCAAAAACAAATGAAGAAGAATTTTGACAAGAAAGCCAAATTTAGAGTCTTCAATGAAGGAGATATTGTGTTAAAGTGGGATGTTGATCGTGCAAAGCCAGGAAGACACTCAAAGTTTGATACACTCTAGAGTGGTCCTTACATGATTTTAGCTTACAAAGAACACAATGCTTTTTAGCTTTGAAGTTGAATGGAGAGGAACTTCCCATTCCTATGAATGGTATGTTTCTCAAACATTGTTATTGAAAATCTTACAGTGATTGTTAGAGTAGGATTTCCTTTCAATAAGTGCAGTTCTTGCACATTGCAATGTTTTTCAATTCAATAAGTACATTCATGCACGTGATTTGGTTTACCAGATCCTTTCCCAGATTTATTTTGTTTTGGAAGGGTTGGACCTTTTAGAAGGGAAATTTTGGTTACATGTTTAGACTCCATGCCCAATGCACAAGAGCAAGGCACTAGTCTTTAAGCTAACAGTAGCTTCCCATAGGATCGCTAGAAATATTGACAATTTTTTCCTTTCTATTCACTTCCATGTTGAATTTTTCCTTTCCATTCCACTCAAGGGGGTTGATCCATCTAGGAAGGCCAACGATAGCCCTTCAAATACCGAGAAGATAACATATTTTGAGAACTTCCTAAAATCACATGAGGGATTAAATTGAATTTCATAAATAACCTAGGGACCAGTTTGACATCAAATAGGGGTGATCAAACTAGTGGATTTGACCCATGGTATCTTGAAATGACAAAGTATTTAACAAATTTGACACTTGGGTATAATTTTCGTGCTCGGAAATTGTTAATTTCCTTGTTGCAAATTTACACAACAACACATATGTAATGATAGAATTTCACACAATAGAAGTGTGATATTATGAGGAATTGTTGACAATTTTTACACTTGTGCAAAAATGGGCAACTCGAAACTTCGTCGTTATGATGAAAAGTCTTGGGTGAAGTATACCTAAGCTAAGGAAGTTTTTATGTTATTTGTTACTGCTGAATTAGTTACAAGATTAAATGAAATCTACAGTTATGTGTGTTTTCACAAAATAGAACATATCACATAGTCTGTAATTTCATGTCATCTTTAGCAAAAGAACACAAAGCCCCAAAGGACAATTGTGTTGTCTTGATGAAGATGACATTACAAAATTGGTGAAGTGCTGAGTTTTGAAGTAGAAAATAGAAATATAGATATTAGAAGATCGGGGTTCATTCTTTGAATGTTACAAGTTCTACTCAATGTTCTTTCCTTCATCATTAAGACATTTAATTATGTTACTAAGTTATTTAGTTCATTATACAATCCATACAAAAAGTTGAAATGCAGAAAGAAATATACAACTCATTTCTGAATTCAATGTTTTATTCACAAGGAAGGTCAAATGTTTCCCACACAATCCATGGGATGTGACTAAAAATTAATGTACATCTACTGAAGAAAGAGGTACACATGCATGAAATAGAAAGCAAAGGAGTATGAGTGAACCCATCATTGCCTTTGTATATTCTTTGTTGTGCAGAGCATCTCCTTGCCAGCTCCTTTCATCCTCAAGGCATGGTATCTGAAAAGTAAAAGAAAGGAATCATCAATAAAGAGCTCAGGGTTAATCCATATTCCTACACTACCTAATTCATGCATATGGATCTCTAAGAAATAGGAGATATAGATTACTTGAAGATCAAACTACATATCTCACTCAGAAAGAAGAAATAGAAAAGAGAATAAGAAACATGGACATAAGAGAGGCCAAAAATCCTAATTTTTCTAACTATTTTCTTAAAGTGTGTAGATACAGGTTGTAACCAAGAAGAAAGAATCATGTACATGCTGAAAAAGGAGGACCAATGTAACTGAAACTCAGATATTGTCTACAAATGGAAGAGGTTACAATACAGTAACAAAGAAGATGCTTGCAGACAAGTTACATTTTCTAGATTTCAGTTAAAGGAAAGGAATTCTGAAAAATTTTGATAGGGCTTCGCCATGTAAAATGGATATTTACAAATTTTCCAATATCTATATCAAACTGAAATCAAAGAAATGCAGTAAAAGTAATGAACAAAGTATCTGAATCAAGGCTTATGCCTGATAATGGCATCAAAACAGATCAAGAATTTCTTAAAATTACTGTAGGTATCAAAGAGTATAAGTGCAACTATAGGTTACAAACAGGCATTTCAAAAAGTTAACTGAAGGAAGAGATGAACAAGCAGCCACTTCATTTATAGTTTTTATCAACATCATTCAACCTTGCAAACTCACACATACCCAAGTCAAAGAAATGTTACAGTATTTTAGAGATTTTCATCTCCATTAAAATTAGATTCAAGTTACATTATCAGAGTGTGTACAGATCGGACCAAAGAAATTCAAACATTAATAGGGATCATCAAGTTTAGAACTCCTAGCCATGATAAAATAGGGGAAATGAAGTATATACAAAGCCTCTATAGAAACAAATGCCAGATAAGAAGTGTAGATTTAGATCAAACATCGAATCAGAGACACTACGGTGTATGAAATATGAATACCCAAATCAAGAAATGTTCATATCTAGAGTTAAGGGAGGAGCGAGGATGTAATAAAGAATGGAGACCCAATATTGGACAAAGTTCTACTTCTATGGCAACCACCTTTTCAAATCAAAGTAAGAAGTACTTTCAGAGGTAAAGTGAGGTTACAGGAACTCAAAATCATAGATCCTGGCCAATCAATGGAGCCATAAAGCAAAAATAAACTCATACAAAGTAAATCAGAGCTTCATAGTAGCAACACAATAATCATAGAGTCCTTTTGAGCTCATTCTTATCAATGGCCGAGCATGACAAATACAAGAAAACTAGGAAATGCGATTATAGTGCATGATGAAACCAATACTTCAAACTTTTACAGATATTTTCTACACAGAGTTGAAGAATTTCTCAAAGTCACATATCTACAGATACCTGAACTCAAAAAATACAGATCTATAATTCATGATGCAGATTGGGCCAAAGAATACACTCACCTTAATCCTTGGTGATTTTGAGTAAAGTGACTACAAGTTCCCATTGATCAAGAAATCACATGCTCAAAGAGTAATGGAGTAGGTTCAAAATTCGTTTCAAGGTTGAGGGTACCATCGAAACCCATATAGAAAATAATGGCCATGGTCTTGCTTAGAAAATCAGAGATAGAACAAAAGAACAAAGACCGAAAAGGGGAATAGAACCGAGCTCTAAGACATATAACCATGGTGGCCACCTTTACAACCATCTCCTCAAAAAAAAGATAGAGGAAGAGCTACAAAATATAGGTGTAGCCGAGCTCGAGTTGAGAACAAAATAATGGCATCGAAGAAAATTTTTCTAGGGCTTCTCCAAAAAATAGAAAATCAAATTAAATGATCATTATACCCAAGCTTTCCTTTACCGCTAGAATCCAAGTATGGGTTTGGTTGGAACTAAACCATGGTTCGAGATCAATGATCAAGCTTCATCAAGGAAAAAGATCAAAGGCCGAGAATCATGCTCAGAGCTCAAAACAAATAACCACGGTTAGTTCCCACCAACCACATTCAATGCACATTAGAAACCCTAATCATGATTTTGTGGTCAACGATAATAAATAAACAAGTACACATATCGACGCACACAAATGGAGCACAAAAATCGAGGCAAAATTCATTGGAACAGAATAATGGCGGTTGAAATTAGTCTAATTTGTCAATTTTGAAATTTTGTAAAGTGTAAAATTTTCCTCCACAGGCCTTAAAGTACACAGTGTATATGTGTCATCACCAGAATAGAAGCAAAAAAAGTGGGGGTTGGGCCCTCTTTAAGTTTTGAAATTTTTTGCAAAAGTTAAAATTTCCAAGCTTTCCCGCATGCCCGGAGGCTCGTGAAGTACGTGTGTCATTACATAACAAAAGTGAAGGTCGAGGGTTATTTTTAAGGTTTGAAACTTTTTCAAAAAAGGCTAAGGTTCCAAAAATTCCCTGCAAGCCTAAGCCTCCATAGCTTGAAAACCTAAACTGCAAGTTCAAAATTGATGGCCGAGGATGAAATAGAGGTACAGAGATCAAGGGCCAGAACAATCAACAAATATCAAAGCCACCGACAAGTTACCAAGGGGTGAGTCACCATGGAGAAAGGGATAGCCCACGTGTCCATCGAATAAAACATTTGCAATGAATTTCAAAGTCTAACCATAGTGCATACTCCAAATAATATAAAGGGGCTGACCAAATTATACCCAATGATCACCGAAAAGGTGAATTTCTAAATTATATATCATTTAGACATACAAAGTTGACAAGAAAAACTATTGGTTGTGCATAATCAAAAGGTGGTCGAGCATGGTGTGGTGACTTTTACAAAGTGCCCATGTGTATCTAAAACCTTGACAAATATGCTAAGTCCACAAAGGTGGCCAAACCTGGTAAAGTAAAGGTGGTCCCCACGCCAAGGAGTTGAAGTGGAGTTGCAAGTGTTATCCATGTGATCACTAGAAAATAGAATGAGTGTCAACATCAGAGACAAAGGTGGTCCCAATCAGGATTGATATTTGGATGAATTATTTTGCAAAGTATTGCAATTAATGTAATTATTTTGCTCACAAACAGGGAGTTGTATTTTTGCATGCCTTCACAACAGGACAAAATAGAGAAGAAGACAGAGTTGCATGTTCATGGAGAGAGACTTTCCTAGCAAGTAATCTTATTTTTAGAAAATTATTCATCCTTCTCTTTCTTAAAAATAGATCAGTCAACTTTAGTTGACCAATTGTAATCAAGGCTATTAATGCCTATTTGTAATTGCATGCTCTATTTTTATTCCTTTATCTATTATTAAATAAAGGATAAAAATAGAATGTATGGGTGAGTACAAGCCTTAGGATATTTTTAGGAAGAGGGTGAATTTTATTTTTGCTATATATTGTGTGCCTTTGCAAAAGCAAAAAAAACTTCGGGAGGACTTTTGGATATAGGAGTACTAAAGAATTTTTTTCCATTTTTCCTTTTGAGTGTGAAGAATTTCTACCTTACCAATTATTTGCAGTCTTGTGTATGTTTCTATTAGTCTTGTGAATGTAAATTCCCTGATCAATCATCTTACCCTACTGTAAAATTCAATATTTTCTGCTTAATTTTAATGTGCATGTTAACTTATCGGTGTTGTGATATTTTTCCCTCAGTATAACAAAGTGTTTGCCCTTAAATTCTGTAGAAAATTGTTGGCTCATGCATAAAAAATCCTTCACATATCAATCGTGCATATACTCAGTCAAATTCTCATAAAAATTTGGTGTATCACCTTAGTTTTAATTATTTTACAGTCATCTTTTACTCTCAAACTCCCAGAAATCAGTTTAGGATACACCAACAAGGAACTGGCCTTGATACCGAAGACTCACCTCAAAATAGGTATACCCACATACCTGAGGTGTTTCCATTGTATCTACGAAAGAGAGAGATCAATTGTGTAAGCTTAGAAAACCTGCAACCATCTCTCTACAGGGTGCACTTTCGAGAGATAACAGGACTGATATGATGTATGATGTATAGATGCAAAAATGTAAAAATTATGTACACTAAATGTTGAATGTATAACGTAAGATGTAATATATCTAATGTGATATGTATGAAGAGTCGTAATCTGTAGTATCTATTCATTGTGTGTGGGGTTCAAGTATAGTATTCCCTAAGCAATAACCTGGGAACCGAAGCACAAGAGTGTTTTATTGAGAAATGATTGAGTGGGCTAGATGAGTTGTGAAGCATGTGATGACAAAGTTCTTATTGTAAAACCCTCAATAGTCTTGTATGAACTGTAAGAACATAAGTGTGACATCAAAATGACTATCTAAAATATGAATTTTAAGAGTTAATATAAGAAGTAAAATAATGTAATAATTGAAATAAACTTAAATATAAATGCTAAATAATATATTTGATATTATAAATGAAATAAAATAATTGAAATAGGAGGAAAAATTTACTAACCTTAAAATAAATTACTCAAGTGATTTGGGACTTGGCAGATGATGAATAGGTGAAACATAGTGTCATAAAGACACCTTAAAAATTATAGCCGAGGCATATCTAACTAGACCTGGGCACCTAAGGGAGGATTAGGGTGCCTCGGGAACCTTGGTTTAAAATCTAGGCACATTGTTATGCGAGAATAGCTTTAAACCTAATACCGGAAGGGTCTCTAGGTTTTCGCAATAATTCACCTTTTGGCGCATGGATGTTGTACTAGCTTCGCTAATGATGTTGTGAACTGGAATAATGAATCACCTACAAAAACCCACACAAAACATTAAACTCCTAAAAATGAAATATGTATATGAAGGGGCCAAAATGTCCTTAGCATCCACAATGGTGGTCTTACAACTAAGCACTGCACTACATATCAAACCCAATGTACTTCTATGTGATTGTGTGTGTAATAATGTGCCTAGGATGCCCTAGTTCAAATGACGCAGAGATAGCGTAAAATAGCTTGATAGAATTTTTTTTTATGGAATAGAATAGAATTCCATTTCCTGCAAAGTGTGTGATGAAAAACATGGCCAAAAATAGTCCCTTTCCTTGTGTAGATAGTTATCCCTTAGTAGAAAATAGTCCGCCTATAAGGTAGTATGGTTGTTGTGTTTATATAGGAATTTTTTTCTCAAATTTTGACACTAATGACCTGTCATGCCAACTAGTACATAGGGAAATGATAGGGAAAATTTTAAAGATCGACCTTGAACACCTAATTGAGAACAAAGTGTGACCAGGACCAAGGCCCTTAGAAATGAAGACTGGGGTTCTTGGGGCACCCTAATACCTTCCTACACACCGTAGTAAAAGACTAAAGACGATGAATAAGTGAATAATGACAACTTAGAATCCCTAAGAGATGACAAGTACTATGAAACTAAGTGACGAATGTGTAATACACACAATGAAAAAGACTAATTAGATTGATGACGGGGGCCGGGATGGGTCATTAGTGAATACGTTTCTTATGCAAGATCCATATATAAAACAACATACTTTGTGGTATAATTATAGTAGTAAGTGTGTGATTTTGTGACTATATTTTCCCCCACTTTATGTTGGTGAGTGGAAATCTTGGTAACATAAAGTAGATAGAGATGCATACCTTATAGAAATTCGAGAAGCCCATGTTGTAGTAGGACAATCCAATTTAGTTGAAAAGCATGCCAAATGAACCATATAGTGTGTTAAACCATGGATCAACGTGTTGATCCATGTAATGTAGTGAGAAACGTAATGTCATGATGAAGTGCACTAAAAGAGAGTGATGATTGTAATGTTAAATAATTGATGATTTCAAATGTTGTATGATGATGATGAGATGGGGTAAGGAGTGATCAATTCTCAACCCGATTGCATGTACACAAAAAATTGACCAGAGGATTTGGGATTCTGCCGCCAGAGGAAGAGTGTGGGGAGAAAGGTGTTTTATTCTCCAATATCTAACTACAACCTCAAGATCTAGCCACCGCAAAAGGACTCAAATCAAATATTTTGTGTTTTTGGATCCAAATAATGTCTATCAAACAGTTGACACTTATATGAGTGTTATATGAAAGGAACTCTTGTCCCCACTCTACATGTGGTGTTGCCACAATGTGATGGCTTCCAAGTTAGGTCATCTAGAAGAGAACATGAAATGTATTTTGGATTCCAAGCTAGGTCATCTAGAAGCAAATTCCAAATATAGAATAACTTCCCATGTTAGGTGATCTGGGAAAGTAACAAATGTAACTCCCAAGTTAGGTCATTTGAGAGGCCCCATGTGATATATTGTATCGATTGAATGGTATGATATCTATTATTAGAAACTTAAACACATTGATTCATTGATTGATTGTATTAATTAAACTAAAATGGAAATAGTTTCCTATTGTATTTTAATCTAGATGCTATCCAAACCAAAGTAATAAATAGATAATTAAATAAAGTAAATGACCCAAACAAATAGGTAGATAAAATATAAAACTCTAATGTGAAAAGAAGGGTTAGAAAGAGATTAGTTCATTTGATGACTATTTGACACTATGTTACATAAAATATTAGATGAACAGAATGCACGAATGACTATTCCAAAGTGCAGATCGAGGTATCTAAGAAGATTAGGGTGCTTGGGGAAGGATAAGGGCAGATGCGGTGCCACGTTATGAAGTAAAGGCATTGTGGTATGTGCGGGAGGTCAAGAAACCAAACTTTCAGTGGTCACTAGATGATCTAAAACCTTCGATGCCTATCATGTTTTTTCGTTACACTATGTCGGATGTCGCCGATAATCGGTGATGAAGAAGAGAAAGGAAAATTTCAAAACCAAGCATCAAAATGTTTAAAATATAAAGATTCATATGAACAAGTCAAACTATCCTCAATGGTCATAATGGTGGACCTACTAACTAAGCGTTGCACCACATTTCAAACCCGGATGTAGTTCTAGGTTAATGTGTGCAAATCATGCACTAGGTTCTCTTGTGAAATTCACACTTTTGAAGTAGCAAGCTATAACTAGATTTAGAAATGTAATAAAATGGTGGATGGAATAGAATATACTTCCCTCCTATGCAATGTGATGCAAATGAATCAACGTTTTCCCTTTTGATTGAGCTAGATGGATGAAAATGGAGCCTTTTATGGATTTAACCTTAGGTGATGATATTTGCGCCTACTACTTAGTCCCTCATTATGGTCTCAAAATTTATATTTATATGGTTCTCTTGCTTTAATTTCATAATTAACCATGAAAATTTTGACCGCATAAAAAATATGGGAAGCCTAAACAACAAGAAAGTGCCCAAAAGATGGAGGTAAAGTAGAAAATGGCTCAGGATGCCCCGAATGGGACAAGGGTGCCTGGGGATCACCATTATGGGGTTGGGTACCCTAGTGAGAGCTAGAATGATGTAAAATGATGATAATATATTGGGTAATTATGTCTTAAAGGTCAGTAGTAGATGACAAAAAGAAAAGTAAAATTTCCAAAGGACATGGGTTAATTAGTACTTTATTCACTCAAAAACCATATGAATAGTAGTATGAGACCGAGACTAAATAATACCCAAAGTGCATGATTTTGTGTCTACATTTTCCCCCACTTTATGTTGGTGAGTGGAACACTCGGTAACATAAAGTAAATAGAGATGTGTACCTGATGTCCATGTAGAGTGATGTAGAAAGTGTGCCGAAGGACTAGACAAAGTGTGGAGTGACAAAAATATGGAGCGTGAAGACTAAAGATAAAAAGATAAAAAAAAAGATGATGTCAACCTAGGGCCAAAACACGTGTGTATTTTCCAATGTGTGTAATGTACCTACATGTTAGTATGAGGTGTGTGTTATTGTAACATGTTTTTTTATTGTTGGCGTCATTGTTGTTTTTGATGACGGATTGCTTTCTCATACAAATGAACCCGTAAGGAGAAGATGATCAAGTAGTCAAATAAACATGTATATGTGTAAAAACACATGTATCTAGTAAATATCATGTAATGTCCAAATGAAAAAAAATGTAAAAGGAACATGTACACTTGATCCATGATGAGATAAAGGATCTAGAGAGGATATCCTATACTGTAATTTTTTATCAATCTAACACCACCTTGGCCAAAAAAGTGTAGGGGAAAAGCTACATTATTCTCCAACCTATAACATTTTCCCTAAATATGTGTGAAGAGATATATATACAACCTTTTTTTGGGGGATACGACGCAATTGGATAAAGTAGTGTAAAGAGGAAATCATTGTATCCTCTAACCCGTAACTACTCCCCAAAATGTTAAAGACAACCATATCCTATAAAATTCATTGTGTATGGGGTTCATAGATTGGTTTGAACTCACTTTATCTATATCGAACAATTTTAAGGATGGAAATTATACTGAAATGTAGAGGTAGAAATCATTGTGTAGTATGTAAAACCCCAAATGATACCACTATCTTTGGGGGTGCATGTTACATCGTGGATAGTAGGATGCAACCCAAAAAGAGGATTGACCACATAAATTGTGCCCTACAGGGGGAAGGGAATGTGCTTGGTAGAAACCAAGGCAAACACAAATAAGTGGATAGAAAACAAGTGTTAGTATGAACAAACATGCATGTAAAAGATAACTGTATGCCACACAAAAATGTAGAAGTTAGAAAGCAAGTAAACATGTAAGAAGAAAATCATATACCACCAAGGAAATTTACAAACATAGGACAAAACTCATGATGTCACAATACGTTCAATGCCATAATGACCGCACATATAAAAATAAGTGTGCACACCAAAGATAGGGAAATGCTCCTATAAAAGAGAAAATAATAAACAAGAAAAAATAGAGAAATAGACATATATCCATGGAAGCAAGTAATCCTGTAAAATAAATTCTACATATGAAGCACTCGTTAACATGTTAGAAAGATAACTAGAATGTCAAAAGTGTGTATAAGCAAGTAATGAAAAAGTGTTAAGTACAAAATGAAATAATAACACATGTAGTGTTCGAATGTGGATGTACCCAACAACCATTGTAGGGGTGGTAGAAGGCGGAGTCTATGCTATGTGTGAAAGACATGTATCTATCATCACAACTAGAAAAATAAGTGAGCACACATGTGTGGATGGTAAATATAATGACATATAAGAAACCTATCTAGCATGTGTAATAGACGAATGTGTATAATGAAATGTAAGAAAAATTAAATGGGACCAAGATATGCAACATGTTTTGAATGGATTGAATGTAATGCAAGATAGATGATGGGAGCTACATGCCACCCGAGTGAATGTATTTGTATATAATGATGTTCATTTAGTTTTCCTCCTCATCACCAAGAAGGAACCGTAAATGAGAGTATATCATTAGTAAATGGATGACATGTGTGTTGTATCTAACGAGATGTGATGAGTATGTATATGTAGTGATGATATGTGACCTAGAGATGAATGTGTGATGATGTAGCCTAAAGTGTATATCACGATGAGATGAATAGAGGGAGTGGTGATGTAGCCTAAAGCGTATACCACTACAAGATGAAGGAATAGGTGACCATGTATCCTATATCATATGTCATTATCCTAATAATTTCACATGAGAGAAGGATGCATGATGGTCGTGTTAGTATAATAGGGTCCATTTGATTTGTAAACCCTCGATGCACCAAGTATGGACCGAGTAACTAGAGTCCGTCATAGAATAGTGAGTGCAGACATGTAAGAATACATAGTATATGTGATGATGATATACAACCATGTGATGTATAAATCGTGTGATATTTGATGTATAGAATGCAATGCTAGATGTGTAGATAGTCTAATAGTTTTAAGATGCACAATATATAGAATGAATAGTATGTATTGATAGAAACATATACAATAGGATTGTGACACATATGTGATGAATACTAGTATGATATATGAAACATGTATGATATGTAAATGCACAATAGTTGAAATGACTCAGACTAAATGTAGAATACATGGTACAAGACATATGAAACAATATGTGTGAAGAGATGTAATGTGTAATACCTAGTGTGAAGTATGTGGGGTTCATGTGTAGTATGCCCTCAACAAAGTAAAGTGTGAACTGAATCAAGAGTGTGTCATTGGGAAATGACGATGCTAAAGTATAGACAAATATGCCTATGCTATGAGATCAATGTATGACTATGCAATTATGGAGATATATGTTACCTCATCAGATTAAAATAATTAAACTAAAATGGAAATAGTTTCCTATTGTAGTTTAATCTAGATGTTATGAAAAATAATAAAAATAAAAAATAAAGTAAATGACCCAAGAAACTAAGTAGATAAAATATAAAACCCTAATGTGGAATGAAGGGTTAGAAATAACTTAGTTGTTTCAACGACTATTTGGGACTCGTGTCACGTAAAATAATCGATGAAAATAATGTAGGAATGACTATGTTGAGGCCCAAAAAGTACATATTTGAGCTATCTAAGAAGAATAGGGAACCTCGTGAAGGATAAAGGCACTTGGAGCACCATGGTCTATGCAATTTGTCTAGAAACCAAACTTGCAGGATCACTAGATGATATAAAACCTTTGTTTTCTATTGTGTGTGTTTCGTTGCACTATGTCAAATGTCACCGATAATCAATGATGAATAAAAACCTGAAAAATCCCAAACCAAGCATAAAAAACAAAAAAATGCATATGAAGGGGTTGGACTGTCCTCAATGGCCACAATGGTGGACTTACTAACTGAGTGAGTGCAAATCATGCCCTAGGTGTTCTTGTGCCAATCATACTTTTTAAAGTAGCGAGCTATAACTAGATGTAGAAATGTAATAAAATGGTGGATGGAATGGAATAAACTTCCATCCTATGTAATGTGATGTAGATGAATCAGTTTTGCCCTTTGATGGAGCTATATGGATGAAAATTGAGCCTTTTATGGATTTAACCTTAGGGGACTAGTATTACTTCCTACTACTTAGTCCCTCATTATGGTCTCAAAACTTCATATTTATATGGTTCTCTTTCTTTAATTTCATAATTAACCCTAAAAAGGATGATCACTAAAAATATGGAAATCCTAAATAGCTAGAAGGTGCCTAAAAGATCGAGGTAAGGTTGAGAAAGGCTATAATGATGCAAAACAAAAAAAACAGATGGGCATGCATATGCGGGGAGGTTCAAAATGATGGCTGAAAGAAAAGTAAAATGGCCAAAGGATGGGAGTTAATTAGTTCTTTCTTCACTCAAAAATGATATGAATAGTAGTATGATACCAGGACTAAATAATACCCAAAGTGTGTGATTTTGTGTCTACAAACACTTTATGTAATGTAAGTAGATACTAAACATAATATGCGTTGATCCACTAAGCATTAAGAAACCTCATAAATTATACATGTAAATAAGTACAATGAAGAATATCTAAAGGCACAACTCCATGACTCGTGACTAGTTTTTCAATGACTTCATTATGCATACCCAAATTTTTGTAACTTTGACATGTTATCCTACCTTTTGTTTAACTTTATAACCTCAAAAAATACATGTTAGTCCAAATGGTCTTGATATCACTCATGTATTCTATATATCATACCAAACCAAATTGGTCTTACAAACCAATCACATTTTTTTCATGTGACACAGACCACAAAACACAACCCTAAGTACAAACATGCTTATCACATCCTCTAATCTATATATCTACATGTTAATTCCCATATAATTCCATGTATGTATCTAAACTAATAAAAATATCAAACATAACTGTAATAAATCTATTTCATCTTCTTAAATTTCCTTCTCACTACCAATCCTTCGAAAAAAATCTTTAAGATTATCATCTTACAACATAAATCAATAAATAGAATGGTTTAATAAATTCATCATACTTTTATAATGTATCTTCATTCTCCTTCTCACAGACTTTCATGTCTTCAACATGGTTCATGAATAAACACTACTAGTTTGATGTAGATACTTATTATATTCAGTGCACACTTTCAACCAATAACTCAAGGTTTCATAGCAACAAGCTCACTAAATCTGAATAAGAGGATCCGTCGACACTAAAATTTTCCTCCGTAATTTCTATTTCATTAATGTATGTATTAGGAATAGGATGTTGTTAAGTATAATTAGTAGTAGTGTTCGATAGAAGATAACGGCGTTGCTCGGTACGACACCACCAATAATGTATAGTATGGTAACAATCAAAGTACAATAGGAATGTTGTGGTAAAAAGTAAATATTTGTCGTAAGTGGTTCGGTAATGTTAAAATGTCAAAGTTAGGGTAAGTAGAGAAGTAGGGTCTACATGATTAGGAATTAGAAATATTATATTGGTAATAAGGACAAGGAGTGAGGTCATAAATATTTTTGTATTTTATTCATAAAAATTCTAAAAATGTGGAACCCATGTGAAATGATAAGGTTTATCTTATCTTAAAAGATAAGCTTACATGTAAAAATAAGAGTTAAGGTATGGAATATGATTTTTCAGAGTATATTTCTTATCTTATCTTAGAGATAAGGTAGATAAGCCTAGAAGTTCTATAAATAGAGAGGCCACCCCCCTCATTTAGCATAGAAGGAAGTAGTGAGAAATATATGACGAGTAAGTGTGTAAAGGAATCCATTAAGAGGTGTAATTGTGAATTTTCTCCCATAGTTATTGTTGGAAGGCAAGTGAAGTTAGTAATACTTGAAGTACCTCATGGGTGAGATTGTAACAATTTCATGTTGATATTATAATTTACACTTATATTTCAAATTTGTCATCATTCCTTCGTATCATAGTCTATGGTATTCTTGTGTTATGTTTGTTGTTGTGTTTCCAGATTACATCCACCAAACTAAAAGTTGTGCATTAGTAAATAATCATAGCACGAGGAGTTCTCGGTGGAGAATTATCATAGTGCCGAATTGGTGATGACATTTTGGTTCCGTTGCCGGGACCATTCCTCATTGGTGGATTTTTTAGAGAGATATTCCCACTTAGTCAGAAATCATTTGGAGGGTAACCTTGTTTTTCTTTACTGTGCATAGTAGTTACCATGGTAAAGACACTTTTTTTGTGAATAGTATTTACCACAAGAACTTTTACTTTTTACCGTGAATAGTATTTACCACAATAACTTCACTTTTACCGTGAATAGTGTTTACTACAAGAAAGTCGGCTTTTCTTGCAGTAATTCAAGTTTTACCATAGTTTATCGTGGTCATTCCTATTTTATGTAAAAGGAGTAAAATCACTTTCTATTATAGTGATTCCAATTATTTGTGCACATAATTGTTGTTGATTGTACTTGTGGGTTGGTATTTCACTGTGGTTACTTTTGAAAATGGGGAAGATTCCTATTTTTTCAGCCCAATCTAATGAAGATGCTCCCTCTTTCATTCAAGAGTTTAAAATATCTTGTATTTGTAATGGCCTCATAAGAAGGGAACAATGGACTAAATTTTTCCTACCTTTTTGGATGGTTCAATCCTTAGGTGGTTTGAAACACTAGGTGATAATGTGAAAAAATCATATGATTTATTAACTGAAAGTTTTCTTGAAGAATTTGGTGAACAACAGAAATATGCAGATCTCATGATCGATATCACAAAGTTATCCCAAGGAGAGAAGGAGAAGATAAGGGATTATCATGTTCGTGTTATAGAGCTAAGGAGAAAGCTCGATGACCAGATCCGAAAGGAAGGATTAGCAGATGGGTTGATGAATGGCGTGGATAATCTCCTCTGTAAGCACTTCATTCTTAGGATGAAGCCAGAGATTAGACAATGAGTGAAGTATGACTACCCAGTGATCCTCGAACAATCAAAGGAGATTGCAAAAGGCAAGAAGAAAGAATGGAAGAAGAGCCCAAAGAAATTGTTTCTAAGGTAGAGCCTACACCAACACCTTTGGTCTAGAATCCAAAACCAGTCTCGGTGAGCACAAATATTTCTCCTAGTACATCTATTGAGTATGAAGATCTGCTCAAGAAGATGGGCCAATTAACTATTAATCTTCTTCAAGGAAAAAAATTAGTTCTCAGGAAGGAGATAGAGGTCCAAAAAGAAATATTTATGAAGTTGTATGTTATGGTTGTCATAAAAAGGGTCATTATAAGTATAATTGTCCAGATAGAGCTTCTACATCTGGTACAAGAGATAATGATAAAGGAAAAACACCTGTGAATTCTTTTGATGTAGTAAATAGGAGCATAAATAATGAAGCAGATGTGTTTGTAACAAAAATAAAGAAAGAAAAAGATAACCAAGATATAAATGATCCTAAGAAGATGAAAGGAGAAATAAGTAAGAAACATAGGAGAAGAAAGTTGGGTGTTCGGGATTTTTTAATTTCACAGGGACAAGGACCATACTCCATCTTATAAGATCTGTCCAAAAGGCCTGCAAATATTACATATGGTCAATTTTTGGCTATATCTTCTGAGAAGAGGTGGGAGCTATGAAGTGGACTCAATGCTCGACGAAGAAAGGAGGTTGAGGTCCTTGTTTTGGAGGCAGAGGTGGATCCCTATGCTCCACAAGCTGAGGTATTATGTAATGGTATTTCAATTCATGATGTCTTAGTTGATGGAGGTGCTACGCTTAATGTAATGACCGAGTCTCAGTAATGAATATGTTGGGTTTAAAATTGATCACCCCTTAACACTTATGTTAGCGTCATTAAATAAGGAAAAACTAAACCAGAAGGTGTTGTTTCAAATGTGGCATATCCGTTATGGGTGTTGTATGTGTGGTAGACTTTCAGGTGATGAAAAATGGTACTATTTCGTACCTAATGTTAGGAAGGCCATGACTAAGGAGAGTTTATGCAAGAAACTACCTGGAATGAAGGATTCATGAAACTTGAATGTGGCAGAGAGAGGATGAAGATAAATGTGATCCCTCAACATCATAAGGCGTAACCTCGTGGATTCAAGTGATGAAACTTATGATTGGATATCCTCTGATTAATCTAGTACCAGTGAAGTGGACACAGAAGATGAAAAAAGTGAGGTTGATGTTTCAGTCATGGATATCCTTCCAGTCACACCGACTCGTGAACCCATAAAATTATCTAAAGAATAAATTAATGATCATCTCCAACGAGAAAAAGATTGGTGATGCTATAATGGAGAGTGAGAAGGAATCCTACCTCTAGCTCTTTTTGAAGGTACATACACCTATTCACTTTTGATTACAAGGAACTCCATCAAGTAAGTGGGTAGAACATTCTATTGAGTGGTAGATCGTGCTAAGCCCATAAATCAAATGACATATAGAATGAATCCTAATTTTTCCAAGACTGTAAAAGAAGAAATAGATAAGTTGCTTGATGCAGGATTCATATTTGTTGTGGAGAATTTAGAATGGGTTTCTCTCATTGTGATCTCTATAAAAGAATGGGAAGCTACGCATTTGTGTTGATTATAGGAAGCTCAATAAGGCAACACGAAGGATCATTACCCTCTTCCATTATTACATCAGATCTTGGATGAAGTAGTTGGCCAGAGTGCTATAGTTTTGCTTTGATGGATATAACGGATACAACCAAGTTCATATAGCAGAGAAAGATCAGTCAAGACCACGCTCACCACTCCTGGGGAACGTTTTCTTATATAGTTATGCCTTTTGGGTTTTGTAATGCTCCGCAACGTTCCAACATTTGATGAATAGGGTGTTTCAACCCTACATTGGAAACTTCATCGAGTATTTCTAGATGATTTTTGCATCTATGGGAGTAAGATGGACCACCGCACTGAGATGGAGAAAAATTTCAAAGGTTAGATGAAGCAAAACTTCACTAAACCCTACAAAGTGTGTCTTTGGATGTTCTAAAAGCATTTTGTTATGGCATGTTGATCCATAGATGGTATTGTACTGATCCTAATAAAGTTTCAAAAATAAAAGAGTTACCATTTCTTATGAATATAAGTAACTTGAGATCATTTTTAGGCCATGGGTTACTATAGAAGGTTCATCAAGAATTTCTCAAAGATTGCATGGCCACTAACCCGATTCTTGAAGAAGGATGTTACTTATGAACCAGAAAGAAGGCGCATGAAGCTTTTGAATAACTAAAGGAGGCTTTGGTGACTTCACCTGTTTTAAAGAATCTAGACTAGAGCAAGCCATTCATTGTGTATACTGATGCTTCAGATGCAGCACTAGGAATTACTCCAAGCCAAAATGATGAAAATGGGAATGATCATCCAGCTTTACTTTGGGAGCAAACAAATGAGCAGTGCTAAGGTAAATTATACTGTAACTGAAAAAGAAGCTCTAGCTATCATTTTTACTGTAAAAAAGTTTAGAAATTACTTGCTAGGGTAGAAGTTTATAGTTGCAACAGATCATCAAGCTCTAAAATATATTGTAAATAAGCCTAACCCATCGGGAGGATAGAAAGATGGATAATTTTGCTACAAGAATTTGAATTTGATATTATACATAGGTAGGGAAAGAATCATGTAAATGTAGATGCACTCTCTCGAGCCTATGATGGTTTAGGTTCATCTTGTGATGATGATGATTTCCCGATGTAGCATTGTTATCCCTGACACAATAACTAGTGAATACATAGATATTTTGAATTATCGAATGAATTCAAGTTTCTTGATGGTGCCAATGCAAATACTAAAAGGAATATTACTCAAGCCATTTGTCCATATTCTATTTTGCATGGAGTATTATTTTGAATAGGACTCGATAGATGACAAGATAAGAGGCGATTGGACATGATCAAGGGAAGGATATGATAGAATAATTCCACAATGGTACATGTGGAGGACACTTCTCTAGACAACTTAGAGTAAGAGGGATCTTAGATGGAGGTTATCACTGGCCCACTCTTTTTAGATATTGTTATAATTATTGTAAGACATGTGATATTTGTCAAACACATGGTAACCGTAAGACTTCATCAGCTCCATTATGCCCTATTCTTCCACTTGGTCCCTTTGAAAAGTGGGGAATAGATATTTTAGGTCCACTTCCAACTACCCCATGCCAAAATAAGTATATTGTAGTTGCCACAAATTATTTAACCAAGTGGGTTGAAGCTAGGACATGAAAACAACTTCCATGGATGAAGTGGCAAGGATTTGGTTGTCCATTAGAAATTGTAATGCATCAAGGAAGCCACTTAATTAATGAGGTGGTAGAAGCCCTAGTCAACACGTTTTCTATTAAGCACATGAAGGAAACAACATACAAGCCAAACACAAATGGACAGGTGGAACGACCAAATTTTTGTTGTGTCAAATTCTAGCAAAATATGCAGCCTTGCAAGTACATAAGTGAGATAAAAGGATTCATGCAACATTGTGGGCATATAGGAAACATCAAAGTCGGAACAAGATACTCCCAATTCAGTTGGCTTATGGCATTGATCTAGTTCTTCCTATTGAGTATGATTTTCCCACTGTAAGAGTTACGAAAAATGAAAGGATGGATGAAAGTGATTTAGTAAAAGAAAGGTTGGTGCATCTTCATTCGCTAGAGGAAATGAGGGAAATAGCGAAGGATGCAAGCTATAAGAAGAAAATGAAGCAGAAGGAATACTTTGATCAAAATATCCATTGGTCTCCATTTCATGTGAATGACTTGGTTCTAATATATGATTCCAGATACAAAAAAATGGCAAAGAAAATTTCTCCCCAAATGCATGGGGCCCTACAAAATAGTAGTTGCACGTGAAAATGCTACATATCGATTGGAGGAATTGGATGGCACTCCCATTAAAAAATGGGTCAACCATGAAAAGTAAAAGATTTTCCAAGCACTGAGAATAGTCGCTCCGAGGACGAGTAGAAGCTAGGAAGGGGGAAGATGTTGACACTAAAATTTTGCTCCGTAATTTATATTTCATTAATGTATGTATTAGGAATAGGATGTTGTTAAGTATAATTAGTAGTAGCATCTGATAGAAGATAACGGCGCTGCCGATATGACGCCACCAATAATGTATAGTACAGTAATAGTCAAAAGTACAATATGAATGTTGTGCTAAAAAGTAAATATTTGTCGTAAGTGGTCCAGTAATGTTAAAATGTCAAAGTTAGGTTAACTAGAGAAGTAGGGTCTACATGATTAAGAATTAGAAATATTATATTGGTAATAAGGACAAGGAGTGAGGTCATAAATATTTTGTGTATTTTATTTGTAAAATTTTTAAAAATGTGGAACCCATGTGAAATGATAAGGTTTATCTTATCTTAAAAGATAAGCTTACATGTAAAAATAAGAGTTAAGGTATGGAATATGATTCATCAGAGTAGATTTCTTATCCTATCTTAGAGATAAGATGGATAAGCTTGGAAGTTCTATAAATAGAGAGGCCACCCCCTCATTTAGCATAGAAGGAAGTAGTGAGAAATATTGTATGAGTAAGTGTGTAAAGGAAGCCATTAAGAGGTGTAATTGTGAAGTTTCTCCCATAGTTATTGTTGGAAGGCAAGTGAAGTTAGTAACACTTGAAGTACCTCATGGGTGAGATTGTAACAATTTCATGTTGATATTATAATTTACACTTATATTTCAGATTTGTCATCATTCCTTCGTATCATAGTCTATGGTATTCTTGTGTTATGTTTGTTGTTGTGTTTCCAGATTACATCCACCAAACTAAAAGTTGTGCATTAGTAAATAATCATAGCACAAGGAGTTCCCGGTGGAGAATTATCATAGTGCTGGATTGGTGATGACAGATCATGCACAAGCCCAAAAGGCCTAAAATTTGTAAGAACTGATAATCTCACCTAGAATGGTTAAATCATCATCATACCATAATATACATGATTTAAAATATATTAATACATCATGGTAAAATGATTCATAGTCCAACAATTTATTCACTTACTCTTCTTTTCCTAAACTACCCTCGTTATGTCTTTTACTAGCTCTTTTCTCAATAGTGCAAACTTTCACTTTTGTGCTCCTTCAACACTTCCAAGTTCCTCTAATCTACTTGAAACCTAAAAGTTTCTACTAACCAACCCACTAATATTCATCATCTTGTTCAAGATTGTCATCATGGTACCCTTAAGACAAGGTTTTTGGTATTTTCATCCTCAAAATGATGTAGGAGGGCCCAAAAATGTTATCACCTTCATTATTTACTCTGGACTATCCCTTGGGTGTAGGAAAACGTTTTGTTTCCTATCTCTTAACCTTTCTCCTTTAATCTCACTTTTACTTTTTTGGTCTACACCTATTGTCAAACAAAACTCCATCTTTGGGATGTTTCAAGGAACAATGGGGATATTTTCAGAACCAATTATGGATTTCCCTACATATTCCAAATTTCAAAAAGCAACTCCATTCTTAGACCTGGTTCCTTTTTAGAGTGGCTCCTACAACTAGGTCTTCAATCGTTATCATAGTTTGTGCAACAAGACTATCGAGGAATCTGTGAATTGAAAATCGAAAATGTTAAATTTATTTTAGGATCCTTTCATCCATCACATCGCCATTCTTATGCAAAATTTCATATCTAAATGCTAATTTTTAGGGATCTAAAACTAAAACCCTAATCGTGGTGGGTAACTAGTCCAAGAAGCCATTTTCACCTACCAAATGCTTGATATTTGTTTTAAAGACATAAAATTGTCATTTTATCTCCTTGTTAAGGTAACTCACATGTAAAAAATTAATATTCTGCTCACTATTTATTAAAAATCAATATTTAACTACACTTATTTATGCCAAAACTATGTAACCAAGGGTTGATAGCTTTTAAAGCCTCATTTGTTTAGAATGCTTAGTGGAGTTAGTGTTCAATACCAATTATTCTTCCTAGAGGAATGTATCATCCTTCTAAATTTTTTCTCTCATCTTCCCGTAGCTTAGTATTCCCATAATCCAAGAGCACATGATTCCTCCATTCTTAACACTAAGACAATTAAGTTTTTTACCGCGCCAGATCAAGTCTCAAGAACACAACTTGGTTTATCCACTAGATAATGACTTGAAAGTATTGAAAATGGTATATCAATTTACATGCAATGATCTTTCTATAATATTTCATGTTATTCTCAATAAAATATAGATAATGGTTCAATAGACCATCAAGGGTCCTCTTTCCCTTGCTAATAACAGGTTACAAAACATTCATTGTATTCTTTAACTAAACAATTTGTTTCCTACTTCAATCAATGGAAACCATACCTTATTAATAGCCCGGCATGGTCAAATTTTTTCCCAAGAATTTAACACAACTACTCAATCCCATCTAAATATGAAAATCATAGTATATTACCTAAAACAGTCCACACTAGTTGCATGTTCAAGAACTAAGTTCATTTTCCTAGTGCTTCAAGAGATCTTTTACACATTTTTCATTTGACCTCCTCAAGAAGCTAAAGGCCTATCTAGTAATCTTTAATACATGTGAATCAAGGCATAACCTAGACAAGAACACAAATAAAAGTAGAGTTTTCTTCTTCCATAAACTATCATTCATATAAAAATTGTATATAATCCATTTTTCTTTGTCCTCTATCTTGAGGAATGACCTTTCCGCCTCCATCTGATTTTATCACTCCTTCTCTCCCTTACAAATTCTAATTCCATCATTTTATGTAACAACAATTTAAGTGTAACTCCTCCTTAGATTCATTACCTAACCCATAATGACTCTCTATGTACCTCCATTTACCAAAATAGGTACTTTAAAATATTTTTGTATACATTATAAGGATGCTTGAACCACATACTTGACCTATGAAATACCATACACACCCGAAACCTATAAAAACATTATAACACCTTTTAAAGTCATAATCCCTCATTTAAATCCTTAAGACATTTGAACACAAAATGGAGGGAAAGGTATGAATTTGAAAATTCAAATTTTGAGACTCAACCTAGACCTCCTAACTCATTCACCTTGATCTCATAGCAAAATAAATTGTACTTTTGTAGTCTTTTAATGATGCCCCTACATCATACTCCCAAGGTGGAAAAAAAGTGTTCCTACACTTTTCTTTATTTTTTTACCTCCATTTTCTACTGGTCCTTATCCTTCTTACCTTACTTTCATTGTTATTTTATTGATGTTCACTGGGACCCATACTTGGGTCTTGGTCCATCCATTTTCTTTCACTTTACATCTTTTCTTCTTTATCTTCACTCTCACTCTCCTCATCTTCATGCCTTTACTCATTATACCTTATTTTCCTTGCTTATTTTCTTTCTTACTCATGCCTTTTATTTTACCCTACTACTCTATGGCTGTAGTTGATCCTTCTTGGTCTTAATTTTGATTAATATGTTCCAAAAAAATGTTTTTCAATTATTCATGGCATCATCTTTCCTTTATTTTTCCATTTAATAAATCAAAGTTTTTAACAAGTTATCTAGTTCACCTATGCAAGGTTGATTATCATTCCTCTCATCTTCACTATACTCATCCATCCATCTACATTTTATTGTATCATGCTTCTCAAGAGGGAAAATTTTAGTGGTGAATTTTCCTAAACTCACGAATATTAGGGATTTTGAAAACTGGAAATGGTGAATTTTCAGCAAGTCATTTTCCACCAGTTCGCCAAATATTTCAGCCGATAAGTCATTTGTATGGGTCAGTTCACCTACTATTTATATGTAAAAATTAACTTATACATGTATTCGCCAAGGTATAATACATAGCCTAGGGGTTGTAGGGGGTACCCATTTAATAATGACATCTAACAAAGAGTGATTGTCCATCCAACTTAGGTTGGACGGACAACCATTGTCTGATCTAACCTAGGTTGGATGACAGATGATGGATGGTCATCCAACCTGGGTTGGATGACCGATAATGTATGGTTGTCCAACCTAGGGTGGACAGTTTGGTTGGATGAAAGATAACATATAGTCATCCAACCCAGGTTGGACAACTGGGTTTGATGAAAATAATGTATGATCATCCAACCTAGGTGTGACGTCCTGGATTATACAACAAATGATGGACAATCGCCTAACCCAAGTTGGACACTCGGGTTAGACAGGAGATAATGTATGGTCGTCCAACCAAGGTTGCAAGGATGGGTTATATGAAAAATAATGTATGTTCATCAAACCCAGGTTGTATGGCTAGGTCTGACGACATACGATGGACATTCGTCCAACCCAAGTTGTATAGAAGACAATGGATGGCCATCCAACCCAAATCAAAAGACCATCCATTGTCTCCCGTACAACCTAGGTTCAACACCATCCAACTAAGCTTATATGGAATATGATGGATGGCCATCCAACATGGGTTAGATGGTCTTCCATTGTCTTTCATCTAACCTAGCCATCTAACTTGGGTTAGAGGGTCATCCGATCTAGGTTTTTCCATGAAACGATTTTTCAGAAATTCACCATTGATGTGAAATTCAATTTTGGAGATTCGTAGCCAATTATAAACTAATTGTTTGGAGGGGGTCTTAAAATTAACCCTACTTCTCATATGCATTAGTAAAGTCATTTGGTAGAATTTTAAGGAATTACCCAAAAACTCAAAGATTATCAAACAATTCATCATCAAAAGTACTTACCTTTTCTTCATTCTTTACATGTATAGCTTTAAGAGAGTTAAAGAGATCTTCAATAATTTACATTTCCTCTCTCAATATGAGAGTGTCTTCTTCATCCATTGCTTCATCAAACATGGGGCTGTCGTGATCATCCCTCTTGGCTTAATCTTCACTTTTCTTTCTTGTTCATTCTTCATCTACGTGGGAATATTCACCAAATTCCCATGTATTTTACCTATTCACCTCTTTGAAAGCTATTAATTTATCTTTAATTTCTTCAATTAATGAGATTAAGTCACCATGATCTAGTACATCATCAAAATTTTCATAAATCACTTCTTTGTAGCATTGAAATTTTCCTTGGCCTTCTTGACGAGTTTCTTCAATCTTCTAAAAAATTATTTATTTTAATTCTTGGACTAACTATGCCATCTTATCTTGTTCCCTTAGAATTGTATTCACCTTGTACTCCATGCACTCTCGGTGTATGTTCACTTCAATCTTGGTCTTTTTATTCATTTCTTGTTTGCCATATGTCTTCATGGAGTTCTTGCCAATATATCAACTTCGCCTTCTTGTATTGGTAGGTTGAACTTTGTACTTGTATTAGTTCTTTCCTCTCTTTTAGCTTGTAAAATTGACTCAATGCCTTCACCAACCCATCCTTTTCTTGCAATATATTTTTATCCACTTTCATTGTATTCCCTTTAAGCCACAAAGGCATAATATACCTATGATTTATGATTTCCCTTGAATGAGAATCTTGGTTCTTGTGCTTATTATAGTCCTTTTTCCTTTTTATGCATTAGGAATATCTTTTAAACCTATGTTATCTTCTTTTCAACCTACACAATCGGATTTACCTCCCATATTCCATTGTTAGTATCCATTCCTTGCTCACTAGTTATTTGTTCTTCTTTGATGTAGATTTGCCATTCCTCATAGAATGGCATTTGGTCTTCATAGTCTTCTTGACCATATCCAAATTATTCTATTTTTCTTCAATTCCTTATACCCGTTGTACTTTTCCTATTTCAGCTTCATCTTCTTCCACATGTGCTTCAATAGATCTTGTTTTCATCTATCTTAAGGTCCTTTTTTCATTTTCAACAATGTTGTCTTCATACCTGCAAGTACCCACTCAAACATAGAGTTAGATAACAAAAATAGATCCCATAAGGCCTTCATGATATTTTTATTCATAGGCACTCTCCTCTTATCTTCTCTTTCCACTCCATCATGTTTCTTGTTATCTTTAAATAACATCTCATTTTCCTTAACTTTCTCATGATTATCTTCTATCATTATTATTTCCAAATAAATCATTCTTTTCCTCCTATTCCTCTTCATAAGTATCTTGATAGGACACTTCAATTTCCTTTTTAACTTCCATTCAAATCCTTGAGCTTGTTCTTCAATTATGGTCTTCATCATGGTTTCCAAATTCTCAAACCTATCCTTTTCTTCCTTCATTTCTTTCTCCGAGAGAAAATATTTAACCTTACCATAGATTTTAGCTTCTTCTAAGATCTTGATTCTAATGTCCATATCTGTCCTTAACTTCTCCATATGATCTTCACCCAACTCTCTTTCGGTTTGGTCAATTAATCTCCTTAGGTCCTCAACTACATCCTTTGCACCCTAGTCTATTTCTTCCAATGCTATAAGTTTTTCTTTTCTAATCTTCTATCTCTTCTTAGGTTCCTCAACTTGTCTCTCTTTTAAAAATTCCTCTCTTAGCTTCTTAACTTGCCAACCATCCATCACTTCACCACTTTTAGGTACACATATGCCTCAAAGCTAACAAAAATTGATTAGTCAATAATGTTATAGAAATATTCAACCATCAAAGTTCCCTACAATATAAATAAGGATTCAAACATAAAGTTTAACATTGACATTTTTGTACTTGTGTAAAAATGGGCAACACGAAAATTTTTTATGATGGAAGGCATTGATGAAATGAACCTAACTAGAAGGATACATTACGCTTTATTGTGTTTTCAATTACAAAAATTTATTAACTACATATAATCTACAACTTTGTGAGTTGTTACAAAATGTAACACCTCACATAGACTTCCATTCCATGTTCGACTTCAGCAAGGAAACACAAAAGCCCTGAAGTATTAATACATTTCCTTGATGAAGGCGGGAATCACCGTTTAGGTGAAATGTTAAATTCAAGAGCAACAAACATAGTTAGCGGTTTATTCTTAAAGTTATAGGTACCTCAAAACTCATTATTTCTACATGTTTAAATAATTTTAATTATGTGATTGATTTGTTTATTTCATTACACAATCAATATCCATAATAAAATTTGAATGCAGAAAGAAGTATACAACTCAGTTACATAAATTAATGTTATTTATTCATCAAGAATTTCAATGTTTCCCACACAATCCACAGGATGTAACTCAAAACTACCGAAGAAAGAAGGACATGTGCAAAAATTTAAAAGTAAAATAGTATAAAAGAAACCCATCATTGCCTTGGGTTTTCTTCTAAATCTTCTTGTCTCCATTTCTAGCTCCATCTTTCATCTATGTTGCAAGAACTATAGTGTACCTGAAAAAATGAAAGAAAAGGCATCAATATTGAGCTCAGGGTTTGATCTGTACTCATGTACTGTCTAACTACATGCAAATGGATTTCTAAATATCAGAAGCATAAGGTACATTAGAGTCGATATACAATTGATAAAGTAGTATTCTACAACAACACATATGATTCCTAGAATCATTACAAAAGAAGAAAGAGAAAAGAAAAAATATGGAACATAAGAGAGGCCAAAAAGCCTATTATTTTCTAACTATTTTGTTTAAGTGTGTAGGTACAAGTTGTAGCAAAAGATAAAAAAAATCATGATTTAAATTTTGTACTAACATGTACAGATTGCTTTCAGTACATAACAATATTCAAGGCTACAAGAGAAGAATTCATTCATGTCTTTCACAATGATCAAGATACAAAAGTACAAGTATTCATATTTTCCACTCAAATAAGAATGAAGGTACAAAGTTCAAAGAAGATGCATTTTGTTACATAACTTGGGAAAATTATAGAGTATAGATTACAAGTTCAAATAGGTACATGAATGATCTAAATGTCATAGCTTATCAAAGGAAACATATTACATTAAAAGGTACAACATTGAATGAAGAGCACTTAACAATCACATTAAAGGATAATCATGTTACTGTTCAAGTAAACTCTTGTTTATGATACAGTCAAGTAAAAATTCATGAGAACAAAAGCTATTATGAAAGACATGGTGACATTTCCAGCTTAGAAACAAAGCTAAATGATCAAAGTATAGACTATACAAGTTCAGACTGAAGAGATAAAAGTGAAAGCACATGTTTAAGCTTTTCAACTCAAATTACTTATCAAGATTCAAATATCATCAAATATTATAGTCATGAGACACATTTTCTAGTGATATCTCAATGAGATCAAGCCTTACAAGGTGCAAAATATTACAAGAATGAAATAGAGTCAACTTTAATGAAACAAAGCTAAATGATCAAAGTGAACGGTGAAGATACAATAGAATCAAAATACAGGTTCCTCATTCATGAAGATCAAACAACATCATAAGCATGAATATACATTCTACAAGTAAACCTTTAATAATCCTCACATTTATTGAACCTGATTTCATAATTGATCTAATACTAGATATAAAACAATCACTTTGAATTGCAAAATCAAGTAGGGCATAGTTTTAGTTAAGCTTCATGATTTGAATCAAATTTGCAATAAAGTCCAATAAAAATGCAAGGAAGATACTACAACATCATTGTTTACAAGCTTAAGAGTACAAGATAGTATCAAAGAGAGCCCCAAAGTGTCTTTCCAGAGGTATAATTGCAAACAAAGTATTGATTCAAATCAATTTATCAATGCATCAGTAGAGGAAACTCTCAAAATACAGATAGAAACTAGTATAATAGTACAGTGTATCACCAGTTCAAGTTGCTATTATAAGCCAGGTGAAGTCAGATACAAACTTAAAAGAAGTTTTGTTCATAGCTTTGCAAGAAAAGCAATAAATTACAAGTACAACTTGTGAACACAACATTTATGTATTCATTTACACCAACTAAGGAATACACTATTCAGTGATAGAATGAAAATACTATAACAAAGTGAAAAACTTAGAACATATCTTTGTAAAAGTACAACATCAAGAATTTTTTATCAAATAAAGCATCAACTTATCAACCTAACTCAATTAGCAAAATATGATTTAGAACTTAGAAATCATGAGATTAACCATACATCTAAGAATGAAGCATCTTTTAAATGAACAAATGGACACAAGATACTAAGGTGAATGAAGTTACAGATACATATATGAATGAGCTATGATTATAGCACTCAAGAAAAATATCAATACCAATTGATCAAGTTGCATTGAAGAAGCAAAAATCATTTCATACAAATGCAAATATGAAATTGTAAAAGCTTGTAAAAAATTTATAGAAAAAAAAACAAGACTAATGAGGGAAACATTCAAGATAAATAGAATGTGGAAAAGTTTCCAAAACATTAAGTATTTTATGAGAAATTCATAGTGATACAACTCATAATCATGGACAAGAAGGTATGTTTCAGGAGACAAGAAAAGTAATATACAACCTAAATAAAGTGTTAAGCTCATATCTTTGTAGAAATAAGAGCTCATTTTAGAGATTGCATAGTCCAATATGAGATGCATGAATGAAGAGACATATATTCATAAAGTAAGAACATGATATCAATCAAATCATAGTTATTATCTTGTATCAAAGAGACAAAATCATGTAACCTTTCAAAGTAGAAAATTTTCCAATCTTCCCAAAGAAGCCTTAGAATATTAGATTCTAAATGAAGTGATGGATAAGAACATCAAGTAAGCTAGGAGTAACATTAAAGAGGAATGGTTACTATAAGTACATGTTAATATCTAAAAGTAGAAAATTTGTGAGAGCATATTCATCATACTAAAAGATAAACCAATGCGAGAAACCACTTTTAAAAATTCTCCAATTGTACACTTTCAGCTATGTAAAGAAAGAAACAAGTTCCCAATAGTAAACTGATAAAGGAAGGGTGAATTTCAAAAGGTATGCAAAGAAAAGTACTAGCTTGAAGCCCTCACAAGAAATGATTAGATTTAAGAAGGAGAAAATTTTTGTTTTCACAAAGCAATGTTTGATCGAAGCTAAAGCACCAAGCTACAAACAAGTTAGAGATCAACTCATTCAAGTTCCGTTAAAGTATAAATCTTAGATGGAGTCTTTAATATTTCAAATGAACAACAACAGTGGAAGATCATGGATTAAACTCGACATAAAACTTACAAGGAAATGATACACCGAATTTTTTTCCTAACACTTATTTTATGGCACCATCATAAATATTGATCAAGTACAAAGTGCATGAAGAATCGAAAGGAACAAAACATATGAATCAACAAGTACAATTGATTTTCAAGAACATAATCATAATTCCATCAAGTGAAAGCCAAGTTTTCATTAGAGAGTAGTTATAAGTGATTTATAAGTAAGGACTAGAGAATGCTCAAGGAAAATGAGTCACAATTCATGTAAAGTACAATCTCAACAAGAGAATCAGGATCGACCTTCGGACTCAAAGCCAAAAATATATGTATGGAAGTCAATATGGATTCGAAATTCAATGTATAAAATATGTAAATCTGAAGATATAAATACACAACCATACCCTTGGTGGTAATTTCAAACAAAATCATGAGGTTCTTATAAGTTACACCTCAATATAAGAAGAAAAGAAAAACCTCTAACCAGATAAAAGAAGAGCTCAGGAAAAATTTTAGGTTGGAAAACATTAATGAACATCATAGCATTGCATAAAAAAACCCCATGATGGAGAATATAGAGATTCAAGAGAAATGACACGGTTTTCTCTCCCTTTTTAGCAAATCACATAATTTGAGCTCGATAGTGGCTATTAAATATTTAAAAGAGACAGAGAAATGAGAAAAGAGCTTTAGTTTCTCCTTCAAAACTTAGCATAGCTCAAAACCCACATGGCCATTGAAATCGAGCAAAATCAACTCATACACGAAGAATGCAAAGAATATTCTTACCTTCAAAGAGGTAGCCATGGTAACTTAACAAGTCAAAACTCAACCCCACTTTGAAGGCTTCAAAAAATTGTTCAACTTAACAAAGAAAGAAAATTTAAGAGCTCAAGAACTTGAAAGACAAAGAATGGCCAATAGAATCCTCACAGTAACGAAATTGAAAGCTTTAACACAAAAATCAATGGTGACTATTAAATTTTTTAACAGAGTTCCTCCAACTCATTTGAGCTCACAAGATGCAAATATTTTTAGGTTTCAAAGTATTTTTCTTGACAAACTCAACCACAATTGAATCCTAACTCATCCATAGATTTAAGGATCTAACGACCAGAAAGTGAAAAGTACCAAGATCAACGACGGAAAAATGATAACTTGAAACCCACCATCGGTCACTATGATCCACAAATCAATGATTCAGATTAGCTAGTACAATATCAATGGAATAGATTTAATGTATTTAATGCAAGCCATCTACCTATCTTCCAGATCTTAGCATCAACGATCAGAAATGAAGCTAGTACATGGATCAACGACATGTGATCTATTTAAATTATAAATGTAAATTCAAGGTTACAGTATAACTTAGCCCGAGTTAATTTAAATTTCATCGCAAATTATGAAGGGTCAAAGAATCGTTGAGGGGATATATTTTCCAAGTCAATCATTATGCCTTCAAACTATAGCTTATGAAATGATTAATCAAATACTAAATGATGATGCCCCACAATAGTCTATGTCTCAAGGACCAAGTCAAAGGATGATCAATCTTTATATACACCATGATTTATCAAAAGGAAACCATTACCTTATGCTCATGATTATTCAAAAAGGGGAACCAAATTACTTTAGACAATAATTATTGTGCCTCGACCTTAGACTAAGGTTTGTATAAATATGTCGATCAAATCAAATGAGACCTATGACTATAGTCTAAGAAAAATAATCAAGGTGGTCACTTTTTTAAATAAATGATGACACTAAAAGGTAAAGAATATGTTACATGCCATGTCAAAGAGGGGCTCATTATGCCAAAGGTGGCCCTATAGACTGGAAGAAGATAAATTAGGACATGTGAACACCAAAAGTGGTCCCCACATTGGAGTTGAAGACAAATACATTATTTTTCTTGCAGGAGAATAATATTATGCATGTAATCACAAAAGGGACAGAGATATCATTATCAACATGAGTTATCCTTCTTACAGATGTCAACATCAAAGCTTGTAGGTGGTGTCCACACATTGGGTGAATGTTTTGCAAAGTATTAAAGATAAAGGAATTATTTTTTCTCACACAGGAAGATTAATTTTTGCATGTGCATCCAAGGGGGAAAAATTAAAGAATGTAAAATTTATCATTGCAAGTGGATCATATTACAAGTGTCACATCAAGCATAAGAAGAAACATATTACATGTACTTTGAAGAATACTTCCACAACAAGCAAGAACTATTATTATCCAAATTATTCATCTAATTTTATTAAAAATTATTAGTCAACTGTACTTGGACTGAAATTTATTTTTGTAACTAAGGCTATTAATACCTAATTATAATCAACATGTCTTTTTATTCCTTTATTTATTTATGATAAAGGGGTAAAATTATCATGCATGGGTGAGTGTAAATTTTAGTCTATTTTTAGGATCGCTTGGGTGAATAATTTTTCTTTATATTGTGTGCATTGGCAAAGCACAGAGGAGTTTTGGACATGAGTGCGAAAGCATTTTTTCTCGGCATTTTTCCTTGAATGAGAATTGATTTTTACCTTTCCAATTATTTGTAGTGATGTGTATATCTTTATTAATTCTTGTGAATTTCATTTCCTTGGTTTATCAACTTACCTTCTTGCAAATCTAGTAATTCTGCATAGTATTAGTGTGCATGTTTATCCTATTTTGTTATTTTGATTTTTTCCTCAATACATTAAGTGTTTTGCCTTAATATTCTTTGAAAAATTATGAATCTTATTGTGCATATACGCAGTCAAAGCCCTCAACAATTTTTGTGTATCACCCATTCCAATTTTAGTTACAGTCATCTTTTTACCCTCAAAACCCCAAAAATTAGTTTAGGATACATAAAAAGGAACCGACCTTGATACCAGAGACTCACCTCAATAATATGTATACCCAAAGACCTGAGGTGTTTCCATTGTGTCTACGAAAGTTTGAGATTCAAAGAAAGTTTAGAACCCATATTGTCATTTCTTAACAAGGGTGCACTTTCAAGAGATAATAGTTAATTCTTCAAAACTTAACATTCTTCACTATAAATTTATGTAATATTCAGTCTTCAAGGCTCACAACAAAAACTATTCTTCATCAAGGCCTAATAACCTGCAATTACATATCTTTGAGACAAATATCAACACCTCAAAATCATTTCCATCCACCTTTAGCAATCTCCTTTTGACCTCTTTCTTCTATAAAATTTATTTCTTCACCCATGCACTCAACCAATTCAATATTAGCACACCATATGAATTTCAAATATATTCATCCTTCTTTGATACCAAATGATGCAAATAATTATTATATTCAAGCACACATTCAACTAATAAGCCAAATAATCATACCAACATTATCACCTATTCTTTTTGCAACCGGAATTGGGTTTTGCGCATTGAGAGAAAGCGGGCTGCTTCTAGTGAAGTTGACATAGGGTTTGGGTTGCACCATTCTAATTGGTCAGATAAATCTAGTTGATTAAATGAAAGGCCTTCTAGGCGGAGGTGTTAATAAGGTTCTATTCGGTGGAGATGGAGACCTTTGAGCTCTTCTTCCTCTTCTTTCTCTATCTGGGGACAAGTGTAGATAGATAAATAGTCCCTCTTCTCTAGTTCTTGACCTTGTTTGGATTCTTCTCATGAATCTTCCAAGCTTGGACTGCTGAAACCAATGGATTCTACCTCTTAGAAGTAGCCAGATGTGCAATTTCAGAGCTTGGAGAATGATCAACAAATTATTAATTTTTTACAAGAAGAAGAGGAGTTCTCCTCTAGAAACCAAGACAAGTTAGAACAACAGTATGGTGACCAAGTGGTGCAGCTAAGAAATAACAAATTACCATAAGGATCTGGTAAATTTTGAGTCAATCTTCACCCCAAATGATGGTTACGGAAAGAGAAGTCAAACATTCGGTTAAAGGGTGAAGATTAGAACCCATTTTAGTAGGTGAAGGAAAGACATTGAAAATTGGAAAAGTAAGTACCCAACAAGATAAATATGAATTTGTTCAAAATTTTCAAGAATTACCAGATGTATTTTCTTGTAATTATAAGGATTTAAGATGTTTCAACCCAAATTTGGCTCAACATAGTATTGAGCTAGATCTAGAATCCAAGCCTATGAGACAAAATAAAAGGTAGGTGAATACTCACATTGAACCCCTCATGAGGAAAGAGATGAACAACATAATTAAAGCTAGCATCATCTTTCCTGTCAAACATTCAAGTTGGATTGCAAACTTGGTGACAGAAGAAAGAGAAATGGAGAAATCAGATTGTGTGTAGACTTCCATGATCACGAATAGAGCATCATCGAAGGATCATTATCCACTCCCATCAATGGAACAAATCTTGTAGGTTGTAGCTGGTTCAGAAAGGTTTTCATTGCTAGATGGCTATTAAGGTTATAATTAGATAATGGTGAAAGAGGAAGATCAATTCAAGATAGCCTTCACTACTGAACTGGGCACATATGCTTATAAGAAGATGCCATTTAGATTGTCAAATGTTGGAGCAACATTTCAGCAAGCCATGGATATGGCGTTCAAAGGCTTAATCAACAAGGTAGTGCTGGTATATCTAGATGATATCACCATCTTCTCAAAGAATGTAGCAAACCACCTCTTTCACCTCAGGAAAGTATTTCAAAGGTGTAGAAGGTTTAGAGTGTCATTGAATCCAAAGAAGTGTGTATTCTTGGCACACAAGGGAAAATTTTTGGGCCACATTGTCTCAAGAGAAGGGTTAACAATTGATCCTGAAAGAGTTGAAGCCATCCGAACACTTCCATTGCCACATCACAAGAAATCTCTCCAAAGCTTCTTGGGAAGGATAAACTTTGTCTGCAGATTTGTGCCTAATTTTTCCACTCTTGTGAAGCCTTTAACAATGATGTTGAAGAAGATTCTTACATTCAAATGGAAAGCAGAAGGTAAAGAGAGTTTTGAGGCTATCAAGAATGTAATATCACAATCTCCAACTCTTATCAACCTATACTTTTCAAAGGACTTCATGTTGTATACTTTTGGAGGATCAGACACAATCTTAGCTATCTTGGTACAACCTGAATAGAGAAGGTTCAAAATAGCCAATAACATTCTTTAGTCAAAGCCTAGAATATTACGAAGTAAAATATTATTTCATTGAAAAACATGTTCTTGTTGTCATTAGAATCTTAAAGAAGTTCAGACACTTGGTCTCGAACAATAAGATTCAACTTCTAGTTTCTCATGTTGGGGTCAAGGAATTTTTCCTAAACAAGGATTTGAATGAGAAGAGATCAGGTTGGACCACTCAAGTAATGGAGTATGACATTGAAATCAAAGTGACCAATCTGGTTCGTGGAAAAGGTTTGTGTGAACAAATCACTTCTAAACAACATCCTTAGTCAAGGGATGAAGAAGAGGTTATTCTACTCTTTGCGAGAATGGTCAAGAACATCCAACTAACGATGCACCCATTTTGTGTTGGACTCAAGACTTGGTGCATTATCTCTAGACAAGTTTTATCCCTACAGAAATGAGCAAAGAAAAGAGGAGATACTTTAGATTACAAGCCATTCCATATGTGTTTATTGATGGTGTTTTATTCAAGAAGGACATCAATGGTGTTCTGTTGAGATGCATTGGAATATGTCAATTTGGGAAGATATTACATGAATTCCATGATGGAGAAGTAGGAGGCCACTTTTCCCCATGAGTAACAACTCTCAAGGTCAAAATGGCTGGTTACTATTAACCTACGGTGTTTAGTGATAGTTATTCATGGATCAAGAAATGTAATAAGTGTGCATTCTTCATAGGGAAGGAAAGGTTAGCAGCCCTTCCTCTTCGTCTAATTTCAGTAGATCAACCTTTCATGCAATGGGGATTAGACTTCATTGGAGTGATCAACCCAAATTCAAGTCAAGGTCACAAGTGGATCCTTACGAGAAAAGACTATTTCACCAAGTAGATCAAGCAAAGCGGTGGCACTTAAGGAGGAAAATGAATCCAGCATCTTGGATTTCTACAAATGGATAGTCACAAGGTTTGGTATCCCTTCTACTATGATATCAAATAATGCATTGGTATTTATTGGTGCAAAGATCACTTAATGCGATGTCAAGAATGGTGTATACCTCAGCACCTCTTCAAACTATTACCCTCAGGGTAATGACCAAGCATAGTCCACAAACAAAAACTTACTAAGAATCATTAGAACGACTCTTGATGAGAATCAGAGAACTTGGCACACAAAGCTCAAATCATCTCTATGGGCTGATAGGATCACACCCAAGAGGTCTATAGACAACTCTCCATTTAAGCTTGTATATGGGAAAGAAGAATTTCTTCCTATATCACTCGAGTTGCCAACATTGGAATTCATGAAACAAATGGAACTATCTGAGTTCAAGCCTATGGAAATCAGGTATGCAGAGCTAATAGAATTAGAAGAATCAAGAGAAAATGTAGTGTAAACCATGGAAAAGCATAAAACATTGATCAAGAAGAGCTTTGAGAAGAAGGCTAAGGCCAAGAAATTCCAAGTTGTAGACTTGGTAATAAAGTGGGATGCTGATCGTGAAAATCCAGGAAAGAATTCCATGTTCGATGCCATATGGAATGGTCCATAAATGATCACTGAATGCAAAGGTAGCAATGCCTTCCAGCTAGCTAAGTTAGATGGTGAAGAATTGCAAATTCTAGTTAATGGAATCTATCTCAAACATTGCTACTAGAAGGAGAATTTCTCACCCTTGTACATATTAGTCTAGGATTTCTAATTCCTCCAAGTGCTTGTGCACATTGTTGTTTTTGTTAGAATAGGTTTCATTTCCTAAGTGTTGGTGCACATGCTCTATTGCTTCTAAAACATGCCTTGTTTATAGTTTATCAAGCTTCCGGCTAACAAGAGGAACTACTGCAGTAAAGAGCTCATGGTTTCCTATAATAGATGCAATGTTCAGATTTAAACAAGTGTAAAGTAGCTAAAATCAGATGTGGAGGTAGTGTTCATAGGTACTCATCATTCAGCCCCATGGATCACAGTGGAAGAAATGGATGGGATCTGGTTGTCAAGCAATCTTCTACTCTCACAAATATTATTTTTAAGACTTTCTTATCAAATTGAGAGTGCAAGAAGTGGAGGGTAGTTCCAGGTTCAGAAGCAGTGTTTCAATGACCCAAAGATGCAGGTCTTCAAGTTCCAAATCAAATGTGAGACTACCAGATAGAATCCATGCCCAATGGATTATTTAGTGCAAGTGGTCATACTTCATCTAATAGGAAGATAACCTATTTGAGTTGCAAATTGTTATCCCAAATTCACCCTCAAGGTGAATTGGATAACTTACATGATTCTTTAGGCTCAAGCAGGTTGAAATGGCTCGAGGGAAAAATTCAGGTTTTGGAGCTCCCTTTGGCTCTTTTCTAACCCCTCCATCTAAGGAAAAAAATCAAGGAGTTAGACAAAATTGAGAAAATCCAAAAATTGGCTTGATCGGTGTATTGTGGGTAAGTCGGGTTTTGGGGCCCAAACCGCACAAGGGACATCCAGGACACCGGGACCTAAAATACCCAATATAGCCACATGTAAAGGAAACTAGTGCAAGACCCCAAACTTCAAATGGGCATAAATTGTGACCCCGAGCTCCAAATTTAACAAAATTTGACTTTTTAGAACGAGCACGATGTTAGATATATAAAAATAAAAGAAACATATTCAGCTCTAAAAAATTAAATGCTCAGTCTCATTAAATGAAAAAAATTCCCAGAGACCCAAAATAGTAGCCCGCACTATGAAGGCCATAACATTTTCATTTCTCAACAAAAATGTACAAAATTGGTACCATTGGAATCGTGTTTTAGAGCGACACCAAAACTCAATAAATATAGAATTGGGTGAGGAAGAGATGGTGATTTCATAGAAAATGTGCCCAGTTCAGGACAATGATTTTATTTAGTAATTGGGATGCATTCAATGAAGCATGGGTTAACATTTATCACTGCTGCAAGTTATGGGATAGTATGGGGGCCTTTTGTAAGTAAAGAACCTCATTTCACTTCATTTACTACATCTTGCAAGTGGTTGAAGGAAAAATTTCTGGATTTTCATTTTCCCTCTCTCTCTCTCCTCAAAATTCTATAAATTAGATAAATTAGAGTGTTGGGCTCATTGTGAAGAGAGATAGTTTTTAAGTAGCAAAACTCTATCAAAATTACTTTGTGAATCCCATGTGCTGGAAGCCCTTATAGTGGAATCCTTGTATGGCGATCTAGGACCTTATCTTGTAATAGATTGAACTATGCATACTTATGAAGCAATAGATGCAAGTTTGTGGATGTATCTTCCCCTATTGTGTTTGTTTGTATTCCTCTTTCCCTTCAATATCATTGCATATATATTATGTCTATCTTATGTTATTGTAAGGATCCATTATCATTGTGTGTGCATGAAATATAATTGTGAATGCGATTGCTAAATTGTGGAGAAGCTGTTATCACCCCTTCGATTTTGCATTTTTCTTCTAATTTACACACATTGGAAGACTACTCTTACACTCTCCTTTTCTAGTGTATCACCACACTTTAGTGTAGGATTTGTTTCCATGCACTCTCTCTCCTTGTTCCTTGGAAATTTAGATTAGGATGGATTTTTTTCTTGGATTAGACTAGATTGTGGTAGGTATTTTAGGAGCAAGAACCAACTTTCTCTGGAAGTCTATCTCTATAAAAAAGTACCACAACTTGGAGATAGTACCCATGTTATCCAATCAAGCTGTGAGCTCAAGCACACACACACATGTGAAAACCATAGGGTTTTGTGATTCGAAGATAACAATTACCAAACACAGTCCACACTAGTTGCATGTTCACAAACCAAGTTCATTTTCCTAGTGTTGTCGAAACTAAAATTTTCCTCCGTAATTTCTATTTCATTAATGTATGTATTAGGAATAGGATGTTGTTAAGTATAATTAGTAGTAGCGTCTGATAGAAGATAACGGTGCCATCAGTACGGTGCCACCAATAATGTGGAGTACGGTAATAGTCAAAGTACAATAGGAATGTTGTAAAAAGTAAATATTTGTCGTAAGTGGTTCGGTAATGTTAAAATGTCAAAGTTTGGGTAATTAGAGAAGTAGGGTCTACATGATTAGGAATTAGAAATATTATATTGGTAATAAGGACAAGGAGTGAGGTCATAAATATTTTGTGTATTTTATTTGTAAAAAGTATAAAAATGTGGAACCCATGTAAAATGATAAGGTTTATCTTATCTTAAAAGATAAGCTTACATGTACGAGATAAGAGTTAAGGTATGGAATATGATTCATCGAGTGGATTTCTTATCCTATCTTAGAGATAAGATGGATAAACTGGAAGTTCTATAAATAGAGAGGCCGCCCCCTCATTTAGCATAGAAGGAAGTAGTGAGAAATATTGTAGGAAGTGTGCAAAGGAAGCCATCGAGTTTAAAGGTGTGTTGAAGAAGCCATTAAGAGGTGTAATTGTAAAGTTTCTCCCATAGTCTTGGTGAAAGGCAAGTGAAGTCAATAACACTTGAAGGAAGTACCTCATGGGTGAGATTGTAACAATTTCATGTTAATATTATAATTTACTTTGATATTTCAGATTTGTCATCATTCCGTCTTATCATAGTCGATGGTATTCTTGTGTTATGTTGTTGTTTTGTTTCCAGATTACATCCACCAAACTAAAGGCTGTGCATTAGTAAATAATCATAGCATGAGGAGTTCTCGGTGAAGAATTATCATAGTGCCGGATTGGTGATGACATTTTGGTTACATTCGGGACCATTCCTCATTGGTGGATTTTCTGGAGAGATATTCCCACTTAGTCAAAAATCAATTGGAGGGTAACCTTATTTTTACTGTGCATAGTAGTTACCATGGTAAAGTCATTTTTACCGTGAATAGTAGTTACCATGATAAAGTCATTTTTGCTGTGAATAGTATTTATCACAGTAAAGTCACTTTTTACCGTGAATAGTATTTACCGCAGTAACTTCACTTTTTACCGTGAATAGTGTTTACCACAGTAAAGTCAGTTTTTACCGCAGTAAGTCAAGTTTTACCATAGTTTACCGTGGTCATTTCTATTTTACTGTAGAAAGGTGTAAAGTCACTTTCTAGTATAGTGATTCCAATTATTTGTGCACATAAGTCTTGTTGATTGTACTTGTGGGTTGGTATTTCATGGTGGTTACTTTTGAAAATGGGAAAGATTCCTGTTTTTTCAGCTCAATCTAATGAAGATGCTTCTTCTTTCATTCAAGAGTTTAAGCGATCTTGTATTTGTAATGGCCTTATAAGAAGGGAACAATGGACTGAATTTTTTCCTACCTTTTTGGATGGTTCAACACTTAGGTGGTTTGAAACACTAGGTGATAATGTGAAAAATTCATGGGATTTATTAACTGAAAGTTTTCTTGAAGAATTTGGTGAACAACAGAAATATGCAGATCTCATGATCGAGATCACAAAGCTATCCCAAGGAGAGAAGGAGAAGATAAGGGATTATCATGCTCGTGTTCTAGAGCTAAGGAGGAAGCTCGATGCCCAGATCCGGAAGGAAGGATTAGCGGATGGGTTGATGAATGGCATGGATAATCTCCTCTGTAAGCACTTCATTCTTGGGATGAAGCTAGAGATCAGACAACGAGTGAAGTATGACCACCCAGCTACCATTGAATAAGCAAAGGAGATTGCAAGAAGGCAAGAAGAAAGCATGGAAGAGGAGCCCAAAGAAATTGTTGCTAAAGTAGAGCCTACACCAGCACCTTTGGTCAGAATCCACAACCACTCCCGGTGAGCACAAATATTTCTCCTAGTACATCTACTGAGTATGAAGATTTGCTCAAAAAGATGGGTCAGTTAACTATTAAGCTTCTTGAGGAAAGAATTTAGTTCTCGGGGAGGAGATAGAGGTCAAAAAGAAATATTTCTGAAGTTGTATGTTATGGTTGTTATAAAAAGGGTCATTATAAGTATAATTGTCCAGATAGAGCTTCTACATCTGGTAAAGGAGATAATGATAAAGGAAAAGCACCTGTGAATTCTTTTGATGTAGTAGATAAGAGCAGAAATAATGAAGTAGATGTGTTTGTAACAAAAAGAAAGAAAGAAAAAGATAATCAAGATGGAAATGATCCTAAGAAGATGAAAGGAGAAACTAGTAAGAAACATAGGAGAAGAAAGTTGGGTGTGCAGGATTTTCTAATTTCACAGGGGCAAGGACCATACTCCATCTTGGAAGATCTGTCCAAAAGGCCTGCAAATATTACATATGGTCAACTTTTGGCTATGTCTTCGGAGAAGAGGCGGGAGCTGCGAAGTGGACTCAATGCTCGATGAAGAAAGGAGGTTGAGGTCCCTGTTTTGGAGGCAGAGGCGGATCCCTATGCTCCACAAGCTGAGGTATTATGTAATAGTATTTCAATTCATGATGTCTTAGTTGATGGAGGTGCTGCAGTTAATGTAATGACCGAGTCTGTAATGAATATGTTGGGTTTAAAAATTGATCGCCCTTCAACACTTATGTTAAGGTCATTAAATAAAGGAAAAACTAAACCAGAAGGTGTAAATTCAAATGTGGCAATATTTGTTATGGGTGTTGTATGTGTGGTAGACTTTCAAGTGATGAAAAATGGTACTTGCGTACCCAATGCTTTGCTAGGAAGACCATGGCTAAGAAGAGTTCATACGAGAAACTCTTTGGAATGAAGGTTTCATGACACTTGGACGTGGTAGAGAGAGGGTGAAGATAAACGTGATCCCTCGACATCATAAGGCAGAACCTGTGGATTCAAGTGATGAAATTGATGATTGGACATTCTTTGATTACTCTAGTACCAGTGAAGTGGACACTGAAGATGAAGAAAGTGAGGTTGATGTTTGAGTCATGGATATCCTTCCAGTCACACCAACTCATGACCCCATAAAATTATCGAAGAAGAAGTTGATGATCATCTCCAACAAATAAATATTGGTGATGTTGTGATAGAGAGTGAGAAGAAATCCTACCTCCGGCTCTTTCGAAGGTACATACACATATTCACTTTTGATTACAAGGAACTCCATCAGGTAAGTTGGGTAGAACATTCTATTGAGTGGTAGATGGTGCTAATCCCATAAAGCAAATGCCATATAGAATGAATCCTAATTTTTCCAAGGCTGTAAAAGAAGAAATAGATAAGTTTCTTGATGCGGGATTCATATTTCTTGTGGATAATTCGAATAGGTTTCTCCCATTGTGATCTCAATAAAAAAGAATGGGAAGCTACGCATTTGTGTTGATTACGTAAAGCTCAATAAGGCAACAAAGAAGGATCATTACCCTCTTCCATTTTTAGATTAGATCTTGGACGAAGTAGGCTGGCTAGAGTGCTTATAGTTTCTTGATGGATATAGCAAGCCTACAACCAAGTTCGTATAGCAGAGAAAGATCAGTTGAAGACCACGTTCACCACTCCTTGGGGAACGTTTGCTTATAGAGTTATGCCTTTTGGGTTGTGTAATGCTCCAGCAACATTCCAGCGTTTGATGAATAGGGTGTTCGAACCCTACATTGGGACCTTCATCAGAGTATTTATGGATGATTTTTGCATCTATGGGAGCAAGTTGGACCACCTGCACCAGATGGAGACAACATTTCAAAGGTTAGATGAAGCACAAGCCTCACTAAACCCTACAAAATGTGTCTTTGGATGTTCTAAAGGCGTTTTGTTAGGGCATGTTGTATCTAGAGATGGTATTGGTACTGATCCTGATAAAGTTTCAAAAATCAAAGATTTACCATTTCCTATTAATAGAAGTAAGTTGAGATAATTTTTAGGCCATGTGGGTTACTATAGAAGGTTCATCAAGAATTTCTCAAAGATTGCATGACCACTAACTTGATTATTGAAGAAGGATGTTACTTATGAACCGAGGAAATAAGGCGCATGAAGCTTTTGGACAATGAAGGAAGCCCTGGTGTCTTCACTGTTTTGAAGAATCCAGATTGGAGCAAGCCATTCATTGTGTACATTGATGCCTTAGATGTAGCACAAGGAAGTACTTTGAGCCAAAAGGATGAAAATGCGAATGAACATCCAATTTACTTTGGGAGCAGACAAATGAGCAAAGTCTTGAGGTAAATTATTGTAGCTGAAAAAGAGGCTCGGCTATCATTTTCTTTTGTAAAGAAGTTAGAAATTACTTGCTAGGGCAGAAATTTCTAGTTGTAACAGAATCATCGAGGCTTTAAAATATATTGTAAATAAGCCTAACCCATCGGGAGGATAGCAAGATGGATAATTTTGCTACAAGAATTTGAATTTGATATTATAGATTGGCGGGAAAGAAGCATGTCAATGCAGATGCACTCTCTCGAGCCTATGATGGTTTAGGATCATCTTGTGATGATGATGATTTCCCGATGCAACATTGTTATCCTTGACACAATCCCTAGTGAATACATAAATATTTGGAATTATCGAATGAATTCAAGTTTCTGATGGTGCCAATGCAAAGACTAAGAGAAAGATTACTCAAGCCACCATCGTCCATATTCTATTTTGCATGGAGTATTATTTCGAATAGGACACGATGGGCCGTCTGACAAGAGGCGAGTTGGACGTGATCGGGAAGGCTGCTAGAAGAATTCCACAATGGTACATGTGGAGGGCACTTCTCTGGACAACTTACAACAAGAAGGATCTTGGATGCAGGTTATCACTGGCCCACTCTTTTTAAAGATTGTTATAATTATTGTAAGACATGTGATATTTGTCAAACACATGTAGTAAGTAAGACTTCATCAGCTCCATTATGTCCTATTCTTCCACTTGGTCCCTTTGAAAAGTGGGGAATAGACATTGTAGGTCCACTTCCAACTACCTCATGCCAAAATAATTATATTGTAGTTGCCACAGATTATTTAACCAAGTGGGTTGAAGCTAGGCCATTGAAAATAGCTTCCATGGATGAAGTGGCAAGGTTCATATATGAACGCATTGTCACTGGATTTGGTTGCCCATTAGAAATTGTAACAGATCAAGGAAGCCACTTCATTAATGAGGTGGTAGAAGCCCTAGTCAATAAGTTTTCTATTAAGCACAGGAAGGCAACAACATACAAGCCAAGCACAAATGGACAGGTGGAACAAATTTTTTTGTGTTGTGTCAAATTCTAGCAAAAGATGCAGCCTTGCAGGTACATAAGTGGGATAAAAGGATTCATGCAACATTGTGGGCATATAGGGCAACATCAAAGTCAGCAACAAGATACTCCCCATTTCGGTTGGCCTATGGCATTGATCCAATTCTTCCTATTGAGTTTGATATTCCCACTATGAGAGTTATGAAAAATGAAAGGATGGATGAAAGTGATTCAGTAAAAGAAAGGTTGGTACATCTTCATTTGCTAGAGGAAATGAGGGAAATAGCAAAGGATACAAGCCATAAGAAGAAAATGAAGTAGAAGGAATACTTTGATCAAAAGATCCGGTGGTCTCCATTTCATGTGAATGACTTTGTTATAGTATATGATTCCAGATACAAAAAAAAAGACAGAGAGAAAATTTCTTTCAAAATGGATGGGGCCCTACAAAATAGCATTTGTGCATGAAAATGGTACGCATCTGAGTGGAGGAATCGGATGGCACTCCCATTACGAAATGGGTCAACCACAACAAGTTGAATATTTTCCAAGCACGAGAATAGTCTACTCAGGACGGAGTAGAAGCTAGGAAGGGGAAGATGTCGACACTAAAATTTTCCTCTGTAATTTCTATTTCATTAATGTATGTATTAGGAATAGGATGTTGTTAAGTATAATTAGTAGTAGCGTCGATAGAAGATAATGGCGCCGTCGATGCGGTGCCGCCAATAATGTGGAGTACGATAATGATCAAAGTACAATAGGAATGTTGTAAAAGTAAATATTTGTCGTAAGTGGTCCGGTAATGTTAAAATGTCAAAGTTTGGGTAATTAGATAAGTAGGGTCTACATGATTAGGAATTAGAAATATTATATTGGTAATAAGGACAAGGAATGAGGTCATAAATATTTTGTGTATTTTATTTGTAAAAATTCTAAAAATGTGGAACCCATGTAAAATGATAAGGTTTATCTTATCTTAAAAGATAAGCTTACATGTACAGATAAGAGTTAAGGTATGGAATATGATTCGTCAGAGTGGATTTCTTATCCTATCTTAGAGATAAGATGGATAATCTGGAAGTTCTATAAATAGAGAGGCCACCCCCCTCATTTAGCATAGAAGGAAGTAGTGAGAAATATTGTAGGAAGTGTGCAAAGGAAGCCATCAATTTAAAGGTGTGTTGAAGAAGCCATTAAGAGGTGTAATTGTAAAGTTTCTCCCATAGTCTTGGTGAAAGGCAAGTGAAGTCAATAACACTTAAAGTACCTCATGGGTGAGATTGTAACAATTTCATGTTAATATTATAATTTACTTTGATATTTCAGATTTGTCATCATTCCGTCTTATCATAGTCGATGGTATTCTTGTGTTATGTTGTTGTTTTGTTTCCAGATTACATCCACCAAACTAAAGGCTGTGCATTAGTAAATAATCATAGCACGAGGAGTTCCCGGTGAAGAATTATCATATTGCCGGATTGGTGATGATAGTGCCTCAAGATCTCTTTTACACATTTTTAATTTGACCTCCCTTAAGAATCTAAAGGCCTATCTAGTAATCCTTAATACATGTGAATCAACAAATAACAAAGATAAGAACACACACGAAATAGAGTTATTATTTTTCCATAGATTTTCATTTATATAAAAACTGAATATCTTCAATTTTTATTCGTCCTCTATTTTGAGGAGTTACCTCTCCCCCTTCATCTGATTTTGTAACTCCTTCGTGCCTTATATATTCAAAATTCCATAATTTTATATAACTCCATTTGAAGTGTAACTCCTTAAATTCCTTACCCAACTGATAATGACTCTCTATGTGCATATATTTACAAAAATAGGAACTTTACAACATTTGTATACATTTTAAGGACTCTTGAATCACATACATACCTATGACATCCCATACACACCCTTAACCCTATCAAATAACCTTAAAACCCATTTTAAAATCATAATCCCTCATTTACATCCTTAAGACATTTGAACAAAAAATGGACGAAAAGTTATGAATTTGAAAATTCAAATTTTAAGACTCAACCTAGACACCCTAACTTATTCACCTAGATCTCATAGCAAAAGAAATTGTACTTCTATAGTCTTTTAATAATGCCCTTGCATCATTGTCAAATCCTTAGAGAAATTATTCATACATGTTTTGATGATATCATTGTCCTGCGTACTTCTTGGCATTTCATACTTGATTATGGACCTAAAAGGTCATCTAATTAGCTCCCCTATGTTTGTGGTTTTGTTTAATCACTTTGTTAAGAGAAGGAATTACACATATTTTTGATCTTAAATTATCAAAAGTTGTTGTTTGAAGTGACTTGGTTAGGATATCTACAACTCGATCCTTCCTTGATACATTTTCAATCTTAACATTAAGTTCACTCACATGATCTCATATAAAATAATACTCGATGGGAATCTTTTTGGTATTTGAATGCATGAATGGGTTATTTGAAACACTTATGGCACTTGTGTTATCAAAATAATAAGAATAAGACTTTAATATTCTACTTTGTAGTTCTTAAAGGTCTGTTACATTGAGATAACTTGAGTATAACATGAAGCAGCTACAATATACTCATCCTCACAAGTAGATAAGCCTACTAAACATTGCTTCTTGTTTGTTAATAAAACCAGACATTCTCCTAAGAAGAAATCCTAACCACTAGTTCTTTTTTACCATCTAGGATTCATACCTAATCAAAATCAGTAAAAGATGTCATGTTAAACTCCTTGCATCTTTGATACCATAGTCCATTCTCCATATTACCTTTGCAATACCTAAGTATCATTTTGAATGCTTACACATGTCTATCCTTTGCATCTTCTTGAAATCTCCCCATAAGTCCTACTCTGCTTGCATAATATCGGGACTAGATGCATTGGTGTATAATAAGCTCCCAATCATTGAAAAATATGCAATATAATCCACTTTTAGAGATTCATCTTCTTTTCTCAACTTACACTCTGTAATCATACGTTTACTAACGGCTTGTTATCCTACATTCCAACTTTTTAAAATCTTTCTCTTATATATATATATATTTTTGAAATGAAAATACCTTTTTGATTGAATTATTTATAGTCCAAGAAAGAATGATAGTTTTCCTAGAATATACATTATTCCTGTGAGTGGTATTTTTCATCTTTTATTCATTAATTAGGTGAATTACTACCTCACATGGAAATTCATATTACTTACGTGAGATCATAGGTCATTAGCTATCTTAGTAGTTCTATGTTAGATTATTTCATAGAATTTGTCATATGTGTCAGTGTGCATCATACAAGAGTTACATTCCATTTTTTGAATGTAACTCCTCTTCTCCATTATGGAGGTATGATGGGTCTTGCATTGGGAGTTACACAACACTCCTATTTGTACATTTTCATTTTGATTTATGAGAATGAGTAGACATGTTTCTTTATGCATGCAAAAATCTTATGATTGAACTCTTGCTTTCATCTTAGAGCTACTTCATGTCTCGGTTTGAGTGCAACTTCTTGATCCTCTTTCTTTCCCACTCTCACATGGTATCGAGCTCATGGTTTGAAATCATGTTACTCAAGTATGGTTGTTTCTTAGTACTATATGTTTTGTGATTTTCTAGATTCATATGCCGGTATTTTTAATCTTTTACTTTGTGTTTGAGTAATGTGATGGTTTCTATGTGTTTTCAAATTTTTTTGGAGGTTTAGTGAAAAAAATTAGGCTCAAAGTGTAGTCTTTTTAGTTTCCTTAGAAGTTTGTTGAGCCTTTTTCTAGGCCAAAATGAGCCCAACTCACCCAACTATGAACCGAGATGACCCATCCATCTCGCCATTTATTTTATGACTTATAAACCACTTTTGTTTTTCCTTCTCCCTACTTGCATTACCATCCAAACTCATGTTTTTCAAGCTTACACTCATGCGAAACTCACTATGGACTCTTCTTGACATATCTTTATTGAAACTTGCATGCACCGATTACCAACACATATCTTGAGCTAACTCACCATTGTGCCTTGGATCTTGGCTCATTGTCCCTTCTCAAAATATTTTTACATCGACCCATGGCTTCTATGTGTTGATGTTGTGTGTTGTTTATTCATGCTCTCATCTACGCATTGAGTTACCTTGCTACCCTTTATCATCCATTCCTTGAACCTCTATGTTGATCTCGATCTATTTCCATCTTATGTTCCCTATTGTGTTTTTGTTATTTGAATCTGTTTTTGATTACTTCATCCCCCACTCACCCATTTTTCCAATGACATTATCGATATAGCTCAATTATTTCCTATCTAATCTTCCTCATGGAAATCAACACCACTCGGTTGTTTTTTTCCTACCCCGACCATTTCTCCTTTCCCATGACACGTGGACTCTACCATCGTTGTTGTATCTTGAGAGGTTTACCTTGTCAACTCGCCACTTATAGTTTCTCACTCTACACACAACTCAAAGCACAAATGAACCCTCTAACTCTTTCAGCTCAATACATGGCTCACTCATCCGAACACTTAAATCAACAATTGGAACATGAAACCCATCTCACGAATTTCAACACACTTCACTAGCCCATATCATTCCTCAAGTAGCTCAATACGCCAACCAACCAACTCCCGGCCCGGCTTGGAAAGCTTAGCTATCTCCCTCCGCATCCGTAAAGGTAAAAATAATTTCCTTTATTTTTTATTTTTTAATTTAGATTTTTTAATTATAATTAATCATATCCCAATTAAGAAAACATTTAAATTTTAAAAAAGACTATCTTTTTATTTTTAGAATTGGATTATTGGAATCTTTTGAGCCCATCCTTTTTCTACTCCTCATTATAATCACGCTTGTTCACTTGTTGGTTGGTGAATACATCTTCCATAACCATACAACGAGAGATCATGTTTCTCGCACTTTCCCTTTCGATTAGATTTATACATGTTACTTTGTTTCGTTACACACGATTGAGCTTATTGTGGTCTCCAAACTTGTGTGAAATTTTTCCAATGACAAGGCGAGTGACCAACTACTTCATATGGCACAAAAATTGGGTGTAATCAACACACTACTTATAAAGTTCCACAATCAATGGTGTGTTTTTTTGTGGCTATTTTCATTCTCGCCATATTATTTTCTCACTCATATGTGCCATGGATCTCAACGTGGTTCCCCTTCTTACCCTATTTAAGTATCAAAAATGGAAATATTCTATGCTACCTATCTCCCAAAACAAAAAACAAGATTAGATAATTATGGAAAAGAAAGCTCAACCTAAAGATGTTGCGAAAAAAAAGAAAAACGGTTTGACAAATGTGATAAAGCCATTGGTTTTTTGTGTCTTTTTATGTCTCCAAAAATGTGCTTTCATATTAACTTAGCCAAAACACCCAAGGAAGTTTGAGATGGGGAGAAAGATGAAATGAGATGGAATAAAGTAGAAAATGATTTAATTAGTCTCGATCCCTAGTAGTTTTGAAACTCTCCAGGACTTCTTCAGCAAACACAAATCTCTAAGATTATAGTTGAAAGATTGTGAAATTTATAAAAAGGACTCACAAATCATTCTTTCCGTCCTCCCCAACCTTGGTCCCGACTATTTTATTTTTATCTCTACCTTGCATGCAACAAAAAGGGAGAATTGTTTAAGTTGGACTATTTCATCCTTTGATGAGTTTATTTATGATTGGAGTAGGGAATAAGATAAGCTAATTCAAATGGGTACTCTAAAATCCTCAAAACCCATTTCTCTCATTGGAGTCATGACAAACCGAAGGCTTCAAAAGAAAAGAAATAGAACAACAAGGATTGTGAGAAGAAAAGAATAATTATACCACCAAATCAAAATATTCCATTTCCACTTCTAGTTCTAAACCTCCAAAATAACGGGTCAAATGTGGGTATTGCCTTTGGTACACATGATGAAAAAAATGTTTGAAGAAGAAGATTGACCTCCTCACGAGTCTTCTTGAGAAGTAAAAAAAGGAGTTCCTGAGTCTCTCAAATCATCTTTATCAACTCACGAATTTTCTAAGGAAAAAGACAATAGAAAGGGGAAAGGGAAAGAAAAATAAGAATAAAAAGTATCAACTAAGGAGAAAATCAAGGGAAGAGTTTTAGCTATAGTATTTTCACCTACTTATACATGGGTTATTGATTCGAGTGAATCTCATCATATTGCCTCTTTAGACATAGATTTTATTTCATTAGATCCATGTGACATGTCTTCTCTTCATTTGGGTGATGAAACTTCTACACCGGTTTTTGGGAGATGTTATATTGAAGTGGAGGGTGGAAAATTCAAAAATGTTCTTAGTATTCCATCACTTACAACTATCTCATTTTAGTTTATCAGATTACTAACCTTAGTAATGGCATGTGGGTTAGGTTCACTTCAGATTCTCTTTATTTTAGAGAGATACACATTAACACTATCATTGCAGTTTTGTACAGTTGATGGTCACAATTGGATCTACTCATTTTTTAATTTTTTTCCTCCTTTAGATTCTTCATCTGATTCACCTTGAATTGATGACATTTCTAAGCTCGACTACACCTTTGATGATGATGAATTTTATTCTAGCATGGTTTATTTCCATAGTTATGTGAACCCTTCTCCACCATCCACTTATCACCGACCACATCTTGAGCATTTATTTCTTGATCCAACTACTTTTAGTCTAGTATAGACTTTTTAGGGAGCGAACACTTTTATTCGGGACTTATCGGACACCAAAAACTCTTCTATATAGTTAGAGAACATTCCACCTTATTTTTTCACTTTTGTTTCAGATGCAACATCCCTTCATTACATATTTGGCACTTCTACCATACATATAGAGTATTTTTCCTTTGATGGGAACAACACCTTTTCACTATGAAGATCTTCTTCTTCTTCACTTGGAAAAGGGTGGATTCCAATAGGTTCATCTTCTTCTTGTAGAAATATTGTTGTTTGTAAATGGGTACCTTATCATGCCATTATTTTTCAAGACCCTTTTGATGCATGTTTCTTAGTTTATTATTTGATTATTCTATCTCTTTTAAGAGGATGTTTTCCCCAATAGGTTGTCCTCCATTAATTGAAATATTTAATATACATGGAGTACGTTTTTAGGAATATCAGGTAGGATGAATTTCTTTATGTTTTATGACTTTACTTGCCTCATCCTAAGTTACGATGAATGGGGGTTGTTAGTGTGAGTGGTATTTTTCATCTTTTATTCATTAATTAGGTGAATTACCACCTCACAAGGTGAGTCATCTCACTTAGGTGAGATCATAGGTCATTAGGTGTCTTAGGAGTTATATGAAAGATTCTATCATAGAATATGTCATATGTGTCAGTGTGCATCATACATGAGTTACATTCCATTTTTGAAATGTAACTCCTTTTTTCCATTATGGGCATATGATGGGTATTTCGTTGGGAGTTACACATCACTCCCATTTGTACCTTTTTTTTCTTTTATCTAAATGAATGAGTAGACATATTTTATTATGCATGCACAATTCTTGTGATTGAAATTTTCTTTCATCTTGGAGACACTTCGTATCTTTGTCTAAGTGAAAATTATTTTCTTGCACATATTCCTTCTTGATCTGCATGCTTCCTAACTCTCACAAACATCTCAAACTCCTTCATCACATCAGAAAAGTTTTTGGTCATGTTTCCATTATTTCATCATCAACATAAACTACTATTATCACCTGATGGTCTCCTTTTATCTTTATGTATATATTTTTATCTATAACTCCTCTTCTAAAACCTTGGTCTAATAGATACCTATCCAATCTAGCATACCAATCCCTAGGGGCATGTTTTAGACCATAGAGATCCTTTCTCAATTAGCAAACATATTATTTTTCCTTTTCAGAGAAAAACCTTCATGTTTTTCTATATACACTTCCTCTTCCAACTTACGATTTAATAAATATGATTTTACATCCATCTAGTATACCTTAAATCCTTCAAAACTTACATAGGATAAAGTAGTATTATAGCCTCCAATATTGCCACAAGAGAAAATTAATCTTCAAATTCCACTCATTATAGATATGGATAACCTTTACATACAAGTGAATCTTTTTCTAGTTAGTTATTCATTTTCATTCAATTTGTTTCTAAATACCCATTTAATGCCAATTACATTCTTATTCTTAGGCCTAGGAACTAGTTCCTAAGTCTCATTCTTCTCTAGTTGATTTAACTCTTCAGTCATGGAACTCACCCAAAATTCATCTTTACATGCTTCTTGAATGTTTTAGGTTTAATTTTAGATAGAAAAGTAGTATTTTGTTGATTTATGTTACTAATTAATATCTTCTTCTTTACACACAATCTTCTTTATTACAAAGAATTATGGTCTTAGAATGATCCTTTTGAATTTATCTTAGGGACTTTTATATCTTCTCTTTCATGAATTTTTAATTCTTCTCTATTTGTCTCAAAAACTTATTCTTTATCCTTGGTCTCCAAACTTCAACATGTGACTTATTTGGATGAGACTCATCAACCTTATCATTTGTGCTCTCAATTATCTTTTGGAGTATCTTGTTATAACATGTATCGATGAGCTCATACTTGAATATCTTAGAAATATTCCCTCATTGGTCCTTGAATAAAATATTTCTGGATCATCTTTATCTCTTTTGATGTAGCACTTTCTCCATAATACTCTATAATGATCAATTTGAAGGTCTCTATTTCGACATTTAATATGGTTTTTTTCACCATTTATCCTTATGTTTTATCTATTCAAAGTTTATACTATTATGCCTACTACCTCTCCCTAATATCCATCGATAGATTTGAATCATTCAGAATTTTCCTTTCCATCTCTTGGAATATCCTATTTTTCCTTTCCACTACCCCATTATATTGAGGTGTTCTAGATGCTTGAGAACTATCTTCTTATCCAATTAGCCTTACAGAAATCATCAAACTCACTTCATAAAAATTCCCCACCTTTGTCAAAATTTAGAAACTTTATATTTTCATTCTTTTATTTCTCAATAAGAGCCTAAAATTCCATTAATTTATCAAGAGCTTATGAGATTTGTATTAAGAAAGATACCTAGGTCATCCTTTCGTAGTCATTTATTAGTCACATGATATAATTATCTTCTTGAATTATTTGTGTCCTTATAGGACACACACATTAGTATGAATTTATTTTAAAGGTCCTTATGTCGAGTAATCCTTTGACTTGAACGTTCTTCTAGTTTTCGTATAATGTAAACATGCTTTTGCAATGTATTTGTAGGTTTGGTGATCTTAGGTATGTTTTTCAAACACTTGTTGGATTCAATCTTGATCAAATTGTGAAATTTTAGATGGCTTAACCTTTTATGCCACAACTGAAATTCGTTTATCTTTCTTATCAAACATTTACCCTTCTTAATTTCACTTAAGATATACATGTTGTTCTCAATTCTCTTACTCTAGGAAACTAGTCTTCCTCATTTTGTTCTCCGTATGCCACACCCTTTGTAATTAAAGGTAAGTGTTTGTCCTTGGCTACACATTTGAATCACACTCAAAACATTATGTTTTAAACCTTCCACCTAAATTACATTTGTTATCTTAGTTATTCCATTGTCCAAGCTTAAGGTACCACTGCTAAAAAAAAATTCTAATGTATTATCTCCAAATTTCATCAGACGTGACCAATTTTTCTTTAATGAAATGAAATTATTCTTGTCACTTATCATATGACCTGAGTAGACACTATCAATACACAAAATTATGTCTTCATTTTGGGCATGAAGATTAATTTTAACTATGAAGGATTCTTCCCCTTTAGACACTTGTTCCTCCACTTATTTTATGGGATCAAACTTCATGATGTGCTTATCTATCCTTTTTCTCATTCTTCTTGTTTTTATTATCTGACTTCATGATGTATACCTTATTTTTTTCCTTCCTTATTGAAATATAGGAGCTTCAAACTTATATTTTTGTATTGATGAATCAAAATGAAAAAACTTCCAACATGTCCTCTTTGATGATAGTTATAGCAAACAATATCTCTCATTCCTCTTGATAGATATGGACTATGATTTGCATAGTCCCATGAGAACTCATTCTTCGAGAACCTTCTACATTTTATTTCCCTATGACTGAATTCATTGCGTGCAACTAACATATGTTATAGTGTTAGGATTTCTAATTTACCTTATCTTCATATTTCTTTTAAATTTGAACTTCTTGTTGGCATAGGTATCCTCCTTGTTCACATTTTGTTCTTCAATATCTACATTTTTATCTTCATTGATTTTCTTGTGAACTCTATTAAAATCAAGACTTGTTTTTTCATTTGAATACTTATGATTTCTAAATAGGTCATCAAGAATTTCATTACTCTTCTCAAACCTCTCAAAGGTATTCATCTTGTTGGTTTTTATTCCAAATCCTTTCTCAAGAACTATATCACTACTTTTAACTTTTTCACTCTCATTCCTTTGTCTTGAGGCTTGTTTTCACTAAATCAACATTATTTTAAAACTCTTTGATGATCACATCATGTCCATTATCCCTTCCACTATTGTCTTCCTTGGAGTAAGCTTTATTCGTTTTATTGAACTTGTCATCATTCTTATTGAAACTCATCTAATAGGATACAAGTATCATACTTGCATACCTCATAATATTATTTCCCATAGAAATTAATTATTTAACCATCTCTTGCTTTTAGGATCTCCTTCAAGCTATTAAGGTTGTTCCAAAGGACCAAAATCTAATAACAATTGTTGGAAGCACAATAACAAAAAGGGGGTGAGTCATTATCATTACAAAATTATAATTTAGATTTGTTTATAAATTTATCAAACCATCCTCATATGAGCAATTTCATCTTAGTTAATAAAACCATCAAGCAATAGAACAACCATCCACATGAACATGAAACAAAAGAGAACACATTAACACCTTATTTATGTGGGAAACCCTCAAGGGGAAGAAAACCCACTAAAATTTTCTTATATATAACAAAATTCAAGATTTAATGAAGCACCAACTCCACAAGTAACACCAACCCATAATTTATTTATCACCAACTAGAATTTAGAAAGTACCATCTCTTGCAAGGAGGATATAACCCCATGATTAAGTGAAGCACCAACTCCACAATGAGAACTAACCCTATGAAGTTTTAGAAAGAACCAAATTGAAAGGAAGAACCAAATCCTTAGGGTTGTAGAAAGAAAGAACTTGCAAGGAAGCCTAAGCACCAATTAATCCACATAAGAATGTTCTCCACCTTCTTCATGTTGCTTTATCTCAAAAAATTATGGACTACTTTACTCTTATTATTTCTTCTTCTCTTATTATTGTTAGTCTTCTTTAAATATTTTCTATATTAGTCACAACAACATTCTCTCAAGATTATATCACACACTTTGATCCTAAAACATTTATACACCCACTTTATTGCTCTTAGAGACACACAAAAATGCCTTTCTTACTTACTTAATATTTCTTCTTCACTAGGTCATACACATGCACAAAATGATATTCATCACCTGTAAAATGTTCTTCATAAACAAATTTCACTCTTAAAATTGTCTACAATATCTTAATCCTCTAAAACATATAACTTAGATATATTGTTATATTTCCACACACACACACACACTAGAAAATAAGCTTAACTCCGCCTTACTTATGTACACCTTATATACTAGTAATAGACACTCAATAACAATAGATAAACCATATACACCTAGGTAGGAAATTATAGAGTAAAATTCATATGATAAAAATGAAAAAATCATACAATCACCTCCTATAGTTTTGCAACCACTCAATTAGTTCATTTTCTTCTTTACGACTCAAGAACAACTACTATATGAGGTCTATATTCAAGATATGCCAATTTATACTTACATGATCATATTAAAACATAAAAAATGATTTAAAAACATTATAAATTTCATACTCATACCTTCTTCATGCTTATAAATTTTTGTAACTTCATTTCACATCATAAAACCACCTTGAGAACATGAGTGTCCTACTAGGTCATCAAAAACCCATTTTCAAGAATCAAGCTTGTACCACATTGAAAAAATTTACCAAGATGAATGAAAATGCCAAAAGATACTAAATGACATAAAGAAAATCATAAAATGAATTATATACCTCATATTAGATAACAAAGGCTCATGAACAAGTTTTCTCTAAGCACACTCAAAAATGTCCTAATGCTTTGGCCTAAAAATCAGTTAGGAGAAATTGAATTCACATGACCTCCTAAAGAATAAAACATGTTTTTAAATAATAATAAGAATGTATTATAGGTCCTTATAATCCTAAAACATCTATTTATTTAGTATTTTCAATGAAATACTTGATCGCTACAAAAAATATTCAGGAAAAAGCCTATTTTTGGGGTCCACGTAATCATCTAACAAACCAAAACCTCTTGGAGATAGCTCGGTGAGTCCTATGCATTCATCAATCATAAAAATTGATCCTAAAATCCATTATGAGATATTTTAGAAAAATATTTCATATCGAATTCAAACTAGGGTTTTATGAGTGTTTTTTACATGTTATGTTGTTAACGATAGTCCATAGAGGTATGTACCTTGAACCTAAAAATAGTGCTTTGAAATATGAGCTAAGACACCCATATATAAATATAAAATATATTAAGTTCCCATGAATAATTTTCACGTGCCAATGATTATCTTAAAGTACACCTTGAGCGAGGATTATCCATTTTTCAAGAACTCGGTTTGACCAATTATGCAATATATTGAAAAATACTTCAATTTACGAACTAAAACTTCACCCACCCATCTGAAACAACATTCCAACACTCTTACCATGATCCAATTTTCATATTTCTACTAATGGTTTTTTAACCTACCTCATTAGGTCATGTTTTCCTCACCTTTTTGGTTTTCATGATAGAAATAGACCTTCATACATTTATTCATTAACTCTACACAACATTCTCATACTTAAAAACATCTACATATATGTATCCACTCATTTCACTAATCTACCATGCCAATTCCTTCTCACAAGACCTATTTGTCTTCACATTGTCTTCAAATTCACTCTCTCTCTCTCTATGTACTCAAAATGACGGTACAAATAATTGAAATCAACCATGCAAACATTGACATCATTGAAAAATTACAAATGTGCACTCCACCTCAATATTTGGCAACACAAGGCACATACTCAACTTTGACATCAATGAGAACAACATGAAGTAAAACAATATCATCTTGACATTAATCAATGACAACATTATGATATCAATGGAAAATTTTCAACAAAAACATCATATAAAATTAGATAATTTTTTTAGAAGTCGAGCTTCTTTTAAGCCATATATTATTTAGTGTAGAGGTAACACAATCCACTCTAGATATTGGTTCAAAGTTCAGTCCATAGATTAGTCTAAATCTCAATCGAGAGCTTAGTTTGGAGCTCACTCTATAGTTCAATAAAGATCCAAGTTCGAAGATTAGTTTATAGTTTAATATAGAGCTTATTTCTAAAACAATTATGAATTTATTTCTAGAGCCAAGTGCAAAGCTCAATCGAGAGATAAAGAAACACAACCCACTTTTCGGTCAGCTTATGAAATATAAATCATGGCTTTGACATCTCATGTTTCAGCTTTTAAATTTATGAGGATTGAATTTGGATCATAGGTAAAATATGGTAAAAGGTCTTAATCTAATTAAAAACCCATAAAGGATAGAGACCTTTCTAGTTGGAAAATTAGTAAGAGCACAAATACCACTTGAAATTTGTCATTCAAGTTTATGTGGACAAATGCAAACAACTTTGATAGGAGATTGTACATATTTTCTAACAATCATGGATGAGTATATCGTGAAGATATTGGTGTGTTTTATGAGATAGATCAGATACATTTGATATATTTCAGCAATTCAAGGATTTATTGAAGAATCGATGCATATACTACATCAAATTTCGAGGAGAGATAGAGGATATTGGGATATTTCTAATGTATTTCTAAATTTATGCAAGAAACATGGTTTTGAAAATCAATTTATCTGCTATGTATACACCAAAAAATAATGGTGTGGTAGAGATGAAGAATATAGTCATATTGGATATGGCGGAGAAGTATGATGAAGGCCAAACATGTACCAAATGAGTATTGGGAAAAGGAACTAACAACTATTGATTACATTTTAAATAATTTTCTAATGAAAATTGTTTGAAACATGGCTCCTCAAAAGGATTGGAATCACATTAAACATAGTGTATCTAATTTTATAATATTTGTTTGCATGGAATATGCACATGTTTGTGATGATTTAAAGAAGGATTTTAGACTACAAAGGAGAAAATTATTGGATCTTCAAAGAATATGAAATCCCATAAATTATTCAATCCAATCAAAACAAAATTCTTAATCATAAGAGATGTAAAATTTATTGAAAATGAGGCAAGGGATGGAATTATAGAAAAATTATCCAAGTATAGTAGTAAATAACTATTCCTCAAGATGATATGGCAAATGAAGATCTATTCCCACCAAGTATTATACCTTCTTCTACTATTATACATGCACCTCAATTTGTAGTACAAGCTACACCTCCATCACCAATTATAATGTCTACAATATATTATTCAATTTCAGATATGAAAGAGACTCCATAAAGAGCACCAAAATAAAATCCCTCGGTAAAAACTTTAGGTCAAACAATCCCATCATTAGATAGTCCACTACAACAGAAAACAAGGAATTTTATTAAGATTTATAATGTTGATACAATTAACTCTATTAACTTTTTAAATTGTTTTCTCAAGATACACATGTAGTGTACTATGAAGAAGAAATGAATTTTAAAATATTGGGCTCAATCCAAGGATGATGAGATAGATGCCAAAGTGAAGAATCGACGTGTTAGTTGGTTAACAACAAATGAATATGTCTATAATTTTTCATATCTCAAGATTAGTTTGTAGATACTTTTACAAAACCTTGAGAAAAAATGCATTTGAGTATTTGAGAAATTATTTGGGAATTTATGATCAATAATATGCCACTCTATAAATACACACTCAACTCATGATTCATAAAATTATTGAAGCTAAAATTTAGGGGGAGAGTGAGAAAAATTATTTAATTTCATCCCTATCATATTATTAGGAAAATAAAAAATTTATGTCTTTCATGGATCCATGATTTTTAGGAAAAGCACATAAATGATAAAGATATGTATTTTATGAATGTTTTCCATGCCCTATTTTATAACGTTGCATGATCTAAATTTATGATAAAGACCTCTATGTATATGAGGTATATGTAATAGTTGAATGCAAATAATGTAATGCCATAGAAGGAAGGGGAACAAGAAAGGAAGCCAACAGGCTATAATAGGAAATTTTGGTGCATAATAATGTTGTTAATTATGAGTTTTATATTCTAATTTTGATTATAGATTACATTATACATTTTTGTTTTCATCTTTTAATATTCTAAAATAATATAAGCATCAATGGAGTGTTGGATGAGATGTCACAATTAATAAAATTTAGTAGTGTCTTGTCAATACAAAGAGTGATAATCATAGTAGGCACTTGGATCAAATGATTTACATGGGGGATTTCATGGGTCAATTGAGGTATATCGAGGAAGATAAATTATAATGTTAGAAAATGAATCTCAAATAAACCACCAATGAGAAAACAAATGAAATAGTGTTGAGGGACTATTGTATCAGTAAATACATGGTCTCTAATGAATGACTAAGGTAATATGAACTGGAAATAAAATTATCGGGACTCACTTGAGTCATCAAATAATGTTCTATAGATTGCACATGTGAATGCAAAGGAATCTTTGGAGGACTAGGTATGCTTGATACATAGATGTGAGGATGAAGTGAAATACCATTATATAATCTAGACGTACCACCGATAGGAAGAAAGTTACAGGGGAAAGATCCTCGAGACACAATAATTACCATAGAAGATTTAAGAGGGGTATACACTCTAGATGCACCAATGATAGATGGAGACTTGTGATGGAGAGATACTCTATTCAAACAATTTATATGAGGAGAATTTTGAGGGATATATCCTATAGAAATATCAATTATGGAAGGAGGCTCAAGAGAAATAGATCATCTAGATGGATCAATGATAGTAGGAAACTCATGATGTATACCAAATGCTCTAAGTTAAAAAAGAAGATAGAAGGAGGCCCATGTGGAAGATAACATAATACATATTAAATATCAAAGAATCCACGCCATTTATAGATGTAATAGATAGACTAATTATAGGAGTATTGTGAGGGATTGATATTTTAGACACATCAATGACACATGAGTAGGGTCATAAAGGATAGATACATGAGATGCATGAATGCATGGAGTAGCTCAACACTATTTTTTCATCAACAAAATAAAAAGAAGATAAATTGTCATCAATGGGTACATCAAGTATAGAAGGTGACCTAGGATAATGTTCAATAATAAGTTCATGATTAATAGGACTATAGAAAAAAATTTAGGTTTATATTTCTACTTGCATGTCATTCTCGTGGCCATCTTGGGATCTTTTGGATAGTACAATTCTTACTATGTTCTAGGGTTTTTCTCCCTCTAAGCTTGCCTATATAATTCCCCCTAAAATAAAGGACCAACTATTGATGTTGAAGCTAGAGCTAGTAGAGATGAAATCAATGTTTCCTCTAAAAGAAATGCCTACGGAATTTTGTTTGCAAAGTATTCCATGAGGTAATATCTCTCTCCCTAGTGTTATTTTGAGTGTTTTCAAATTCAATGCTTCATGCCAATGGATTTAACAATTTTTCTTATCGGCTACTTTTTGGGTTGAATCCCATTTGAAAGCATGCTCAACTATTAGGTTACTCATGGCATCGGGATTAAGAGCATACAAAAAAATACCAAAGGGTTCTTTCTTTTGTTGTTTTCTAAACATTCACATGCCCCAGACATTTTGAACCATTTAGGGACTTGGTATGTTTTATTTTTTTGCTATTTCTTTCACCTTGGATGAGGTACTTTGTTGTCTCTAACTTCACAACCTTTAAATTTTCCATCCAGTTGAATTGATATGATGATCACGAATATATCACCTAAGGTGATAACATATCCATAAGGAATATGCTAGAGGAAGAGCCATGGTTCCCATATTTAAGGTCACATCTAGGAAGTGATGGAAGACCACATAATTCCAAATCATCATGATGAGATATGGAAGGGGTTGAGATGGAGGAATGATCTGAAGACATGACTAAGGGAACATTGGTAAATGTGATAAAAATAGAATGGTCATAAGTGCAATGCATTTATAGGTTCTACTTATAGTTTACCATCAAGGGACACTAAATGATAGGCTCCCAACCCATACTTTTATGTAACAATATATGGTCTGATCCAGTTAGGAGAAAAAATTTCTGCATTGGATCTTTTCTAGAGTATTGATGTTATGATTTTCTTTTAGGACAAGGTCATTGATATTAAAGTCATGTTCCTTAAGATGATTATTGTAATCATGTTTCATGTGTTCTTGATAAATGTGATGGTGTTCAAGAGCGAGAAGACGATGCTCATCTAGTCTCTTGAGTTGTGATAGGTGAGCTTGGTTGTAGTCTTCATCCAATTTGAAGTTGCGAAGGGACATGTACAAAGATGGAATTTGAACTTCAAGAGGATGGAGAACTTCGGAACCATAAATAATACAAAATGGGGTAGTCCCTGGTGGTGGTCCGAATGCTAGTGTGATAGGCCCAAAGGGTGAATGGAAGCTAGAGTTTCCAATTACGACCTGCTTGATCAATGGTTTTTGAAAGAATGTTCTTAAGGGTTTTATTGGTAGTTTCGGCTTGGCCGTTAGCTTGGGGATAATATGGGGAAGAGAAGCTGAGTTGGATGTTGAATGTGTTACATATTTTCTTGAGATCTTTGTTTTTAAAGGAGTTTCATTGTCTACTGACAAGTTTTTGGGAACGCCGAAGCAACAGATGATGTGTTGATAAATAAAATTAATGATTGGGACAAATTTAGTTGAGGTGAGTGGGATTTCTTCCACCCATTTGGTGAAATATTCTATTGCGGTGATGATAGAATGATGTTGTTGTGAAGAACAAGGATTGATAAGACCAATAAGATCAAGGCCCCATTGTGAAAAGGGCTAAAGGTCTGAGCTAGATGCAAAGCTTGACTAGGAATTTGGATGAGATTAGAGTGATCCTAATATTTTTCACATTTCTTAACATACTCACAACAATCATGATTAAGGGAGGGATAGTAATATCCAATATGGAGAATGTGCTTAGCAAGAATGGCTAAGCAACTAAATTATCCACCACAAATACCGTCATACACTTCCTAGATAAACCAATAGGATTTTTGAGATTTAAGACATCAGAGAAGAACACCATCAAATCCACGTTTATAAAGGATGTTTCTAGGATCACATAGCGGTGAGTGCACCTTGAAGATAGGACCTCTTAGAATTTATTGATATATCGGGAGGAAGGATGGATTGGGATAGATAATAGAATATTTGAGAATATCAAAGATCTGATGAATCATATTTAATAAGGTTAACCTAAGGTAATTCATGGAAAGATCAATCATGGTGATGAATGATGACATGGATTTTAGACTCCTCTATTTCCCATAGGATGAGATCCACGAGGGATGCCATTGTATGAACAAAACTATTATTCTATCGGGGAATAACTTGGATGGTGTAGGAATCAAAATATTCATTGAGAAGATGAATTATGTCACGATACTTTTTGAGAGTATCATTTTTACATTGATACTCACCTATGACTTTCTTGACTATAATCTCGAAATCCCCGTAGATGTTAAGAATTTAAACACCTAAAAAGATGGTGATTTCAAGTCCTAGGATGAGGGCTTCATATTATGCCATGTTGTTTATACATTAAAAATTGAGTTTAAATGTTAGGTGAATAGAATTTTCCCATGGAGGAATACGAACAACGCTGGAAGCTCCCCTTTCTAACACTTACAGCCATCAATGAAGCAGAGTGAATTTGAAAATATTATATTCATGAGGAAATCGATTAATGGATTTCTCTAAAAGTTTCTCATGAGGTAAATGTTTACTAGGAAGAGGGGCTTCCACCAATTGGTCAGCAATAGCTTGTCCCTTAATGGATTTTTGAGAAATAAAATCAAGGTCAAACTCTTTCATGAGCATGAGCCATCGAGTAATGTGATCATTGTGATAAGGTTTAGAATGTAATGTCTTGAGAAGATGAAATATAGTAATGACATAAGTCTTGTGATTAAGAAGATAATGTCAGAGCTTAGATGTGGCAAAGAATACAATGCAACACATCCTTTTAGCTTTAGTGAAGTGGGTCTCACAGTCATAAAGAGTACGCATGATGTAATAAAAAACTTGCTCATGATCTTGGTAATTGCGATGTGCTTTCATGGCTTCTAGGGCATGATAAGTGGTGTAGATGTAAAATTAAAATTTATCCCCCTTGCATGGAGGTATAAGCACTTTGGTGGAGACAGGAGATCTTGTTTTAGATCATCGAAGGATTTTTGAAAATCGTGATCCCGATTGAATTATACGTCCTTCCGAATGAGGTGATGAAAAGGTTGACAAGGATCGAAAAGTTGTGAGATGAAACGAAGGATAGATTAAAGGTGACCTAAAAGGATGTAAAGTTTCTTGAGATTGGAAGGAGGAGACGTTATGATAATGGCCCTTATATTTGTAGGGTCGACTTCAATACCCCTAATAGAGATGATAAAGCCAATGAGTTTTCCAATTAAGATTCCAAATATGCACTTGGCTGGATTAAGACGAAGGAAAAAGTGAATAAGGCTCTTGAAAAGGACTTCGAGCATAGAAATATTGTGACTTAGATGCTTATATTTTCCTAAAATATCATCAACATAGTCTTCTCGGGGTTTTTGGATTATTTCGTGAAAGACATAAGTAATGACCTGCTTACAAGTAGTGCCAACATTCTTTAAACTAAAGGGCAGGACACAATAGCAAAAGGTCCCTTAAGGAGTGATGAAGGATGTCTTGTGTTGATCTTCCGGTGCAACGAGGATTTGGTTATAACCAGAGAAACCATCCATGAGAGAAAGTATCTCATGACCTATGGTAATATCCACAAGAGGATTGATGATTGGGAGAGGGAAGTCATCCTTAGGGAAAGAAAGATTGAGATCTCAAAAATATTACATATGCACAGTTTTCCAGACACTTTAGCGATGGGGAAAATGTTAGAAACCCATTAAGGATAATCAATGGGGATGATGAAATTGGAACTTAAATAATGTGTTGTTTATCTTGTTTAGAAAGGAGGGTGAAGCAAGGATGTATACGGAAAATATTTTGCTTCACCGGTTTAGCGTTAGGATAGGTGATGATATTATGACATGAGATGATAGAGGGTAAAGACGACATGTATAATTATTACACTGCAAATGCTTGGCTATGATGGCAAAGGAATGCGGTGAAATATTCTAGGTCATGTGGATCAAGGATTGACCCACTTTAAGAATGTGAGGATCTGCGGAGTTCTTATATTGACATTAATGGTGGTTTCATTAAAAAGGGTAGGTCGAGTTAGATGGTGAGGTATTTTGAAGATAAGAATCTTCTACCCCCATGCTAGAAAGAGTGACATCATTGTTAGCACCTTTGAAGAACATCAATGGTAGAAGAATCTTCTTTTACCATCTCTGGATGGAAAAGAGGAAGGGACCTAGTCTGATTGTCACATTGATCGGTGATCGAGTCCCAAAGTTAAGGTGGAGACTAAAAAAACTTCATAGATAATGGAAATGGTGTCATCTAGTTCCATATCCTCAAGAGTCAAAAAAGATGGGGCAGGTATGTTATTTTCCTTGGGATTAATAGAAGACAAAGGAGGTAGAGGAGGCATATCCATGAGTATCTTGGATTATGGGATGGGATCGGAGGATCGCTCCTTATATCCAAACCTAATTTTTTAAAGGTTTGCGGCGATTAGGAATAAGGCTATGTAGGCTATGTTCATAATGTCCTAATCTGAATCCATTCCATTCACAATGATGGAAATAGTTATAGGAAAAATATGGGTTTTCGAGAAAGATAAAGCCACCAAAGTATAAAACCGAGCGTGTCAAATTTGATCAATATGAGAAGTGGGGTTATCAAAATGACCATAAATAAGATTAGTGTGATGATGTGGTGGACTGAAAGGAACAAAATCCCCTATATCTGGTTGGTACATAGGCACCTTATCATATCTATCAATCTTTGTGTGGTGTTGGAAGGCTATTGAGCATGAGTAGGTGATACGCCGTAGTTGTAACTTTTTCCATTACGTTATCCATGGAGTCTTTGTTAGGGAGTTTGGATTAGGGAATGACTGAAATGGTGGAAGGTACAGATGGATCGTCCTTAGGGATGAGAACATCAATTTGTCTATAATTCATTTTGCATCCTTGGAAGGGAGGATCTTCCCCAGGAAGCATTAGGATCTTTCGCTCATCCTCATACTTAAGAGATCGATGTTAATGGGATGAAACTCATGGCGTGGATCCATGGTCATCTGAGGAGAACATTGTATTGAAATTATCCTTCAATTATATAAAATACTTGATGGATGAGATTCTCACTTACAGATGGGAAGAATGATTGTTCCCAACATCGTTAAAGGCACGAATAACCGCGTGTGTCTGAGTGATAATTTCCTTTAGAATCTTGGTTTGATTGAAAGTAAGCGATGAGATGTTATTAATTCTTACCCCACGTTTCTTTGAATGATATATCAATAGAAGCAATGAGTGATCCTACAAGAGATGCAAAGGGTTGAGCTTCATCAACATATTTTAGAATATGTTTTAAGGCTTCAATATGAGCATGTCTCGTGATCTGGAAAGATTTGTTTGAGCTCGTAGAGAAACATTTTTACTAGGGCTTGATGAAGATGTCTAATGATGCTTTGTTCAATAGGCTTAACAACTACTAAAATAGAAACCTTTTATTTTAATGATGTGCAAAATCCTTAGGCAGAGGGATACAAATGAAGGTCCTATATTTTAGCTCAAAGATTAATTTGGGCTCGTGTGGGTGGATCAAGTGGTTACCCTAAGCTGTATTGATGAAAAAGGAGGGTAATCGCTGGATGAGTCATCACCCAAAGGAAAAATAGCTGATGTCAAACAAGATGTTGAAGGAAGGGATTGAATCAGTCCCAAGGAAAATCTTCCCTCTTCACTGAGATTATGAATAATGGCACGGAGTTATCTACAAAGCTCAAGATCGTATCAAAATGTACAATGAAAGGAGCACATAATGTTAGAAATGAGCCATAAATGTTTTTTTCCTTTTGGTTCAATATCCTTGATAGGAGGGAGTATAATAGTTGGAATATCATTGTATATGATCTAACTAGTGTGCTAGAAGATGTATTATGGGATAATTTGTATGTTTGAGGTAAAACCTGAGTGTATTGATGTTTTGGTGATTTGAAATCAGTTTTGATGTTGATTGGTGTTTTAGTGCTAAGTGGCCTTTTATTGTTGGATTGAAATGCTTGTGGTCCTAAAAGCAGACAATTTTGGGTTAGAAAATTTAACCCTATGAGGGATTATAGATTTTGAAGATGCATCATTGAGAGGAGTAAGGAAAAACTTAACTAGAGGGTCGGATGGCAATACCATAGTTTGTTTGGGTACAGGAAACAACATTTTTCTGAGGTGATCTATGGAAGGTTAAAATTGATGGGATTTTGTTGATGGCATGGAAGGAACATCCGAGGCCATTGCAAGGTAAATTGATTTTAAGAATTCTTCAAATGATGAAGTTGAGGTGAAAGAGAGTGGATGTAACCACAAAAATTGATGTGGGTAAGAGAGTGGGAGGAAGAACCGATATAGGTTCCACAGATGGTATGTTTGATAAGGGTGGAATATTTATAGGAAATATGGTCAAGCCTACTAGAATGGATGAACCATATGATGAGATGGATAAGGAAATGGACCAAGGATTAATCTTGGATGTGGAAATAAACTGAAATGGTTTCTTCATGAATGTCTCTAATGACATAAAAGATATATTTGCTAATGGGGTTCTGGTAGTTATAGATGTGGGACTACATGTTGAGACATACATAGGCATTACATATGTAGGGAGGACATCAAAGGGAAAGGATACGGTCAATGATGAAGTAATGGGTGTGATAGGTTCTTGATCGACAACTTTCTGGGTGTTTATAGTATGAGTATTAGGTGTTTGGGTTATGGTAGAAGTGGTTGCATGGATTTTCAATGTATGATGTTAGAAAGGTTATTTGAAAATGTCAAGGGGATGATTGGGTCAAGCCTTTGGATTTTCAACTTGAAGATCACCCCGATCAATGAGTCATTGGACTAGATTGTTGAAAGTATGACATCTTTCTATATCATCACCTCAGACTTGGTGATACTTGCAGTAATGGTATTCACGATACCATAAATGTTTGGTCTCGACTCATGTACCGATCGGATAAGAGGAAGTGTGATGACATTTGTTGTCATTAATTTATCAAAAATTGCATTATATGACTCCCCAGGGGAGTGTCATTAGGCACTTGGTCAAGTGACTCGTTGTCGAGTAAATGTGCTAGATGTAGATGAAGGACATGATTTAACAACTACAACATTGGCCGTTACCTTAGATTTTTCATTTTGTGTGGATGGTTTAGTAAATTCATAGTTGGGTTTATTTGATTTCTATTTTAAGTGCCCCTTATCGAGGGTGTGTGCTACAAGTTTGTGGGCCATGGTGAAATCCTCATCAAAGGTTCTTAATGATTTAATTTGTAAAATCTAAGATATATGCTTCACACATGAGCGTGAGAAGAGTTTGATGAGATCATCTTGTGGAAGAGGATATGATAATTAGCTTTTAATGAGGTGTCATCATGTGACAAAGTCTGTAATGGAATCATCTTCAATTTTTGGTTGGCATATAGATCATTGATGGTTATTTTTCATGCAATTTTAATCGAAAAATGTTCTAGAAATAACTATGCGAGTTGGGAGAAAGAGAATATTGAATATTGAGGACGCTATTGTACCGGTCCAACGCAGACCATCCAAGGACATGGGAAAGGTGCATAGCATCTAATCATGTGCAAAGTAAGATAGCATGAATGTTTAAATGCACAAAGTGTTGTTGTGGATCCTCTTTGTTGTTAAACTTAGCAAATTTTGGTAATTCCTAGTGTAGAGGATATGGTTTAATTAGTATGGATGGGTGAATAGGCTCATTACAAATTTTCTCATAGGATAATGAGACCTTGGTTCCTAAAGTAGCAGCTTCAAGGTTGGCTAACCTATTCACAAGGCTATACATGGGATAATTTGAAAATTTCTATTGGGAATAAGAGATGGTGGCTTCATATAAAAAGTGGTTGGATAAATGTTTTTATGACCTTGCGGATGTGTTGGTGTTTGAGGAATATTTTGGGGGTAAACCATGGGCTATGATTGAAAGGGTGGTTGTCGAAAGAATGGTTCTTTGAGTGATGGGAACATGGCAAGGTTTTGGGATTGGGTAGGATATTGCGGAAAGTCTTTGAGAAGGAATGTGGGTATGAATGGGTTAGAAGCTGTTGTTGAAAAGGGTTAGATAATTCATAATGTAAAGCAAAGTGAAAGGGGGTTGAAAATTATTTATAGGCATGCTAGATGTGAGAAAATCATATTTTTCGTATGGGGGTATGATGTCTATGTGTATTGATAGGGGATACTAGTGTGAATAGCGACCAAAGAGTGAAGAGAAGAGTAGTGTAAATTATTGTGTTGATTAGTGGGAGTTTTTTGAGGAATAGGCATGACTATCTCGGGTAATTTGATTGAGTCAAAGGATTGGTGGAAGAGGAAGTGATGTGGGCTATAGAAAGCTCATTAGGCTGTAATCTAGGTAGTTTGGGGATTGGTTTCATATGGATAAAGTTGTTGGAGTGGTAGTCCATCTAGGGGAATATGGGTTGATCTTGTAAGGAGGTTAGCTTGGAGTGCCACAGATTAACATCCGAAGCTCTTGAAGCATGGTATCACTAAGAAGTTCCTTTGGTGTTCAAGATGGTTACGATCAAAATGATGATGGGGTGGTTGGCCTAGAATGGATAGATTGATGGTAAAAGAATGGGTTAGTCTCACCTAAAGTTTTAGTGTGAACAAGGGGTTCTGGGTGAGAGATGTCGATGAGTGGTTGGGTCTTAAAGGTGCATGAGATAAGGTGGTTGTTGTAGAGAACATCTATTGAAATAATGAATCATTTGAAGAAAATATGTGCTCCATTCTCTTAGTTGTAAAGCGAGTGAGTACAGGCATGAAAATTGTTTTTACCCAAGCAAATAAAGAAGACATTTTTTTTCTTATTCTATTTAACAAAGTATGAAAAAAGGGGATGGATAACCATGTACCTATGAGATGGTAAAATATGTTTGGTTTGAAGTTTTTATGGCTGGGGAATGTCTGAGGCGGTCTGCTATTGGGTGATGAAATCCCAATCAGAAAACCAGTTGGGGATGTTTTGATGTGTTAATTTTATTTGTGTGGTTTAAGGTTGTGTGTGATAAGATGTGTCATGTAGAAGATTAAACCCCTACTTAAGCTATGTGGGAAAGCATAATGCAAAAAGAATGTTCTTTTTAAGCCCAAAATGAAATGTGATATTGGATGAGGACACAAACAAGAATGGGAAATTATGATGAAAAAGGAGTAAATAATGAAAAATTGAAATACTTGGATAAAGATTTTTATATTTATCCGCACTTCACGGGTGATGAGTGATCAAATCCACAAACCCAACATGAACAAGAAATAAAGGGGGCCTTATGTTGCGGTGTTAGTAGCGGATTGAAAAATTAAAGACAAAAAGCAATAAATGCAAGAGATCACCTAAAGGGTGGTCCCATAAGTCGTGCAAGAATGTTGTCGAATTTCTTGTTCATTATCAAGTTAATGAGCTAGCTAATAAAGAAATTAGTAACTCGAAATAAAGGATAATTTATGTTATCTTAGATGTTATATGAGCACTAGATGGTGATCCTTGATTTGTAAATTGATATTCTGCAAATAAGGTGAAAACAATTTTTGATTAGATAGTTTTGGTGGGGATTTCCTAAAAGCATACCGAGAAGTGTTAACTTCTTCGATGGACGTCAACCCCATTTTTAAACAAAAGTTGATGTAAAAGAAATGTATCGATAATATGTAGAGAGTAAGAAAGTACATAGTCGATTGATTGATTTAGATATAAATCGATTAAAACAATTGAAAAGCACATGTACATGTATGGGGTCTATAGTGACTGGGAGAATACATCAAGAAAATAAGAGAAATATGCAGACTGTGCAGGATCGAAATGCAATATGGAAGCTTTAGAAGTCTTGAAATGTTGGAGTCAACTTGTAGAGAAAATATGAAGGAATAGAAACCATGCAAATAATAGGGAATGAGGATTGAAACCATGACCCTAGTTGATGGTGATCGGGTGTAAAGCAAACCCATTTTGGTGTGACAGTGAGACTAGATGAGAGTTTAGTAATTTGGAAAAGAGACTAAGCACATTCAAGGGATGGGGATGGATCTCAAAAAGAAAAGTAAGGGCTACAGAGGCTGATTTGATGATGACATGTCGTGGTCGCGACAGCTGTGTGAGAGAAGGATAAGGCCGAGGAAGGCAAGGCAGATTAGCAACCTACAAGTATAGATTTCTAGCAGGAAGTTGATGACCAAGTTGTGATCTCTATTATTGTTATAAACCTGCAAAAGGTTATACATGATAAATACCAAGATATGGTAATAAATCTGATTAAAGAAATGCAAAATGACAAGAATCTCACAAAATTACGATCACAATTGATGCCTAAACATTGCGAGGAGGTCCGAGAGGTCTATAATGGGTTACGAATCTGTTCAAGAACAAATGATTGTTTACGAGGTTGTGAGGAAATATTCTTATTCACATGCATTTCATGATCAATTGAAAAAAATGGCTTGGCTTTATAAGATCGACGACGACTAGGCTAGGTCGCCATTGATCACGGGGAAGTTTCCTTAATGGGAAGATTTTCCTTTTTATGACATGATTTCTTTTTTGTTAGGAGTTGGTAGAATTCTTTAAAGCATTAGGCGGGAAAGGGTTGTATGGTGATGAAATGTAGATGAGTTGGCAATGCAGATACGCTGGAAAAACCGTAGGGAAAAGAATAGGTGTAGATTTAGGATAAACACATTCCAAATGGAAATTTAGTTAGGGGATATGGATCGATATTAATTAATTAATTAAAAGTAACTAATTAATTAAAGGGAATTAAATGTAATGAGGTAATAGATGGGTAATTTATTAATTAGTTAATTAAAGGGGATTAAATAATTAATAATGATGGGATAATAACGAGAATTTTATTGAATAAGGAGATTAATAAAATAAATATGCACACGCGGTTGATGAGGGTATATATGCCAAATTTAGGTGTCTAGAAGAGGTTTTAAATTACTTTGATCATTTCTTCTAAATTCTTGGCTATTATAATACATTTTATGAACAACATGAAACCATTAAATTTTTGTTCTTTTCAAAATTTTCAATCGCATATGGAGAAGTATCAAAATATGTATAACAATAAAAGTATAATATGTTTTCCTTTATTTCTTTCTATCAATCTATAATAATTTTCTTCTTTTCTTTCATCTCTTTAAATTATTTATAAACATTGGCTAGGTATTGTTGAACGTCACCACAATTTTTTTCTCTAAGTTGATTATGAAGATTGTTTATAAAAAAAAAAATCATTGGCTCTTCTTGTAGGATGCATTCCATAATTGGTCTTCTAGAATGGGACACATATATTTCATATGTACCATCTAATCCTTGATCATGCTATGTTTATTCTATAGTTATTTTTTTCCTCCCTATGGTAAAATTTTTATCTAGTAGATGTGATTCCTTCTCATTATGTGTTGTCAAAAATATATTTACATATTGGATTGTTTCTTTTTTATTCTCTTATTGATTTTCACACAATTTTTAAAACATAAAAAAATTGACGATTTTCGATTTCATACTTTCGTAGAACTGATTTCAATTATTTTATAAATTTGGTGAACACCACACTAATTATCAAAATTTACATGCTATGTAAATACATTCATAATCTGATAACTAAAATTTAAAAAACTACAAGAGAAATTTATTGTATTAAATAATATAATAATAAAAATAAATAAGTTATTTGCATATATGTAACATGTAAATTACTTTAAATATATAAGAGAGATATATTCCTACAAGTCCTTGTAATTTGTGATGTATACAAAATTATATCAAACCATGTAAGATATATGCATTTGTCAAGAACTTTTTAATATGAAATAGGAAAACTTGATGGGAGAGATATATGCCTACATATATGTTATATAATGGGATAACAATGTAGATAATATGTATTCTTCCAAAAATATATGTGCAAAATTTAATTTTTCATTCCCAACCATCCACTATATAGACAAATAATAATTAATATGAGTGGCTTCTTATAATAATGGTTAAATGATTAAATATGGGAATTGAAAGGTCATCTAGCATGGGATTAATTTGTATAGTTTATATTAATGATGAACTTGAATTTAAGATAAATTAAAAAAAAATTATCATATCATTACATTCTAGTGATGTATGGTGCAATCATATCTCCTAGCCCATTGACCCATTTAACAACCTGAGCACTACTTATGGAAGATGCCCAAGAGAACTAACAAAAGCTTATTATAACACAATATGATGCATTTGTTGTACATTTGTAAGACTATAAATTCTCGAAGAATCTAAAAATTTTAAAATATGAAAAAATGATAAAATTCTAATAAAAATAATAATTATGACTTTCTAAAAATATACTTTTAGAAATCTTTCCCAAAATTTCAGTCTAGATTACTAATCCATGTGTTGTTCTACCTTTGATTTTTCCCCTTATAACTATTTCTCATTCTCCTAACCCCCTTTGTCTCCATGTTGTCAAAAACATTTCAAAGGTTTCCCTTATTTATTTTCCTTCTTTGGTGTTCTCTCTATGATTCTATTTCCCTAAGCGATGCCATCGTTTATGATATAAAATTAGTATGTCAATTATGTACTCAATAAGGAAATACTTTCATCATTTTTGAACATGTATACCCCTAATTTTTAATTCACTTGTATTTTTGGATTTTTTTTTGTAGGTTTTCCTATGAATCATCTTTTAGATTTTGTGTCAATAGGGTACTAATTTTTATTTGAACACTCTAAGGTACATGAGTGCATTAATACATATAGAAGTTGTAACAATTACAAGTATACCGTTTTTTTCCAAGAGGGATATTGAATTTTTTTCTAAGAGAATTTACATTCCAAAATAAGATTTCACATATATACTAATTCTTTATGGATCCATCGAAAGACGAATATTGAGGCACTCACATACACTAGCTTGCATGATGTTTTGTATTGAGTGATGGTGACATTTTTTCAAGACATGAAATGTTTAATAATATTGGAAGGATAATATAATCATGCATTATCATATTCTATTTTTATGGGTGTTGCAGTAAGTAGTTGAGGTCGAAGGGGGATTTTTAAAAAGATAACATATTTCTAGTAATTCATAGTAAAAAAAAACAAAGCGTGACGTTTTAAGAAATTAAGGCTATATGATCATGCTCAAAGAAAATAGTTCACTTTTTGTTGCAAAAAACTGTTAGAGTAGGTATTTACCTTAGCTCATGTTCACCTAGGTACTTTATTTACCTTTATTGTATTTATCCTTACCCACTTATGTGTGTGGATATTTCTTTTATCTTATTTAGATATTAGGAGATATTATCTAGTTGTTAGGTATGGTTCTTTCCTTTATCTATGGTATTGACTATATCCTTGATGTCTAGTTCTCTCCTAAATCTATGGTCTTGACTAGTTCTTTGATGACTAGTTATTTCCTTGATTTATGGCTTGATCTATGACCTTGATTGGTTCTTAGATTGTTATTCCTTGCCTATTTAAGAAAATCCCATTCTCAATGTATTGCATTGAGTTCCATAATAATATATGATATTGCTTCTCATTTGTTTGCAAAGGTTTATATAAAGTTATTACGCGAATTACTTTCATCTTATTGATCATGGTGTTTGATTAGCATCTGTGTTCTTGGCTTGGTACAATCTGGTTATTGTTCCTTTCAAAAAGTAACTTGCACACATTTTGGAAGTTGTCAACCAATTTTGTAGCAATTACAAAAGTTTTCAATGCCATTTTCTAATCTCTATATCTGACACATATCTGAGAATCGACTTGTTAATGTTTGGACATGTATTTTGTCACTTTCCATAAATCATTACCTTCAAGTTTACTAGAACTTATTTATTGAAATATAAACTCTACTTTTCTATTACTTAAATAATCACTTACATCTTCTTGTCTTCTAATCCATTGTTCTTTAAATTGAATATAATTGTTTTTATATGAATTAAACATAATTACAACTCTAATTTGGGTTACTTTGATGTATTGTTTTTGCAAACCCACTTTCCATATCTCTGATAAGGAGGCAAGAAAACAATTTCGATGGACTAAGTGTGAGCTACATGAGTGAACTTAATATTATTTCTTACCGGATTTTATCTCATTCTTAACTTTCATGCGTACTTTTTTTTCTATATTAGTTTGTAGATATTTATTATATTCTTTCTTTAAAACATCAACTTAAAAGAGTTCAAAGATAAAAGGATAGTGAAAGTTAAAGTCAACTAAAACAACTTCTTGACTCTGTAATGAAAACACATACAAGTAGTATCGTTCACACACTAATTGGTTAAATAAAAAACTTTAATTGGAAACACATTCACACGTGTCATCATCATGGCTATCATTAATCTAGTTTTTCAAAAAGTAAAATGATTTAGTTTTTGTAAACTTTCAAACAATAATATCACCTTATACTCTTAATTAACTAAGTATTTGAAATTTAGAGAAAAAAATTATACAAGTATGAATGTAGTTATAGTTAAGATCCGAAGTTTAGAAGTGACTATTTTAAAAAACGAATGTACTTACGTGTATTAATAAGATATGCATCTCATTCATTTCTCTTAAATATATATTGATTTTTATTCAATAAATTATGAAAATATACATTATGTTTTCCAATTTCTATTTTAATAATTTATTTTGATTTGAACCCATGATCTATATGTTAATATACACTTACCTACCAATATTTTCATCACAACCATAGAATAAATAAATTTCATTAAAAAAATATTAAATAACTTAAATTTTTTAACAACAATATAATATATATACATGCATGTGCACGATAATGCATATGTTTGGACTTTAACTTGAAACCTACAATCTTTTCCCAAATAATTTAAAACAAGGATTAAAAAACAATGAGTATTACAACTTATGTAACAATTATTGGATATATTTTTTAATCACAGTCATACTTTTCTAAATTACAGCTATTTTCTTACAAACTTTTGGTGCCTCCTCATTGCCTCATAATTTTAATTTTTATTACCACTTTTAGTTGAAATATAATTTAGATCATTGAGTCATAGTCTACCACCAACTCTATGGCAAATTGTGGAAATTATAACATCCGAGTCAAACGTGGGGAGATACGTGGAAATTTGGAATGCATGTGTATTGTTCTAATTGTCGTATAATATTTCCTCGTTTCAACTTTCAACAAAGAACGAATACTTTTCGCTCTTGTCGCTTTAGTCCAAACCCACTCCTTCGGAGCATATGCATGCGAAGACAAATGAGGCCGACTTTGAAAGGAAGTATTTTAAATAACACAAACATCGATCCTTATAGTCCGGGAGGATAAATTACAAAAAAGCAGTTTGTGAAGGAGACACAAAGAGGACGGGACTAGGACTCCTCCATAAACTCTAAGATTCCAAAATACTCTACCCACCTAATTTTAGCATGGAAGTATTTTATTTGTTTATTGATTATTGGTTGAGATTAAGTTGTCTATGGTGTACATTTATTGTGTTTGTTCAGTTTTTACATCTTATTTTGTTTGATTAGGAATTATATTTCTCTATTGTTGATTCACTATTTTTTATATTTGTTTCTATTGTATTTTTTTCCCTCTCATTTTCTTAACTTATTTTATTTTTTCTTCTCGTTTCCATGTTGCTTGAGTGTTCTCTGATTTTGTCAAAATTGTAGCAATATGACCTTAGTCTATCACATTGTACCACTATGGTTCTCCTACCATTTTGTGGGCGTTATAGAACCCTTGATTTTGATGCCTTGAGGTTTGCGGCTCTTATTTGTCAAATGTTTCCAATCATTATATGTTGATATATGCACTAATAAGATCTTAATTTTTATTTAAGAAACGTACAGATACACACGTGAATTAATATATTTAGGACGGTAAATGGTCACAAGAGAAAATCCATTGAAGTTGAAAATACCCTTGAATTTACTTATTTCAAGAGCATCCGTGTGCCAAAATTAGAGTTTATACATTTAGGGAAGAGCATCTTGCATTTACTTATTTTATTGATTAGATAATTAAAAGTACAAGAGTTGGGACCCTTGCATTACACTTGTGTGCTTGTTGAATTACATTATATTTTAATTGTTTGTTAAATGAATTATGAATATGTTGAAAGAAACTTTCCCAAATCTCCTTATTCTTTATTATTTTAAAAATGTTGTTATCATGTGTCTTCCATCTAATAGTGTGATTGCTCGATGTTCAATATTATTATGTAGACACGAATCACGCACTTTGAGTCATTATAAAGTCCCGGTTTCATACTATTATTCCTATGGTTCATAAGTGAAAAGAAAAATAATTAACGCATGTCTTTGGACATTTTTACATTGTTTGTTGTCCTATTTTAGATCTTACACTTGCACTTGCCCGATCTGTATTGTCATTATGTGTTTTTCCTATTTCTAACTACGGTGCCCTAGTCCCCTCTAGGCACCCTTAACGTCTTTGCACCTTACTATCACCTTTTGGGCACTTTCTATCCATTTGATCTTTCCATCTCTCTCGGTGGTTGGCCTTTTCGGGGTTAATTATGAAATTATAACAAGAGAACAATATAAATATAAACTTTTGTGACCATAAGGAGGGACCAAGCACTAAACATATACTACCACCATCTAGAGTTGCATCCATCAAAGGCATATAAAGATACATTTGCATCTATCTAGTTCCATCAAAAGACACACAAGGATGGTTCATCTACATCACATTTCATAGGAAGAGAGTCTATTGTTTCTATACACACATTTACTACATTCTACATATAGTTTTTTGCTCGTTAATTCACAAAGTGCGACTAGCACAAGAGTAACTTAGGACACAATTTACACACACACACACACACACACACACCTAGAACTACATTGTGTCTAAGATGTAGTGCTATGCTTAGTTAGTAAGTCCACCATTGTGGCCGCTAAGGACGATCGACCCCTTCGTATTTATCTTTTTGTTTAGGGTTTTGTAGGTGATTCCTTCATCTCCTATTCACAACAACATTCGACGTAGTTTAGCAACAGGAAGAAAATTCATGTGAACATCCAACAACACTCTAGAGGAGGTTTTTTTACCATTTCCATAGACCATGGTGCCCAAATTTAAGACCGGGGCGCCCACGAGTGCCACTATCCCTTCCCACGCTCCCAGTCCATTCGAGATAGCTCAAATTTGTGCTTTCACAGGCTTTTGTATGGTCATTTCCTCCTCCTATTCACCACATCTACATGCGACATAGTTGTGTGACATCTAGAACTCTATTAAGGCTTTTCTTAACCCTTCCGCACACTAGTGTTTCATATTTTTAGCTTAGTTTTCTTGGGTGTATTTTGGTATTTTATTTTTTCATTTATTTAGTCATTTTACTACTCCTATAACATTATATTACATTGAAATATTTTTATTTTAGTTAATCAGTTCGAGTGAACTGACGTAAATCTTCATGCTTTTTAGGATCTTCATTTTTGGTTCTCATCCTAGAGTATAGCCATCACGAGTATTTCAATCAATGATTACTTGATTGTAAATCCTTATTTAAGGAATAAATTCCAACATCTTCTTACTACTAGCATTCGTGTTGATATGAATCCTAACTAAGTATATCGAAATTTCATACATGTATTTTCTCAATGAAAAACATTCAAATCCAATCTTCCCATTTATTTTAACACTTTTGAAAACTACCCACCCTTGCATAATATGATTTACATTTACAATGTGGATATCAAGCGCACTTTAATTGATAATGGATATTAACTTAATCTTTTTCTATGGAATTCCTTGAAAATCTTGGTCTTTCCCCTACTAATATTAGTCCATCATCTCTTTCACTTCATGCATATGATGGTTCATTTCGTCCATGCGTTGGCCAAATGACATTACCTATCAATGTAGGGTGAATAACATTTAACATTGTATTCTTTGTCATCGATTTTACAACCTCCTATAAATGTTTTCTTCGTAGGTCATGGATCCATGCCAGGCAAGCCATTTATTCTACCCTACATCATTGTGTCAAAATCATACATGAAGATGTTGAATATACTATACTTCGCGACCATGATGCATAAAAATATTATGACCGAGATCCTAATACTACTCTTCCATTTCACGTGTTGATACTATAGATGATCCTCAACCAATAGATGAACTACCTCATTTTCCACCACTTGAAGGTGTCATTTGTGTGATAGATGTAATTTCTTCCACCCCACTACCTCCACCTGCTACTACTATTGCTATGATTCTTTATTAGGGGCCTACCCAACATATGAATGCTAATAATTCTCATGCACCTTCACATGTGCCTCCTCCATTGGCATTCCCACCATTCACATGAGTGATTTTCATGAATGATTCTTATTGGGAGCATATTCCATTTGATCCTACTTTCGATGACACTACATGTACACAAGAGGAATTGACTTTTCAAGGTTTTGCTTTTCGGGATCTTTACTATCCACCACATGTTTTCCATCTCTATTATGGGTTTGTTCACATCACTGCCACGTATGGCCTACATGTCTTTCATCTCACAGTCTTTTCTTGCATGAGGACCTCATTCTTCATAACTTACTTTAGGGAAATTCTGGCTCGATTACATTGGGGGCACACTCAACACTGATCATAGTGATATGTCACTTCCCATACCCTTTGGTTGTATACTCATTTACATGAGTTCTTTTCTTATTTGTATAGGAACCTTACTCATAAATATGCACTTGGATGTCCATTACCACCATTCACCGATGAGGAATATGCCATGTGTGTGTAAACTTTATGCCTCAATGGCTCATTGCATGATCAATAAGACATTATTTCTTACCAAGTGACTAATGCTTACCCCTTTGATTTCAACCCTCATACTTGTTGCGTTTCAAATTTGCACTTTAGGTAAAACCACAATCGGGGAAAACAAGTCCCTCCTCTTTGATGGGAGAGGTTCCTTTCTTGAAAGCTAGAAACAAGATTATTTACAAATCTACAACTTTCATCAAATGTGGTCTTGACATAAAAATGCATTTTATCCAAGGAAAAACACCAAGATAAGAGAATGGAAGAATGAAGGGGAAAGAGAAGGTAGAAGAAGGAAATACTTTCGGGGAAAAGAGATTAGAGAGAACCCTAATTACATTGGATAAATGAAGTAGAGAGAGAAGAATCATTGATCAACATAAAGTTTCTTAGCTTCTACTTGATCAAATGATTCACAAAACAGAAGAAGAGGGAGAGGGAAACAAAGGAAAAAGAAAAAGAAGCTCTTGTATTGATTTTTTCGGTTCAAAATTATAGTCTCGACATATCAGAATTCCCCACCCCGACAATGGCTTCCAGAGCCCATCAAATAGCTTGCAAAAAGTGGTTACAACTTCCTCCAGGTGAGCAAAATGGTTTGTAAACGAATTCCATCTTTCGTGCCCTTCAAAAATCATCCAATCGTGAAGAAAAACCATGGCGGAAAACCAATTGGCGCAAATACACAGACATTTCATTTTATTTGCCAGTTTCAATATGAACCATCGATTTGTTGTTAAAATGTTCAAATCGAGCCATGGACATGGAAGGAGAAGATTAGAACAGGCGTGGGGAAAACTCCTTTCATTTTCATGAATGTTTTGTGCTTTGGAACTTTGGAACAAATTGCCCTGCAGCCCTGCTCTGCTTTTTTGACTTAGACATGTGCAAGTTCGTGATTGGAAATGGGATCACGATACAATTATGAACATTTTGACTTATTTTGCAAAAAAATGCAAAATCTCATTTACCTCCGTCGGCCCGCAGCTCCGATTCAGTGTGGACACGTGGCACAAGCTGATTGGAAATGCGTGTGCAGATCTCGTTGCATCATTTTCACCTTTTTGGAAAAAGAGGCACAAAAAATTGTTCTATCTCGCCGGCTCACTACTTTGTTTTGGCTCTTTGGAAATGTGGCGCCTTAGATTCCATGCGGATTATGTGGAAAAGACTTACCTTAACACTTTTTTAACCTTTTGGAAAAAGGTCCAAAACCTTGAATTCTTCCATGGCTCCGTTGATCTAATCCTCCCTTTAGGCACGTGGCAGCCTTTGATTCATTGTGGGTCCTTAGGAGATTTTTTTCAATTCTCCCCACGGGCTCATGGGACAAATCTTACCAACTTAGCTTTTTTTGTCAAAAGAGCAATGTGCACAAATACCTCGCATCTCCGTTAGTCCACCAAAGGGAAAATTTTTCAACTTAGGCCCACCGAGCCATAACTTAAAAAGTACAAGGAGTTAGGAGGACTTCTTTACCTTTTTGGAAAGGGGAAGAAATTTCCCATCTGATGCAATGATTTTCATGAGTCTAAAAGTCCTTGGAAAGTTCCAATTTTCAAAATACCTCTTTCAAGCATACTTTAAGGGCACCAACTCAAAATTTTTGCAATTTTAGACTTAGAAATTAAAGGGAAATTTGAGGGTGACAATAGCTGGCTCTTTCTGGGGATGACTTGGCTTGAAACAAAGGCACAAGGCAAGATCAAGAACAATCAGACCAACTCTGGGAAATGAAGACTAGTGCCTTATCCATTGGGTGATAGAGTCAAGAGGCAAAACCAATACAAGACAACACACACAAGGTAAGAAAGGAAACAAACCAAAAAGGAGGGCCCAAAACAAACACCCCACACAACAAGGAAGAAAAAGGAAACAAACAAGCCCAAAACAAAGAAAATACACAATGTACAGAGGGACTCCCTAATCACCTAGGACCTGAACAACTTTAAGTACTACCCACTATAAGGGAGTGGGAGAGAAGATCCATCCATGTAACTCAAATAAAAAGAGTTCTCACCAGAAAAATGTCTGATTCTGAAGGGGCCAAGCCAAAGTGAGTCAAACTTACCATGGCTTCCTTGAGGCTCATGTCTCTTATCCCATAGCAACACTATGTCCCCCACCTGGAAAACTCTGGATTTGGATTTCTTGTCAAACAAATCCTTCACTTTCAACTGATGGGATGCTATTCTATCAACCACCTACAATCTATCTTCATTCAACTTTTGGAGATACATGATTCTCTTGTCTAGAGCACTGTTGAAGCTTGAATCTTCAATAGTTTTCATCAAATGCAAAGCTAGCAACTCCACCATCACTGGAAGTTGAGCTTCCACACCATACACTACTTGGAAAGGAGACATTCCAATGGCTCTCTTAGGTGTAATCCTATCAGCCCAAAGTGCATCATATAATTTCTTATGCCAATTTCTTTGAGAATCATTCACAAGTTTCTTGACAATGGTCACCAAATTCTTGTTTTTGATTTAGCTTGTCCATTCCCTTGAGGATAATAATCAGAAGAGTGAGAAAGATATATTCCATATCCATAACAAAAATCCATTATCTCAGTAGAGGAGAAGTTAGAAGCATTATCAGTCATAACTTTGTTTGGAATTCCAAATCTTATCAATATCTTTTGCCTTATGAAGTTGCATACTACTTCAGAAGTAATACTCTTGACTGGGATGGATTCCACCCACTTGGTGAAATAATCCATGGTAGACAGCACGTGAGTATGTCCAGCACTTGAAGATGGATTAAGAGCTCCGATGAAATCCAAACCCCATTGTTGAAAGGGCTCCGATCACCACTGGCTTGAGAGGAAAAGCAACCAACCTTGGTCTTCCAACAAACATTTGGCATGCTTCACATTTACTCACCCACTTTGATGCATCTTGGAATAGAGTGGGCCAATAATAGCCAACACGAAGGATTTTGTGAGATGTTACAATAGAGAGGAGAAATTCCCCCACAAGCTTGATCATGAAAAGTAGAAAATAATTTCTTTTGCTGCTCTTTATCTACACATTTTAAAAACCTTCCATCTACACCTCGTTTGAAAAGAGCATTTTCCCAAAGAACATATTATGCAGATCTAAGTTTGATGGCTCTTTTTTATTTTGTAGTCAAGTGAGATGGGCATTCACCATAGGTTAGAAAATGAGCAATATCAGCGTACCATACATTTGTCGAGCTAAGAAACAAAACCATAGGCGATTCACTTCATCTTTGGACAACGTTTCATCAACACCTTCAGCAATGAGCTCACACAGGCCCTTACCATGAACCAACTTGGTTGGATTGATATCCAAATCATATTCTTGCACTTTTTCCACCCAATTACCTCTCTTAGTTCTAAATTATTGTTGTGTGAGAATCGATTTGAAACTTGTATCAGGCACAAACACCACAGCATGAGAATTTAGAATATAAAATCTGAATTGTTTAACAACTTTTACAACAAAGCAAAAGCGTGTTTCTCCATCATGGTGTATTTCAGTTTGTGGGATTTCAAAACGTAGCTCATGAATGCTATGGGAAATTCATGATCTTCAACATTCTTTTGAGTTAAAACAGTGGCCAAAGTGTTTTTCAGTGGCATAGCAATATATAATAAAATCTCTTGAAGTCTGGACACGCCAAAGTGGGAGTATTTGCAATGGATTTTTGATATCTTCAAAAGAAAGCTTTCCTTCAGAGGACCAACCAAAAGTCTACTTCCCTTTCATCATGTGAGCAATGCTCATAGTAAGTTTGGAAAAATTGGGTATGAATCTCCTCAAGAAATTAATCTTACCAAAGAAGGAATGAACACCTTTCTTACTCGTGGGAAGAGGAATCTGTTGTATGGCCTGAATTCTTTCTAGATCAATTTTGATTCCATCTTTTGAGACAATGTGTCCCAACAACTTACCTTTGGTTACACAAAACACGGACTTCTTAGGATTCAAAGAAACTCTATGCTCTCTACATTTTTGTAGGAATTTTTCAAGGTGTTGAACATGATCTGCTCTGATTTTTGAAAAGACAGTCAAATCATCCAGGTATACCACGATGCATTTCCCTTTCAAACTACCAAAATCTAGATCCATAGCTCTCTAAAAAGTAGCACCAACATTAATGAGTCCAAATGGCATCCTCTTGTAGGAAAAAGTGCCCCAAGGGGTGGTAAAGGTGGTCTTGTGCTGATCTGCAGTGTTTACCTCTACTTGGTTGTACCCGAGAATCCATCCAACATTGATAACATCTCCGAGCCTGTGACACTTGTAGCACTTGGTCCATCATGGGAAGAGGATAATTATCTTTCAAGGAATCCTGATTTAGATTTCTAAAGTCAACATAGATTCTAATCTCGCCATTTTTCTTTCTGACAGGCACTATGTTAGCAATCCAAGTGGAATGATGAATGGGAAAGATGATCCGAGCCTTTAAAATATTTTGTATTTCTTGAAAGATAGTGTCAACAATCTTTGGATTATACTGCCTTTGCTTTTGTTTGAAAGGCTTGATGTTAGGCTTAAGAGGGATGGAATGTTGCATTTCTTTTGGTTTGAAATATTTGAGATCTTCATACAAGTAAGCAAGCACATCAACATACCTCTTCAAAAGATTTATCACCTTCTCTCTTTCTTCTTGAGTGCAACATTTCCGATGTTCACCATTTTAGGTTCATCTATACTTCCTATATTTATTTTTTTAGTTTCAACAGATTGCTGATTTCCTTGGGAAACTTTAGATTTGACATACCTATCATGTTTATCAAAAAGATCCTCCAAACTCACCAAACCCTTAGGAATTTTGTTTCCTTTCAGTCTGATACATCCATCATGATCCATCTCTTCTTTGACACTTTCTTCATTTGAAGACACACATTCTCTGGGCAAGTTATCACTTCCTTCAAAATACAACTGATCAAAGTTATCTCTCAACTCCAAGAAAGAGAGTAGATGTTGGTCATCATTGAAGACCTACCAATTGTTTACATTGTCAGGAACACTAGGCCTATGAATCATTTCAATGGAGAATTTTTCCTGAGAGAAGTCAGGATGAGGAATTAACAGAGATCCTGAGACTTCCGGGAATCAGCCCTAGTATTTTCTCCTCTTGGTACTGCTGCAATGGAGAAAGCATTGAGAAATTCAATAGAATCCCAGACCAGATTCCTATAGTGCTTCAATCTTCTATTTTTTACTTGATAAAGGTCTCAGACCTACTTTACAATTAGCTCAGCATCTCCACGAGAAAAAAGGTTCTTCACTCCCATCTCCTTTGCCATATTCAACCCAAGAATGAGGGCCTCATATTCAGCAGTATTATTGGTATTCTCAAACTGAAACTTGAAGGTGAAAGGATGAATCTTACCCTCAGGAGAGATCAACACTATACCAGCTCCAGAGCCGGTGAGGAACAACTGCCATCAAACTCCAATGTCCAGACATCATTAGGATCAAACAATACTCCTTTTGATGGACTTGCTTCATCCGGTGACATAATCATATAGTTCCCATGCCCAATGTCTTCATACAAAATTTGTGCTTTTGGATCATCTGTTTTTTACACAATATACTCAGCTTGCTTCTCAGGCATCAACTTCTTCATCTTTCCATTAACTAGAATAATGGCATGTGACCAATCCATTTTGATTTCCCCTCCAACATCCTTGCAAAATTTCCTACTCAATAGCATGTCATAGGAAGGAGGAATGTCAGCAACTAAGATGGTTGCCAAAACCTTTTTCTCTGGCCAAGCAGCGAAAGCTACTTGTGCATCCTTGATTCTCCCAACTAAAGGAACTTCCCTACTCTCCATAGAATAACAAGAACCATATGTGTGGGTAAGAGTGAGGCCCAAGGCATGAGCTACTTTAGTAGGCATTACATTGTCAGATGCTCCAGAATCAATAACACAATTACTAAGCTTGAGGACCTGTTATAAGGAGAGTCACATAGAAAGATCTGATTTTCTCATTAGGTGATGTGACAGAAGATACAAGATTTGGTTGGGAAGGGGAAGAAGGAGTTGGAAAAAGACCTTTGGAAACATGGGATGGGATTTTAGATTTGGAGTGGACAAAATCAACCATTTTGGCAAAGGCTTTGGGATGGGTTTGATAAAAATCAGCCTCAGAAATATGAACCTTAGTTCTCTTTATGTGATCAATAATATCAAAGGATCCAGATGTGGATGGGGTGTCATTAAAAGGAATGGAAGAGACTTTAGACCTATCAGCTTTATTATTTGACACAATGAAGCTTTAGAAGAAAAATTAGAGGGAAAAACCAACAGAGCTTACCTTTAGTGTGGAGGTAGTGGGGATAGGAGAACCTCTCTTGGCAAGCACTGGATTGGTATTGAAAGACTCCTTTGATTTGTTTGCAGGCTGCACAACTATCTCCTTTTTGCTGGTCTATTCTTGAGTCATGAAAACATATGACTCGATGTTCATGTCAGCCACTATATCATTATAATCATCCTCATCATCAACACCTTCAGTGGTGAGGAAGTTGACTCTAGAACCACCAGGCTGCTCCAACTCTTCATCAACATCTTCTTCTTGATCATCATACAATTCATTCTCTTCTTCATCATCAGGTTCAAGGACTTCACATGTTGTGTTGACAGCAATTTGAGAGGTGGACCTTCAATTGCCAACCTGGTTTGAGAAGAAGGTAGTTTGTTCCTAGGATGAAAATTCTTCCTTGGAACATCCTGGTATGGAGCATGCTGAGCCAATTATTTTTTTGATTGTAATGAGGTCATTGGCCAACTTTTGTACCAACTGATCCAAATTACCTCCAAGAGAAGAGGGAGAAGATGATGTCTTGGATTTATGGGATTCTCTTTTAGTTTGCCTAACATGATCAAGTCATCTTCCATGCTGACTGTCAGCCTTTGATCCTCATCCAAAGTTGCTAGATTGGCTCTCCTCAGAGCATAGCTTACTTCAGGTAGTTGTGCATTCAAAAAGAAACATTTTTGGATCTGATCAATGGGTCTAGTATTTTATGGAATTTTATTGATCAGTTTATTAAATTTAACTACAAATTCCCTCATGGGCTCTTGTGGTTCTTTCTTGATTTGACAAATCTGAAAAAGAAAGGCATGTATATATTCAGCAGGCTTGAAATGGTTCTCAAACTCAGTTCTCATGGTTGTCCAATTTGTGATTGCTCTAGCAGGGAGATGGTAAAACGAATGCTTACATTTTCTTGCAAGGTTTCCACAAAAAGCCTAACTGAAAAAATCTTCATGCTCCACACCAAGGACTCCACATGCAACAATGAAGGCTGCAATGTGTTCATCTGGGTGCACTTTCCCATCACCCCTGAATTTGGGAAAATTCTTTCTATTACCCCTAGGTAACTCATGCAAAGGTTGTGGAAGAGCCAAGGGACCAACTCGGTGGCCCCAAGGTAATGGAACTGCCATCCTTGGAAAAACTACTTGAAGAGGAACTGAAACGCTAGTAAGAATCAAAGCACGGAGATTAGGGCTGAGTTTCTCTTGAGAGATTCCACTCCCAAGGGTTTTGTCTTCAACAGGGGGTGTGCTTGTAGAACGAGCTCTTCTATTTCTCCCTGTTGAAGGAAGAGGAAAACCTTGTTGCTCAGAAGTTGAAATTGAGAATCTTCAACTCCAAGAGCTCTTCTACCATGTGTATATCTTAGATTTGCTAGATAAATGGAATGATCAAATTGTTGTTTTTCTTAGAAAGGAATCTATGAAAGCATTCCCAAAGAGACTCACCAACAAATGTTGGGTTTCAAATTTTCACTTTAGGTGAAACCACAGTCAGGGGAAAAACAATTCCCTCCTCTTTAATGGGAGAGGTTCCCTTATTGAAAGCGAGAAACAAGATTATTTACAAATCTACAAATTTCATCAAATGTGGTCTTCTGACATATGAAAATGTATTTTCTTCAAGGAAAAACACCCAAGACAAGAGAATGGGAGAATGAAGGGGAAAGAGAAGGAAGAAGAAGGTAATACTTTTAGGGAAAAGATATTGTAGAGAGAACCCCTAATTGCATTGGATAAATGAATTACGAGAGAAGAATCATTCACGTTTTTACCAAGTGCAATCACACGAGACACAAAGTTCTCGAATTGCATTTTTGAAGAACACAAAGTTTCTTAGCTTCGTTTGATTAAATGATTCACAAAACATAGTAGAGGGAGAGAGGGAAATAGAGCAAAAAGAAAAATAAGCTCTTGTATTGATTTTTGGTTCAAAATTATAGTTTTGACATATCGAATTCCCACCCCCGACAATGGCTTGTAGAGCCCATCAAATAGCTTGCGAAAAGTGGTTACTATTGACAATTTCTGCACTTGTGTAAAAATGGGTACCTCGAAACTTTGTTATGATGGATATTATTGGTGAAGTATACCTAAACTATGAGAGATTATATTATATTATGTTTTTACTATCTGATTTATTTAAAAGATTATATGAATTCTCGCAACTATGTGTGTTACAAAACATAACGAGATCACATAGTATGTAATTTCATGACCATCCTCGAAAAAGAACACAAGCCCCAAAGGATAATTATGTTGTCTTGATGAGAACATCTAATTGCAGAGTAGGTGAAGTGTAAAGTTTTGGAACAGTAAACATAAGTGCAAATCACATAAAAATCAGAGTTCAATACTGAATGTTACAAGTTCTTTTCAATGTTCTTTCCTTCATGATTAAGGCAATCAATTATGCTACTGATTTTTTTAGTTCATTATACAATCCATACGAGAATGCGTAAATGCGTAAAGAGATATACAACTCATTTACGTAATTCAATGCTTTATTCACGAGGAGAGTCAAATGTTTCTAATACAAGCCGTGGGATGTAAATGAAAAGTAAAGTACAACTACTGAAAATAAAGATACACATGCATGAAAGAGAAAGAAAAGGAGTATGAGGGTGAACCCATCATTGCCTTGTATATTCTTTGTTGTGCAGAGCATCTCCTTGTCAGCTCCTTCATCCTCAAGGCATGGTACCTGAAAAGTAAAAACAAGTCAACCATCAGTTATGAGCTCAGGGATCAAACCATATTCCTACACTATCCTACTTCATGCATATGAATCTTCCCCTAAGTAGGAGATGTATTCTACTTGAAGGAAAAACTACATGCATGCTTTTTCACTCAGAAAGAAGAAAGTAAAAGAAAGAAGAAAACATGGACATAAGAGAGGCCAAAAGCCTAAATATTTCCTAACTGTTTTCCTAAGTGTGCAGGTATAGGTTGCAGCCAAAGAGAGAAATAAATAAGTCATAAGTACATGCTAAGAAGAAGGAAGAGTGCAACTCAAAGTTTAGCAAACATTCTATAAATGGAAGAAGTTAGAGCTCATAAGAGAGAATGGAAGATAAAAGTACATTTTTAGTTTGCAAAGAAGAGGGAGAATCAGATTTCAAGAAGCTGAAGCTAAAAGTAAAAGGGATTATAGCTGAAACAGGATGAGAGAGAAGATTCTGGGAAAATTTTGACAGGGCTTCGCCATGTAAAATGGACATTTACAACTTTTCATCATGTTGTTTCAATTACTACATGCTTTAAAAGAACTATGCAAATCAAATAAGTGATACAGAAATCAGAAAAGCATTACATGATCAAGAGAAACAACTATCATGTTTTCGGTTCTCAATTGCTTTATGAGTTCAAAGATGAAAAGTGTTTCTTTCTATATCTTGTGTTTCACACAGAATGTTTCCGTTCTTAGAATAGAGTTGCTTCTATCCTTTCATTCTCTTGAGAAACAGAGATAAAGGTTAGGCTAGGAGGAATACATTGAGTGTTAGGAGGGTGTGCGCGTACCGTAGAGAGAGATCAGATCGATTGTGAAGAACTCCTTTTTTTCTGGGAAGGACTACCTGTGAATAAGAATGCAAGACCACCAGATTATAGTTAGATAATAAATGAGGGAACTGCCTTGGGCCCAGGAAATATTAGACTTCCTTTCGAAGGTGGTCAGTTCCCCTTTCAATACAAATTAACACAAATGATAACAAAGAAGTTATTGCGAAATTACGATTTAGTTACCTCGTTAAAAAGCAATAGAGGAAAGGTTGGTTTTGGTTTGAGTCACAGTGACCGATGCCGGTCACTGTATAACCGACTGCGGTTATAACACCGGTACCGGTTGCTGATAACCGATATCAGTAGGGGCAGTGATTTAGGGGCTTTCAATGAAGGTTGGCTGTAAGGTGGTTATGGTGTTTATAAGGTTGGTAAATGATCAGGGGTAGGCAATAGGGTGATGGAGAAGACTCAGAGAGTGTGGGAGCTGTTCTTGGGGCAATGCAAGGGTAGAGGAATGAAAGTTAGATGTAGGGTGCTATCGGGTAGTAGATCTAGGAGTGAGCTTATAATTACTATGAATCAAAAGTTCAAGAAATGGTATTTAAAAACGTACAAGACACTACTTACTAGTTCCTGATGAAGGTACAGCTCCAAGGACTGTGATGACGAAGACAAGGCTCAGGTGGGATGATCCGACAATCAAAAGTGAGCTTATCTTCTCTCCCAATGCTTGGATGAGTGTCGCTATGCTCTGGTTACTCAGTTGCAGTCTTGGGCTCGATGTCCTTCTCTACAAACTCTTCTCTTTCCTTCACTTGTCTCTGTCCTGCAAAGTGAATTCCGGATCTTTCAAATGAATTTCGATCCCTTGTTTTTGGTTAGGGAAGGTCATTTACAGGGAACCGATGGTGTGGTTACGTAACCGACGGTGGTCAAGTAGGAACCGATGTCGGTTAAGTCAAAGTGGGCTATTTTTAGTAAAATAGCCAACTTTCCCTCCTTTTCTCTCGAGGGATTAGTGTGTGCTTGGTCAAGTCATTATTAGGTTGGTTTTGGTGCGGGTGAGGAGTAATTAGTCAATGGTGTGGATGTAGACCAAGTTATAGGTCTTAATTAGGTTAGTTTAGGGTTAGGGCTAGGTCATGATGAGGTGGCGAAATGAGGTGGCAGTGTTTGGAAATGTGGATTTATTAATTATAAGGTAATTAATAAATAATTGTGTAAGGTTTAGGTGGTGAGTTTAGGTTGCGAAATGAGATGTAGGGCACAGGGTGTCGTAAGACACAAATTTGGTGTCTACATTAGCCCCTTGTTTTCGTGTAGCTTGTCTTGTGAAGTCGCACCGAAAATAATAAGAAGTGGTTACTCCCATTAAGGGTATAGGTAATCCCCCTTAAATCTATCATAGATTGAGGTGACGTGAAATCAGGGATAGGGTTGATAAATGGTGAATGGTGTTGAGATGATGGTAAGATGGTGGGGTAAGTTCAAGGAAGCAGACGCACATTGAAATGCAAGAGTGCGACCAAGGTACATGATTCAAGAGCAAACAAGCAATTCATAGGTAAAAGTCGATAGTTTATCCAAACAAGGGTGATATAATCGGTATCCAAGGCATAGGAAGTAGCTCCAGGGGATATAACGGGTAAGGTACATGAACATTTAGGCATGTTCGGCAGTACCAAATGGTTGGTTTGGTTGAGATAAACGTCACGGTCTCGGTCTAGGCAAAGTTGGTCGGCTGATCAATTCAAGTATCCTAATCATGCTAAAAACACGAACAGGTGAGCGCGATTGAACAAAAAGCTACATGATGGGTGGATAAAATCGTAATTTACGGGTCTTGGTCGAGGTACTTAATTGGTGTGGCCTTGGGTCGGGCCAACTGATTGGTGAGGGCCTTGGGTCGGGCCTGATTGGTTGGGTACGGCCTTGGGTCGGGCCGATTGATTAGTTGTGGCCGTGGGTCTAGCCTGATTGGTTGGGTGCGGCCTTGGGTCGGGCTTGGTTGGTTGGTTGCGGCCTTGGGTGGGCCTGGTTGGGTTGGTGCGGGCCTGTGGGTCGGGCCTGATTGGTTAGTTGCGCCTGTGGGTTGGACTCGATTGGTGGTCGCAGCCTCGGTCGCCGATTGGTTGGTTACGGCTTTGGGTCGGGCCGATTGGTTGGTTGTGGCTTTCGGGGTCGGGCAATTGGTTGGTGTGGCCTTGGGTCATGCCGATTGTTGGTTAGTTACGGCTTGGGGTGGGCTGATTGATTGGCATGCGGCCTGGGTCGTGGCCGATTGGTTGGTTGCGGCCTTGGGTCGGGCCGATTGAAGTCAAAATAAGGCTAGTCAGCAAAGAAAGGGGTAGGTGATGCGGGAAAAAGTGGAGATTGGTGGATTAGGGCAGGAGTTAGGTTAAGGAAGTAGGTAACCGATATCGTGTGTGCACGGGGTGTACTTGGTAGGTCGGGGCCACTTTATTAGGAGCGGGGACCAATTTCACTACCCATGGTGGACAGCCCGTATATGGAGGTGAGAGCGGAGGCCCGGATTAGTCGGGGACGTGCTTAGATGGAGTGGGGCCGAGTTATCGCCATATATGCAGCGCACTGAGCCGAGACGTCCCGGAGTCATAGGTCACAGGGGGCCGCAGCCACAGGCGAGTGGCTCCGTGATGGGTAGGAGGCGAGAGCCGGCACAGGGGCCAGCGGGGGGATGGGCAGAGGGTGGTGGAGAGAGCTGAGACATCCTAGGAGTGGATATGGGTTTTTGTTATTGGATATAGACACCGGTCTGTGAACCGAGTATATATATAGAGGCCTGCGTGCCCACATAGGATTTATTTATTCATTTTTGTTGTATATACCGACTCTGTGAGCCGAGTACATTTTGTATAGTTGATACCGGCCTGCATGAGCCGAGTATATTTTTGACATGAGAGACCGGCCTGCGAGCCGAGTCGAGATTTTGACAGAGACAGCGGCCTATGTGCCGGCTTTGTATTTTTAGATCATAGAGGCCCCATACAGGGTAGTTTGTATATTTTGACATTGAGTTGATGATGATATATATAGATGAGTTTGATCCACATGGTGTGTAAATTTTTTTTGATTTGATGCATATATTAGAATGTCTCATGTGTTTTTTCGATGGTATTGAAATTTAATGTATATAGATGATGTTGATGAAATTTGGATGATATGTATATGTGTTGATGGTATTCTAATGATAAATATTGATGACGATGTCGTTATAGGAAAAGATGCGGCGCCACCAAAATTTTGTAATCAGGAGGTTTCGATATCGATATCGGTTAGCTAACCAATGTCGGTAGCTATATGACCGATACGTTAGGTAACCGATATCGGTTATGCCAAAACGAGTTTTTCTAAAAATAGAAAATCTTGGGAGGAAACTTAAGTTCATATTTTTAGAGTCGTGCAACAAGTTAAATACAAGAATGCGACACTGTTGACGACTTATACAGGTAATTGCATGGGAGAATTGAGTGATAAGGAGGAAAGAGACAGGTAAAGTGATTGTGGGCTGAGATTAAGAAGGCAGAAAGGAAAGTTATATTGAAGAGGGTGGTGAACATGGCTGAACAAGGAGAAGCATCCAGTGGGTAGAGACGAGAGGGAAGACAGGTTCCACCTCAAGCTGCTGCATCCCAAGAGGTAGAATTTTTGGTTGGAATTCAACTCTTGCATGTTTTATGAATAGGATGAGAGAAGGTAAGTGGGTAGAGATGAAAAAGAAAAGGTGATAGGCAAGGGTTTGGGATGGGGTGATTGTTATGGGGTAGGTAAGCAGGGGTTTCAGATATGTTTGTAGGTACAGAGAGGGGTAAATGAGTAAATAATTATCGTAGGTGTTGTTTTTAAGCAGGCTGTATAGAATTGACAGTGACCGATATCGTTTAGAGATAACCGGTATCGGTTATCTATAACCGATATTGGTTACTGTATGAAATTCTAGAATGTGATAAAAAACACTTGGGGATTTGATTTATTGAATTGTTGTTTGTTGATTTGATGTATGCAGGTAGAGGCAGGGTTGAGGATGAATGATAGGGTGCCAGCTTTGTTGTCACGAGTCCGAGCGGATGTAACACCAGCTGAGTGGGCATTGATAAACCGTGTGGGGTTAAGTGGAATCCGCTATTATTCACGAATCACACGTAATCATGCTATGTTGCAGGCGTTGATTGAGAGATGGAATCCAGAAAAGAATACCTTCTATCTGCCAACAGGGGAGATGATAGTGACGTTGGAAGATGTGTTCGAATTTTGAGACTCCCAATTACAGGAAGACCAAGCAGTATCAGTAGGGCCTAAAGCATGGCACGCTGGGGAGCGATAACAACAGTATTTGGTCCAGCTGCATGAGAGTTGACACAACGAGGTTTGACATTCACTTATGGTATCATGTTTGCCGCACACCCTGAGGCAACAAGGTTGGCAGTGGTATTAATGATAGCGGTGGGGTATTATGCATTACCGAGGGCGGATGGGGGAAGATTTCCAAAATCATTGATGTGTATTATTTGGGAAATGATAGAAAGGAGCATGACTTTCGCATGGGTACCCGCATATCTGGCGGAGCTATACAGGGGTTTATGGGCCTGCAGGTGAAATCACAGGACTACACTAGATTGTGCGTACTTATTACATTGTTGGGCCTATGAGCACATTGTTTGTGTGTGACCAATAGGCCGACCCATCCAGTCAGGAGAGACAGGAGTGCAGAGGTTGGGATTCAGGCGATGGGTCCAGACAGAGCAAGAGGCGAGATTCGAGGCCGTGACATATGATGTCGAGTATTATAGGTAGATGTGGGAGATGGTGACGATTGTGGATATCCGTTGGAGGCCTTACAGAACTATATGGTGATGGAGAACATAGCTGAGGATTTGAGGGGTGTAGAGTGATTAAGGTGGATCATGGGACACAGGCCAAGTGAGTACGAGAGGATTCCTCTAGATCACGTGCGGTGACAATTTGGATTTGTTCAGGATATACCCATGGCTTATAGACCATACATGAGGATCGACGCCGAGGCATCATTCTCACCTCCCCGCCGACACCTCCAGAAGGACCAGAAGAGACAAAGAGCCGATCACAGGTAATGGATGCAGGAGCGACAGAGGCTTATAGATTATGGTGGGTAGCAGAGCTGCGAGGTTCACGTGAGAGGGCCGATCATCCTGACATAGTTGTGATTACAACGGAAAGAGATCACCTAGCAGGTTTAGTTCACCAGCTTCAAATGCAGGTGAATGAGACAACAGATTGTTAGCGGTTGCGTAGTCACGAGTGGAGAGACTAGAGGTGAGATTCCTCCACGCGAGAGGGCATTATTCATATGTTACAGGAGAGATTGGTGGATCAGTGGGAGGAACCAATAGCAGTGGCACCTTTGAGGATGGAGAGGCCAGGTGAGCGGCGTCGACGATCACGATCATCACCTGGTTCGGGATGAGGCGCAAGGGTCTAAGTGAATTTCATAGGGGTAGAAGAATAAATAAGGATGCTGACCTGCGTCGATGATATAGAAAATGTATTTGTTTAACATCTAAATAAAACTGAATATGTATGTTGATTTGAGTTATGATAATAATAAGAATGTTTGTGTTTTGAATGTTTGTTTTGAAAAAGGATAAAGATGAGTGTTATCAAATAGAAATACCCAAAAATATTTATATTTACAACACATGATAGGTTATGGTAGGGGATGGTCGAGCTAACCTTCGGAGACCCCATGTCTCCTAAGTGCTGCCTACATAGCCCATTGCACAAAGCAAGGAGGGGCCTCAGACCGATGTAGTTCTCCCTTAGGACCAGGAGAGGTGAATTCAAGCAATTTGGTTGTGGTTAGGCAATTTGTTGGTTGGTAAAAATATTGATATTGGTAGGGTAATGTTGTTGGTGTTGGTAAGGTATTGGCGGTATTGGTGTAGGTATAGGTGAAGCGAAGGTTAGCTTACCCAAGCATAGGAAACCATGTCCTGATTAAGGTCAACACATAATCCTAGATTCGGGTAAAAGAGGCAAAAGTGTCCCATAGTTGGAAAGAGCTAAACAAACCACATATTATCATAGGATGAGCTTGAATCCCTAGGTACCTTGCATAGGTGAGAAGTCGATAGGTGAAAAGAGTTGTATAATCACAACATATCGGATATACGTCACGTCCCTTGAGTTTTGTTGTTTTGAAGAATGGTGAGATGAGGTGGATGGTATAGCTGGGGTGCAGAGAACTTGTTACAAGGTGATTATGCTGACGAAAGAGAACCAAACCTGAATAGACAAGTCCATGACTCAAAAGTGCTTTTGAATACTACTTTTATTTTTTTCTGAATATAGACTGATCGATGCGGGAAGTCTATATGGGATATGCATTTTGTTGTTCTTGAGCTCTTCACGAAGCTGATCAATGTGAGAAGCTTCTGATAGAGGCTGACTTTGTATAGTTGTCCTTCAAGGGAGCAGTCTATTTATAGTAGCAGATGTGGCTTTGCACATAGCTGTCCTTCGAGGGAGTAGTCTATGTATAACTTTGAGGTCTAGATGTCCATTTGGCATGAAGCATCTAGTTTTGTAGGAAGTTTGACTCAAGAATATCCCATAATTGTATAATTGAGAATGTGTTATTTTGATACTTTTAAGTCATGGACCAGACTAAAAAGGGGAAGGCATCTTTAAGAGGAGATGATGACCAAACCATGTGAGCGTGATTCTATTTTGAGATGTATGAAACAAGGTGTATGAGGTGGTAAATGAGCTCAAGGGACGAGCGCAAGGTAGATAAGAAGTGATATAATACTAAATTCAATAGTAGAATGGTCGAAGATGCAAGGCATTAAGGGGTTCAGGCTCAGGTTTACCATTGAGCGAAGCTAAACGGTAAGTGCCTGATCCGTAAGTGTGAGTGATAATGTAAGGCCCAATCCAATTTGGAGCAAATTTTCCATGCTTGCTCTTTTCTAGTTTGGTTACATGTTGATTCTCTTTGAGGACAAGATCACCAATCTTAAAGGTACACTCATGAATTCACTTATCATAAGCACGCTTGATGCACTTTTGATAGATTTGAAGGTGGTCAAGAGCTGTAAGATGACGCTCATCAAGAAGCTCCAATTGGGCTAACTACTCTTGGCGGAAATCATCATTGGTGAGAATATCCTGGAGAGATATTCTTAGGGAGGGTATTTGTATTTCGAGAGGCAAGACAGCCTCGGTACCATATACCAAAGAAAATGGTGTGGCATTAGTGGAGGTACGAATACTGGTATGATAAGCCCAAAGGGCAAAGGGGATGTGATCGTGCCAATTATTCCCGTAATCGTTAATAACTTTCATGAGAATTTTGGTCATGGTTTTGTTAGAAGATTTAGCCTGACCATTTTCTTGTGGATAGTAAGGTGATGAGAAGCTAAGTTTGATACCAAATTTGTCACAAAGGTCTTCAGAACAACTTATTTTTGAAATATTTTCCATTATCTCGTTATCGTGATGAGGAACACCAAAATGACAGATAATGTGATGGTTGATGAACTCTACGATTTTTTCTTTTTTGGTTGAAATGAGTGGAATGGCCTCCACCCATTTAGTGTAATATTTGGTTACTATGATTATCCAACGGTGACGTTGTGAAGAGGGCGGGTGAATCTCACCAATAAGGTCTAAACCCCATTGTGAGAAAGGCCAAAGATCTCGTGCACGACCTGTAGCGGATGGCTAGGAGTATGTTGAAGGTTGGCATGTTGTTGACACATAACACAACACTTAACATATTCATAGCAGTTGTTATTAAGAGTAGGCCAATAATAGCCTAGGCAAAGGATCCGTTTGGCCACGGCAAGGCCACTAAAATGTCCACCACAAATGTCATCATGGACTTGTTGGATGGTATATGTGACCTCCGCGCCGGTTAGACATCAAAGGAGGATGCCATCAAAGCCATGTTTATAGAGGAGTCCCCCATGACGACATAACGAGAAACACTTTTAAGAAAAGCACGTTTTCCGTTACTAAGTAAGGTCGTGGGAGAACAGAGGTTGTAAGGTAGTCATGAAATTGGTGATACTGTGTATCTCCGCGAATTAGCAGACACATTATTTACCATACAAACATCCGGGACTCGAGTAAGATGGGGCAAAGAGTTGTTGGACCAAAAATATATGTAGAGTCACTGGTGAGGCAGAATTTGTGAGGCCAAGCAAGCCATAGTATCCGTAAATTTATTAGTTGAGCGGGGAATGGTTTGGATAGAATAATGAGTAAATAAGGTCAAAAGTGAGTCCACGTAATGTTTGTACTTTTGAAGTTCCTCATTTTTACATTGGTAGATGCCCATAACTTGATTGACTACTAGTTGAGAGTCGCCAAAAATGTTAATAGACTTTACACCTAAGTGTAACGCAACCTGGAGACCCAAAACAAGGGCCTCGTATTCCGCTGTATTATTAGTGCAGGGAAATCGAGCCGGAATGAAAGAGGCATAGGTTCAGTGTCAAGAGGAATGAGAAAACGCCCCGGGCATTTGATCCATCAAGAAGAGGGTCATTGGATACGACTCCTCACTGAGTGAAAGAGTGGCGATGAGTTCGTCAGGGAAAGTAAAATTGGTAAATTGTTCCCCAGGTAAAGGGGCTTCCACGAGTTGGTCTGCGATAGTTTGTCCTTTGACTGATTTATGGGGAATAAACTCAAGGTCGAGGTCGGCGAGGAGCATAAGCCATGGGTGATGTGTTGGTTTAGATGAGGTTTGGCGACATATAATGGATGGGGTTCATGTTGGTGATGACAAAAGTTTTGTGATTCAGAGGTAATGTCGAGTTTGGTGGCCACGAATGATAGGGCTAGGCACAACTTTTCTACATGTGTATACCTAGTCTCGTAATCCACAAGAGTACGACTTATGTAATAAATGGCTTGTTCTCGATGCTCAGAGTCATGATGTGTGAGCATGGCTCCTACAGCATGGTCGGTGACAGAAAGGTAAAGGTAGAAAGGCCGATCGTCCTGAGGTGGGATAAGCACGGTGGCTGCAAGAGATAGGCTTTAAGAGCCTCAAAGGCTTGGTGGCACTCTTCGCTCCATTGAAAGACAATGTCCTTTTTAAGGAGATGATGAAAAGGTTGACATCGATCCGAGAGTTGTGAAATGAAATGCCGGATAGATTGGAGTTTGCCCTGTAAACTACACAATTGTTTGAGGTTAGTGGGTGGAGGCATTTCTAGGATAGCTTTGACTTTAGCTGGATCGACCTCGATGCCATGCAAAGAGACGATAAAACCAAGGATTTTTCCCAAAAGGACACCAAAGACACATTTCTTTGGTTGAAGACGAACACAGTATTGTAACAGGTGATCGAAAATAATGGTTAAAACATCGAGATGTTCACTGCGATGTTTAGATTTGCCAAGAAGATCATCGACATAATCCTCAAGGATAGTGTGCATAATGTCATGAAAAATGTAAGTCATAGCCCACTGATAGGTTGCACCAGCATTCTTAAGGCCAAACGGCATGACACGATAGCAGAAGGTTCCCCAAGGAGTTATGAAGGCGGTTTTATGTTGATCGGCCGGGGCTACCAAAATTTGATTGTATCCCGAGAAGCCATCCATGAGAGAAAGCATCTCATGGCCGCACAGTGAGATCAACAAGTTGATCAATACTAGGTAGGGGAAGTCATCCTTTGGGAAAGTGAGGTTAAGGTCCCGAAATCCTGTACATATTCGAAGTCCCCCGTTGCTTTAGTGATGTGTACAATGTTAGAAATCCATGAGGATAGTCAATAGGTAAGATGAAGGAAACCAAAAGGAGTCATGAAGCTCTTCTTTGACCAAGAGGGCAATGCGTGGATGCATTTTTCTCAGTTTCCATTTAACTCGTTTGGAGTCGGGTTTCGTGAGTAATGTTATGGACAGCGATGTCGTGGATCAATTCCCGGCATGTCAAGATAGACCAAGCGAAAGCTTGGTCATGGGGCACTGAGGAAGGTAGTGAAGGTAGTTTGTTTCGATGCGTTAAGAGATTGTCCGATCTTCACAATGTGAGGATCATCCTCTCGTGTGGATGTTGATTTCTATAGTCAACTCATTCAACATGGTTTGAGTTTCGTGATGGTAAGGTGCGTTGAATATAAGAGTCATCCGCACCAAGATAAGTGAGGATGGAGTCATCATCCCGGCACTCAACAACATTAATCAAGGTGAGTATTCTTCAATCATGTCCGGATACGTAAGGGGAAAAGAAGATGGGTCTTCATTATCACGTTGATAAGTGAGAGGACCCGTGAAGATAGCGTTTATGAAAAAAAAGTTAGGAGGGATAGATTCTGGGTCTATCGACTCTAGGGTGACGATGGAAAAATGGGTGATGATGGTTTAGAAAGGGTGACTTCATCATCTTCCTGGATACAATGGATATGCGGTTTCTTTGGTGTAGGTGGTTCAGAGAATCCAAGACCATGACGATCTTTGTGTTTGCATGTAGTCATGGGAATGATCGTATGTCGGCCTTGTTCATAAAGACCAAATCGAAGCCCTTCCAAGACAAAGACGTCAGAAGGTGAGGGCGAAACGATGATTAGTTAGATATTGAAAATCAGATTGGAAGGGAACCACACCAAGGGGAGGTTTAGGGGTGACAGAGGATGCGTCGACACCCCCATACGTTAGGTTGGTGCGGCAATTAGGTGGTCCGTAGGAGATTACTTCCCCACACGACGGTCGTAGGTAGGATGCGCATGTAACTGTCCGTACTCCTGTGGGGTATGGAAAGTGTTAACATTATATAGGCGATACTCCCCCAACATAAGGCGTTGAAAAACATCTACCAAGGGATCTGAGGTTGGGATGTTATCCGCTGGGAAGGAAGTGGTATTTGTGGTGGCGGTTTCATTGGTTGAAGGTGTAAGTGCGGCTAAGGTGGATGGTTGAGGTGTGGTCGAAGTAGATGGTTGGGTTGGATGAATGGGTGTCTTGACTGGTACAAGTACATCATTAGGGTGATATAACATATTGCAGGTTTTGAAGGGGGAGTGTCAGCTTTTACGGTGTAGGACTTCCCCTCATACTCAAATTTTATGCATCTATGTAAGGTGGAGGGAACGCATCCCATAGCCCGGATCCAAGGGTGGCCTAATAACATGTTGTATTGGAATTCTCCCTCAAGGACATAGAAGATTTCGGGTAAGGTACGTGGCCCTACACGAATGTTAAGGATCACGGTGCCTAAAGTAGAAGTAATAACATCATTAAATGAACGCAACATGGTGGGGTTGGCACACATGCAGCTAGAAGGGATATTCATTTTTGGAAGGCTTTGGAAGAGATGATGTTTAGGATAGCACCCCCGTCAATCATAACACGACGTACTCAGATGTCCCGGACATAAGCCGAGATGAAAAGAGCGGGTTAGGATCTTCTGCACCAAAGTCGACAATTTCATCTTTGAGAAACCGACAAAGAACGGCTTATTGTCAGACAGGACATAAGTGGTTGGGGAGGTAGGTTGTTTGGTGAGAGAAGCAACGTGATTGGGTGTTAAAATGGAGGCAACGGGAAAAGTTTCGTTAGGTAGGACCTCTATCCCTTGAAGGATCTCAATGAGAGCTTGTCGATGAGATTCAGAGGTTTGAATGAGATCATACAGTGTCATTTTTATAGGTGATTGGTGAAGTTGTTTGATCATGGTACGATGGAAAACTCCATCAGAGATGGGGTAGGTAGGTCCACGAATAACCACTTTAGGTGGTGGTGTGATTGGGATGGCGGACGGAGAAAGGGATGCCGCAGGTGCGCTTTCTTTGGTTTTCCCTTGTTTTTTCGACCTTGAGTAAAGCAATGCTAATCATGTTGATCTCGTGAACATGAGAGGAGGAAGATGGTAGGGATAAGTCATTGTCTTCGAGAGGTGGGGTTGCAATAATGATAGATCTTGGTGAGGTGGGGACAGTGGTATAGAGAGGGATTGAGGCTAAAGGTTTCTCCCTTCGTAAGTTGTCTTTCTTAAGCTTTCTATCCAAGAGAGGTGACTCGACGAAGGATGGTTTTCAAAGCTTTGCATCCCTCTACATCATGTCCCGGGTGTGTGGTGGTAAGCGTAGATTTTAGACTCATCATAACCTATAGGTTGAGGTTTAGATGGATCATAGGGTCTAAGTGGGGGTAGGTAAATGGTCACATTCTCCACCAACATATCAAGGATCTTGGCGTAAGATCCTTTGAGTGGGTCAAAGTCAGAGGAAGATGAGGCTATTGATTGGGTGGGTTTTGGTAATGGTTGGGTATGGCTGGTTCATATAGGTGGTGGTTTAGACAAGGGGTTTTGATAATTGGATTTAACTAAACGTGGCTTTTTAAGTGCAGAAGTCATGTTTAGCTAGTTAGATGAGGAGGCCACAGATGACGTGGTGGCAGGAAACAACCACGGAGAAAGAGGAGTGACAGCAAACAAATCCTTTGATGATGGAGTTTGTTTAGGGTTGATAGGTGGATAGGATACTTGGGGTGACGGTGTTGATACACCCATGGATCTCTGTATGGGTGCAGAAGGTGCAGGTCATTTTAAAGAAAACACAGGAGGTATGATGTATTGAGGCAAGGTGGAGGGGTGAGGTCCCAATATAGAAGGTAGGTGTGATGGCGAGGGTTTTAGTTGTGACAGAGGCATAGATTGGACTTGAGGGGATTGGGTTTGTCTCCTAGGTGGATGGATGGCTTTATTTTTGGATAAATCTAACCGTTGAGGTGGGTGTGTTAGGCTAGGTATTGGTGAAGTCCCAAGCATAGGGGAAGGTTTGGTTAGGTTAATAGAGGTGGATGAGGTATTCGGGTAGAGAGATGAGAGGGGTGAAGATGAGGACATAGGAATTTTGAGCTTTTGTAAACACCTCGGGTATATGGTAGAGGTGTCTGGATCGGTCATCTGCATTTGAGTAGAGCATGGTGTACTCAAACGCTCCCATAGGACTCATCTATCTTCTGAGGGATGAAAATCTTCATGTGTGAATAGGAACTTTGATATGGAAGAGAGGTGGGTTGTGATTCCGGTCCACTGTGGGTGTGATACAGGGGGTAAATGAGGCACTGTATCAATGGGTGTTAAGAGGTCAATCTCCACACGAAAATATTTAGGCGATGAAGAACTAATAGGTAGGAGAGCATGTTTGAGGGGATCCGTCATGATTAAGGAGTTTGGTGATGTTGGTTCGAGAGGTTTCTCTTCTAAGGATGATAGAAATAGTGGCAAGCCTTCTTCTTTTACAGCAAGAGTGACAGAAGGAGATGTTTGGGAAATAGATAAGTTAGATAACATCCACTCACAATCTTGCAGGGATGTGGTGTAAGAAGACTCATTCATGAGAAGAGAACTCTGGGTGGTTAATTCCTTTATGGGTAAAGGAATGGCAAGGTTATCATCTTGTCTTGATGGTGGTGAAGTGGGTGCGGATCCCTGTGTTAGTGACGAGGCTTGATTCAAAATTTCCTCGATAGAAGCTTTTGGTTGGGAGTCGAAAACTACATGGATTTCATGAACACTCTCCTTGGCTAAGATATCTTGGTTTATGTTACTATTAGATGAGTGGTTTGGGAATGGTTTGTTGAAGATTTTCAAATTTCGGTTAGCAGGGGCATTAGGATTATCAAGGGTTATATCCCCTGCATCAACCATTTCCTGCACTATGTTTTTCAACATCTTGCAGTTTTTGTGACTGTGTCCCTTCATGCGGTGGAAGTTACAAAAGTCATTTTCTTTGTACCAAGAAGGTATAACATGGGTGGAATCAAACCCGGAATGAGGTTTAACAGGAGGCAAGGTGATAGCTCCTGCTTTGAGCAATTTTTCCAAGATCACACCATAAGTTTCTCCCAAGGGAGTGTAATTGATGGGCTCGGCTTTATACTTATAGGTGGTTTTTGGCGGGGTACTAGACGGTGCTTGGGATTTGACCATCACCGCGTGTACAACTCCTTTTGATTTCAAAGTAGTCGATGCATGAGAATTGGTGGTGTTGGGTTTGTTGGTGGAGTCTTGGGTTTAGAAATTAGGTTTTTGTTGCGCAACCTCAATTTTTCCTCCTCTAAGGCTCGAATCTCTAGTTTCCGAGCCATACAGAAAGGCCTCATCAAAGGTGCGGAAATTTTGAATTTGGAGGGTGGGAGAAATGTGCTTAGTGCAGGCCCGCGTAAAGAGTTTGATGAGTTCGGCCTGAGGTAAGGCATAAGTGAGTTGGTTGATGAGGCCCCGCCATCATCCAATGAAATCTGTGATAGATTCATCTTCAAATTGTCGGATGGCATAGAGGTCGGTGATGGATACTTTCTTGGAAATATTAATGGAGAAATGATCCAAGAAAGATTGGGCTAATTGGTTAAAAGAGAAGATTGAGTGCTGGGTTAAAGCACTGTACCACTCCAAGGCAGGTCTTGATAAGGACATGGGGAAGGTACGGAGTAGTAAGGCATTGTCGTGGGCAATCAGGTAGCAGGCATGTCTAAATGATCGCAAGTGTTGTTGAGGGTCCTCCTTACTATTAAAGCGAGTGAATTTTGGTAATTCCCATTGAGGAGGATATGAATGAAGGGGGACAGAAGGATGAATAGGCTCCCGACAAACTTGCTCATATGTCGGGTGTTATGGCTTTCAAACAGAAGCCTCCAAATTTTTCATCTTGTCCATCATTTTTTTGATTAAATCATGGTTGGGTAAGATGATGGTGCCATTGTTGTAAACAGAGGAGGATAAAAGCCACTACTAGACAAAGGTGGGGTTAAATTTTGATAAGGTATTGATGATGAATATGTTGAGGCGACCTAATAGGGATGTCCTATATAAGATGTTGAAGCCACCGATAAGTTTGTGGAAATGAAAAGGTGGGGAGTTTGAGAAGGAAAGCTTGTGTGGATAGGTGGCAGGAGCAAGTTATGAAAGGGGCAACAGAATAGAAACGAGGTAGGAGCAGTCGGCGGTAATGATATGTGGGGCCCCAGATTAACCAAAGGAAAGCCAATCTATGCCGTATGAACCCCCAAAGCCACTGAGTTGGGAGACGGAGCTAAGGATGAAGAAGGTAAGGCAGAGTTATTAGGTGGGGAAGGAGCTAAGTGAGCAGCTATACTAATGGGCATACCAACGAGAAGCTGACCGTCGGGTGTACGGTCAAGGGTATGAGACAAATAATATTATACGGCACTAGGATTAGCATCCAAAAATTTGGCAAAGTCCTTATCTCCTACAGGGATCTTGGGAACATCACTGGTGTCCGTAGGATTCCCCATAGGATGTGAAGGGGGTGATTCAGGAAAAGGCACGGAACAGGCATGTGAAACCATGGTTGCGGCTTGTTTCCGAGTGATAACAACCATGGACAAGAGTACACAGCAGGGATTCAATCTATCAGGAACAGAAACAACAACAAAATGTTGGAATTGGTAGGTTGCTGGTTTGTCGGGAACTATGAAAGACAGTAACCGATATCGGTCTGATAACCGATGTCGGTCAGACTGTAGCCGGCGTCGGTCAGTTAACCGATGTCGGTAGAATAGGACCGGTGTCGGTCACTGTGAAAGCAAAGAGAAGATGTAAGAAGCTGCTGATTTGGGGTTAACAATGCTTAGTATACCCACCAAACTGTTCTGAAGTGATCACTGAAACAAGTGGTATGACAGAGAAACAGTAACTAAAAACAAGCAAGATGCACAAGCAAATCAAGAGACTAACCCTAGGATTAGTTTTAATTATTGTGGGCTTATGCCTTAGACGCAAGATGATGTCAATCCTAAACAAAAGACCTAAGGGAGATGTCAAGTTTGTTTTGGCTTATAAGGTTACCTCAATCGGGTGAGGAATACCACGGAAAAAGGGGGATGTTTGAGCTGTTGTGTTGATTATGATGTGATTTGGTATGTGTTGTGTAGTGAAAGTAAGATTAATTTCTTGTTAATACCATGGATATCACCCCCACGTGTACGACTTGTTACTTAATCTACGTTCACTAGAATTAAAAACAACAAGCAAGAATGTGATGCACGTGTTTTAAACCCAAATTGAAAATGATATTTGATGAAGCAAAGAAGATGACTTTCACTAATGCAAAGATGAGGAAGAAAGACAAATTCTTTTACCAAAATGAAAAAATATCTTGTGAATATTTAAAAGAAGAAAATAGCAAGTATGCTCCCTATATGAAAGCAAGCAAGAAAGAAAGAAACCCGAGAAAGGGTCCCACCAAAGCGAGCCAAAATGTTTCACACAGAATGTTTCATTCTTAGAATAGAGTTGCTTCTATCCTTTCATTCTCTTGAGAAACAGATAAAGGTTAGGGCTAGGAGGAATACCTGTTGAGTGTTAGGAGGGTGTGCGCGTACCGTAGAGAGAGATCAGACCGATTGTGAAGAACTCCTTTTTGTCTGGGAAGGACTACCTGTGAATAAGAATGCAAGACCACCAGATTATAGTTAGAGAATAAATGAGGGAACTACCTTGGGCCCAAGAAATATTAGACTTCCTTTCAAAGGTGGTCAGTTCCCCTTTCAATACGAATTAACACAAATGATAACAAAGAAGTTATTGCGAAATTACGATTTAGTTACCTCGTTAAAAAGCAATAGAGGAAAGGTTGGTTTTGGTTTGAGTCACAAAGTGATCGATGCCGTCATCGTATAACCGATCATGTTATAACACCGTACGGCTTAATAACCGATATCAGTAGGGGCAGTGATTTAGGGGCTTTCAATGAAGGTTGGCTGTAAGGCGGTTATGGTGTTTATAAGGTTGGTAAATGATCAGGGGTAGGTAATAGGGTGATGGAGAAGACTTAGAGAGTGTGGGAGCTGTTCTTGGGGAAATGCAGGGTAGAGGAATGAAAGTTAGATGTAGGGTGCTATCGGGTAGTAGATCTAGGAGTGAGCTTATAATTACTATGAATCAGAAGTTCAAGAAATGGTATTTAAAAACGTACAAGACACTACTTACTAGTTCTTGATGAAGGTACAACTCCAAGGACTGTGATGATGAAGACAAGGTTCTGTGGGATGATCCGACAATAAAAAGTGAGCTTATCTTCTCTCCCAATGCTTGGATGAGTGTCGCTGTGCTCTGGTTACTCAGTTGTAGTCTTGGGCTCGATGTCCTTCTCTGCAAACTCTTCTCTTTCCTTCACTTGTCTTTGTCCTACAAAGTGAATTCCAGATCTTTCAAATGAATTTCGATCCCTTGTTTTTGGTTGGGGAAGGTCATTTACAGAGGAACCGATGGCGATTACATAACCGACAAATGGCGGTTGAGTAGAACCGATGTCGGTTAAGTCAAAGTGGGCTATTTTTAGTAAAATAGCCAACTTTCCTCCTTTTCCCGAGGGATTAGTTGGGCTTGGTCAAGTCATTATTAGGTTGGTTTTGGTGCGGGTGAGGAGTAATTAGTCAAGGGTGTGGATGTAGACCAAGTTATAGGTCTTAATTAGGTTAGTTTAGGGTTAGGGATAGGTCATGATGATGTGGTGAAATGAGGTGGCAGGTTTGAAGATGTGGATTTATTAATTATAAGGTAATTAATAAATAATTGTGTAAGGTTTAGGTAGTGAGGTTAGGTGTGAAATGAGATGCGGGGCACGGCGTGTCATAAGACACAAATTTGGTGTCTACATCCTGGATCAAAATATAAAACTACTATTTCTGGAAATGCATTAAAGAAAAGATTCTAAATTTTGTTTGCCAAGGCTTCACCTTATAAAATCAACATTTCAGATTTTTCAAAGATACATATCGTTTGTAATAAAAGGAATTACAGTATATAATGCAGAAAAGGATTCACTATAACTTAAACAACTGAATAACATGAAATTTGAAGTAATTCTACAAAGTACATCCTTTCTATGAATTCCAGTTTTCAAATAAAGGAAGTATGAATTATAGATATGCTGCCATTTCAAATAAGTATAGCTATTTATGCAAGGAAAAGAATAAAAAGAAAGAAATGGAACTACAACTTCAAAAGTATGAAAGAGATCAATTTTAGAGATGCTCTAAATCTCATAATGAAATGAGATTGTTTTGAATTTCTAAATGCAGTGGATTTCATTCACAAAAGAAAGAGTACATCACTATAAACATACAACTTTTCAACATAGGTTATCATTGGTGTTAAAATGGGGCTATTAGCCAGTACAAAAGTTCATTTCTACTCTCAAAATGATTAATGGATTACAACTATTATTTTGAGATGAAAGATTCCAATAATAACAAGAAACCAATTTCATTCAAACACTCATCTCAGAAGGAATTTCAGTTTTCAAGTGATCTTAGATTGGAAAAGGATTAAAGTAGTATGCTCAAAGGAGTGCTACATAATTCTCAAAGGATCAAGTTGATCCTGAACAATGAATTACAATAGAATTGATTTTCCAGAATACAAAAATCAAGCCAAGAATTTCAGAATAGACCTAAAATAATATACAAAACCTATTTTTGCAGAGAAGCAAACTAATACACATAGTGGCTGAGTTTTAGATTTAGACAATGGCATTCATAGTAAAACAAAACTATCAGAGGTGGGATGAAACTAAAGTCTACATCTACCCAGAGATCAATGGAAGTGTTTATCAAAGCCTCGAGAATTCTGCAAGCCCACCAATGGTAAAGAAGGGATTTTCGGTTAAATGTGGAGAACATAACTAATATTTCCACAATATTCTCAACAACGCAAAGGAGACAAAATTTATCTTAAGGAAAAGAAAAATAATATAGAAAGGGCAAAGTGTTCAAATACATTACGTAAGAAGAAAACTACCTTATGGCCAAAAGCAGAACATATATGAAATATAACAGTGACAATATTAGAGCTTAGAGGCAAAGGAAAAATTATGAAGCCCATCACACATCACCAAAGTATTCAAACCAATGCAATTTCCTTTACAAGCTAGATATAATAGTAAATACTAGACCACGGTGTTCCAACAGAAATCAAATTGCATTTAACAATTACTAGGTTTGCATGAAATAGAACTTGAGATTTATATTATGGCTGAATGAAAGCTTGATAATACACTCACCTTCCTTAAGACAGCTTCAGAATAAGAGCACTCAAACTAAAACCGAGCTCGAAGTTCATAAGAAAGATGTCAGCCATGAAAAATCCTAGAACAAGTTTTCAACTTTAAATCCCCAAAGGAACCGCGAAATCCCAAAAATGCAAAGAGAAATGAGTATTATCTTTGGAGGTCGAAATGATAAAGACCAATTAACAGTGAAAACTCAGGAAATCAAGAAGCTTACCATCCTTATCAAATAGTGATGCTAGTTACACAGAAACAAGCTCAGTAGAGGTCAACATGAAAGCCATTCTTTCATAAAGTCAAATTAACAGAGTTTGAAAGGGACAAAAATGGTGTCCACAAACCTCACTGAGTTCCAAAACTTAGAAATCCCATTCACAGTCAGGAATTGAGCTCGAGGGTTACCCTACAAAATGACGAGCATCATCCAAATTTTCTCATAAAGTTCTAACAGAGCAGAAGACTGAATATATGAGATGTGTGAAGATACAAAAACTAGACAAACCTCAAAAAGGCCAAGCTGGAAGTTCATAAGAAAGACGCGGCCATGGCTACAATGTTTTACCTTGAAAGTTTGGGACTAAGAAATCAAAGACCCCACAAAATATACAAATGTTCGAAGGCTAAGAAGGCCGAAAAATGGACTGATCTGAGCTTCAAAATCTTCAACAATGGCAGCCATAGAAATTTTTACAAGGCTTCGCCCGCTTCACAAAACCGAAATATGAAATATGCCAAGACTGACAAGTATGGAGTGGCAACTATATGCCATAGTATTTGTTACAAAGGTGGTCAAATATAATATGGTGGTAACTATTACAAAGTTCCCCATGTGTATCCAAAAACATGCCCCCTTTTATATGTACTAAGTCCACAAGGTGGCCAAACCAAGCGAGTTAAAGGTGGTCCCCACAAGGAGGTTAGAGTGGAGTTACAAAGTGTCACTCATGTGACCACTCAGAAAAGATGTAAATATCAGAACATGTGCACATAGAAGGTGGTCCCCACAGGAGTAATTATTTTTGCAAATATTGCTAAGTGTTGTAATTATTTGCTCATAGGCAAAGAGTTGTATTTTTTGCATGCTTCACAAGAAGACAGAACAGAGAAGAGACAAGTTACATGCCATGGAGGGAGACTTGTCCAACAAGCAAAGTTTATTATTAGCAAATTATCCACCCATTCTTTTCTTAAAAATAGAACAATCAACTTAGGCTTGATGCATTGTAAACAAGTTTATTAAATGCCTATTTTTAATTGCATGCTTTAGTTTTGATCAATTTATCCATTTATTTATTATTAAATAAAGGATAAAATTAGGATGCATGGGTGAGTACATGACCTTAGTCTATTTTTAGGAATGGTGGGAAATTTTATTTTGCTATATATTGTGTGCCTTTGCAAAGGAGGGATTCTTCCTGGAGGACTTTTGGATATATGATTATTTTGAAGTAAACTTTACCATGTTTTCCCTCCGAGTGTGAAGTGTTTTCGCCTTTCCAAGTTATTTTGTAGTCTTGTGTATGTTATATTAACCTCATGAATGCAAAGTCCCTAATCAACCACCTTACACTGCTACAAATTTCAGTTCTTTCTAAATTGCATGTTAACTTATTAGTGTTTTCGCTTAATTTTTAAATGTGCATGTTAACTTATTAGTCACTTATTTTTAATCAAAGATGTTTGTGATCCTCCCTCGCAAGGTGTTTCCACAATAAAATGTTTTACCCCTAAATGTTCTCAGAAAAATTTTTGGTTAGAAAAATCCTTTGTGCATCATTGAGAATCGTTCACGATGATTTCGGAGCGTTTGCTGCATTGTGCATATACTCGCTTTGAAAGACCTCATACAAATTTGGTGTATCACCTTATTTTTAATCATTTTTCTCATCTTTTACTCTTAAACTCCCGAAAGATGTTTAGGATACACTAATAAGGAACCGGCCTGATACGAACCGGGGTTTGGAGAGATTCACCTCAAAATAGGTATACCCATAGGGCTAAGGTGTTTCCATCAGTATATCTACAAAAGAAAGAGATCATTTGTGTAAGCTTAGAAAACCTACAACCATCTCTCTATAGGGTGTACTTTTGAGAGATAATAGTTTTTGGCATGCCTAATGGGATGACGGATCAGATCTCTGTCGCATGCAAGTTTCGAGGATCTTCGTAGATCTACAGAAGTTAAGATTTACAACAAATTAAAAGTCACTTTCAGGAGCAAATCTGTAGCTAATTTATTCTAAAGATTTTATGATCTTTTGGTGACTCCGTAAAGCTGATTTCAGACCAGTATTGCAGCATGTTCCATGCCTAAAGTGACTACAAGATCATCGGTAAGAGGAATTCCTTCTGATTTTGTTTCTTTACCTTTGAATTCTGCTAGAAGGAGAAGAGTTGGTAATACTTTGCCTTATAATAGACCTGGTTTTGGTAACCCTCCTCCTAATATTCCTTCACCACATGTCAATTTTTCTATGAATATCCCAATTTTCCAATGGCCCAACAACCACCCAAGAATTTTATGCCCTTTACTAAAGGCAATCCATTAGTAATTCTAGTTTATCATGATATTCCCAACGCTGCCATGAAAAGTTTACCATCATTCATGGGTGAAAATTAGGTTACATAAGTTCGCATTGAACATATCAAAGATGTTACGACCCTATGTGCGAAAAATCCTTATCCATAATATCACTCATGAAGACATAGCCCTAAGACTTTTTATTGCATCTTTTAAAGGGAAATACTTGCAATGGTATAGAAACCTAGAAATTGGAAGCATAGGAACTTGGGATATTTTAGGTGAAAATTTGCTTTGCTGAAAGATTCGTGAGATCAGCCAAGAAACCCAAAACGGTTTCAAAGGATAACAATTCAAATCATTTGTCTCTCATTGAACAATTATCTACTATTAAAAGAGCTCCCAAGACGAATTTTGTCTAGCTTCAATATCTGTTTTTCCGAACTTGGGAGAGAATTCTAGCAAGTTTCAAGCCTCAAGCTGATCATGCTTTCCTTTATTATCTTAGAGCATTCCAAAGATGTCGGTTGGGAAACGTGTGATATCTCAACTATGATTTAGTCAATGGGTGGAGAGACACTCCCAGCAGCTTATGATATTGTTATCCTAGCTGAAAATAGTCTTATTCAAGCTAGAAAATTGGTGCCAAGGCCATCAATGCCTTTTTTTCGGTAGATTTAACACCTATTCCTCAGCCTATTACAATCATAGAGCCCACTATTGTAGCTCCATCAGATGATGTATTCAAAGCTTTACAGACTATGGGAAATAAGTTGACTTCAATTGAGAACAAAATTGCATTACCTAGTAGACCCTACTAGGCTCCTTATCAGCCCTACCAATAGAATCAACAAAACAGGCAGCCCTACCAATAGAATCAACAAAACAGAAGCCCTATCAATAGAATCAAAATTATAGGTAGCTCTACATGTTATGCAAAGGTAGTTTGACCCAAAGGCTCCTAGTTCCTCTAACACTTTAGTTCCATTTTAATATAGTTACGGAAGAGTGGTGTCAACCTTGCAATCAACCTTATTCAAGCTCAAAGATGTTAACTTGCCCAAATGCTTTTCTAAATCTGAATCTTGTTACACAACCTCAATCAAAACATTGTTTATGCCTCAAATGGAGGGTGGGTAGTAAGAAACTCATGTGTAGAAAGCACACCGAATAGAATTTAGTCGTTAACCTAGCTGAAAATAGTCTTTTAATGAGGAGGATTTTTTTTTCAGAGCCCCACTACTAGGCCTCAAGGAGGGTTAGGCTAATAATCAAAAGCAACAAAATAGGCCTATCCTACCCATCACTTTAGTTCGATAAGACAACATCTACAAGCAACTCCAAAGTCAACTAACAACCCTGTTGTTCCTCAAAAATCAGAAAGTTTCCCAGTTGATAAAAGTCATCATCATTGAGATAAATTTACAGACAAGCTGATCCAAGAAGACTATTTATACCTCAGATATCTAAGGCAAGCTGAAGAAGAATCATTTTTTGCTAAGGCCTACTCTAAAACAGTTGATTCTGTCTCTAAGACAATTGCTTCTTTTAACATTGTTGATGTAATGAAAAAGCATAATGTTAACATCTCAATGTGGGACACTCTAAGTATTCCTGGACAACAAGATTTACTTTCTCATGAACTAGCTAAGCTACAAATTTCTTCAAATACAACAGAGAAGGAAGTTTAGAAGACAGACATGGTCCTTGGAACGTTTGAGCAAGACCATATTAAATAATTTAAGTGGATGGTTCAAAAATTTTGAATGCTCATGACATTAGAAACCACCACCATTTTATTTATCACTGATTATTGGAGAACATTTAGTTCATAATTGCATGGTGGACAAAGTGGCACAAGTAGCACAATTATGACAAAAGTGATTACAGAAAAATTAGGCTTGTAGTATGAGCCTATAGAAAGGAGTGTCTTACAGCTTGATGGAACTATAACTAATATATTTAGTATAATAAAAATTTGGAGCTAATGTTACATTCTTGCCCAAATGTTTCTATTCTGCAAGATGTTACTATTGTGGATCTACCTCCATACTTTTCCTTGTGCTTATCTAGAGATTTCATAGTGAAAATAGGAGGTTATCTCTCTTCAGATTGGTCCTTATTTTTACTACATGTTATGGAACTAAGGTTACTATCAATTCAAAACCATTGCCAGATTCCATATTGAGCCTCATTCTCCAAATGTAGTAGCTAATTACTCAGCTTTAGAGCAATCTGATTTTGATGATGTAGCTCAGGTTTTAGCATTAGATGGTGTTTCTAACCTGTTTATGGATGAAAAGATAGTTGAAGAACATTGTCATGATCCTTTTAAGGAAGTTGAAGAAAATATTTTGGTGTGTATTGTATGCGTGAAGAAAATACACCACTTCCCTTACTGTCTAAAACAGAAAATTCAGCAGAAGGGATTTAGAAGCTTTATTTTGATGGAGCTAAGAACAAGAAAGGACAGGGAGCAGGTTTGATGCTCACTTCTCCGACAAACAAAAGGTATTTCTTAGCTTTGAATCTCCAATTTACATGCACTTGTAATGTAGCTGAATACGAAGCATTAATTCATGGCTTACTTTGGGCTAGAAAGAGAGGTATCAACACATTACAAATCTTTGGTGATTCTGAGTTAGTTATCAATCAAGTAAAAAAATTCAATGTTTGTAAGAATCCACTAATGAAGTCTTACAGACATAGAGTTTCAGACTTAATGGAATATTTTGAAGCTATTAATATTTAGTCTATTCCCTAGAGCTGAAAACAAGCATGTAGATAGACTTGCAGCAGTTGGTGCTAGTTTCGAAGTGCTGGAACAGATGGAAAATAACAAAATTCAGCCTCATATTAAGCTAATTGTTAGGCCTTCTATACCTGATAATGAATCAAATTGGCAAGTTTTTGAAAGTGATGATCAAATCTGTAGGTTTTTGCAAAGTAAGAAGCTAAATTCTCTGTAGTTAATCAGGATAAGTTACAACATTTATATGGTGATCAGATTGTTTAGTTGAAGACAAATAAATTACCTCAAGGTCTGGTCACATTGGAAGACATCTTCAACATTGATGATTAGTTAAGAAAGGTGAAGACTAAAATGTCAACCCCCTTTGATAATTACGAAGAGATCTTGGTTGATGAAGGGAAAAGGTTGTTTCTTGGAAAGGTATGTTCCTTAACTAAAAAGTAGTCATTTATTAATCTTTGCAAAGAGTTTAAGGATGTCTTTGCTTGGAAATACGAAGATCTGAAAGGATTCGATCCAGTCTAGCACAACATACAATCGAATTACATCCAAATGTTAAGCTTGTAAGACAGAAACAGAGGCCTGTAAATCTAAAAATAGAACCTCTGATGAGGAAAGAATTATCTAAATTGATTGAATCAGGTATTATCTTTCTAGTTAAGCATTCAAGTTGGGTAGCCAATCTTGTTCCTGTTAGGAAGAAGAACGATGAAATCAGACTATGTGTAGATTTTAGAGATCTTAATAAAGCTTCATCCAAATATGGATCAAATTTTGAGAACAGTCTCAGGTTCAGATAGACTATCTCTTCTAGATGGTTATAGTGGCTATAATCAGATTTTAGTCCGAGAAGAAGATAGATACAAAACAACTTTTACCACCAAGTGGGGTACCTATGCTTACAAAAGAATGTCTTTTGGTCTTTCAAATGTTAGTGCAACGTTTCAACATGCAATGGACATGGATTTTCGCATCTTGTTAAATAAATGTATTCTTGTTTATTTAGATGATATTACCATGTTCTCAAAATCCAGAAGAACATCTCATGCATTTAAAGCACACTTTTCAGTTATGCAGGTACTTTGGAATATCTTTGAATCCACTAAAGTCTATCTTTTCAATACATTAAGGTAAATTACTTGGTCATATTGATCCTTTCGAGAATCGAAGCTATATCACGGCTATTATTGCCTCATCATAAGAAGGCATTGTAAATTTTTCTTGGAAAAATCAACTCGTTTGGAGATTTGTTCAGATTTCACAAAGCATTGGTTAAACCATTAACAACTATGTTAAAGAAAGAGAAAACTTTCTCTTAGACCAGTGAAGGAAGGGAAGGTTTTGAAGCAATAAAATCAGCTATCTCTCAGGATCCTACTCTTGCAAACCCAAATTTCGATAAATATTTTACAATGTATGCACTTGCAAGAGCTGAAACAATCTCAACTATTTTGACTCAGGTTAATGATGAAAATATTGAGTAGCCAATTGCTTTCTTTGGACAAAGTTTGCATGATTACGAAACAAGGTACACATTTCTTGAAAAAAGTACTTTCAATAGTTAGAGGACTAAAGAATTTTAAGTACATGCTTTCAAACAATAAAATTCACGTTCTTGTTTCTCATCCAAGTGTGAAAGCTTTCCTTTTAAATAAAGAATTGAATGAGAAAAGAGCAGGCTGGATAACTAAGGTTATGGAATATGATGTTGATATTCAGGTTGCTAAGACAGTTCGAGGTAAAGGTTTATGTGAGTATCTAATTGTTGATATGGAAAAACAACAAAGTTGTAGAACCCAAAGATCCATAACAACATGCTGAAATTATGTATCAACAATCAAATATTATGGTCCAACCAGAAAATGAGCAACCTAAACTTGCTCGAGAGATTCAAGAGTCAAGGTGGATGACTTATTTGGTGAACTACTTACAGCATGGCACCTATCTAGAAGGTATGGATAAGAATAAAAGAATATATTTTAGATTACAAGCTATTCCTTATCTTTTCACTAATGGTGTGTTGCTTAAAAGGGATATAAATGGGATCTTCTTTGCGATGTGTTGATTATGATAAAATTCATAAAATATTATCAAAATTCCATGAAGGACCTACAGGAGGTCACTTCTCAGCACGAACTATAGCTTTTAAAATTATGAAAGCATGTTACTATTGGCCTAACATATTCAAAGACTGTTTTGAATGGATTAAAAAGTGTAAGAAATGTGCTTTCTTTGTTAAAAATAACATCTTGCTTCATTGCCTTCTGACCTATTTCATCCGATCGGCCTTTTATGCAGTGGGGTCTTGATTTTATTGGCATGATAAACCCACCTTCGTCAGAAGGACATAAGTGGATCTTAACTGCTATAGATTATTTTACACGATGGACTGAAGCAATAGCCTTAAAAGATTCTAATGAAGCTTTGATACTATCCTTTTATGAAGGAATAGTTTACAGATTTGGTGTTTCAAGCAACTATCATATCAGATAATTCTTTAGCATTCCTTGGTGCAAAGATAACAGATTGGGTTGTCAAACATGGAATATATCTAAGTTCTTCATCTAATTATTACCCACAAGGTAATGGCTTAGCTGAAAGTACTAACAAGAATCTATTAAGAATCATCAGAAGAACACTCAAGGATAATTGAAGAGCTTGGCACTCGATGTTGAATTCCACACTTTGGGCTGATAGAGTGACTCCTAAAAGATCATTTGGTAATTCACCAAACAAGCTTGTGTATGGAAAAGAAGCAAGAATTCCTATTTCAGTTGAGTTACCCACATTAGATTTGTTGCATCAAATGGAGCTACTTGAGAATGAACCATTGCAGGTTCGTTATGCAGAGTTAATGGAATTACAAGAGCTAAGAGATCAAGCTCATTTAAATATGGAAAAGAATCAGGAAAAAATCAAGAAGACTTTTGACAAGAAATCCAAATTCAGAATCTTCAATGAAGGAGATATTGTGTTAAAGTGGGATGTTGATCATGCAAAGCCAGGAAGACACTCAAAGTTTGATACACTCTGGAGTGGTCCTTACATGATTTCAGCTTACAAGGAACACAACACTTTTTAGCTTTCAAAGTTGAATGGAGAGGAACTTCTCATTCTATGAATGGTATGTTTCTCAAACACTATTATTGAAAATCTTATAGTGATTGTTAGAGTAGGATTTCCCTTCAATAAGTGTAGTTTCTACACATTGCATCATCTTTCAATTAAATAAGTGCATTTGTGCACGTGATCTAGTTTACCAGATCCTTTCCTAGCTTTAGTTTGTTTTGGAAGGGTTGGACCTTTCGGAAAAGGCAAATTGTTGTTGCATGTTCGGACTCCATGCCCAATGGACAAAATCAAGGCACTAGTATATAAGCTAGTAGGCAGCTTTCCCGTAGGATCACCAAAAATGTTGAAAATTTTTGCACTTGTGTAAAAATGGGCAACTCAAAACTTTGTTACGATGGATAGCATTGGTGAAGTATACCTAAGCTATGGGAGATTATATTAGATTATGTTGTTACTGCTGATTTATTTAAAAGATTATATGAAATATGTAACTATGTGTGTTGTTACAAAATGTAACAAATCACATAGTCTGCAATTTCATGACCATCCTCAGCAAAAGAACACAAGCCCGAAGGACAGTTATGTTGTCTTGATGAGAACATCCAATTACAGAGTAGGTGAAGTGTAAAGTTTTGGAACAACAAACATAAGTGCAGATCACATAAAAATCAGAGTTCATTACTGAATGTTGCTGATTAAGGAATTCAATTATGTTATTTAGTTATTTAGTTCATTATACAATCCATATAGAAAGAAGAAATGCGAGAAAGATATATACAAATCATTTACGAGAATTTAATGCTTTATTCACAAGGAGAGTCAAATGTTTCCCACACAAGCCGTGGGATGTAACTAAAAAGTAAAGTATAGCTACTGAAAATAAAGATACACATGCATGAAAGAGAAAGCCAAGGAGTATAAGCGTGAACCCATCATTGCCTTGTATATTCTTTGTTGTGCAGAGCATCTCCTTGCTAGCTCCTTCATCCTCAAGGCATGGTACCTGAAAAGTAAAAACAAGTCAACAATCAGTTATGAGCTTAGGGATTAAACCATATTCCTACACTATCCTATTTCATGCATATGAATCTTACCCTAAGTAGGAGAGCTATTCTACTTGAAGGAACCGCATGCATGCTTTTTCACTAAGAAAGAAGAAAGTAACAAAAAGAAGAAAACATGGACATAAGAGAGGCCAAAAAGCCTAAATATTTCCTAACTGTTTTCATAAGTGTGCAAGTATAGGTTGCAGCCAAAGAGAGAAATAAATAAGTCACAACTACATGCTAAGAAAGGGAAGAGTGCAACTCAAAGTTTAGCAAACATTCTGCAAATGGAAGAAGTTAGAGCTCAGAAGAGAGAATGGAAGATAGAAGTACATTTTTCAGTTTTCAAAGAAGAGGGAGAATAAGATTTTAAGAAGTTGTAGCTAAAAGTAAAAGGGATTACAACTAAAATAGGATGAGAGAGAAGGTTCTAGGAAAATTTTGACAGGGCTTCGCCATGTAAAATGGACATTTACAACTTTTCATCATGTTGTTTCAATTACTACATGCTTTAAAAGAACTATGCAAATCAAATAAGTGATACAGAAAGTAGAAAAGCATTACATGATCAAGAGAAACAACTATCATGTTTTTAGTTCTCAATTGCTATATCAATTCAGCATGAAAATTGTTACTTTTACGTATCCTGGATCAGAATATATAACTACTATTTCTGGAAATACATTAAAGAAAAGATTCTAAATAATTTTTGTCGGGCTTCGCCTTATAAAATCAACATTTCAGATTTTTCAGCATACATATCAAAGTTGTAATGAAAGGAAATATAGTATATAATGCAGAAAAGGATTCACTATAACTTAACAACTGAATAACATGAAATTTGAAGTAATTCTACAAAGTACATCCTTTCTATGAATTCTAGTTTTCAAATAAAGGAAGTATGAATTACATATATGCTGCCATATCAAAGAAGTACAGCTATTTATGCAAGGAAAAGAATCACAGAAAATAAATGGAACTACAACTTCAAAAGTATGAAAGAGATCAATTTCAGAGATGCTCTAAATCTCATAATGAAATGAGATTGTTCTGAATTTCTAAATGTAGTGGATTTCATTCACAAAAGAAAGAGTACATCACTATAAACATACAACTTTTCAACAGGTTATCATTGGTGTTAAAATGGGGCTATTAGCTAGTACAAAATTTCATTTCTGCTCTCAAAATGATTAATGGATTACAACTATTATTTTGAGATGAAAGATTCCAATAATAATGAGAAACCAATTTCATTCAAACACTCATCTCAGAAGGAATTTCAGTTTTCAAGTGATCTCAGATTGGAAAAGGATTAAAGTAGTATGCTCAAAGGAGTGCTACATAATTCTCAAAGGATCAAGTTGATCCTGAAAAATGAATTACAATAGAATTGATTTTCCATAATATAAAAATCAAGCCAAGAATTTCATAACAGACCTGAAATAATATACAAAACCTATTTTGTAGAGAAGAAAACTAATACACAGTGGCTGAGTTTCAGATTTCAACAATGGTGTTCATAATGAAACAAAACTATCAGAGGAGGGATGAAACTAAAGTCTACATCTACCCAGAGATCAATGGAAGTGTTTATCAAGGCCTTAGAATTCTACAAGCCCACCAATGGTAAAGAAGGGATTTTCGGTTAAATGCGAAGAACATAACTAATATTTCCATAATATTCTCAACAACTACAAAGGGGACGACATTTGTCTTAAGGAAAAAGAAAACTAATACAGAAAGGAAGTGTTCAAATATGTTACAGAAGAAGAAAACTACCTTATGGCCAACACAAGAACATATATGAAATATAACAGTGACAATATTAGAGCTTCAGAGGCCAATAAAAAAATTATGAAGCCCATCACAGTCACCAGAGTATTCAAACGAATGTAATTTCCTTTACAAGCCAGATATAACAGTAAATACCAGACCACGGTGTTCCAACAGAAATGGAATTGTATTTAACAATTACTAGGTTTGCATGAAATAGAGCTTGAGATCTATATTATGGCTAAACGAAAGCTTGAGAATACAATCACCTTCCTTAAGACGGCTCGTAATCGAGCACTCAAACTAAACCGAGCTCAAGTTCATAAGAAATATGCTAACCATTAAAAACCCGTAACGAGTTTTCAACTTGAAATCCCCAAAGGAGCCACAAAATCCCAAAAATACAAAGAAAATGAGTATCAGCTTTGGAGGTCGAAATGATAAAGACCAATTAACAGTGAAAACTTAGGAAATCAAGAAGCTTACCATCCTTGTCAAATAGTGATGCCAGTTACACAAAACCGAGCTCAGTAGAGGTCGACATGGTGGCCATTCTTTCATAAAGTCAAATTAACAAAGCTCAAAAGGGACAGAAATGGTGTCCACAAACCTCATTGAGTTCCAAAACTCGAAAACACATTCATAGTCGGGAACCGAGCTCGAGGGTTACCCTAAAAATGACGAGCATCATCCAAATTCACTCAGAAAGTTCTAATAGAGCAGAAGACTGAATATATAAGATGTGTGAAGATACAGAAACAAGACAAACCTCAAAAAGGATGAGCTTGAAGCTCATAAGAAAGAAAAATCCATGGCTACAATGTTTTACCTTGAAAGCTCGAGACCAAGAAATCAAAGACCCCACAAAATATACAGATGCTCAAAGGCTAAGAAGGCCAAAAATGGACTGATCCGAGCTTCAAAAGCTTCAATAATGGCAGCCATAGAAATTTTTCCAAGGCTTTGACCGCTTCACAAAAATCCAAATGAAATGATCACCAGGTTCAAGTTTTTTTACCATACCAACTCGAGGGGAGAGTTAATAAAACCCTAACCGAGGGTCAAGCATCGACGATCAAGATTCAGCCAGTACAAAGATCAATGGCCGGTGATCGTTCACGAATCCAAAGAATAACCACAGTTAGTCACCACTGACCATGTTAAATGCAAATCCTGAACCCTAATCATGGGTAAGAGATCGATGGTGTTGAATTCAAAAGGTATAGAGATCAACGAACAGGAGCATCACCAACTTCCAATGCAAACCCAGGAGTTAACAAACCCTAACCGCAGTTAGGTCGACTTTAAAAACAAAGCCACCGACAAAGCGTTTGAGGGGTGAGTCATCATGGAGGGGGACCAGCCCCATGTTTAAACAAAATATCATTGCATTGACTTTTAAAAGTCCAAAACTATAGTCATTTCCAAATAATGCAAAATGCCATCATACGTGCTCATCACCGAAAAGGTAAAGTTTGAAATATGCCAAGACTGACGAGTATGGAGTGGCAGCTATATGCCATAGTATTTGTTACAAAGGTGGTCAAATATAATATGGTGGTAACTATTACAAAGTTCCCATGTGTATCCAAAAACATGCCCCTTTTATATGTACTAATTCCACAAGGTGGCCAAACCAAGCGAGTTAAAGGTGGTCCCCACAAGGAGGTTAGAGTGGAGTTGCAAAGTGTCACTCATGTGACCACTCAGGAAAAGATGTAAATATCAGAACATGTGCACATAGCAGGTGGTCCCCACAGGAGTAATTATTTTTGCAAATATTGCTAAGTGTTGTAATTATTTTCTCACAGGCAGAGAGTTGTATTTTTGCATGCTTCACAAGAAGACAGAATAGAGAAGAGACAAGTTGCATGCCATGGAGGGAGACTTGTCCAAAAATCAAAGTTTATTATTAGCAAATTATCCACCCATTCTTTTCTTAAAAATAGAACAGTCAACTTCAGTTTGACTGCATTGTAAACAAGGCTATTAAATGCCTATTTTTAACTGCATGCTCTAGTTTGTATTATTTTATCCCTTTATTTATTATTAAATAAAGGATAAAATTAGGATGCATGGGTGAGTACAACCTTACTATATTTTTAGGAATGGTGGGAAAAATTATTTTTCTATATATTGTGTGCCTTTGCAAAGCACATGGGGATTCTTCTGGAGGACTTTTGGATATATGAGTATTGAAGCAAATTTTGTCTATTTTGCCCTCTGAGTGTGAAGTTTTTCTGCCTTTCCAAGTTATTTTGCAGTCTTGTGTATGTTATAGTAATCATGTGAATGCAAATTCCCTGATCAACCACCTTACCCTGCTACAAATTTCAATCCTTTTTGCTTTATTTTTAAATGTACATGTTAACTTATTAGTACTATTGTGATCCTCCCTCAGTACAATCAAGTGTTTTGCCCCTAAATGTTCTATAGAAAAACTATTGGCTCATGCATCAAGAATCCTTCATGATCAGTTGTACACATACTCAGTACCAAATCCCTCATACAAAATTGGTTTATCACCTTAGTTTTAATCATGTTTACAGTCATATTTTACTCTCAAACTCCCAGAAAGTAGTTTAGGATACACTAATAAGGACCGGCCTTGGTATCGGAGATTCACCTCGAAATAGGTATACCCACTGAGACTGAGGTGTTTCCATTGATCTATGAAAGAGAGAGATCATTTGTGCAAGCTTAGAAAACCTATATCCATCTCTCTACAGTGGTGCACTTTTGAGAGATAAAAGTTACAACTTCCTCCAAGTGAGAAAAACGGTTTGCAAATGAATTCTATCTTTCATGCCCTTCAAAAATCATCCAATCGTGAAGAAAAACCATGGCAGAAAACTAATTGGCACAAATTCACAAACATTTCATTTTATTTTCTAGTTTCAATATGAACCATCGATTTGCTATTAAAACGTTCAAATCGAGTCGTCCACATGGAAGGAGAAGATTAGAGCGGGCGTGGGGAAAACCCCTTTCATTTTTGGTTAATTTTTGTGCTTTGGAACTTTGGAACAAATTGCCCCCGCAGCCCCACTCGCTTTTTTGACTCGGACCCATGGCAAGCTGTGATTGGAAATGAGGTTGCACAAGTGCAAATTTGAACATTTTGACCTATTTTGCAAAAAAAATGCAAAATATCTACCTCTACCAGCCCGCAGCTCCGATTCAGCATGGCCATGTGGCACGAGCTGATTAGAAATGGGTGTGTGGCTCTCATTGCATCATTTTCACCTTTTTGGAAAAAGAGGCACAAAAAATTGTTTTATCCCGCCGGCCCGCTGCTCCACTTTGGCTCTTTGGACATGTGGTGCCCTTAGATTCGCTACGGGTTATGGGGAAAATGACTTACCTTAACACTTTTTAACCTTTTGGCAAAAGGTTCAAAACCTTGAATTCTTCCATGGCTCCGCCGATCCAATCCTCCCTTTGGGCACGTGGCAACCTTTGATTCGCTGCGGGTCCTTAGGAGATTTTGTTTCAATTCTCCCCATGGGCTCATGGGCCAAATCTTACCAACTTATATTTTTGTCAAAAGAGAAATGTGCACAAATACCTCCACATCTCCGCTAATCCGCCAAAGGGAAAAGTTTTCAACTTAGGCCACCGAGCCATAACTTAAAAAGTACAAGGAGTTAGGAGGACTTCTTTACCTTTTTGGAAAGGGGAAGAAATTTTCCATCTAATGCAATGATTTTCATGAGTCTAAAAGTCATTGGAAAGTTCCAATTTTAAAAATACCTCTTTCAAGCATACTTTAAGGGCACCAACTCAAAATTTTGCAATTTTAGAATTAGAAATTAAAGGGAAATTTGAGGGTGACAACAATATCACTGATGAAAATTTTGATGATATTACATGATTGAATTCTTCATCTCACACACACTTGGGGGGCCTAGCATTCACACATCCCCCCACCATCCTAGCATCGACATAGTTTTCAGACTCGCACAAGCAACCTCCTAGAATATGCACCATCATCTACACATTAGCATTTCCATTTCCTAATGACACACTCTTGTGCTTTGGTTCACACTTGACTATTGAGGGAATTATCTACACATGAACCGCTAACACCTGCAAAGTAGTCACTACATATTAGGCACCTCATATCATCACATGATCCGACATCATCTAATCATTACATAATACATTACAATCTATAAACATTACACATCTAACCATATCTACCATACACATTCTACACATGCTTCACACACTTCACCATAGTTATCACATATTGTGCATCTTTCTTACATCATACACATAATCTTACATTATACATCCTTCACCTTACATTTTACATCTCGCCTCTTACATCTACTACGCTACACATCTTAGTTTGTCTACACATCTTCCATTACACACCATACACCCTATTATGACATTATGCATTTTGCACACTCCTTTTTGTGCGCTACACACACTAACCGATGACAAACTCAAGTCTCACAATCCATATTGGATTGTTGAGGGTATACAACAAAAATGGACCACATCACACTCACAGGTTCATCATTCTATCTTATTTTTCTCATGCACCATTATAAGGATTAGTGATATACACTTTAGGCTATATGGTCACTTCCTCTAGCACCATCTCGTGGTAGGCTACATACTCACAGTCTCTTACATTGTATAGTGGTATACACTTTAGGCTAAATCACCATTACTTTCTACTCATCTCATCGTGATATATGCTTAGGCTATTCTCTATGTTGCATATCATCACCACATACTCATCACAATGCGCTACACATAACACATAGTTCTGCCATTTCCTAGTGACACACTCTCATTTATGGTTATTTTTACTATTGAGGAGGAATAATAAATGAACTTCACTTTATATATCTCCATTCACTTCAAGGGATGCGGATCCTATCATCAAAAGCGTATTCCATTCCATCCATCCACATTATACTATATTTTATGGTTGTTAGGAAATAAGGGATAAATATGTGGAATACTCCGACATAGTATCGAGAATAGTAGAAACTAATTATGTAGAAAGATATTACAGATCTGAAATAAAAGTGCATAAAATAAAAGAACACAATAGAGAGACAATATTTAACATGGTTCACCCAATTTTTTCTACATCAACTAAGAATCACTTGCTCATATTTTATTACAAGCCTCCTCTTTCTCTTAATAGAATACCCAGATCTGTTTTGGGTTATGCTCAACAAACTCTTCTGAATTCGCACACATCTATAATGATATGTCTACCCTATCAAAATCTCAAAATCACAACAATAGGAAACTACTTAAGTAGTTTTGCAATACTGTTGGTACCAAGACCATGGGCCAAAACCACCTCATAAACCTATGGGTCAAAATCCTACCCATATGAGAAGATCATGTTTCCCAAACTTGAGAAAAGCTGTGGAGAGTGTACATTAATTTTAGTGTATAATGTTCAACACTTCCACACATGAAAACATGATCCATAACATAAGAATGGTTGCATTAACTCTTATTTGCACTTTCTCTTACATGTTCACTTTACTACACATGTTAAATATATCTCTTGTATGTCATTATATTTACCATACGAGACATGTGCATTCAAATCCTTTTCTATTTGTGATCCTAGATACAAGCTTCTACATGCACCACCAATGCTTGATACACTACCTAGTGGGGAATCCTCATACACTATACGTGTTAGTGTTTCATTTTTATTCATAGCACACTACTTTGGTTTATACACACTTTGAGATACATTTGATATTTCTAACATGCTAAAAGGTGCTTCATGGGAAACAATTGTTATGCGGGGATATGTCCTTACATTCTTTTTGTTACATTGTCTTTTGTTACTTGTTATTGTTTGTGGGCTTTGTCATTTGGCTTGTGTGCACACTTTTTTGTTTGCATGCCACTTGTGGCCTTGATTGTCATGTAACACCATGAGTGGTGTCCCATGTTTGTAACCAACTTTTTGTGGCCTACATTGTCTTCTTGGGTATTTACACTAATCGCTTAAATTCTAGTTTACACATTGTTTTTTTGGCTTACACTTTTATTCTAAATGCATGTTTGTTCATACTAACACTTATTTCTTAGCCACTTGTTTGTGTGTACATTGGACTTTACCAAGCACATTCCCTTCCCCTTGCAGGGTAGAGTTTCAATTGATGTGATTGTTCCTCTTCTAGGGCCACATTCTCCTATCTGCAATGTCACATGCAGCCTCAAAGAGGGGGCCCATCATTTGATTTTTACACCCTAGACACCATGGTACGGGTAGTGCAGTTTAGTTTTCAATTTTTGTCCATGACATAGTGGGGTAAGACCAGTTTATAGAACTCCAATACATAACAACTCTTACAAATAATATTGTCCTTAGCATTTTGGGGAGTAGTTATAAGTTGGAGAAACATTGGAATTTCCTCCCTACACTTCTTCATCTAGTGGCGTCGGATCACCTAAAACACGATGCAATACAAAAATATCTTCATACATTATCGGGAAGCACATACGGGTTGGATAATAACACAATTTTCTCCCTACACTTCTTCAGCCAAAGTGGCATGAGATCATCCAAAAAACTTGCACTTCACTAAAAATTATAGGATATCCTTTTGCACCCTTTCACTCATCATGGATTAGGTGCACATGTTATTACTATATACATGCATTTTTACACATATACATGCGTATTTTTCTACTTGATCATCTTCTCCTTTGAAATTCCATCCGTATGGGAAGAAAATATTCAACAATAACAATGATGTAAACAACAACAACACACACAAGGAAATTATATCACACACATGATACTAACCATACAAGTACACTACACACATTGGCATCTACACACGCTCTTCCACCCTAGGTTTACTTTCATCACTTTTTACACTTTTTCATCTTTATTGTCCATGCTCCATGTTTTTATCACACCACGTTTTTTCTATTCCTTTGGCACACATTTTAAATCACTTTACATGGATTATCAAGTATGCATCTCTATTTACTTTATGTTCTTGATCTTTCTACTCACCAACATAAAGTGTGGGGAAATGCGAGACAAAAATAACGCACTTTGACTCATTTTGAGTCCCCTTTCATACTATTATTCATATCTATGTTATTAAGTGAAAAGAGTAATAATTAAACCAAGCATTTGACCTTTTTTACATTGCTTGTTGTCGTATTTTGATCTTACACTTTCACTTTCCTAGTTTGTATTTTTATTCTTTTTTTTCCTATTTGAATAGGGGTACCCAATGAATATTAGGGTACCTCAGTGCCCTGGTCCCCTTTGGGGTTCTCTTATCTTCTTTTCACTTTACTCTCACCTTTTTGGAACTTTATATTTGTTTGAGATTTGTATATTTTTTGTGGTCGGCATTTTCATGGTTAATTACAAAATTAGAACAAGAGAACCATATAAATATAAATTTATGTGACCATACTTAGGGACCAAGCACTTATCATCTACTATCACTATCTAGAGTTGCATCCATAAAAGGCATATAAAGCTACATTTTCATCCATCTAGCTCCATTAAAAGGCACACAAGACTGGTTCATATGCATCACACTTCATAGGAGGGGAGTCTATTGTTTCAATGCACACATTTACTACATTCTACATCTAATTATTTGTTCGCTACTTCAAAAAGTGTGACTGTAATAAGAGTAACCTAGGGCACAATTTACACACACACACACACACACACACACCATGAAATACATTGGGTTAGAAATGTAGTGCAAGGCTCAATTATTAAGTCCACCATTATGGACATTGAGGACATTCTGAACCCTTCATATGCATCTTTCCTTTTTAGGGTTTTGATGCTTTATGTCAGGGTTTGCAAGTGATTCTTGCATCTCCTATTCACATTGACATTCAACGTAGCTTAGTGACATTAGTGCGATAGGAAGTGAACATAGGAAAACATCCATTGACACTCTAGAGGAGGCTTTCGATCTTTTTGTAAACCAGGGTGCCCGGATCTTAGACAAGGGTGCCCACGAGTGCCCCTATCCCTTCCCACATTCACTAGCAAGTCAAATAACTCAGATATGTGCTTTTTCAGGATTCTATATGGTCATTTCCTCCTCCTATTCACCTGGTCTACACTGTGTGACACAATTCCATGACATATGCAAATTAGTTAAGGTTTTTCTTAACCCTTCTTGCATACTAGGGTTTCATATTTCCTAGCTTTGTTTGCTTGGTTGTATTTTGGTATTTATTACTTCGTTTATTCATTCATTTTACTACTCCTATAACATTAGATTACTCTACACTATTTTTACATCTATGAAAAATGACACCTTAAAGCGGTACAAAATGAGGTAGTTCGTCTATTGGTTGAGGACCATCTCTAGTATTAGCACGAGGAATAGGAAGATTAGTATTAGGATCTCAATGACAATATTTGTATGCATCATGGTTGTGAAGTATAGTATATTCAACACCTTCATGTATGAATATGACACAATAATGTATGGTAGAAGAAATGACTTGCATGGCATGAAGCTATGGCCTACCAAGCAAACAGTTATAAATGACTAGAAAATTAATGAAAAAGAGCACAATGTTAACTTTTTTGGCCCTATAGTGATAGGTAATGTAATGTGACAAACACATGGGTGAACTAAACCATCATATGCAAAAATTGAAAGAGGATATGAACTAACATTGGTAGGGGAAAGACCAAGATTTTCAAGGAATGCCATAGGACAAATATTAAGTTTAGATCCATTTTCATTTAAAGTTCGCTTGATACACTTATGTGCTTGTGTAATTACATTATATTTTACGTGTTTGTTAAATGAATTATTAATATGTTGAAAGAAATTTTCCCAAATCTCCATATTATTTATTATTTTAAATATGTTTTTATTATGTGTCTTCCATCCCATAGTGTGATTCCTCCAAATATTGAACATTATAATGTGTCTTCTCCATTTCTTACTACTAAAAAATAATCCTAAATTCCTCAAGCTTGAGCATCCATAGCTTATTTTTTTCCTTCCAATAATGTTATATATCTACTCTTTTTGTCTCATCTATACCAATTACCTCTACTAAGTCTTAAAATATCTTGAATTTTTTTTTATGTGAGTATTATGACAAACACATTACATGATTTACAAATGTGATTCCAATTTCATTGTAAATGATCTTATAAGGAAAATTATAGTGCATAACTTCTCATGATAATATTTTTGTCCTTTAGCTCATGTTTTTTTGGTTTACCCTTTTTCCAAGACGTTTTAAAGCACCTATTTTTTCTTCTTGTAATGCAAATTGAAATTGATTTCAAAATGTTTCAACATTTCATACTTCTTTCTTAGACATGATTCGAATTTATGAATTATCTATTAAGATATCTCAATGAATATTGAGGGGCTACACATTTAATTTGTTCTATGCCTTTTGATGTCAATCTATACATTCATATGCATCTCAAGTTGGGTGATATTGACTCATTTCAAAAGTAATGTTTCTCATAAAATTACATAAGTGTAGAATAATATGAACTTATAAAAACATACCATTAATAATTTTGTATGTCCTTAAGCTCAAGGACATTGTCAATAAGATGACTAAAAACTACTAGTTAGTGTGTTTCAAAGTACCTTTATCAATGGTCTATTATATTTATTGAAACACAAACTATTTTGTAACATGTAAAAATATTATTATGAACATTTTCACACCGTTAAGACCTTTGCAAATAAGATTGTAGATTTCAATATGCTTGAATAAAATTCAAATGTTCCAAATACTTTACGTGTGCCAAGTTTCACCATTACATTTATCATATCATTTTGTAGGGACCTTGTCCTTCACTTGCTTTGAACAATTACTATATCAAATGCATAATTTTCTCAAGTTAGCCATGTATACACCTAAAATAATCTCTTTAATTCACTATGCCTTCATTACATCCAAACTTATAGCATATATCAATATCCACTCATCATTATTAGTTTCACCTTTTAAATTATCTAATCAAATTCTCTATTATTTTAGGAATTTATATTCCGACCTACCTATCTAAAACTACCATCCTAGCTCATGATGCTACAAATACTCCAACTAATCTCTCATCTAATCATCATCAAACAAATAAAATTATAAAACTCTCCACATCCTTTTTCAATTCTATAATTCTATAATCTCCATATTTTACATCTTTCCATGAATAGAGGAAAACTAGACTCGTCCATCATCACATGTATTCTCCACCATTGATACAAATCAAAGATAGTTTCATCATAGACATTGAATCTTCCACCCCTTAACTATAAATCAAGAAAAAATCTTCCACACAAGATAGTTGGGAATCTATTGGAGGATTACAACATGCACTTGAAAATCATCATCATCAGTCTATCATCCTTCATAAATCAATAATCAATATTTTAAGGGGAGTTGCGGTTGAAATTCAATCACAAAGTCTACTATAAAGCAAGAAACATCAATCTTCTTTGAGAAAATACAACAATCAAAGGGAGGATCCTCTTCTTGGTAATTTGTAGGGACATCTATCATTCCTTTTATCTCAATTTGAGTGTTTGCTTTTGAGTTAGAGTAGAGAAATTTTGTATTCCATCAATAGTTTTCTACAAATATATAATTTGCTTCCACACATTTATGACATGCCAAGTGCAATTCGATGCACTATTAAGTATTAATATCTAGTTTTTAGGTCCTTATTTACAATTTATGTAGAAATAACAATTAGGGTGTAAATTTTGAAGAAATTTATTTTTTTCCAGATTATTTTTCATGTGTTTCCTAAAATATGAAGTTTTCACAAACGGTTATGTCATTTTTGTGTGCGATAATTTTTTTCACGCACAAGTTTTCCATTATTTTCTCATGTGTGCATGTGATAGGTGGATATTGTGTTTGCTCTTGACTAGATCAAAATCATGACATCTTGCATCATTATTTCTAGTCATATCGTAATTGCAATAGACCATGTCATTTCATCTTTGATCACATAATTATCATAATGCAGGTATAATTATTATTTTTCCTTACCTTTTATTCTTTTTTTGATCTCTAATCATTTTACGACTAGTTTATATTGTTAGACCCTTCAAAATTTTGGTTGTCTATTTTTATAAAGTTTTAACCAATAAATTAGAATGTCATTATCATGTTAACCATGTCATGTTTGTATATGACATGTTGGTGTTTGATTTGATCTCACCCTATTTGTTCTAAAAAATTCCCAATCTTCTTGGTTTATCGTATTTTCTATCTCCCGAATGGATGCGTACAAGTTTTATCTTTACCAGGGTGTTATTGTAAATCCTTCTCTATGGTCATGGATTGCTGTTGAGCCATGAATTATTTGCAAATTCTTTGTCCTTGAAGAAAGATTCAATTATGGGTGCAAATGGTGATTTCCCTACATTTTACGATTTGACGGGCATGTTTTCCCCATCAAATTATATCTCAACATCTTTAGCTACGTGGTCTCTTTTGATTGGATGAGGCACATCAGGTCTATTTTATAACTTGTAACTTTTTGCTATGTTTGCAAAAAGATCAATTTGCCCCGCGGCCCCATTGAGTTCTGATTAGCCGATCAAATTTATAAAGGCGGAGTGAATTTCTATTTTTTTTCCCTGAAGGTGTATATGTGTTCATTTTTAATTGGTTGCGGCTGAAGGGTCTTTTTGGTGAAATTTTCCACTTTGGTCACATTTGTAAAAAATACCAAATTGTCCTTGTGGTGCACTAGTCTTTAATTGGTTATTCAATTTGATTAGAAGTGGCGGGGAAAAATTCTTACTTTGACTCCGAAGAAGGACACATGACAATATTTCATGTTACAAGCGAGGAAGCGGGTCAGCGGAACATTTTGAAATTTTTGCCTCTTTGTACGATGGAGAAAAGTTATAAATTGATCTGCAACTCCACTTTGGGGCCCACATTAGAAGTTAGAAGTGGCACCTGGTAAAAGTATTACATTGACCTCAAAGAAGGACATGTGGCATAATACCAAGTTCAAGCGGGGAGGTGGGTCGCTAGAGCATTTTGTAGTGTTTGCCCTTTTATACAAAGGAGAAAAGTATAAAAATGAAGCGCGACTCCGTTGGGGCCCACATCAAAAGATAAAAGTGGGAAGTGGGTCACCAGAGGAAAATTGGAAATTTTTCCTTTTTGTAAAAAGGGGTAAAATTGCATAAATGAGTTGTGACTCCATCAAAGGCCCAGATTAAGCCACGTGTCGAGCCCGTATATCAAAACCGGAGGGGCAGGGTAAAATGTGAAAATTATGCATTTTCTCTAAAAGTCATAAAATGCAAAAGGCACCCCAGGCCCATTTCAGCTCTAATCTTCCATGTGGACGGCTCTAATTTAAAGTTGTGAAAGGGAAAAATCAATGGTTATGGTGCGATGCATCTGGTTTTCCACCATTAACGTTCCACGACTCCAGGGCGATGCAAATACGCATTGTCTGTCACATTGAATCTGAATGATTTCTTGTCATTTTTATTAGCAAAGTGCAATAGAAGTGTTGTAGAATTAGAATTTGTGAATCGAGGAAGTGCAAGAGTTGATATGTTGAAACAAATTTTCTTGAGCACTGCAGAAAATGAATTGCCAAATCCAGAGACGCAAATTGTAGAGGAAAGAATGAGGAGAAGGAAGTTATATGCGTAAAGGATGAAAAATGTGTTGCCAAAGGAGATGAATGGATGCCCTAGTTATAACAATGATGGAAATATCTGAAATGATTCACCTTTTGAACACCTAACAAATATTTGTTGTAAATCTGTTAAACATCACTTTTATGAAATCATGATCAAATATGTAACAAACAAAGGTTCCTTGAATATTCTTTATTTCGAGGGGAAGATTTAATGTAAATGAGTGCTATAAAGGGCATGAGTTAGTCATGCAAATGGTTAGGGGTTGAATTATTACGAAATTTTTGAGAAAGCCCATCTTCTTGAGAGACCATCTAAGAAACATTTTAATCTCTTGTGTTTTAGATTTGATTGCGTCTAGATGGTTGCGAGTGAACTGACCATTGAAAAGCTCTTATAATTTTCATGAAACTTTCCCCTGTTGATAAATATAATAGATCTCGAATTAATCTATGTTGATCTTGGGCAAAATTGTGTCTGCTTTTATTTTAGAATGTTTTCAAATGATTTTGATGTTTCTGTTGCAATATTGTGTTAAAATCCCTCCGAATCACACATGATCTCATCCTTGTGATAGTTTAGTGGCATTTTCAATTTCATTATGAGAAGAGCCTTCATCCTATAATTAAATAGACATGTTAAAATCACTTTACTATCATTTTTTTGATAAAGATTATCTATAAGCCTTTGAGTGTATCTTAGCCATGAGGAACCCGGGGTCTTTAATGTTTAATTGAGTCTTTATCTTGAGCCTTCATGTTAAATTCTTGGAGATTGTGTGAAACCGTGCAAATATGGGCCTCCGTTGATGCACACCTTCTAGTTGAAGGAATATTTTAGCTATTCTGAAGCATTATGTCATTTAGTTTTCCAATTTTTGTGAAGGTTCTCAAAGATCTAGAAAAATCAAGTTTATCCTGATTAATCTCCCACCAAAAATTATTCAAAAACAATGAATCCTGCGTGAACTACCCCTGTTTGCCCTGTTTTTCCACAAATGAATAAATTCTACTACCAAAATATGCAGAAGCAATCAATATTCCATAATGTCTTTAGTAACCTTAACCTTTAGAAAATAACACCATTCTTTAGAAGTGACAACTCGTGAAAGTTACATTGTGGTGCATTGATCATATTTTCTCAAGGTTTCCTTTCAAATTTGTGCAAAGAGGGATATCTTCATTCTCTTTCACCAATAGAAGTTAAAAAGTGGGTCCTCTCACCCCTGGTTGAAAGTCACAACCTAAATTAGTGAGGTTAGATAAAATCCTTTTGAAGGTGCTATCCATTTCTCCAACATCCGAGTGACAAAGAGCGGTTGAATCGCCTCCCGGCTACAAAACGATATACATGATGATTTATTTTTCTCTAGGCTTCTTGTTAAATATGTGATGATGCTCACTTGCAAATGACTATCAATTTGGATACCAACACCAGATTGGCACCGTTGCTAGGATTCTTCAAAGGCATTCTCATATCGACCTTGGTAATGTTTCTTACATGATCTAAGTGAAAATACATTATTTAAATGTCATCCTTTGTTGAGATCTGTAAGATTTGTGAAGTTACAAGTTTTGTGTGTAATATCTCCAGTTTCTAGTGGTTATTGCACTAAATTTATATCATCAGTGATAAATACTGGTAGAGGAAGGTCAGATCTACTAAGATTTGCAGGAATTAAGTGTTGATAGATATTTGACAAGGCATTTACAGTGTATTTGCACAACTAAGGTGAAAATCCTTAGTGGAAACTCTGTGTTGATTTAAATTTTGATAAATACCAGTGCCTTAACCTGTATTAAGTGAGATTTGTCACTAATATTTGCAAATCTGGAAGGAAGAAGATATTTCTTCACTAAAGACCCTACCAGAAAGTTGTTTCCAGAATCTGGGAAAGACAAATTTAGAAGGAAAAAGAGTCGGAAAATAGTTGGAGATTAGGAATCAAGAAAAGAGTTATCGATTGTGGAAAGTGATCAACCTGCGGTTGAGGATTACCATTCTTCTTCAAGTGATTCTGAATCAGGTAATTTTCATATAGATCTAAATTCTCCAACTAGAGAGGGTCCTTCATTTGTGTCTGATAAGTGTGCTTCTTATTCTGTCCCTATATTTTCCAAAGTTGATAGGGTTTTCCACGAAACAGAGTCTTTAGAGGACATTCATTTTTAAAATTATACTCATGTGTTCCAAAGACCCTTGTCCCTCATCATTTTGTTTATCCTGTAAGATCACCTCCCCAAAATAATATGGCCCAGCCCCCACCCAGACCTCCATTTGTTGTGAACACTTTTGGTCCTATATATTTTAGAGGTATGGTTGGATATCCAAATGTAGTGCCACAAGATGTTAGAAATAGATTGCCTAAATTTCAAGGGAATAATGCTATCACTAACAATCAACATTTAAATTTTTTTGTTAATATGATGGAGTACTTTGAGATTAAATTTGAGGATGTGTATATAAAATTGTTTATTCATATCTTGTTGAAGAGGATGGTATAAATATTTACCAGATAACTCAATAGACTCATGGACATAAATGAAAAATGCTTTTAGATTGCAATATGGGGATAAGACATATCCCAGGTTTCTTTTTTCTGAATTTGAAAATATTAAGAAGAATCCTAATGAATTTTTTCATGACTTCAATACTCAGTTTAATAATACCTTGAATAGGCTAAGCCCGATGTTTCTTGTTTGATAAAATATTCTGATGCTTTTGACAAAAGGCTGTCTATTATTTAAGGGACAAAAACCCAGGAACTTTGAGGAAAGCCTTCACCATGGATTTTTAGATTGAAAATAACATCAAGGAAGTTGGTAAGCCTCCTAAGAGGGAAGGTATAAAGCTAATCAATCTAGAGAAGCCTCAGTCAAGTAAGTCTTTGGATCTAGAAGAGGTTATAAAAACTTTGGCGAGTTGTTAAGGAAATATCCTATAAAGCGCGAGTAGAGAAAGGAATTAGAAAAAGTTACCAAGGTCAAGAAATATTTGTAAATCATCCTAGAGGTGATCATAGATCAGATGACAGGGGTAAAGGGCCCGTGGGATCAGGAAATAGACAGCCCCAACCTCGAGAAATAGATTGGTGCCTAATCCTTTAGCTGCCAGAGTTGCTACTATAGAAGAAGCCAATGAAATTGAGTGGTGTGACAGATGTTTATTACCACATGCCCCATGTGATGAAGAAAAATAATTTAAGGAAGATGATGATGAGACAGATGATGATGCATGCATCATGGATTCCTCTACAAGTTCACATCAGTGAGCAACCTCAACTGAACTAATAAGTGCTAGAAGCGCTACTAATTTTCGGGATTGCATTCACCAGGTATTACCTCTTCCTCACACTCATACTTCTAAAAATTATATGGTACAATCTTTTGATTTTCCTAATAATTATTTTGAATACTTAAGGAAATTAATGATTAAAGAGTATGATGGAGGAATTCCTTCAGAAGAGGACATAAAGTTGTTAATGAATGCAGCAGTTGCCCAAGAAAAGGAATATAATACCAAGAGTAAGGTTTTCAAAGGGGAAAGGCCTCAAGAAAAGCCAAAATTCCAGTGCTTACCAAGTATCCCTAAGGAAACCCCTAAAAAGATGCATCTGGAAAAGGCTTTGTCACCCCAAATAAAACTTGTGTTCCTCCCCATGCTCAGACTGTGAAGACTCCCATATTATCAGATGAAGTTGTGAACCCTCCTCCTAATACTACCTTACCCAAATATGTTCCTTGTGACATAGCCCAAATATTGAGTCAGATCAAGATTTATGTTCCTATTGTTGAATTTCTTAGAATCCTTGAGCATAGGAACAGAGCATTCGAATATTTGGGGCTTGAGGAAGAAAAGGTCACCCAAGGTAAAAATGTAAACAAAGTAGAGGTTCCTCCTGCCATTGCAGAATTAGAAAAACCATAAGCATTGGAGGAATTGGGTGAACCACCTAAGGTTTATTTGGGAACTTCTCTAGTTGAGTCTCAGCTAAATGTGGATCCATTTTTTACTACTTTAATTATTAAGGATAGACTATTACATAACTACATGTTTGATTCAAGAGAATCATGTAATGTAATTCCTCTTGAGGTCATGAATGAGTTGAATCTCAAAGTAACAATGGAGCTTATGGGAAATGTACGCTATGGATTCAAGAGAGGTGTCATTATTTTGATGTGTCAAAGGGTTAGTTGTGCAATTGGCGGTGTATCTAGAAAAGTACTTAGCTTTGAATGTAGTAATTGTGGATTGTCATACTAATTGGTGGATGTTATTATCCATAAATTGGGCAGCTAGTGTGAGTGGAAGTGTGCAAATGGATATGTATTATGCCACCATACAAATTAAGGGCAGTCTTGTGAATTTACTGGTGAAAAGAAAATGTTATATCTCATTCGGGACCCCAACAATGCTTCTTATGAAGTATTGCACATAGAAACTGATGTTGATAGCTCGGTGAGATATGTTCTTTTCAAGGAGTATGAAATTGATTAATGCAGATATCCTATGCGATTTATTTTCCCAGGACTTTTATGTTGTATGCAACCTTGAGAGATGTTGAAAAACTTGACCGAGGAACAAAGGATAAGCCTGAAAAAATGTGGTCAGATAGTAACTTGGATGGGAAAGAGAAACAATCATATGATCAGTTGTTAAAGACAGAATCGCATAACATGGTCATATCCAAAATAGAAGTCACTTGGAAATAATCCTTGATTGTTTTATCTAAATCGGGTGCACATCATTGTATAGTGTATAGTCTTTTGGTTTCATTCTACTTTCGTGTTTTTCTATTTTGGTTCATCCTGGTCCCCGATGACCGCTTTTGTTGGTTTCTTAGTTCGTCTTAGGGGATTTGGTTTTTTTCTCTCTGCAAGCTTATTCTTGACTCTGTTTCCCAATGGATTTTTGGCACATGGTCTTATCTATTGAAAAACTTAACCGGTACAAAGGATAAGCCTGAAAAAATGTGGTCAGATAGTAACTTAGATGGGAAAGAGAAACAATCATATGATCGATTGTTAAAGACGTATCAGAACTACTTAGCATGGTCACATCCATAATCGAAGTCACTTGGAAATAATCCTTGATTGTTTTATTTGAATCAGGGTGCACATCATTGTATAGTGTATATTATTTTGGTTTCATTCCACTTTCATGTTTTTCTATTTTGGTTTGTCTTGGTCCCCGATGACCAGTTTTTGTTGGTTTCTTAGTTTGTCTTGGGGGATTTGGTTTTTTTCTCTGCAAGCTTGTTCTTGACTCTGTTTCCCAATGGATTTTTGGCACATGGTATTATCTATTCTTCTTGTGGTACTCACAGGGAGTTCCCATCCTCGAGTCAGAGCCAATGTTGGTGCTTGATTTGATCTCGCCTGTTTGTTCTAAAAATTTCCCAATCTACCTAGTTTGTTGTATTTTCTATTTCCCGAATGGATGCATACAAGTTTTATATTTACCAGGGTGTTATTGTAAATCCTTCTCTATGGTCGTGGATTGTTATCGAGCCATGAATTATTTACAAATTATTTTTCATTGAAGAAAGATTCAATGCAGGTGCAAATGGTGATTTCCCTGTCAAATTATATCTCAACATATTCAGCTACGTGGTCTATTTTCATTGGATGAGGTACGTCGGGTCTATTTTATAACTTGTAACTTTTTTCTATGTTTTCAAAAAGATCAATTTGGCCCCGCGTGCCCCATTGAGTTTTGTTATTACCAAATCACAACACCCTTTTGTTTACACAACTGCATATACTTGAACTCACGGTGTGATTGGATAACATGGGTACTATCTCCAAGTTGTGGGACTTGCTTTACTTGAGATAGACCTTCGAGAGAAAGTTGGTTCTTGCTCCTAAACTACACCTTACAATCTACTCTAATACAGGATAAACTAATTGTTCTAATCTAAATTTCCAAGGGACCAAGGAGAGAGAATGCATAAAATGAAATCCTACACTAAAGCGGTGATACACTAGAAAAGGAGGGTGTGAGAGTAGTCTTCCAATGCATGAGATATAGAAGCAAAGTGCACACTAGAAGGGGTGATGACAGTTCTCCACAATCTAGCAAAATGCATTCACAACAACATTTCAAACATACACAATGATAATGGATCCCTGCAAGAACATAAAAATAGACACAATATTCTTGTAATCAAGGTTGAAGGGGCAAGAAGAATGCAAGAAAACATAGCAAGGGAAGATGCATCCACAAACTTATATTTTATTGCTTCCTGATATGCATAGTTCAATCGAGTTACAAGATAAGGGCTTGGATCACCATGTAAGGAGTCCACAATAAGGGCTGCAGAACATTGGATTCACAAAGAAATTTTGGCAGAGCTTTGCTACAAAAACTACCCCCTTTACAATGAGCCCAACACTCCAATTTATAGGAAAATGAGAAGAGAGAGAGAAGGGGAAAATGGAAATCTCAAAATTTGTCCTTCAACCACTTGTAAGAGGCATTAAATGGAGTGAAATGATTGTGTGTTACTTGAAAAAGGCTCCCCATACTATCCCAGGTGCTGCAGCAGAGAAAGAATGATGACCATGCCTCTTAATTGCGCTCCCAACTACCAAATAAAACACTGTTATGAACCCAACCACATTTTATGAAAATTCCCACAAATTTCTCATCAAATCTAGAATTTATTGATTTTTATACATCGATATTGGAGCCATGATTCCAATGGTACCAATTTTGTGCAATTTCGTTGAGAAATGCAAAAGTTATGGCCTTTTGAGTGCGGTCAACTAATTTGGGTCTAACAAAAGGTGTTTTCTGTCATTTGACGGGAAAGAGCATTAACTAACTCGAGTTGAATATGTTTCTTTTATTTTTCATGTAGAGGACATCATGCTCATTCGAGAAAGTATAATTTTGTGAAAATCGGAGCTCAGAGTCAAAAGTTATGGCCGTTTTAAGTTTTGGGAGTCAAACGTTGACTTTTCCTTTGAGTTGCGAGATATTGCGGCAAAATTGGGTCTACGTGTCCCGGCTGTCCTGGACACATTCTTCCGCATCAGATGCTTGGGCTTCCTTGTCCCCTTTTTTGGATTTTTTTCCTTTGTGTGTCTTGCACCTCCTATGCGTATTTTGTCTCGGCCGTCCCAGAGGACGAAAATCTCCATGACCGCCCACACTGATTGATTGACTTACGACAAATCGGCCGATTCGCGTCCCACGTGTCCCGACGTCCCAACTATCCCACGGACCGCCTGGGACAAAAAGTTCCAACTTAGCTGATTTTCTTTGTATTTCGGCCCCAAACTTGGTATGATAAACCTCGGTACGACCCGCACTGGTATGATCCATACCCTTCAGACCCGTAATGCTTTAAAACAATCCTGCGACCTTATTTTTTGCATTTTTTCAATTTTTTCTAACTCGTTGGGATTTTTCTTGGATGGGAGAGTTAGAGAAAAGCCAAAGGGCCCCAAAAACATGATTTCGGGCCTTGAATCAATCTACTTGCTCGGGACTGAAGAATTTGATGCATGTTATCAAAATTACCTTGAGGGGTGAATTTTGGATAATAAGTTCTAATTAGCCGGTCAAATTTATAAAGGTGGAGTAAATTTCTCTTTTTTCCCCAAAGGTGTATATGTGTTCATTTTTAATTGGTTGCATCTGGCGGGTCTTTTTGGTGAAATTTTCCACTTTGGTCACATTTGTAAAAATACCAAATCGGCCCCACGGACCGGATAGTCTCTAATTGGTTATTCAACAGATTAGAAGCGTAGGAAAAAGTCTAACTTTGACCTCGAAGAAGGAAATGTGGTAGTTTTTCATGTTACAAGTGGGAAAGTCGTGAGAACATTTTGAATTTTTACTTCTTTGTATGAGGGAGAAAATTTATAAATTAATCTGAACTCCGTTGGGGCCCACATTAGAAGTTAGAAGTGGTAGGGTAAAAGTCTTACTTTGACCCCGAAGAAGGACATGTGGCATATTTCCAAGTTACAAGTGGGAGGCTAGTCACCGAAGCATTTTACAATTTTTTCCCCTTTTGTACAAAGGAGCAAAGTATAAAAATGAAGCGCGACTCCACTAGGGCCCACATCAAAAGATAAAAGTGGGAAGTGGTCACTGGAGGAAAATTGGAAAGTTTTCCTTTTTGTAAAAAGGGGTAAAATTGCATAAATGAGTCATGACTCCATCAAAGGCCCAAATTAAGCCACATGTCGAGCCCGTATTTCAAAGGCGGAGGGGCGGGGCAAAATGTGAAAATTGTGCATTTTCTCCAAAAGTCATAAAATGTAAAAGGCACCCCTAGGCCCATTTCAACTCTAATCTTCCACGTGGATGACTCTAATTTAAATTTGTGAAAGGGCATATTCAATAGTTATGGCACAATGCATATATTTTTTCCATCGTTAACGTTTCATGACTTCAAGGGATACAAATACACATTGTCTTTCATGGTGAATCTAAATGATTTCTTTTCATTTCTATCAGCAAAGTACAATTGAAGTTTTGTGGAGTTTGAATTTGTGAATCTGAGGATGTGTAAGAGTTGATATTTTAAAACAGAGTTTCTCGGGCACCTACAGAAAACAAATTACCAGATCTAGCAGAGAAAATTACAGAGGAAAGAATGAGGAGAAGGAATTTATAGGAGAAAAGGATGAAAAAAGTGTTTCCAGAGGAGATGACTGGATGGCCCAATTATAACAATGATGGAAATATCTGAAATGATTCACCTTTTGAACACCTAACAAATTTTTGTTGTAAATCTATTAAACATCACTTTTTGGAAATCATGATCAAATATGTAACAAACAAAGGTTCCTTGAATATTCTTTGTTTAGGGGGGAAGCTTTAATGTAAATGAGTGCTATAAAGGGCATGAGTTAGTCATGCAAATGGTCAGGGGTTGAATTCTTACGAGAAAATTTGAGAAAGCCCATCTTCTTGAGAGACCATATGAGAAACTGTTAATCTCTTGTGTTTTAGATTTGATCACGTTAAGATGGTTGCATGAGTGTACAACCATTGACAAGCTCTGATACTTTTCAAGAAACTTTCCCTGTTGATAAATATAATAGATCTTGAATTAATTTTTGTTGATCTTGGGAAAAATTTTGTCTACTTTTATTTCAGAATGTTTTCAAATGGTTTTGATGTTTCTATTGCAATCTTGTGTTAAAATCCCTTTGAATCACACAAGTATCTCATCCTTGTGATAGTTAAGTGGCATTTGCATTTTCATTATGAGAAGAACCTTCATCCTGTAATGAAATAAACAATTTAAAATCACTTTACTATTATTTTGTTGATAAAGATTTTCTGTAAGCCTTTGAGTGTATCTTAGGTGTGAGGAACTAGGGGTCTTTAATGTTTAATTGAGTCTTTAGCTCGAGCCTTCGTGTTATATTCTTAGAAATTATGTGAAATCGTGTAAATATGGGCCTCCATTGATGTTCACCTTATGGTTGAAGGAATATTTTAGCTATTCTGAAGCATTATGTCATTTACTTTTCCAATTTTTGTGAAGGTTCTCAAAGATCTAGCAAAATCAAGTTTATCCTGCTTAATCTCAAACCAAAAATAATTCAAAAACAATGAATCCTACCTGAACTACCCCTGTTTTCCTGTATGTCCAAAAATGAATAAATTCTACTACCAAAATATGCAGAAACAATCAGGATTCCATAATGTATTTAGTAACCTTAACCTTGTTTAGAAAATATCACCATTCTTTAGAAGTGACAACTTGTGAGAGTTAAATTGTGGTGCATTGATCATATTTTCTCAAGGTTTCCTTTCAAATTCATGAAAAGAAGGATATCTTCATTCTCCTTCACCAACAGAGGTTACAAAATGGGTCCTCTCACCCTGGTTGAAAGGCATAACCTAAAGTAGTGAGGATAGATCAAATCCTTTTGAAGGTGCTATCCATTTCTCCAACATCTGAGTGACAAAGAGTCAGCTGAATCGCCTCACCACTACAAAACAACATACATGATGATTTATCTGTCTCTAGGCTTCTTGTTAAATCTATGATGATGCTCATCTTGCAAAGGAGAATCAATTTGGATACCAACATGACCACTTCATTTTTCAATAACATTTTTGTGTATGTGACCATGTAGCACTCATCATAGATCACGTTATTTTCACACAATCACATTGGTTTTATTCTTGACAACATCATTGTAGGACTATGTAACATTATTTTCATGGTTTTTAGGTTGCCTCACTTTTCCAAGACATAGCTCAATTCAAAACTACTAAATTTCTATTTCTGACTTCTCATTCCAAGAGCTTACATAAAATGATATTTTGATTGTATATTGCTTTATTTTTCTTGCATAATCATGTATATAATTGAAAATTCCTTGATATATGCCTACCTAAAACTAGGTTTTGTATGCTTTCCCCTTGTGCTACTTGGTCATCTTAGGGATCAAAAAAATCCTAGGCTCCCACTTTTGTTTCTAGGGGTAACATGATGTGGATTTCATCTCCATACACTTGTAGTAGTATGTATTCATCTTTTGACATAGATTTCATCACGACACATAGTGACACACTCCGTATATTGATGGAGTATATAAATTCAAGGAGATTTTTCATTAATGGCTAATCTTCGATATATATTAAATGTAAGATGAAGTTAGATAATTTAACATCCTAATACCCAAGCCTTAGACAACATCCTTGCTACATGGACTTGTAGTTCACATATTGAAAGACATATAGGGGAAACACCTAGTAAGCTTTGTTTAGAATATCACTAATACATTTAGGAAATAAATGGTTAGTGGTGCATGGAACTTCAAAGTTACATACTTCATACCATGTAGAGTGAGGGTTGAGAGATCAATCCAATTTATATGAGGTGTATTAGTGGGATACTAGTTTCATTGCACACCCATTACTACTAGGATAGGGCTTGTAAATTTTTTGATACTATTTTTTTGTTGTGAGAGAATAATGTGTTTGAAACCTCATACCTACATCCTAATAAAAAATATTCCTAAATAAAACCTAAGGATTCATCTATCATCCAATCCCAAAATCAAATTAACCAAATATTTATCCAACTATCTTACCCAACATTCCTTCATAATCTTATCTTATTTTTGCCTAATATAGAACCTTCTCCAACCAATCATCATACATAATACATCCCAATCCAATAATAGAGTTATATTTACCCAATATATATTTGCATGGCATCCCAAACAATGTCTCATACAATTCCCTTCATCCTTTAAACTTCTACTAATCCATTCCTCAATAATGAAGATATCCTAAACCTTTGCAACCTTATAGTTTCCATCAATGAAAATAAGCCATCACTCATAAAAAAAAACCCTTTCGACATTAGAAAATGTATTCAATCAAAAATAAGTATGAACTCCTTATTAGGTTCATCAATATAGGGAAATGCTCCCCACCTCCTTTGATCCCAAATAATTATGCAAAGTTATTATCCAACCTCTCCATTCATTCACTTACTATAAATAATTATTCCTACACATTTCCTAGTTTTGCTCAAATTTTTTCCATTAAGTATTTACTTCAAGTTTTAATCACCCATCATGATCACACACTCTATATCTTGACAAGATATGGAACCAGTTTGTTTCTACGTATTATATATACCTTGGTCACACTCATATTTTAGTCCAAATATTGTCTTTAAATTTGTTCCTTGTGGATAATTTCCTATTCATAATCAACCTTGTTTCCCAATCATCCATCATAAACCTCCATAAAATCCACATCCTTCTTTATTTGGATTGAACATCTATATGGGAAACGATGACCCCCTCTTTTCACTTAGCATATATTCCTTTTGAAGATCGTTTTCATGACTAGAGAATCATTTATCCCATTTTATCTAAAATCCAATAGGGGTACCATCAACCTATATCATGAATCATCTTAAATCATCCATTTCATCCCTTCATCCATCACAAATTAAAAAATGTACTCAGATCATCATACCCTACACCTAGAGGAAAATCATATTCCCATATCTTTTATATAAATATATCATATCCTTTACTATCTTACATCCTTTCACTTTGCATCATACCCTATTATATCCTTATACATATTACCAAAATCCTTTCATTTATCCCATCTAGTGAAACTTTGGTTCTTATAGGATAATGTCAAGTTAAGTGTTACCTTACTAGATTTTGAATATTCCCTAACTCTCTCATATCCTATAAAACATCCTTCAACCACATCCTCTCCCATCCTAAAACCTTTTAGTCAACTTACCCTATCCTTTACATCTTATCTTGACTCATTTTAATCCAACCACCCTAAGTTGAATCTATTACCACTACACCACCTATGATAAAATAAATAAAATTATACAAATCAAAACATCATAAAACTTATAATTTAAAAAAAAAAAATTAAAATAAAATACAACCACACACAAACTCATTTTTCATGTTTTTAATCTTGTTAAAAATCCTTATTCTCAAATAAACATGTCAATGATACATAATTTCCAATACCACTCACCTCACATGCATCAATTATTAGTGAAAATCAATCTCATCGCCGATCACCAAATATTTATATTTAACCAAACAATGGACTCCCATTTGATTTTATATGTGTTTTTGTTTACTTCCTTGTTTGTATTAGTTTTTTTATTACTTTAGTTTTTATTCAATGATATGAGGATGGTGACACAAATTTCCAATTTTGAATCTATTTGGTAATATGAGGATAGAGGCATATAGTGATCATGTTGTCATGGTTTTTCCATATCATGGTGCATCATGCTCTATGCCACAACAATAATGTTTCTAATGACGAAAATTGTGGGTAATATGTATAACACAAAATAAAATTTTCCCCAACATCATCATCTTATCCCATCACACCCCACCACAAATTATCATCCAACTCATCTATACACAATACAAACACCAACCTTAATCTATACTAACCATCTCTCTATAACATTCATTCATCCAATCAAACTACATATTGATTCTAACTACAATATTTTCCTCTTCACCACATAGGAGTAACATCATATTACCTCATCAATCATTCATCTTTCTATTGCATCCCCATCACACAAATGATCCTCCTATGCTAGTTAGCTCTTAAATAGGGCTTACATAGTTTTAAATAATGGTCAACTTATTCAAAATCAAATATCATAACAACATATCCAATCTCATATCCAATCATTCAATCCATCCAAAATTTACTGACCTCCTTGCTCATATAATGTTCACTAGGTAACATCTAGGGTTGTAACTTTATCAATCCTTCTCCCTCACATAAATAATTTATTGGTACATCATCAATGTATCAATAGATAGTATAATAAGAAAAATAAATAAAAATATAAATATTTATCTATCACTCAATCAATAAAAAAACATTTAGGAATATATCCTGTCATATATTTGTAAGGAAAACCGTAGGGATAAATAATATAATAGAGTTAATTATCCACCATATTAAACTTTTTAGATTATAATTTATGTTTGAACAAAAATTATGATAGATTACATCACATAATTAATTATATATTATATTTCATACATAAACATGAAAGAAAATGAACACAAGACATAAGATTTAAGTGGGAAAACCTTTCGTTAACAAACCACAAAAAAAATACGCATATTTATTTAGAATAAAAAGCCAACCCATCTCTCCCATTTTTTCTAGTAGTTACACCTTCATGGAGGAATTAAAAAAATGTCAAATAAATTTACATCATGTGTCTTATCTTGAATTTTATATATTGTTAGAATTAGTTACTTATTGTTATAAAAAAGTAGTGTTAGTGCATAATCACAACACCCCTGAATGGCCTAGTTGTGAGTGGGGCGGTGTGATTGCACAACATGGGACCATCTCTCAAGATGTGGGACTTGCAAAACTTGAGATGGACCTCCAGAGAAATCCAGTTCTTTCTTCCTAATCTACCTACCACAAGCTACTCCAGTGTAGGAAGAATCTAATCTATCCTAATATAAGCATTCCAAGGAGACATAGAGATGGAGAGAGGGTGAAAGATCCTACACCAAGCGGTGATACACCAGAAAAGGAAGTGGCGAGATAATCTATTAAGTGAGAATGAAATAGGGAAAAGGTGAATGAGAGAGGTAAGACATAAGTGACATAGATTCAGGTCCAAATCCCTTTGTCGAAACTCCACGAAGCACATCTTACACTGCAAACATGTAATACATACATAGGAAGCAAACACGAGATAGAGAGCCACAAAAAATAATCAAAACAATGCCAAGGGTTGAAATATGCCACAAAAAATATTTTATTGCTCTATAAGGTGCACTGAGACTATTGCATGGGTGCTTAGAGACACGAATATCCTCTCTAGACATTGGAGAAGGCTTGCAACTCAAATGGAGTTGGGAAATGACTTTGACAGAGTTTCCCTATAACCAGAATCTCTCCTCCCTCTCAAATGAGAAGTATTACAATATATAGACGATGAAAATCAAGAGGAAAAGAAGAGAAGCTCGATCCCTACTCTTTAAAGTTCAACCACAAACTATTAATGCCCCATGTGAATCTACCTATAATCTATCAAATCTACCTCTCCATGTCTACTTTGGTGTGTTGAAGAAGGAAGAAGGGTGGATCGAATCAAATCAAATTATGTATTTGAAGTAGTTGGATTCTACATTAATGGCCTAAAAGATGATTTCCCATTTTTCACCCATCTAACCTTGTCAAAATTAAACTTTCAAGATCCCATGGCGTAGGCGAGGTCAAGACCTTTCAAACGGTATAAAATTTGTTTAATTTAGAGCCTTTGGATCAAAATATATGTTCATTTGAATATTTTGGGTCGGGTTCATACAAAAATGGCAAAACGAGTTAGCGAGATCAGGTCCACGGACCCAGAATTCATCTAGCACTTCTTTGCAAAAGTTGGCAAATTTTACAAAATCCTCCAGTAGCCCCGCATGATCAGAAATCACTTTGTGCCTTTTGGAACCAAAAATACAAAATGTAAAAATTACATCAAAGTCACTTTTGGAAAAAAATCATCTTGCCTCGCTAGCCCACATTTTCCATTTGGGTGAAAAGTTTCTCCCAGGCCCGCCAGCCCACATGCAATTAAATCTTGACATGTGTCTCCTTAGGCATTAATGGAGGTGTCGTTCATTTTTTCACTTTATGCCTTCTGGGGAAAATTTTTCAATTTGCCTCTGCCGACCCGCATTTTTGTTTGGGTGAAAAATCTCAAAATCACCTGCTGCCCCACCTCTCCCCATTGGCAAAAATATTTAAAAACTCCCGTCGGCCCGCTTTGACTTTTCAACATGGGCACGTGGTGAGTCGGTGCTAGTTTGGGGACCACTCCTAGATTTACCTTTTGAGGGTGCGCCGAAGAGACACATGGCACAATATATTCCAAAAAACATGTATTTTATTTCTTTAGAAGGATGCACAATATATTACAATAAAGGTAAAAGGAAGGATTCACCATGGAGAAACCCAAATATAACGCTTGTAGTTCATACACACATGTTCGGTGGTTAAGAGAATACATAAGTATTAAAAGAGTTTCCAATCCTTACAACTGATTATCACTTTACATTATATATAAAATGGTAGAGAGAAATAGGGGGGAGAATAGAGGGAAATTCGGATTCCCCTTTCCAACTACCAACAAGGTGCATTAAATATTTGAAAACAATGATGGGCACCTGTCAAACCCATTTCCCTTGTCGGTTTGCTAGTACAAGAAGAAAAGGGAACAAAACTCCATTAAAATTAGTGGTTGAGGTACCTAGGACTATGCATTTCAATTTTGGATAAATTTTATACCTTTTTCATCCACCTACTTTCACCTAACACTAACTCAATATTTTTTATTTCCATGGTGTAAAGGATGAAGAGAAATTTCTAGTGATATATAATTTATCAAATTTGAGTACGAGGGAGGAAGATATGGCCATGCGGATCAAGGGGTGGCATGAGGAACATGGGTTATCATGCCTTTACTACAATCTGTGTTAATATTAATTTCCTCTTTTATGTGTGGATAAATCAGATATGCGAGGAAATGGGGAAACTAAAGAACTGTTCCACTTATGCCTTCATCCTCTACATTATCCACAAGGACCAAGGTGTATTCACTATGTTGCTCAACTAGTTATTTTGGGAACTTGTTCCCTAGCAGTAAATTGTTCCCATGATCAATTTTCCTTCCACACTCTATATCTCCATACAAATATTCACCGCTTTGTGTTACAAATTCTTCACTTCCTGAGAGAACTCACATCCCTGTGGAACCTATTTCTCCCTAGCCTTTCTTCTCCACAACACCTCATGACCTGCAATACACTATGCCCACCCTTGAATCATTTTTGCACCTTGGAAACCCTTGCAAGGAACCTAAGAACATGAGGAACCGTACGTACCCAAAATTGTATGTACTGCACCACCGGAAAGATGTTACACATGCCCCAATGATGATTAAGATCTCTTCGCAAGGTGTTCGGAATCCAGAAAGCTTGTTGAGTATACATTTGCATCCCAAAAATCCTTGTCTAGCCTCTACATGTTTTGTCCTAGCCTTTTCTCTCTTTTTCCTTGTTGTTTTGTTGTTATTTACAAGACCGCCTCCTTGCCAGGGTGGCGGTCCTGCAACCGTCACCCAGCTCGGGCGGCGGTCTGTAACCGTCACCCAGCCAGGGCGGCGGTCCTGTAACCGTCACCCAAGCCGGGGGCGGTGGTCACCTGTAACCGCCACCTAGGCCAGGGTGGCGGTCCTGTAACCGTCGCCCCGTGCGGGCGGCGGTCCTGTACGCGCTTTCCAGAATGTTCCGACGATCGCGTCAAGCGTGAAAATTCAATTTTCACTCACATTTCTCAACCACTAAAGCTTGTATTTATGTTTTTGCCGACTGAACAGTGATTTATCTTTGTTTAATAGTGGGAGAGTTCAATTTGAACTTGCCTTCTAGTCATTGCAAATGCTATAAATATGTAGCTTGTTTACAAGTAAATGGTCTTGGTTCTTTGGTCTGGAGTCTTCATTCTTGAGCTTTAGTCTTCAATACTCAGTCCTAGATTTATTTTATGAATCATTTTATTTTAGCATGGATTAGAATTCTGAGTATTTAGTTATGCCTCACTGTACACCGACAACGATCCTGCTAGGAATCGTATAGGCCAAGCTCTGTTCTCTTGTGCCATCCCTCTCCTACTTGTACTTCATTGTATTTCTCTGAAGCTGCTATTATTCATTGTTTGAGTACCTGTTGTTTATCATTTTGTTTTATCATTGCTGCAACAACCCTGCTAGGAATCGCATAGGCCAAGCCAGTTCACTTGCGCCATCCCTCTCCTACTTGTGCTTTGTGCCATTTTACTTCAAAGTAATTGTCATCCCAGTGCCTTCCCTTGCCGATGTTGCTATACTCCTACTCTTTCTGGATTCACGTGAACACGCAAGAACGAAGAGATCACTCTGAGGGGACAAGTTACAACACAACTGGATTTGCCTCTGCTCAGTAAACTCCAGGTTTAAATCGTCAAAGTTATTATCAAATAGAGTAGTGAATCATTTTATTTCAGTTAAGCTCGCTTTCAATATTGCCGGGGAAGCTGTGGGGAATGATAGTTTCTGAGAAACTATGATTTGTTCCTCACTTCTGAGGTAGGATTGAAGGTTTTCAATTAAGTTAATTAGCTGTCTTTTATTTAGATTCACACATCTGCACAGGTGAATAACCACACCGGGTTATCTCGCTTGTTTAGTTTTAGTATAAATTAGTTCAATTGTTGCTTGTAATTATAATGTTTCAATCGTATATTTTGTTTAGATTAGTTTCCCTTTCAATAGTAGTATAAATTGTTATTTTCAGTTTAAGTTAATTTGGAGACTTCATAACTAGATTAAACGCTTAAATTCTAGTTAGGAGGATAAATCACTAGGGAATTTATGCTACCCGCTCATAGCCTCTAAATCTCCCCTTTGTCATTTTAGCTACCAGGAGATCACACTACCAGATCTTAGTCATTGATCCTCCCATGATTAATTGCTTGCGATTCTCATCCTCGCTTGTAGCTTTTCTATCATAGAAAATTGACCATAATCCCGGCTGTGACTTCATCTAAGTCACCCGAATTACAAATCACCAGGTTGTCTCGGCACGACCTCGAGAGGTCGGGTACGGGGAAGGTCACTTGCTGATTATCATCCTCACATGTCACTTTTCCATGTCGTACAAAATTGGTGAACCCGACGTGAAGCAAACAAAATTAGTGAAGCTGACGTAAACTTCCTACTTTCTTGCTTGGAGTCATAGTATCACGTATCCTTTCACAAACCACCTTCACTCCTTCCCATTATTCTGCGGGTATTCATATACCCCCCGAATATGTCGGGATTCGATGCATATGGCAGACCCCTCTTGGGTCTTGAGGCATACTACGCCCAACAGAATAGACAATCATCACCCTCACTCTCAGTATGGGGTGTGACTATTTAACTAATCGATTGTTAACACAAACTCCAAGGATCAGATATAACTCGTCCTTTCAAACGGAGGAGTTAGATCAACCCCCTCGAACGCAACAAATAGAGCCTTCAGGCTCGAACAATATGACGTTCACTGGAGAATCTAGATCATCTCCTCAAGTATTACTTAGACCACAAATTAGTAGATAATCAGACCCATACCTGGTCTTAGATGATGAACAATCAATACATTATCCTAGGAGTGAACAATGCTCTGGGGTATGTACCCATCTATAGGAGGTTTACAAATACAACCCGAGGTCTCTTTTCAAGAAAATACCTCTATGCCACTGCATATAGGAAATACTCTCGGAGAAACTTGGCAAGATAGCAGCCAGTTCATAGCAGGATATCACATGCCTATACAACACCAGGGTATACAACAAACGCCGCTAAGGCAAAGCACCGTGACTTCACCAAATGAAGTCATTTCAACATTAGTAGAAAAAGTGAGAGGGTTAGAACTTGCTCAAGCAAGTCAAAATCCTCAGTTCATGCAAGCAGGAAGTTCCAATCCTCCATACCACCCTGGCCAAGTAGATCTCCTCACAGGAGTAGGCACGTTAGGCATGCCTCCTCAATATCCACAACAAATGCCAACAAGGCCTATCATCTCTAACACCGTTCCTCCCGGTCTAGTATCAAACAATCCATTGCTAGACAATGCCCTGTCATACTTAAACATGTACTCCAAATCACCACAAGGAGATATGTTCTCCTCTCCCAGCATGTTTTTTCAAACACAGGGACTTCCTTATGCCCCTACCAACGCATACTCTGCACCATATCAACAACCTATCCCACCGTTACTCCCTCAGCAACCACCATCAATGGTCGAAAGCTATGCGATAGGGACTTATTCAGAATATCTAAAGGAACCCTTAGATTTCACCATACGAAGCGTCATGCTTCCAAGACCTCTTCCTGATTTACCCAAGTTCAAGGGTGAGGGAGATCCGAACGCACATATCAAAGCTTACGCTACAGCCATACGAGAATTACTCCCTTGGGATGGGGTTGTTGCTAAAATATTCCCTAAAACCTTGGAAGGTATTGCTCTCGACTGGTATTACAGGATACCTGAAGCCTCCATCCATTCATTTAAACAACTCATGTCAGAGTTCATCAAGGCCTTCGACATGAACAAACTGTTGAGAACAGGAATCAGGGAATTCTTGCACATCAAACAAGAACACAACGAATTTGTCACCCATTTCATTCCAGAGGTGGCGTACAGTTCTTTATTCTTCAGCAAGTGCTCCAAATATGGATCAGATGGAGCTATGTGATTTATTCCTTCATTCTCTCAACAGAGAGGTGAAGGAAGAAGTCCAGAAGTTCCCACTAAGAACTTACGATGAAGTACTTGAGAGCGCTCTCCGAATAGATCAAGCAGCGATAGATAGTGGTCGTAAGACATATGGAGCAAACGGGAGGTTAATCGCCCCCAACCAGAACACTACAACTTATCCTACTACAACGAATGCTGATCAAGGACCCAATATCCTTAATGAAAACCATGGGGTTACAACAGATGGATTCACTGATCAAGTCAAAGGACCAAATGTTGTGAACACCCCGGCACCTACTAACAATCAACGCAATAATAACTTCACCCCAGCGATCAATACGGAGGATTCTAATCATCCTCCACAACAGCAAATCCAGCCACAAGGCCTTGCTCGGGGCCCAGATGGATATCAAAACCAAAGCCAAAGGCCACAACCTCGAAATTTCAACTATAACAACCAACAGCCCAATCAGAACTTTGGGCCACAACATGATTCAAACCGACGACCACGGAACTATAATCCCAATCTATATTGTGGTTTCCACAAAATCAGGGGTCATGACACTAGGACTTGCCATGACTACAATAAATTCATGCAACGCTTGCCAGAAGAACAAAAACAACTTTTCATAGATATGTTCTTGGCAGATCCTGCGTCACCAGCACCAAATACTTTTGCAGGGGCAGTTTCCCCTCAAAATGCACCTCTCAAGATCTTCAATGATCCTTTCCCAAATCATTATAACAATAACAGGTTAGATCCAAATGGGAAAAACAAAGGTATCATAATAAGAAATAACAATCAAGACGCCTCAACTCCTGACAACTCTCAGGTTGCTCCTAACCTAAGTTCAAATGGTAATACAAAAATCTTGGGATTAGTTGAGCTAGAGGTTGAGCGTGAAATTAATGCAACAACTCGGACAAAGGAGTATGTTTCACAACCCCTACCCGATATTTTCTCCACACGAGATGAAGTTCCTACAAATGCTAAACCGGTAAGATCCTATGATTTAATATACGAGGTGGCAAAGACAAATAAAGATAAGTCAATTTCTGTGGAAACAGTCTCCACTAAAGCCACAGCAGGAATTATGAAACTCTTGGAGAATGACGAACCGATCTTTCTCCCATTCGAACCTCAAGGAATGGGTAGTCTTCTCGGCATAGCATCTCTTCCCTCCGATGACCTAAATCTAGATATAAACATGATAGAATTAACAAGTGAAGAAAGGCAATTTAAAACTGAAACGATGCCTATCAAAACCATCTCTAGGCACTGCCCTATTCTAAAGCCTAGTTTCGACCCATGCGTGTCTAAAGCTAAGTTTTCCCTATCCATGGGGCAAGACCTCATCATTAACACAATGCTCACTATGAGAGAGAAGGTCGAGCAGCATAGTCATGCTCACCCACATGTCATCTCTCAAAAACATGACAAAGAGGCATGCGAACACCTCCTTTCAGAAAAATGTTTTTAATAATGGGACATATACACCTCTGGGCAAGGGTTGTAAGTTCAAACCCAGAATGGTAGGCCCTCGTCAAGAGAATGAAAAATTTGAGGATAATGGTTCTCCGCTGTGTACTTCTAGGGGTGAAGAATTTGATATTCGTCAACTTTCTTCACCTTAGACATCATGACATATAGTTCCACCTACATTTTCATATGTACATGGTTACAGTTGCATTACATTAGTAATTTAGTTGGTTCATTTTGTTCACTCGTTTCATAAATATTGTAGTCCAGGAACTTACTCTTAAGTAATCTGTTACAAATTTCTGAAGATATTGGCAAAAATATTCAAATCACATCTCTTCAAACATCATCAAGTACTTTCAAATCTTCTCATCAAGTTTGACAGACAAACATTGATGGAAACCATACCAAGACCTGCATACTTGGCTTTGCTCTTTCTTTCTACTAGGTAAAGTTGTCCTTGCCTACGGTCTGTTCTAGAAGCTTCTTGGTGTCACATCTATCCCTCTTAAAATCTCTTGGAACAAAAGGATATCCCAAAGTCATAGATCAGAAATGTCAAAATCAAATGAAATCAAAAGCGCCAAGCAAACAAAATATTTTATTTTACACACTTCTTTGCCCCATCAACCTTCGGTGATAAGCCCACATCTCTTACTGGTGATGTGAGGTTGGGAAAGGAAAGAAGTGCCCTTACTCACTGTATCTTGCCTTTGGTGACAAACCCATGCTTCTTACTAGTGGCGTGAGGCAAGGTGTGGGGGGTCCAGTCACACAAACTAACAAATCTTGGTATGCTAAAAACACAAGTCAAATTCTGTTAAAAGAAGGCAAATATCCAAACATCTAAATTCCAAAGAGATCAAATCGTCAAAACCAGATTTTGTCAACCAGGTTGCCATTTATGAATCTAAGTCTAGATAAACTGAAAAGTAAGTGGCCTTCTAAGCTTGGTAGTAGTTCTGAGTAGGGTGGGTGTGTAGGTCCAAATTTGGTTCTTGTTCTTGTTTTGTATGTCTCTCATCATTCCACTCAAATCAAACTCATACAACTTGTGCCCTTCCCAATTCTTGGTGTTGAGCCCTCGCATCTTACTAGTTGCGTGGATTTGGGATTGGGGCAAGTTCATCTCTTTATCGCTATACATTCATCACGTTTTGCCAACATGAGAAGAAATCACAGACATTGTCTAAAGAGGCCAAAAGTTCAAAACTACAACATGTTCGTCATCACATATCAGCATTGCAAAAGCAAATAAAGTAAAAACATTCTGTTTAACATTTGTTATCACTTGTCATCCATTGCATACATTCTGAAAAGCATGTGAAATTTGGCGGCATTTCGACACACGGGCATGTCAGGTATAGCCTCTAACTCCCCATTTTGGGACTGCCATACTCGGACCCAACGTTTTATGCCTCTTCATGGCTAAAACGCTTCTCCGAGGGGGCAATATGTACGTACCCAAAATTGTATGTACTGCACCACCGGAAAGATGTTACACATGCCCCAATGATGATTAAGATCTCTTCGCAAGGTGTTCGGAATCCAGAAAGCTTGTTGAGTATACATTTGCATCCCAAAAATCCTTGTCTAGCCTCTACACGTTTTGTCCTAGCCTTTTCTCTCTTTTTCCTCCTTGTTTTGTTGTTATTTACATGACCGCCTCCTTGCCAGGGCGGCGGTCCTGTAACCGTCACCCAAGCCAGGGCGGCGGTCCTGTAACCGTCACACCAAGCCAGGGCGGCGGTCCTGTAACCGTCACCCAAGCTAGGCGGCGGTCCTGTAACCATCACCCAGCCAGGGCGGCGGTCCTGTAACCGCCACCCAGGCCAGGGCGGCGGTCTGTGTGCTCGCCCAAGCGCGTGGCGGTCTGTCTGACGCGCTTTCCAGAATGTTCGATGATCGCGTCAAGCGTGAAAATTCAATTTTCACTCGCATTTCTCAACCACTAAAGCTTGTATTTATGTTTTTGCCTGACTGAACAGTGATTTATCTTTGTTTAATAGTGGGAGAGTTCAATTTGAACTTGCCTTCTAGTCATTGCAAATGCTATAAATATGTAGCTTGTTTACAAGTAAATGGTCTTGGTTCTTTGGTCTGGAGTCTTCATTCTTGAGCTTTAGTCTTCAATACTCAGTCCTAGATTTATTTTATGAATCATTTTATTTTAGCATGGATTAGAATTCTGAGTATTTAGTTATGCCTCTTGTACTGCATAACCGACAACGATCCTGCTAGGAATCGTATAGGCCAAGCTCTGTTCTCTTGTGCCATCCCTCTCCTACTTGTACTTCGTTGTATTTCTCTGAAGCTGCTATTATTCATTGTTTGAGTACCTGTTGTTTATCATTTTGTTTTATCATTGCTGCAACAACCCTGCTAGGAATCACATAGGCCAAGCCAGTTCACTTGCGCCATCCCTCTCCTACTTGTGCTTTGTGCCATTTTTACTTCAAAGTAATTGTCATCCCAGTGTCTTCCCTTGCCGATGTTGCTATACTCCTACTCTTTCTGGATTCACGTGAACACGCAAGAACGAAGAGATCACTCTGAGGGGACAAGTTACAACAAAACTGGATTTGCCTCTACTCAGTAAACTCCAGGTTTAAATTGTCAAAGTTATTATCAAATAGAGTAGTGAATCATTTTATTTCAGTTAAGCTCGCTTTCAATATTGCCAGGGAAGCTGTGGGGAATGATAGTTTCTGAGAAACTATGATTTGTTCCTCACTTCTGAGGTAGGATTGAAGGTTTTCAATTAAGTTAATTAGCTGTCTTTTATTTAGATTCACACATCTGCACAGGTGAATAACCACACCGGGTTATCTCGCTTGTTTAGTTTTAGTATAAATTAGTTCAATTGTTGCTTGTAATTATAATGTTTCAATCGTATGTTTTGTTTAGATTAGTTTCCCTTTCAATAGTAGTATAAATTGTTATTTTCAGTTTAAGTTAATTTGGAGACTTCATAACTAGATTAAACACTTAAATTCTAGTTAGGAGGATAAATCACTAGGGAATTTATGTTACCCACTCATAGCCTCTAAATCTCCCCTTTGTCATTTTAGCTACCAGGAGATCACACTACCAGATCTTAGTCACTGATCCTCCCATGATTAATTGCTTGCCGATTCTCATCCTCGCTTGTAGCTTTTCTATCATAGAAAATTGACCATAATCCCGGCTGTGACTTCATCTAAGTCACCCGAATTACAAATCACCGGAATCTGTCTCGGCACGACCTCGAGAGGTCTGCATGCAGGGAAGGTCACTTGCTGATTATCATCCTGACATGTCACTTTTCGTAAACAGGGAACCTATTCCTCTTGCACTCTTTGTGCTGCATCACTCCATTAGCACGTAATACACTAATATGGCTGAGTTATTTTTGGTATGAACAAATCAGCAAATCGAAGAAGTTGAATCCTGAAGGAACTTGTTCCTTGTGTTCCTCCTAGACCCAAAAAACCTACACTACAATAGAAATGGAAAATTTACCCTTTTTATTGATTTTAATAAGCCTCTAGGTCAATTAGAGAGTTGAGGAGTTAGGAAGTGAATATTAGAGTGCCTCCAAAGCCAATTTTCTCCATTTTTCCCTTTTTCTCAATTTTTGGCTAAGTATGGACCTTTAGAGCTAGGGAATTTTTTTGATAATAATTTGATGACTCATAGGGGCTATCTACCTACTAATTGAGATGATTAGTTTCCTTGAAGAATCCATTGGGAATGGAGTCAAGTCAACGATAGTCGAAATTGGTGCAAACTTGAATTGACAATTCTCATCATAAAAATTTCTGAATTAATTTTTACGGGAGTGAAATATTATTTTAAATTTGTATTTTCACCTTATTTCCCTTGCAACTAATGACATTGAGCGAAGTGTTCCCAACCTTAAATGCATATAAACTTTGATCGTGTAACTAATCATTGGAACAAAGGAATGAAGGATTTAGAAGCTGTCCCAAATATGATTTTACTTATTATGAATTTGATTCTCTTGAAGATTACAATTGATTCATGAAACCTATCAACTCCTCTCACCCCATACTTTTTGGAACATATCTTCTTTGGAGTCCTTCATGAACCACTATAACCACAACGCCATCCAAAAGCAAAAAAATGTTGTGCAAAGAACTCGGGGAAACTAAAAATAATCTACTAGCAAGGAAATGTGTTGAAAGCACTTAGAGGAATTTAAAAACTAATCTAATATGTAAAAGGTAGGAACTTTACTTAAACACAAATGATTTAGATAAATCATGTTATTTGAAAAAAGTTCACTTGTGTTGAGGGGTAACAAATATTTTAACTTTTCTTTTCCCTCACTTTTGTGGATAGAAAATTGAGACACCTCGCACAGTTGTGGGTCTCCCTATTGTGAGGTGAATCTCCGGGATTACAAGGTTGGTTCCTTCTTTGGAGTATCCCTAAACTAAAACTGTGGGGTTTGAGGGTTAAGGAGATGAATAAAACTATGATAAATTGGGGTGATACACCAAAAGTTTTGAGGGCTTGACTGAGAAACATGCACAATATATTGAGAATAAATGGAACAACACACGATCCAATGGGTTGTTGCTAATCTCAAGGAAAACACTATTATGTTAAGGGATTTCTCACAATAACAAGGCAGATAATTACACACTAAAACTAGCATTAGCAGCAAGGTAAATAATATGAGAAAAATAACAAATTCGTGGAATAAAATTCAAAATAATAACTATTGTAATACACACCACTGCAAATTGTTGGAAAGGAAATTAATTGATTCTCATTCAATGGGAATTTCGCATAATGGCTTCGACACTTAGTACATCTAAAATTCCTCCATTTTGGCTTTTCAAAGGCACACAATATATAAAAAAATTAACCCAATCCCCTAAAAATAAACTGTAGTCTATCTCCCACTTGCATGATAATTTTAGCCTTTTACAATGAATAAATAATAAACAAGGCCGAAAATTACATCTTTTGGTGCATAAGGTAAAAGTAGTCTTCCTTCCAAAAAATAATCTCAGTAAACTGATTTGACTTTTTTATTCTGTTGAATGAAGGTGTATAGTGATTTTTGAAAGAATAAAGTATTTCTAGTTGAATAATTTGCTTCTATTTTTAAGATTGCGTTCAAGTACAAGACACCTTGTCTCCATCTCCAAAATGTGTATTTTGTCTCAAGTGCATGCATGGCATGATTTTTTCTTCATCGTATGATTGAATAATCAATTTTCCTTTTGACTATCTCTTCCAAGAATAATCATTCTTCCTTGTTTCAAACTTTGAATAAAGTAGTGGAAAATGACTAAAACAGGGGTATATGACCTATCGTACATGGAAGGGAACCTTGATACATGAAAAGGCTTTGAGAGTTATCACCACCACATTAATCATTTGACACATAATACTTTTGATTTCACAAGGTTCCGGCCCTTTTGATCATTACATGGTATAGACTATGGTGAAAACATTAATCATTTAATTAGGTTATTTGGTCCCCCTTCTCATGAGACTTGACCCATCATGATGTCGGTGGAAGATTTGACCTTGGTTGGATTAGGTTTTTGTGGTTCAACCACGTGTGCATTTTAACTCCTATTTAGTTAGCTAACTCAATCCTCGAGTCCGGCATATAAAAGATTTGAACCCTATCATTTTTAAATTTCACTTCTCAAGCTCCTTGTCTTTGGTGAAGCCCTAGCCAATTTTCCCGTGCCACTACCGATGAAACTTCAATCTCATTTAACTCTGTTGGCATATATATTTGTTCTAGATTGTGACTATAACTTTGACCTCCATGAGGTGGATGGTGAGCCCCTTGTTATTTTAACTCTACTTGTTCATATCAGTTGTTATTTGTCTTTCTTTAACACTAATACTTTGAAACCCTTGTGTTCATTTTAACTTGTTGACACTTGCTTTGATAGTTTGAGCTTAAAAATATTCTTGGTCATTTTTTATCGTGGTTACTTAAGGGTTTCATGTCTTTGAATGAATTGAGCTGGTAAGTTTTCTTTTCTTTCATGGGTGCCTTTGAAAAATGAGAAAATTTAATGGTTCTATAAAACCAGCACCGTTCTTGATTTGAAACTCTTGACTTTTGAATATTTTCCTGAAAATGGAGATTCTTCTATTTAAAATGGAAATAATAAAATATGTATTGCGATGGGTATCTATATTTTTTCCATTTCCAAATCTGGGTATTTGTAAAATATTGAAAACTTTTGTAAAAGTCACCATTAATGAAGATTTCATCTATTTAGTTCTATTTATGAAAAGGGTTTCTTTTATTTGTATTGTTGGCATAGTTCAATGTAGGCCAAATGTCAACCCTGAATAAAATAATCAGATGCTTGAAAGCCATAAAAATGATTCCCAAGCCATAGAACACCTTTGTCTAGAAGCTCCGTAAAGGTTCACGTTCTATTTTTCATTTCTTAACGAGCTTCACAACACTGGAAACCTTGTATTCAACAAACTTGTTTGAAGAGGAATTTTGAAGTTAGCTGCTAAGCAAAGAGAGTTCAAGAAGAGCTAAAAGCTAGTTATGAAGTAGAATGTGAAGACAAAGAAGAACACCCTAAGAAGTGCTACCATATCTCAACATGAGAATATCGAGAACATCTCAGAGGCTGATTCTCTCAACAAAGTGAGTGAAGACTTGTAATAATTCTCTAAAATTAATAAAAGTTTTTTTAATTTATTTTTATTACAATGTCTGCACCAAAACTGCTTCTATCTGATGCTCAATTACTTAAAGGGCCAAATTATGTGGCCTGGAAAACAAATATGTAGACTATCCTTCAGTTTGAAGGATTATGGGGCATCGTCACAGGGTCAGTGATAGTTCCCACTGCCCTTGATGAACTCATAAAATATGAGATGGCTAGTGCCAAAGCACTGATGTTGATCATGTTGAGTATCACCGATGATGTGCAACCGCATGTTTGGGATGTAGAGAAACTGCAAGAATCATGGGATAAATTAGCAACCATCTTTGAGGTGAAGAATCAAACTAAGATACTCCATCTTCAGTTAAAATTGCACACCCTATCTATGGGGTCAGATGAGAAAGTTGAGGAGTTCTTACGTCGAGTGGCTAAGCTATGAATGGAGTTATTAATACTCGGTGAGAAGGTAGAAGACAATATTATGGTTCCAATCACCTTGAGGGCACTCCCTTCTCAAGTTATGAGTGTTCATTACAACACTGAATGTATCCAAATGAAAAGTGAAATTCAAATAACTCGTGAACTTCTTACAGTAGGAAGATGTCATAAATTCCATCCAAGATGAGGCCTATGAAAAGATCTTTTCTCAAAGCCCCATAATGGTTAGAAGAATCAGAAAGGTCCAACAAAGAAGAAAACACAAGAACATCATAATCAACAACAGAAAGCTCAAAATTCAAAGAGGTGGTGTCAAATCTGCAAAACCAACACTCACGACACTGATCACTACTAGTACAATGGCTTAAAACAAGGGTCTTCGAGTCAATCAATCCCATCCGAGCGTGATGATATTCAAAATTCAAAATTACATCCCAACTGAAGAAAGAAGAAGGGAAATCTCACATCCCAACAAGATGATGATTCGATGAGGAGACACCAGAAGGAGCCAATTGTGGTAAGAATCTTGTACTAGTCTCTCAGACTTCGCAACCCACAAAGAGAGTCGATTGATAGACTCGAGTTCCAAGTAAGCATATGTTAGGTGACAAGAAGTTGTTTTATTCACTAAATGAATAACCCACTAGAGATCATGCTCGAATATTAGATGACAAAGAGTACGTTGCAGAAGGAATAGGCCAAGTTACCATTCCTTTGGGACCACGAAAATGTACGCTTCATAAGGTATGATATGTTCTGGATTGACTAGTAACCTCTTGTCAATCATTCAACTCTTGAATCATCATCTAAAGGTACAATTTCTTATTCAAAATGACATCAAATCATTCTTGATCTCAAGACAAGGTAAGAAATTTGCTAGAGTTCTCCTAAAAGATAAGTTATTTGATTCAGATACTATTTCATATTCTACAGTATATTTATCTACCTCAACAATAGAATCTACTGCCCTATGGCATTACCAATATGGTCACTTTTCTATTAGATCTTTGCACCAGTTGAGTTCAAAAGCAATGGTACATGGACTTCCCAAATTGTCCAGTTCCTTTCCTATTTTCCCTAGTTGTCTTGCAGGAAAACAACACAGGGATCCATTTAAGGTGAGCACCTTCCATGCCAAGAACGTCTAGAGGTAGTTCATACCTATCGAACATACCATTGCCTACTTCTTTTTTAGGATACCAATACTTCCAACTATTCATGGATGACTACTCTCGAAATATGTGGGTGTTTTTCTTGAAAAAGAAGAGTGAGGCTCTTCACCATTTCCATATCTTCTATCAACATGTTGTGAAAGAGACCAGGACAACCTCTTCTTCTACTCTACTCATATAGAGGGGGAATTCACATCAAATAAGTTCTTGGAATTCTTGAACCAACAAGGCATTAAGAAGAACCTAATTAATCCATACACACCCCAAGAAAATGACATTATTGAGAGATGTAATCACACAGTGATGGAGATGGCTCTTTGCGCATGCTAACAACGACAAAACTTGAGGATCGATATTGGGCCGAAGTAGTATGGACATGTTTATCTTCTTAATAGATCACCAAAAATATTCTACAAAATAAAATTCTATAAGAGGTATGGAGTGGTAGAAATTTATCAATTTATCATTTATTAGTATTTGGTTGCACAACATATATGTATGTTCCAGCTCGAGAAAAGAAATAAATTCAAGCCAACAAAACTTCCATGCATCTACTTGAGCTATAACACTACCTTAAAGGCATACCATCTCATGGATCCTGAGATAAATAAATTTTATTAAAGTCAAAATGTGGTTTATTATGAGTCATCCTTTGACTCAAAAAGTGCCAAATAGAAGAACCATTACCAACCATCTCTCACCGATCGGTCTCCAAATCGGATGATGAGCCGGAGGATACTACTCAGAGAAAAAATGAGCTGCAAGGGGAGCTAAATATTGACCTTGGAGAAATGGATAATGTTACTCCACATCCATCCTCACGTCAACAAAACAAATCTTCAAAAAATCAACCGAGTTATCATTCAAAGTGGCTACAAAGCACCATGAAAGACACTCATTTGTGAAAAATCCATGATAATTCATCCAGAGTCAAAACAAGAAGTTAGACAAGAAATGAGGTAAAATTTTCACTAATTAGTAGCTCTGAGCCTGATAATGTTCATGAAGCACTCTGTCAACCTCAGTGGAAGAAAGCCATGAATGTAGAATATGACTGAATCTTGGAAAATAGGATGTGGGAACTTGTTGATCTTCCTACGGGAAAAAAACCCATAAGCTATAAATGGGTTTTCAAGATGAAATATAAGGAATATGGATCCATCGACAAACATAAAGCATGACTTATAGCAAAATTATATGCTTATAAAGAGGGCATTGAATATGAAGAAACCTTTACACCCACTGCAAATATCAAGACCATCAGAGTAGTTTGCGCACTAGCAACATAGAAAGGATGGAAACTTCAGCAAATGGACATCAAGAGTGCTTTCTTAAATGGTGATCTGAAAGAAGAAGTGTACATGACCCAACTAGAAGGATTTTTTTGATAAAGAGCATCCTAAAAGGTATGTCATCTCATCAAATCACTGTATGGACTGAAGCAAGCTCCAAGGGCATGGTATATCAAGATAGATGATCACCTTTTGCAGCATGGGTTCACTTGTATCCCCTCATATTCAAATTTGTATATAAATAAGGTAGGAAAAGAAATTGTCATTATTTTTGTGTATGTGGATGATCTTATAATCACTAGAAGTTCAAAAGATCAGGTTGATATTGTGAATAATGATCTCAAAATAACCTTCGACATGACAGATTTGGGGCTACTTGAATTATTGTCTTGGCTTGGAGATATGGAAAAAGAAGCATCACATTTTTGTCTCCTATATAAAGTATGCCAAGACACTCCTGGAAAAGTACAAAATGTCCAACTGTAAACCTATATCCACTCCCATGGAAAAAGGTTTGCAACTTTCATGATTCCAAGACTCACCTCAAGTAGATGCTAATCTCTACAAGAAATGTTTTGGAGGTCTCATCAACTTTAGATATACCAGACCAAAATTATGCTATGTTGTTAGCTATCTTTCTAAGTTCATGCAAGAGCTGAAGAAATGTCATTAGACTGCAGAAAAGCATGTTTTGAGATATGTCTAAGGTACAGTTGATTATGGTATGGAATATAATAAGAATGATCAATTCTTCTTACAAGGATACATCGACTCAAACCACGCCAGATCTATTGATGACATGAATTCAACCACATGATATATTTTTCATCTTGGATCTTGAACTATCTCATGGATAACCAAGAAGTAGAATGTTGTTTCTATTTCATCCACAGAGTAAAAATATTGCGCTGAATGAGGAGTTGTGTGTGAAGTGATATAGTTATGTCACATTTTGGATGACATGGGCATTCCTAAAAAATAGTCCCATATTCTCTATTGCAAAAATTAGAGTGTGTTAAAGCTCGTGCAGAATCCTATTTTTCGTGAACAAATAAAGCATATTGAGATTGATTCTCATTTTATTTGAGAGAAATTTTTGAACCATCACATTTAGCTCTAGTATTATCCTATAGAAGCACAAGTAGCTAATATTCTCACCATACCTATTAGACAAGTGAAATTTGAATTTTCTAGGGGTTATGTTTGTAAGAATAATGTAATAAGGGGGAATGTTGGCATAATTCAACATAGAAAATAATTAGATATTATTAGGCTTGTTTGTTTTATCATATCCCATTATTCTCTATCTATTTGTAACACTCCTTCAATTATGGGGAATATTGTTATATTCCTTTCCTATATAAATGTACGTGCTTCTGATTAATAAAATTGTGAGAGATATCTAATCTCTATTTCTTCTCCACTTCTTGCTCCTCTCATATATTTCTCCACTATGTTCACCATTTTTAAATACCTTGAGCTTTGATTTTCCATTCGTTGTGTCAACTTTGTTTCTTGATTCCAGATCTAAAAGCTTTGAGTTACGGGTATTTGTTATTTTCCACGTAGTTCACCAATTTTAAAGGTAAATATATCTCATTTTTAAATGGATACCCGAGGTTGGCATTATTTTTGATAGAGATGACCTTAAACATATTACGAATCTTGTGTTGGTTGTGCCATCTCTTGCAAATCTTGATGTTATTTATTTTTAGTTCTTGGTTCAAGACTTTGATGTCATTTTTGAGACCTTGAGTTTTCTATCAAACTTGGCTATGAAGATAATGTCTTAGAATTTAGATTTGAATCTAGGTTTCATTCATTTTCCTTTCAAGATATATATTTTGTACTTGGTTTCATGGATCAAGGGTTTGTTTATTTTCAAATCGAGCTCGTATTCTAGCAATATTATTTATGTTCTGAGCTATTTATTTAACCATGGCTCCTTGTATTGAATTTGTAATTATCTTCTTTGTTAGAGCTCGGGATGCTCTGTTTTGCATCATCGAGTTACATGTTTTTGATTTCAAAGATAAAAAAATTCCAATGCATGCATTTACTAAGGACTCTACCTCTTTTATTTCATGCTCGACATTGGGCCAAATTATCAAATATCTTCCTTTACACTGTTAGTTAGCCTTGGCTCATATCCAGTGAGATCTTGACTAATTTCTTGTATTTTGTATTGTTTATCTCCAATACAAATGTTGTTATGTGAATGTATTTCATTTCACATGAAAAGGTTACCTTAATTGCATTGGACTCATTGTATCTCCATAAGTTGTGAAGACTTTCAAACAAATCGATAAAGGAAAAGCCATTATCTTTTCTTGGTTTTATTTTTAAATATCTGCTTATTTAAATGTTGATCATCCATGCATAATGGAATTATTACTAGTTATAGATCAGCTAAGGAACATCAAATAATAAAATATAAATGAAATATTTAAGAATCTATAAGGCTTTGATATAATTTTTGTTCTCATGCCAATGTCAAAGTCACCTCCGTCCTTATTTGATGTTCCATTCTTGATCTTTTGAAATGACGCATTGAAGTTTGTAGAAAATTCTTCATCTTTTGTGGAAGTAAAATCTGTCTCTTCTTTATTCTGCTCATGTGCACATACTGAAATATGCTTGAAGCACGTTGTGAATGTAACAATAGTTTTACATTTCATTGCTTGTATTTTTTATTGCCATCTTTACCTTCCTTTAACTTTCTAAAAAGTCTCGTATCTTTTAAAATACTTAAACAACATGTAGTATAAGCTTTCAATGCATGAGTTCTCTTGATTCTTCATTTTATTGCTGCAATATTTTAATGTTGTTCAAAAAGTACTTCATTCCTATACATGCACACTTCAAAAATAGTTAGAAAAATAAGGCTTGCATCCTTTCTTACATCTTGTAGTGATTCTCTTTTCCTGTCTTGATTATGAAAACAATACTTGAATACCCTTAAATGACAGTGAGATGTACTTTCTGATTCTATCTTTAATTCCTTTCATGTATCTTATCTATGATTTTTAGAAGATTCATCTACTGAAACTATAAACACATGAATGGAGATTAAACTTGGAGCTCTAACAAGTAATTTGATGTGTGTCCACAAGTATCTGATGCTAGGAGCTAAACATGGTGCAATTATGAATGATGAAGATAAAGATGGTGTGCTGAATATGGTGAAGATCAAGAGAAAAACAACCCAATCAGGAAATGATGGGTTTCTTCTTTCTTCTTTTGCTTATAGTTTCATGCATATGTACCTTTTATCTTCAGTTCATATAAGTTACATCCCACAACTTGTGTGGAAATTAAAATTGTATCTCTTTATGAATAAATGAAATTAAATTATGTAATTGAGTTGTCTATTTCTTTTGCATTCAATTACTATAAATGATGATTGTAGAATGAACTAAAAACTCAACACATAATTAATATCATTCAAACATAAAGAAATAACAAGAAATTAATGTACCTATAACTGAAAATGTACCTTTAGCCATGTAAACAAAAACTATGTTTTCTATTATGGAATCCAACTCCTCATATTTGTTGCTATTCCTACCTTTATCAAGTTTATCTATTATTCCTTTAGGGTTTTACATAACTTTGATGAATATGTGTCTAAAATGGCTACATATGTGAGGTGTTGCATTCTACAACAACACACATAGCTACATTTTTGTATTGTTGTTCACTTATCTTTCTTTTCCTTAGTTAGGTCCATCACATCAATCCTTTCCATTTGAAATGAAGTTTCAAGTTGACCTTTACATGGGTGCAAAAATACCATCATTTCTAGCGATCCTGTGGGATAAATATTCTTGCTATCTTTAATATCAGTGTGTTCCTCTTGTCCATTGAGCATGGAGTCAAAGCCTAATACCAAAAAATAATTCCTTTTCTCGAAAACCAACCTTTCTAAAAATAAATCTAAAGCAAGGAAAATATCTTGTAAACTATATCTTGTGCATAAAATGCATTTATTGAAATTAAACCTTTGTGTGTGCATGAAATCCATTTTATTTAAAGGAAATATTAGTCTAACCTACTCTAACCAACATCAAATTGAAGATAAACAAATCTTGTAACACACAGCGAAAAATAACTTCCCTTTCTCAAAAATGAGGCCATGAATTCAGCTGGAAAAACAAGTAACATGATGAAGCTAGAAATAAGATATGTACCTTTAATTTGTACAAAATATTAATCCAAAAGATGAGAAATGCCTCTTTTTGATCTGAAAGTTGTTCGATAGGTTTTGGGTTTGCTTCATGAGAACATAATACTCTTCTTTGTGCTCTAAAACATGCATAAAATCTGGTATTGTTGTAATTGGCTTTAAACCAGCCAAGTACCTAATAGGACATGGCCTCCTAACAGTTGGAAGAATGATTTTAATCACTTGCATTATTTCTTGAACCTTATTTTCATCTATGGGCACATTTTGAATCTTATTTGAAAGTTGTTTTTCCTCTTCAAGTAGTTTATCTTTTTTGACAACTGATTTAGTAATGATGTCACCTAACAACTTTTCATTCTTGTTTGGTCTGCATCTAGAAAACTCAAATTTATCTTATATAAAAGTTTTCTACCATTGGCTGTGTGTATTGTCTTCTGATAATATTGATGAACCACTGCAAATCTCTAATAATGCAGCAATCTCCAGACATGCAGTACAAATAGGATCTTCACATTCATTGGTATCATCTTGATCATACTGAAATTGTTCTTCCTCATCCCTCGTGTAAGCTTCATCAACTAATAGTAAATTGGTCGATCTAAAACAATTTTTTTCATTCCTTTAATTTGTTGATTTATCTTTGGAATTTACCTTTAAATCCTTCTCAATTAAAATTGAATCATCCCCTTTAGATGACTTTGGAAGTTTAGATGAATCAGTAACAAGTATGAGTATGGTGCCTTTATGCACACTACACTATGAATATGAAGATTTTTTATCATCTTATACTTGTGCTTGATCTACTAAAAATAAAAGTATGCCTGTTATATGGGTTCTTTCTCTAACTCTGGAATATGATCGAACTAAAATTTTGAGACACATTGTTGTAAATTTTATAGGAAATCCAGCCTACTATTTTCATCACTTGGCTACCCCTTCTTGATGATTTTTTGATCTGTACCTTCCGAATTTGTACTGAGATGAAGGAGGAGTTATGGGATGGTTCTTAGCTTGAATTGGAAATTTTTTGATAAAATTTTGGGGTTCAAAATCTACATGTGAGGAAGGGGAATTTGGAACAACAACAAAAATAAAACTTGGAAACTTAAATCTCCTTTCAGTATGTGATTGTGGAATAGAGGGAGAAGAAATTGTACTATCCTAGAAATTTGGAAGCAGTTAACAAGTTGAATTAGATGGCAAGAGGGAAGATATGTGAACATTAGATTCTGATAGGGAAGGTAAGTGGGAACATCTAATTAATGGGGTTCCTTAACTTGATGCCTATCATTTTCTAATGCTTGCAAAGATGAAGTAAAACCAACCATTTGGGTAATATATTCTCTCATTACCTCAAGACTTTGTTGCAGACTAAGCCAACTAGGTATAGGACCTCCCTATTGATAGGGATTCCTAAGATCAAAGTTGATTATCTTGCAAAATTTTATCTACTCTTTTAGTATTTCAATGATCTACTCCATTTCATGAATTTTTCCTTCACTTTCTTCCTCCTGTATATAATCATCATAATATTTTGCATTTCCTTGATCTTCAACATCATAATGATCATCATATTGATAATCATATTGATATGAAAGGTTTGGGTCATGAGAATATTCATTTTGATAGGGGTCATAATACTGATCTGAAGGAGAATATGGGTGAACAAACTGTAGATATGATGGATACAATTTTTGGATAAAAGAATTCCACTAAGGAATTGATTTCATGATTGCATGACCTCATCAAAGATGTAAATAAGGAAAAACAAGTCTTCTACTCATGAAAATACTATGATAACAACAAAATAACATATATGATTTTTATTTAAATACGAAAAGGTTGTAGCTGAAAAATTGATGTCACCTTGGTGATGAAAAGTGTTGTACTGGTCTAAAATCAGATTCACGGAGTCGTCAGATGAATTATTCTCTAAATCTTCAATTATCTAAATTCATCAAGTAGTATTTCTTGTCCCATTAGGCGTGCCAAAACTGTTATCTCTTACAAGTGCACCCTTGTTGAGGGTTGCCAGATTTGATAAACTTTTCTTCTCCCTCACTTCGTAGATACAATTGAGACACCTCACGGGATGTGGGTCTCCCTATTGTTAGGTGAATATTCGTATTACATGGTTGGTTCCTTCTTTCTAGTATCCCTAAACTAAAAAAACGTGGGATTTAAGGGTTTATGAGATGGATAAAATTGTAATAAATAGGGTGATAAACCAAAATTGTGAGTATTTGGATAGAGAAACATGCACAATATATTGAGAATAAAGTGAACACACACGATCCAATGGGTTTTCAACTAATCTCAAGGAAAAAACTATTATGTTAAGGGATTTTTCACAGTAACAAGGTAGATAATTGCACACTAAAATCAGCATAAACACCTATTTATAATAAGGTAAATAGCATAAGCAAGCTTAAAAATTCAGGGAATAAAATTCACAAGAACAACTATTGTAATACACACCACTTTGTAAATTATTGGAAAGGTAATTGATTATTTCTCATACGAGGTTAATTCAAGCAAAATGGCTTCAACACTCAGTACATCCAAAATTCCTCCTTTGTGCTTTGCTAATGCACACAATATATAGCAAAATTATTCACCCATCCCCTAAAAATAGATCGCAAGATAATTATAACTTACATGTTATTATTATCCTTTATCATAATTTTAAAGTAATAGGGCTAAAATAAGACATGCAAGATAGTTCCAACGTAAAAAAATCCCTCATCTTTTAATTTCACTCTTATTAAAAATGATTTGACTTTCTTTAATTCATTGTATGATGTGTACGGGCCTTTTGAATACATTAAGTTAATTTTGGCAATAATAAGGTATGTTATTTTTAAATTTACTTCAAAAGCATTCTTGTCTTTAGTGCATGGATAATAAATATTATTTTGGCTTTGCAATGTGCATGATTGAGATCATGAATGCCTCTAGACACTTAGTAGAGCATTATTACATGACAAATGATATCCCAAAAAGGTCCCATGCACATGTGGCATTTGAGTATACAAAAATGACAATCTAACCCATTCAAAAAAATTATAATTCGGAGACCTAAAAATACCCCCTTTACATATAAGGAACTAATTATTGAATAAATAAAAGTCCCTCCAACATGGACATTTACATAATCAAAATTCTTATGAATTAAACCCTAACTGGCGTAAGCCTATGATGATTGGATCTTGACTATGGTTTGTTACAGAGAGGTAGGTCAAATAAAAACCAACACAATACCTTTCTTTTCATTTTTGGAGGGTTCTTGAAGGGAAAAATCTATCAAAATCACCATGGTTGCCATGATTTTGAAGCTTGACTGTTGGATTATGCTTTTATTAGCTTTGTAAATATTCCTTTCGTATTAAATCTTATTCTCCATTGCTTGAGGCTTGAACTATTTGGTAAATGAGCTCTTGGTTTTCATATTTTACAAATGATTTGATAGCTCGTAGTATGTTCTATAAACTCTCTTTGGTGGGTTTCACTATGCATAGATGGGTTTCCTCTTTGAGGGTTTTAGTGAAAGTTCTTCTTGGTCACGATTCTAATTCTTTGTTTCTGTTCATTTTATTGGAACTCCAGAGCTATCAATTTGAGTTGGTAATAACTCAATCTCATTATAATCATTGTAATTCTGTCACAAATCATTTTTGGGATCCATTGTAGCTTGCTTGGTAGTCATATATCCCAAATATCTAAGCTTTTACATTGGAAGCTTTGATCTTCATTTTTATTTTAGAACTCATTTTTTCATAGTTGAGTGTAATGTTTCCTTTGTATACTCTGTGTAAGAATCGAGTTGTATTTGTATGGAATTTTTATGCTTTCATTTCTCTATGCCTTGCAATTATGGTTCTATAAATGAAGATACTTTTACTATACAACCATGGATGACTTGCTACTTAATCCTTTTATTTCACCCGATTCTTAAATGTTTTATTTAAAGTATTGATGAAACAGATAGGGTAACAGCATAGGAGGAATACCTATTTTATTGCTAGTTGATGAGTTGTTGCACGCGTATGACTTTTGAATCCACAAACTGGTTGTGAGAGCTTCCTTACGGCTAGGAGGAACTATCTCGTAATGAAAAGTAAGACCACCAGAAAAAGTTAAACAATATATGCACTAAACTTCCTAGTGTGTGCTAGATCTGGGAAGTGTGATACTTCCTAGATGGTTGTCAGTCCACCACTTAAACAATTTAATGCTGGAAATAAAGTAGATCCTATTGTAATTTGAAATGATTTAGGTATCTCACTTAAAACACAATAAGAAAGATCTAATCTAACAAGCTAGGTTAGAATAGGATCCAAAGGTCAAATAATTGGTTCTGGGTCTCTGTAGGTCTGACAAAAGTCTTAGGTAGATCACAGGTGAATGAGGGTGAGGAAAAATTAGGTGGGTAGGTCATTGTTTTGAGCTGTATGGGAAAATACGAGTAGTTGATACCGATTAAGGTGACCAACGACAGATTAGATATAACTTGAGTGCTGAATTCATTTGTGGAGTTCTGGGAATGCCACAGAATGGGTTTTGGGTCTCCTTTGCAATTGCACAAAGGATTTTGGTTGGTCGGGATGAGGTATTGGGTGATTTTGAGGGATTTGGTGAGGTTTTAATGGGTATATGGAGGGGGAATGTTGAAGGAGGTCAATGAGTGGCTAGGTGAACAATAGGTGACAATATAAGGACGGAATGAAATAAACCAGAGAAGTATAATGTTATATTTACTTGGAACTTGGTCCCTGGACGCATGTGAGTGAGGGATGGAGAGTCTTTGGTGAGAGGTTGAAGGCTACGAGGTGATCATAAATTATAGCAGAGCTTTTGCATGGGCTGCATATGCATTCCTCATTACTTGGTGAGATCGAGATCATTTTTAGGGTGGTGTGTAGGGGAAAATGCTTGATCTCTTTCATTGCACACATGTTCTTGCTGAAATTCACTCTTAGAAGATGTGATATCTCTCAGGAAGATCTCAATGTTTCGCCAACTTTTCCAATCTTTGCCAACCTCTAGAATAAGGTTGTTTTGAGGGTTAAAAGGGTAACCGATGGCGGTTCGGCTTAACCGGTGATGGTTAGGGGTAACCGGTGTCGGTCAAGGTGGGATTTCCTAGGTTTACTAAACTAGGGAGATCCTCTTGATTTTCTCGGATCTCATGTCGTTAACCCACGGATTAGACTGGAAGCTTCTTGTAAGCATGTGGGAATGTGGTTAGAGAGAATGTAGGCATTGATTTTTAGGGTTTGGGTAAGTCTTAGTTAGTTATGGAAACTTACTAAGAATAGGTCTTAGGTTGAGTTAGCTTGATGAGGTGTCTAAGTGAGGTGTATGTGTGGATATTATTTAAATAATAAATATGGTGAGGATAATGAATTAATTAACTTAATATTAGTGGGGTGAAGGGGGTCATGGCTAGGTGATTATGATGAAGGGTGCTTATTTGTCAAGGACCAAAGGGGAGTGTGACCTAATTTTAGTGTCTACATTTTTCCCTTTTTGTTGCATAGCTTGTATTGGTAAGCGATGCTAACAAAAATAAGATGTGGTTTCCCCATGTGTGGATGAAGGTGATCCCCCTCAAACTAGGAACTGACGAGGTAGAAGGTAGAATTGGTGAGTGGTTTGATAAAAGGTAAATGTGAGGGAAAAGGTAGGTGGGCATGGGGAAAAAGGGTTAAAGGTCTACCCAGGAAATCTAGGGAATGGATTAGGGTCAAAGGTAGCAATAGTCAAACACACACACATGTATAAACTATAGCACGCTACCAAGTTGAAGAGCAGGAAAACTCTACATTGTCTAAGGTCAATAGGTTTATCCAAACAAGGTTGAAGTGATTCTAGTATCCAAGGTATAGGATATGGTCAAGAAACAAAATGTAGGTTAGGTGTAGGAATGTCTAGGTATGTTCCGGTACACCAAAGGTAGGGTCAGGATAAACATCATGGCAATAGGCTAGGTAAGGTCATTAGGTCAACAACACATGTAATAGTGCCACAAGGTATAGCTAACACATGAGGTCAAAGGGCACTAGCGATGGGAAAAATCCAAATATATAGGTCATGGCACGGAAAAGGCCAAGGTAGGGGTACAATAATGAGTCCCCAAAGGAGGAAAAAAGGAGGTAGTAAATGATGAGGTCGGGAAAGGTGAGGGAAATGGGTAGGGTAAAGGTGGGGTGGAGTAAATGATCAGGTGAAGGTTGTGTGGGGAAAAAAAAGGAGGTAGGCATAGTGTAAATGGGTAAAACATAGGGCAATGTGTAGGTGAGGTGACCGATTCTGGTCAAGGAGAACCAACATCGTAGCTAGAGAAGCTAGATACTATCAGGACTAGCTGATGGCATCCGGGATAGACTTCATATCCTATGCCGAGTACAGGGCATAATAGGCATCCAATGAGAGATCGAGATCCCACACTCACAAAGTGTGGAAAGCACAGGGGTCGGCGAGCTTTGAGGCATAATCGAGACAGAGGCTACCAACACACAAAGGCTAGCTCTAATTAAGGTGCTAACAGGGACACAGGAGGCCAAGAGTATAGGCAATACCGAGATGGAGGACATCCGTCGAGATGCTTGATATGGTACCTAATTTTTTATGTATGATAGTTTTTGTGTGATACATCTTGGATTACGTCTTTGAGAGATATTTATAGTTTTGATCACATACCGACCTGCATACCAATGACAGTGAGGATGTATGAGAGATTTTGTATATTTCGAGCATATATCGCCTACGTGCCAAAGAGATTTGGTATTATTTCATTATTTTGTTGTATATATGAGACCGGCCTACGTGCCGATGATTTTGAGATGGTGGACATGATGAGATAGCCTTGTAAATTTGAGATACACATTGATTTATTTATATGATGAGATACATGGTATTTTGTGATTTGTTGATGTGTTTATGAGATTTTTATTTTTATTGTGATATGGATGGATGAAAGTAGGTGAGTTAGGCATGATGGATTCAGGTTGATTTAGGCCTCGATCAAGTCAGGTTGGTTAGGCATGGATTGATTCGGGTCGGTTTAGGCATGGATCGAATCAAAGGTTGGTTTAGGCATGATAAAGTTGAAAGTAGTTGAAGGTGTGAGTCATTATTTCATGCAATGAATGATAATATGGGTCATATGTTAGATTTGTTATAATACATGCATGATGATGGTAGAGAAATGGTAGGCATAATAAATGTATGTTGTGATAAGGTTTAAAATATGAAGCAACTTGTTATGTATGTGGTTTAATTTCCAATTTTGGGTATAAAAATGGAAACGAAGCGAGGTGTGATGTAATGTGAGGCACATGGAAGATGAATTGTTTAGGGTAGAGGATGGCTGAGCTAACCTCCAAGGGCCCCATGCCCTCGGAGTGCTACCTACATAGTCGTAAAAAGGGACCTCAGGCCGATGTAGTTCTCCCATGAGCTAGGGAAGAATATGAGAGGGTGTGAAAATGAGGTGGTAGGTTTTAGGTATGGTGTGGTTTTAGGTTTGTTAGGTGTGGGTAGATTATAGGTAAAGTGATGTAGGTGGGGTCGATTGTGGTGAAAGAAGAAGATTACCCCAAAAGTAAGTGTCGAGGACCAAGTCCTGTATAAGGTAATCAAAACGTAAGCAAAGATGGCTAAAAGATAAGAGGGGGCAATAAAGCCACCTAATTGGGTAGGATCATACCAAGTAGATCATACCTTAGAGGAGGTGATGAACGTAAGACCCTAAAGACATTACATGATTGATTGTTCTACGGTGAAAAGTAGTCACATGATCACCAAATGTCTAAGTTCCAAGAAGTCCCTTGAGGAAATTAGGAAATGAGAGTGGGAATGGTATGAAGGGTGAAAGGTAGTTAATTTTTATAAGGTATAGGTAAAATGCACTTTGGCAAAGAGAACCTAGGTGGCAATGGGAAAATCCATGACTAAAAGGTTTTAGTTTTAACTTGTAGTTGAGATAGACTGATCGATGCGGGAAGTCTATATGGGATGAATAAAATTTAACTCCTTGAGGTCTTCGTGAAGCTGATCGATGTGGGAAGCTTCGGTTGCTCTATTTTTTAAGAGCTTTACATAGCTGTCCTTTGAGGGAGTAGGCTATTTATAGCAGCAATTGTCAAGAGGAAGATGTCCTTTTGAGGGAGTCATCTTTTATTAGAAGTTTGACTCAAGGAGTTTGGTCCCATGTGAGGTCTTTGAAGTCATGGACAAGACCAAGGTGGAGAATAGGACTCTTGTTCAAAAGGAAAGGTGGAACGACCATGGGATCTCATCTAAAGGTAGACGAAAATTATCCATGAGAATCATGCTATGTGCAATGCCATGGTACACATATTCAAGAGAAGATAATAAGTGACAGTACTCACATGATTCTTGTTTAATCATTGGTGAGGTGTATGAAGTGAATAGTGCTTAAGGGACAAGCATGGAAAGAGACAAAAGGTGAGGTAGGATGACAAGTCAACAATAGAATGGTCAAAGATGCAAGGTGTTAGGGGCTCTAGTTTGGGTTTACCATCAAGTGAAGATAAATGATAAGCACCGATCCATAGGTATGAGTCATGATGTGTTGTCCAAGCCAATTAGGAGAAAATTTTCCCGTTTACTTTTTCTACTTTGGTTATGTGTTGATTTTATTTCAAGACAAGGTCACCGACTTGGAAGGTCCGTTCATGGACATGTTTGTTGTAAACACGCTTGAAACATTTTTGGTAAACTTGAAGGTGATCTAGAGCGTTAAGATGACATTTGTCTAGTAACTCTAGCTATGCTAAATGGTCCTGACGAAAGTCATCATCATTGAGTATGTCATGGAGAGAAATGCGGAGTGAGGGGATCTAGACTTTTAGAGGTAGGACTACATATGTATCGTAGACCGGAGAAAATGGCGTGGCCACACCTTTGGTAGTGTGAATACTAGTGCGGTATGCCCACAGGGAAAAAGGAATGTGCATATGCCAATCCTTCCTAGTATCGTCAACCACTTAGATAAGAATTTTGTTTAAGGTTTTTTTAGTGGATTTGTCTTGGCCGTTGGTTTGTGGGTAATAAGGTGATGAGAAACTAAGCTGAATGCCAAAGGCATCACAAAGTTTTTGCAATGTTTTGTTTTTGAATTGTTTTCCATTGTCAGTGATGAGGCGATGAGGAAAACCAAAGTGACAAATGATGTGGTGGTTAATGAACTCACATATTTTATCAACCTTCGTGGAGATGAGTGGTATGGATTCCACCCATTTTGTATAGTATTTGGTAGTAGTGATGATCCATTGATGGCATTGGGAAGAATGGGGATTGATTTCTCCGACAAGATCCAAACCCCATTGAGAGAAGGGCCAAAGGTCATGGGAAACTGTAAGGCATGACTAGGTGTATGATGAAGATTGGAATGTTTTTGGAATTTTAAATAATGTTTGATGTAATCACAACAATCATGATTAAGGTTCAACCAAGAATAGCCAGGTGAAGTATATGCTTAGCAATAGTAAGGCCATTGAAGTGACCTCCACATATGTCGTCATGAACTTCCTTAATGGTATAAGGAATTTTAGAACTTGTGAGGCATCGTAAGAGAATACCATCAAAGCCACGCTTATAGAGGATTCCCCTTGGATTGATGTAATGAGAGACCTTTTTAAGGAAGGCACATTGTCCATTACGGGTGAGATTAGGAGGTAAGATGGAGAGAGAAAGGTAGTTGGAGTATTGTTTGTACCAAAGGTCACTCGGGTCGAAGTGACAGGTTCCGACGGAGTAAACATTGTGAGGTAAATAAGAAGGTGATTCGAGGTGTTGTATGGTGACAAATATTTTAGAATCGGTGGGCAAAATGGATATTTGGGAAGCTAAGCAGGCCATGGTATCTAAATTTTTTTGGTTGAACGTGGGATGGTTTGAAGGGTGTAATGATCAAAGGTGGTCAAAAGTATGTCTACATGATGTATATAATTTTGAAGTATCTCGTTATGACATTGGTATATACCAGTGACTTGGTTTACGACCAATTGAGAATCACCAAAGATGTTGATTGATTTGACATCTAGGGCATAGGCAACTTGGAGACCTAGTACGAGCACTTCGTATTCGGCAATATTGTTGGTGCATTCAAAATATAGTTTGAAAGACAAAGGAATGGGTTCACCCTCAAGGGGAATGAGGATAATACCAGCCCCACCCCCATGCTGACACTTGGAACCATTGAAGAAGAGTGTCATTTGGTAAGGGGGTTTGTCCAGGGAAAGGGTAGCAATTGACTCATCTGGAAAGTCAAAATTAGAGGGTTGATCCCTAGAAATAGGTGCATTGGCCAATTGGTTGGCGATAGCTTGGCCCTTGATGGACTTTTGATGAATGAATTCAAGGTCAAGATCAGGTAAAAGCATAAGCCATCGTGTAGCACACTGATTTTGATAAGGTTTGGCGTACATGAAGTGTAAGGGGTCCGTGTTGGTCACAACATAGGTTTTTGGTTGAGTAGGTAATGACGGAGTTTGGTGGCAATGAACACTAAGGCTAAGAAAAAAATTTAGGGTGGGTGTATCGGGTTTCATAGTCCAAAATAGTATGGCTTATGTAATAAACCGCCTACTCCCTGTGTTGTTCATCATGATGAGCAAGCATGGCTCCCAAGGAGTGATCGGTAGCAGAGATATGTATAGGTAAAAAGGTTGCTTGTCTTTAGGTGGAATGAGTACGGTGGTTGGATAAGGTATTGTTTTAGGGCCTCAAAAGCTTTGTGACAGTCATCATCCCATTTAAAGGAGACATCCTTCTTGAGAAGGTGATGAAATGGTTGACGCCGATTAGACAATTGTGAAATGAAATGATGAATGGATGCAACATACCTTGCGAGGCTACGGAGTTAGCTAAGGTTGGTGGGCGGAGGCATTTCTAGAATGGCCTTGACTTTAGCGAGGTCAAATTCTATACCATGTAGGAAATAATAAATCCTAGGAGCTTTCTGAGAGGACCACGAAGACGCACTTCTTTGTTTGAAGGTGAACATAATATTTAATGAGGTGGTCAAAAATGGTGTTGAGGACATGACAAGGTGCTCGAAGCGGAATTTATATTTGGCAGGAGATCATCCACGTAATCTTCCAATATACGATGCATGATGTCATGGAATATGTAAGTCATAGCCCACTGATATGTGGTACCAATGTTTTTAAGGAAAAAAGGCATGACTCGATAGCAGAAGATCCCCCAAGGGGTGATGAAAGAGGTCTTGTGTTGATCCTTTAGGGCAAGCGAGGATTTGGTTATAACCCGAGAAGCCATTTGTGAGTGATAGCATCTCATGGCCAGCGGTAAGGTCAACCGGTGGTCAATACCGAGTAAGGCAAAGTCATCTTTCGGGTAGGCTAGATTGAGGTCATAGAAGTCCATGTAAATGATGAGTCCCCATATCACTTTAGTGATAGGGACGATGTTAGAAATATAACTAGGATAATCAATGGGTAAGATGAAGGAAACGGAAAGTAGGCGCTAAAGTTCTTCTTTGACAAGAAGAGCAATGCGAGGGTGCATTTTCCTCATCTTTTATTTGATGGGTTTGGCATTGGGAATGGTTACGATATTGTGGACCACTATAGTGGGGTCAATACCGAGCATGTCTACATAATACCAAGTGAAAGCGTGGTTATGATCTCTGAGAAAATAAGTGATGGCTTCCTATTTAGCAGCATCTAAAGATTGACCGATCTTTAGGATGTCCGGGTCATCCTAAGTATGAATGTTTATCTTGATAGTCAATTCATTCAACATGGTTTACATCTCAGAAGGTAACTATCGATGAATATATGAGTCTTCTACACCAAGGTAGGTGAATATGGATTCATCATCCCGACATTAAACAACGTTAGCGAAGGTGTATCATCATTGATCATGTCAGGATACAAGAAGGGAAGAGTCGAAGGGGCCTTATCATCATGTTGATAAGTCAGAGGTCCTAAGGAAATGGTGTTTATGAAAAAAAAAAGTTAGGAGGGATATATTCAAGATCCATCGACTGCATCGGTGATGGTGGTGATGAAGGTGGAGTAGGTGAAGTAAGTGGAGAAGGGTTGATGTCGGTGATGAGTTCAATGCGAGCTGTTTGGTAGGCGGTTTAGGAAAGCCGATACCACTACGGTCATTATATTTGCGGGTGGTACATGGGATAATGGTATGGCGGCCTTTCTCATAAAATCCAAAACCAAAACCCTTCCACGCACATCGGTGTAGGAAGGTATGGGTGAAATGATGATTGGTAAGTGATTTAAAGTTGGCTGAAAATGGGTGAGTTTGTGACGGTGGTTTGGGTGTGTAAGTGGTAGTATCAAGTCCCCCATAGGTGAGACTAGTATGAAGGTGAGGGGGACCATACATGAGATGTTCTCCTATACGGTGATCATAACGAGGGTGTTGGTGAAGGCTTCCGTACTCTTGTGGAGTAAGGAATGTGTTGACACTATATAGGCGGTACTCCCCTAGAGTGAGGCATTGAAAAACACCTTCCAAGGGATCGGTGGTTGGTATGTAGGTAGCTGGAATGGATGATGTGTTGGAGGTCGATGCGGAGGTGGAGTTAATGGATTGGGAAGCTAATGGGTCAGCCGTGGAGGTTGTGGCAGTGGTAGGAATGGAGGAGGTATGTGTGGTTGAGGTAGCGACTGTACTGGTAAGTGGAGGTGTAGTGAAGAAGTAACGATTGCGGAGGTAGACGGATTAATAGGTATGAGCACATCATTGGATTAGTAAAGCATGTTGCATGTCTTAAAAGGTGATGGGTCAGTTGGAATGGTATAGGTGTGTCCTTCGTGTTCAAACTTTACACAATGATGCAAAGTGGAAGGAACGCAACCCATGACATGAATCTAGGGTCTACCAAGCAACAAGTTATATTGAAATTCCCCCTCTAAAACATAAAATAATTCTAGAACAGTGTGGGGGCCCATGCAAACATGGAGGATGACGATTGCTTTAGTGTAGAGTTGATAGTGTCATTGAATGAACGCAACATTACAAGATGTTTATGCATGTAATTATCGGTATGTGCATTTGAGTGAATTCATGGGATGAAATGATGTTAATGCTAGCACCCTCATCAATCATCACATGGTGTACCCGTATGTCATTGATGTGGACATAGATGAAGAGGCATGGGTTTGGGTCATTATTTTGGTGTGGCACAATCTCTTCCGCTTAGAAGCTAAGGGAGGCTACTTGATGAATAGGGTGGGGTAAAGATGAAGGTGGTAATTTAGTGAGAGAGGATACATGTTGGGGTGTGATAATGGAGGCTATGGGTGTATGGTCATTGGGTAAACCCTCAATACATTGAAGAACCTCCATGAGATCTTGATGATGGGATTTTGAGGTTTGAATGAGGTCATATAAGGACATCTTGAGGGGAGTTTGGTGCAGTTTTTGAGCATGATTCGATGTGTGACTCATTAGAAATAGGGTATTTGGGGCCGCGGATAGTGATTTTAGGTAAGGGTGCACATGGTATGTTGGGTATAGGATTGCTTGGTGGTTCGATTGCCTTTTCTTTACCCTTATCCTTACGAGCATGTGTAGTGATGTGTATCATGTTGATACGAGGGTAGTTGGCAAATAGAGAAGGTGTAGGGTGGGTGGTATAATGACATGATGGGAAAAAACCTCTTTGGAGGATAAAATCCTTGTGAGGTGAGTTGGGTGCAACGACATTGGGGTGATGGTGTGGCAAGTTCTTTGATGCGAACCATGTTAATTTCAAATATTGGGGGTGGCTTTAGGAGCTGTGAGGGTGGAGGTTGTGGTTGTTGAGTGGGTAGTGTAGGAATGGGTGTCGGTGAAGTAGGATCCTCGTCGAGAAGGTTGTTGTTATCAAAGTTAGCTTCTAGTGGACACAACTAGATAAGGACAATTTTCAAGGCCTTATAGTTTTCCACATCGTGCCCTAGCACACGATGGTAGGTGCAAATTTTAGTATCATCAAACCCTTTTGGCTTGGGTTTGAGGGCTTGTAAGGTCTTTGTGGCGGTAATGTGATGACAGAAGTCTCAAGGAGGTTGGTTAAAATTTTGTTATAAGACCCTGCTAGTGGATCGTAATGGGAAGTGAACATGGGTTTGGGTGTAGGTGTGGTTGATTGTTGAGGAACAACTTTTGGAAGAGGAGGAGCGGGTCAAGCTATGGGTTTGGGTGCTGGCATGGTTTTAGGTGTCAGTCGTGCTTGTTTAGGTAGGGGTATAGTAGATGGACGAGTAGGAGGGTGTGTGGTTGTTTTGACTACCTTATTGTGGGGTAGTGGAGTTTTGTTTTGGGTTGCACCTTCTTGGGTAAAGGTGATATGGGTGTATGAGGTCTAGAAGGAAAAGTTGATGGGGAAGAGGGAGAGTTACCCACGAGGATAACGAGAGTCTTTGTGAAGGTAGATGACGCATGTTGTGTTGAAATTGTGAGAGACAACGACCGAAGTGTAGTTCTTAGTAAAGTAATATTTGAGGGTATTGGAGGTATGGGTGGTAAAGATATTACAGATCTTTGGTGTAAGTCATATTAGGTGTCCGAGGAGATTAGAGGTTTGTGAGGAGGAATGGGTTGTTGTGCTTTTGGTTTATTGATCTGTGGAGGTTGCTTGATCATGTTGGGAAGGCGAGATCCTAAGATGAACATGACAAGTGCGGAGTGTGATTGGTGCGGCCGGGGTATGAGTTCTATGGGTTTGGTGCTTGTTTAGTTGTCGGAGTAGGTGTGGTGTTGTCTTTGGAGGATGTATCTAAATCCAATTTGATAGGTGGATGGGTAAATTTGGTGGTTGGGGGACCCCTAAGGTGGTAATATGTTTATTCAATGCAAATGTTGTAGGTGTGGGTTTGGGTTTATATGTAGGTTGAGTTATGGGTAAGGGTGTGGTTTGAGCTATAACAGGTGTCGTGGAAGGAGTTGTGATAGAGGTGGTTGTGTTCGCTTAAATTGGTTGAAATATTTTTGGGTAGATAGTGGAGGTATCAATAAGGGACATCTACATCTATGTTGAGGACTGGAGGCAGAAAACACCCCCATAATAAGGCTCTATCCACATAATCTAAGTGATTGGCCAAATGTGAGAATGACACGTCTGTAGGTGGAGTTGATGGGTACGTAATGGCAATTCCGTAAATTGTGTCTTTGAGATGAGGAATTGGCTAGCTTCGAGCTTCAGTGGGTAAGAGAGTTGAAAGTAGGTCAGCAAGATTTTGGTTAGCTAATGGAGAATGCTCACCAAGAGCCAAAGGTATCTCAACTGGGTCTATGATGGGTGGACGAGATGATGGGTGCTCCTCTGTAGGTGGAGGAATGGATAGGTGCTCTTCTATGGGTGGAGGAGGTATTGTGGGTATCGGTTCTCTAAGTGGAGAAGCCAAAGGTGAAATGGTTTCGATGTTAGAGGAAGACTGCTCCAAAGGTAATGAAGGAGATGAAAGGTGTTCCTCTGTTGGTGAAAGAACTATGTAGATTAGTTCTGATGCAAAAGGAGAAATTCAGACTAGAATCTCCTCTGTGGAAGGAATATGGGGTATTTGGGAGGTGACAGGTGCGTCATTAAAAATAGCGTGAACCTCACGGGTATGGGTATCATGAGTTGAGGTCTCACCGGTTTGATCAGACGAAGGAGCATGGTTGGGAAATGGTTTCTTGAAGATGTGTAGGTTTTGGTTAGCAGGTGCATTAGGATTATCCATGGTTAACTCACATTTCTTGAGCATTTCTTGGACAATATTTTTGAAAGTGATTGCAATTACAAATCACTATGACCCTTTACTCGATGATAGTTACATAAATCATGTTCCTTATACCATGCAAGCATGGGGCGGCGGCAGTCAAAACCGGTGGTGTGGTTTTATGGGTGGAAGAGTGATGGATTTAGCTTTGATAAGCTTTTCTAAGATAGAAGAGTAAGGTTCCCTAATTGGGGTGTATTTCCGTTTCTCTTGTCTGAATTGAAAAGTCTAGATGGGTGAGAGATTAGATGAGGGGGTAGCTTGATTTGACGGATGAGCTGGGTTGACCTTGAGTACCACAGTGTTAGTAGTGCCCTTAGCCTTTTAATAATTATTTTGTGGTTTGGAAGAAGAAGAGGTATCATTCGACTTGAATACCGAATTATTATTACGTAATTGGATTTTCTTCTCTTTGATGGCCCGAATCTCTAACTTTTGCGCCATAGTGAATGCTTCATCGAATGTTTGGAAGGTTTGGATCTGCAAGGTCAATGAGATATGTCTAGAAAAATCCCATGTGAAGAGCTCAATGAGTTCTGCTTGTGGTAGTTGGAAGGTGAGTTGATTAATCAAGCTACACCAACGAGTGACAAAATCTGCGATAGATTTGTCCTTATATTGACACGTGGAGTATAGGTCGAGTCATGGTAACCTTCTTATGATAATGATAGAGAAATGATCCAAGAAGGCTTGGGCTACTTGATTGAATGAGAATATAGAGTGTCTAGGTGACCCACTATAACAATCTAATGCAGTCTAGTGAGGGACATGGGAAAGATTCTCAAAGCAAGGCATCATCATGAAGCGATCGGATAACACCTGTATTTGAATGATCGCAAATGTTGTTGTGGGTCTTCTTTTCTATTGAAATGATTGAATTTAGGCATTTCCCAATGCACGGGGTATGGGTGAATAGGAATACATGGGTGGATGGGCTCATTGCAAATCTCGTCGTAGGTGAGAGTGTTGTGGGAGCTGAAAATCGACTCCTCTAATGTCTGCATCTTTTCAAACATCAATTTGATTAGGTCGTTGGTAGGTTGTGATGATTGGGTGCCTCTTATAGCGTGAGAGGGTTGGTTTTGGGCATATAATGGGGTGTCACTCTAGTATATGGTGCTTCCATGTAGGTTGATTGGGAAGAAGGCAGTGAAACAAGAGGTACGTACGAAGTGAATAATGGATGAAACAAGAGGCTGCTGATAGTATGTATATGGAGGTGGAAGGGTTGTGGTAACCCTAGTGGCAATGGGGGCTAAATATTGTGGAATGGAAAGGACCACATTCTGAAATGGGGAAGGGGTCATTGACACCGGAGGTGGCAATGTAGCTACGGGTATGTGTGAGACATTAGGGGTGGATGAGGTTGTGTTTTGGGTAGTTGTCAAGGGTATTGTGGATGTAGCGGGTACCACGGAGGTGGGTGAGATGCGGTAGTCATAATAGAGTATAGGACCTAGCTGCAAGACAACTGGGGGTAAAGTAAATGCAAGCAACACAGAGCTAGATGGGGCTAATGCAAGAGTGGGAGTGAGAGTCAGGAGATGGAAACAAGCATACGTATATCAACTGACCTGAGGCATCTCGAGTGGATGAATGGGAAAGGTAAAATTGCAAAGCGGCGGGGTTTTGATCAAGGATTCGTGCAAATCTCCTCATCTCTAGTAGCGATAGTGATAGGTTGGATGGAATCCATGGATGGTGATAAAATGGAAGGTGGTGAAGGACTAGGGGGAGTGGTTGACAATTGGCATATAATATGATTACGCTTTCTTGTTTTGGGTCGGGACTGTGTGAACCAATAATGATCGTAGAGCTCCTTCTCTATAAATGACACGAGATAAATAGTAGGAGCAGTGAATCTAATGATAAAAAGTGTATTAGGTACCAAATGTGGTTTGGGAAATGAAACACGATAAGCGATCTTTGGTTAGGGAAAACTAATGCCGGTCAGGGGTAGCTGCTGCCGGTCATTGTAGAAAATGAATAGTGAGTGAAAAACAAGGTAGGAGGTCAAATCATGGTATGCAAAATCGATAAGTTTTACAATGTTAATGGGAATGATGGCGTGTGAGAGACTATGAAAAGTGGCGAGAAGATGAATAAAGCGTGCTTTTGGGTAGGTTAACAAAAGGACCTAGGCGACGTTGGTTGGGTATAGCCGGCGATAGTCGAGGGTAACCAATGACGGTTCTTTAGGATGACAACTCGATCACTATGAAATTGAAATAGTGATGACATAATAGTGGTTTTGAATTAAAATATGATGTAGAATCAAACCCAAAATTCCGAGGATGATGATGATATGGCCTGTGCACACTCGGGTAAAGCGAGAATACACCAACTATAATGAGGAGCATACAAGGATGAACAAGAAAAATGAAGAACATGATCTCTCACATCAAAACTCAAGCCAAGCGAAACACTAAGAAAAATGTGATGCTTGGAGTGCCTTTTCTATTATGTTTGTTTAGCTTATGTTATTTAAGGGTGATACATGAATTTTGAAATAGAGTTTTGGTGAGGATGGATTCCTACGAATAAGGAGATCTAAAAGGTGAGGTATCAAGTATGTTATGGTGGGGGTAAGCCTCACTCAAGTATGATTTAGACGGAGCGGTGGTGGGTGCCCACTATGTCATGATTTTGTGATCACCTACAACTTCTTTCAGGTAAGATGTTATTTTAAAATGTGTGTATTTTCAATTTTTGTGAGGTTTGGTAAGACTGGAGAGAGAGAGAAATAAAGTGCTTTTACGTTTCGTTTGTCAACCATTAGCTGGTCATGAATTCCAGTGTATAGGTTACCGTAATTAATGTGAGCTAATGTGATAAATCAGACATGAATGCACTTATTTTTAAGCCCAAATCAAAGTGTGAAGTTGGATGACACAATAAGATGAAGAGGAAGAGGGATGCTCTTTACTATAATGTAGAAAACACAAAGATATGGTTCTTTTTAATTACACCAAAAGAAAGGTTTCCTTTAGAGCAAATAGAAAGAAAAGGTGAGTTACCAAGGAAGAAAACTAGTGTGTATGCTTTTTAGAAGGGAAACAAACAAACAACTTTTCCTAGGAATGAATGAAATGCAAGAACCCCAGATGGGTCCCACAAGCATGCCAAAATGTTTCACTGATTCTTAGACGTTTCTTTGAAGTATTGATGAAACAGAGATAGGGTAACAGCGTAGGAGGAATACTTGTTTTAATGTTGGTTGATGAGTTGTTGCATGCGTATGACTTCGAATCCACAGCTGGTTGTGAGAGCTTCCTTTTGGCTAGGAGGAACTACCTGTAATGAAAAGTAAGACCACCAGAAAAATTTAAACAATATATGCAGTGAACTACCTAGCGTGTGCTAGATCCGGGAAGTGTGATACTTCCTAAATGGCTGTCAGTCCACCACTTTAAACAATTTAATGATGGAAATAAATTAGATCCTATTGTAATTTGAAATGATTTAGGTATCTCACTTAAAACACAATAAGAAAGATCTAATCTAACAGGCTAGGTTAGAATAGGATCCGAAGGTCAAATAATTGGTTTTGGATCTCTATAGGTTTGACAAAAGTATCAGGTAGATCACAGGTGAATGAGGGTGAGGAAGAATTAGGTGGGTAGGTCACTATTTTGAGCTATATGGGAAAATATAGTAACCGATGCTAGTTCAGGGTGACAGATGGCAGTTAGATATAACCGGGTGCCATTCCTGTGGAGTTTTGGGAATGCCACATAATAGGTTTTGGGTCTCCTTTGCGATTGCACAAAGGATTTTCGTTGGTTTCGGATGAGGTATTGGGTGATTTGGGAGGGATTTGGTGAGGTTTTAATGGGTATATGGAGGGCAAATGTATAAGGAGGTCAATGGGTAGCTAGGTGAACAATAGGTGACAATATAAGGATAGAATGAAATAAACCAAAGAAGTATAACGTTATACTTACTTGGATCACAGTCTGGACACTGTGAGTGAGGGATGGAGGTGTTAGTGAGAGGTTGAAGGCTGCAGGTGATCAAAAATTTTAGGAGAGCTTCTGCATGGGCTGCATGTGCATTCCTCTTTTCTTGGTTAGAACATATCATTGTTGGGGTGGCTGTGCAGGGGAAATGCTTGATCTCTTTCCTTGCACGCATGTTCTCGCTGAAATTCACTCTTAGAAGATGTGATATCTCTTGAGAAGATCTAAATGTTTCGTAAACTTTTTCCAATCTTTTCCAACCTCTATAATAAGGTTCTTTTGAAGGTTAAAAGGGTAACCGACGGTGGTTATGCCTTAACCGGCATCGGTCAAGGCGGGATTTCCTAGGTTTACTTAACTAGGGAGATCCTCTTGATTTTATCAGATCTCATGTCGTTAACCCATGGATTAGAATAGAAGATTCTTGTAATCATGTGGGAATGTGGTTAGAGAGAATGTTGGCATTTAATTTTAGGGTTTGGGTAATTCTTAGTTAGTTATGGAAACTTACTAAGAATAGGTCTTAGGTTGAGTTGGCTTGATGAGGTGTCTAAGTGAGGTGTATGTGTAGATATTATTTAAATTAAGATATTTAAATAATAAATATGGTGAGGATAATGAATTAATTTAATTAAATTAATATTAGTGGGGTGAAGGGGGCCATGGCTAGGTGAGTGTGATGAAGGGTACTTATTCGTCGAGGGACCAAAGGGGAGTGTGACCTAATTTTAGTGTCTACACCTTTGATGAATGAACTTTGTTGTATTTTTTTATGGAGTAATTTTTGAAACAACAACTTGATCCCATTGAGAATAATTATATGGTACATATGTCGCTTTTTTAATTTTAGTGATTTATCATGCGATGAATATGGACCTTACGAAATAGATCCTGCGATTTATGACTTGCATCTAGAAATACTTTCAATGATGGATGTGATTGTAATTAGCTTAAAGTATAATGCAAATTGATAATTGTTCTCTTTTAGGAAAAAGTCTTCTAGAACATATACAATCTGTCCTATTTTTTGAGACTACAAAATTTACATTCTGATTTTTTATGTTCTTACATAAGCTTATCTTTGGAAAATCATATTGAAACCGAAGAAATTCAATGTTTTTATCATGACATACAATGTGTAATGGATTCTCCATTGTACTTTGTTTCTTCTTGTGAAAATTTTAACTCTCTTTATTCATTCACCTTTTTGTACGTGTTTCATTTATGAGAAATGTACTTGCACATTGAACAACTAGTTAGAAAAACAAGTGAAGCATAAAATCCTTTCTTTTATTGCAGATTTATTCTTCATTCTAAAATTTCATTTGTTTAAAGTTGTGAATACATCAAACATGAAACTTATAGCTCGATTATAGTTTTCTTCTTTCGGAGTACTATGACAGCGATTATAGAGGATGGTGGAGAGGAAAGCGGTGAAGAAAATGAACAATCCAAACTGTGGGAAATCCATCTAACAGGAAATGATGGATTTCCTTCTTTCTTTATTCATAGTTTTACATATATGTACTTTCATTTTTGTTCTTTCTTTTCAGAGTTATTCCCACAGCTTGTGTGGGTTCACTATACTTTATAATTATGAAATAAATGAAAATTTCTTCATGTGATGAGTTGTATCTTTATCTCTTTTGCATTATTCTTTCATTTACATGATGTAAAATTAATTATTTTACAACTCATAAACACTAGGAACGTTTCATTTAATAATAATTAATGAACTGAAGATAAATGATAACAACTAAAAAGTGAATAAAGATAAGCTAAAAAGCTACATCATCCTTGAAGTGAACTGTCCCTTTTCTATTTTTGGGTTTTTGAACTTTAACCTCATCTTTCTTTCTCGTATGTGTCAGGGTCCTACATTAGTTCTTAAGGGAGCTAATGCATGATCATGGCTAAGATGTGATAGGAAAGACACCTTAGGTAGGAGGTATACATTCTAAAACTAGAACACCGATAGTTTATTTCCTTTTTATTTCTAGTTAGGTCCATCACATCAATCCCTTCCATCTAAAAATGAAGTTTTGAGTTGACATTTTGCACGGGTGCCAAAAATGTCAACATTTCTGGTGATTACGTAGGATAAATATGCATACTAGATTAAATACCAGTTCCTTAATCTCTTCCATTGGGCATGGAGTCAAATCCCAAACCAAAAATCTTCCCTTTTCTAAAACCCTACCCTTAGAAAAATAGCTAAAGATGGCAAAAGATCTGGTAAACCAGATCATGTGCATGAAATGAACTTATTGAATGAAAACTACAAGTTTAAGGGGCACTTTATTGAAATTGAAATCCTAAACTAACCTAATATAAGAAGAAAATTAAAACTAAACAAATCCTAAAACAAAAAACGAAAAATAACTTCCCTTTCTAAAAAAGTGAGGCCATAAATTCAGCTTGAAAAATAGGTAACATGACGAAGATGGAAATAAGATATGTACCTTTAATTTATTCAAAAGATCACTCCAAAGGCATAGAAACCTCTATCTAATATGTGAGCTATTTTGAGAATTTTGAGGATGATTCTTGAGATCATAATATTCTTCCTTGTTCTCTAAAAGCAGGAAAGAATTCTGGTACCACTTTGAAATTGGCTTCGAACCAGCCAAGTACCGGATAGGACATAGCCTCCTAACATCTAGAATTTTTTTGCTGATCTATATTGTTTCATTGATTTTCACTTCATCACTTAGTACATTCTAAAACTGATCGAAGGCTATTTTTCTCACAAGATGTTATTTTTCATAAGTGTTGTCAAAATATTTTCCTTTATCTGGATCCACCATCTGACTTGAAAATTCAAGTTCATCCTTCATGAAATTTTTTGCCTCTCATTGCTTGTAGTTTCTTTTGATACTATTTTTGAACTATTGTAGCTCTCTAATAGTGTAACTATCTCTAAACATTCGATCAACTAGGATCTTCACATTCTGCTACATGTTCTTGATCATCCTAGAAGCTGCTCTTCCCTGTTATTAATGTCATCTAGTATAAAGTCTGTCAAGCTAAAAACATGTTATTCATCCATTAAATCTATTAATTCATCTTCAAATATGACTGACTCTTCTCTTCATTTTAAAATAATTCTTCCTCGATAATTTTGCAAGTTCGATGAATCACTTATCAGTATGAGTATGGTGCCTTCATGCACACTACACTTGGAACATAAAGATTACGGTCATCTTCCACTTGTGCTTGATCTTCCTGTAAAATCACACTGCACCTCTTGCATGGGTTCTTTTACTTACTATGAATTTAATCCTCTAGCAGATTACAACAGATTCATTAAACCTATAAACTCCTCTCACCCCATAATTTTTAGAACATATCTTCTTTGGAGTCCTTCATGACCCACTATAACCACCACGCCATCCAAAAGAAACAAAATTTTGTGTAAAGTACACAAGAAAACAAAATCTAATATACTAACAAGGAAATGTCTTTGAAATCACTTAGAGGAAATTGAAAGCTAATGTACTATGTACAAGTTAGGAACTTTACTTGTATAGAAATACTTTAGATAGATCCAATTGATCGGGATCTACAACTCTTCTCTATTCAATCTTAACAATTGAAAAACTTTGTTTTCCTACAACTGAAATGATGTAGGAGCCACACTATATTACATAAAATTTTGAGTGTTTACCTAGTTTGGCTTTGTCTGCATCCCGATTAAGAACTAAGTCTTGTTATTGGAAACTTCTATCTCTTTCTTTCTTATCAAATCTCCTCTTCATTTGAGCTTGATCCTTTTCCATTTTTTGCATAGCCTAATATCTCATCTCTTCTAGTTCCATGAGATATGCATACCTTACTTCAATGTCATCAAAATAAAAAATTTCTAGCTGATTGATGAGCTCCAATGCTTTTAATTCAAGGAATATTGGTAGCCTTGATTCTTTTCCATAAACCATTCAGTAGGTAGATCGTCGAGGTTGATGCCTTAGGGGTAGTTCTATTAGCCCACAAGGCTGATTTTAACTTTGTGTGCCAATTCCTTTAGTTTCCATCCAAAGTACTCCTTATGATACTCAAGAGATTATTATTTGTGGACTCATCCTGCCAATTACCTTAGGGGTAATAGTTTGAATATGTGCTTAAGTATATTCCATTATTAACATCCTAATCAGATATATTTGCTCCAATAAAATCCAAAGCATTATCAGAAATTATGGTTGAACAAACACTAAACCTTTCCACAATAACTTCATAGAAGTATATAATGTTATCCTCATTTACTTCCTTTAGTGAAAATTCCTTCATCCACTTAGTGAAATAGTACGTGGTTGTTAGAATCCACTTGTGGTCAAAGCTTCAATTTGGATTGATTACTCCAAGGATGTCCAATCCTCATTGCATGAGTGGATGATCTACTGAGATGGGGTAGAGTGGAAGGGATACTATTATTTATTAGCCAATGAAGAAGTCATGCTTATTGCATTTCTTAACCCATGAATAATAGTTATTAAAGAGATCAGGATAATAATACCCTACCTTCATGATCTTGAGGTTTGCTACTCATGGAGAAAAATGACCTCCCACTTCTCCATCATGAAACTCATGCAATACTTTCTTGACTTGATATGATTTGATGCACCTTAGGAGAACACCATTCACATAGTTCCTTAATAGAACAACATCAATAAAAAAATATGGGATGGAATGAAGTATGAAATATCTTCATTTAGATTTACTCAATCCTTGAGGGAATTGGCATGTTATGTACTACATCACGAGTCCATCAAGACTTGGGAAAATAATCGGCTAGTTATTCTTTGTTATCTTGAAGCACTAAAACAACCTCTTGCTTAATTTATTTTTCTGAAACCAAGTGTTCACATAGTCCCCTTCATCTTAAAAGCTTAGTCACCTTGATGTCAATGTCATACTCAATCACCTTGGTTATCGAACTAGCTCTTTTCTTGTTCAAATCCTTGTCATAAAGCAAATATTTTACACTTTGGCGTGTGAAGCGAATAGATGAATCTTATTTTTGAAACCAAATGATTAACTAAATTGTTGATATTGAAATATTTAATCTAATATAGAATGACATGTAAAAACACTAAATAGATGTAGTAGATAAATACGAAATGAAACAAACAACTATAAAAATGGAAATGCTAAACCCTAGAGTACTAAGAGAGTTAGAATGAACTCAGCTGATTAGAGGAGCTTGTTGGACCGTGTCATAATAGTGACTCAAGAAATATGAATCAACAATGATTTTGCAGAGGTCCCAAAAAGGATGGATCCGAACTATCTAGCTAGAATTGAGCGCCTGAAGAGGGACCGAGGCACCTATGGGTGCTCTAGTCTATAGAATGGGTGCCTTAGTATGTGAAAAAGGTCTAGAACTGAGTTTCACATGTTTTATAGATTATATGAAACCATCACTATGTGTCACATCATGTTTTCTGCACCGTGCTAGGTGGCATTGATAATCTAAGATGATAGAAAGAATTGCAAGAAATCCATAGAAAGTATCAAAATCCTAAATAAAATATTACAAATAAATGGGTTGTATTGGCCTCTCAGTTATCACAAGAGTGGGCTTACATATCGAGCATTTCACTACGTTTCAAACCCAAATATAGTTCTTTTGTGTGTGTGCATCATGTTCCATAGGTGCTCTTATGTCGATCACACTTTGTGAAGTAGCGAGTAATAACTAGATTAATAAAATGTCATAGAATGTGTGCATGAAATAGAATAGAATCTCTCCCCTATGCTTGTGTGATGCATATGAACAAGCCTTGTCCTTTGATGGATCTAATGGATTTAAATGATCTCAAATGGATGCAACTCTAGGTGGATGATAGTGTTGACTAGTGTTTGGTCCCTCATTATGGTATCATAACTTTATATTTATAGGGTTCTATTGATATAATTTCATAATTAACCCGAAATGGCTAGAAAGTGCCCAAACATTGGTGGGAAAGTTCAAAAAGGATCAGTGCACACCTAGTGGGACAAGGGCACCCATGGGCGCCCCAGTACTAGCCTAATCACCTAGGCAAGGATAAAATAACATGAAATGAAAGAAGCTAACTAGACATGTGGTTGTAAGAGGTTACAAATGAAGAAAACAAATAAGTAGGCCAAAAGATGGCAGTTAATTAGTACTTTCTTCACTCAAAACCTTCTAAATAGTAGCATGAGACCGAGATTAAATAATTCCTAAAGTGAAGGTTTTTGTGTTTGCATTTTCCCCAACTTTATCTTTGGAGAGTAGAAATCTCGATAACATAAAGTAGATAAAGATGCGTACTGATTTTCATGAAGAGTGATGTAGAAATGCCTTTGAAGGGCTAGACAAAGCATGTAATGACAAAAATATGATGGAGCATGGAAACTAAAGATAAAAAGGTGAAAAAAAAATGATGAGAGGGAACCTAGGATTGAAATGCATGTTTAGGTGCTGATGTGTGTGATGTAACTACATGGTTAGTATAATGTGTCTTTGCTGCAAAGTGTTGTTGTTGACTTTTTGTTGTTTCCCCATTTCACTACTTGTTTCTCATATGGTCATACCTACAAGGAGAAAACAATCAAGTAGTAAAATATGTATGTATGTATGTGTAAAACTGTAATGTAAAAGACACATGTATATGAATGTAAAAATAATGTGAATGTAAAATGTGTAAATGGAAAAGTGTCAATAGAACATGTGCACCTAAACCATGTCTAAAAAGAGAGTGTAAAAGGATATCTTGTACTACCGTAGTGTTTTAGGTGATCCGACGACATAGGTTGAAGAATTGTAGGGAGGAATTTTGATGTATCCTCTAACATGTTACTACTTCCTTAAATGTGTGTGAAGATATCTCTCTACATCCTAGATTTTTGGGCAACCTTTGATGCCACTTGGCCAAAGAAGTTTATGGAGGAATTATCTTGTATCCTCCAACCTTTAACTTCTTCCCAAAATGTTAAGGACATCCATATCATGTAAAATTCTTTGTGTACGGGGTTCGTAGACTAGTTTGAACCCACTTGTTGTATGTAACTAGTGTAAATGCGTTGATTAGTATATCTGACCACAAATGATGACCCCCTCTTTGGGGTGCATGTGACATTGCTAATAGAAGAATGTGGCCCCAAGACAAGGACCAACCACATGAAACTGTAATTTTTCCCTACATGGGGAAGGGAATGCACTTGGTAGAAACCAAAGCACCCAAAAACAAAAGGATATCTAAAGACAAGTGTTAGTTAGAACAAGCATGCATATATAAAATAGTGTATAAGCTACGTAAATAGTGTAAAAGCTACCAAGTAAAGCGAGTAATACAAACACATAAGAAGACAAGTAAGCCACACAGAGAAGGATGTAAAATTAGGACATCACTCACTGTCTCACAAGACATACAAAGACATCATGGTGGCATACAAATAAAAAAGTGTGCACACAAAACATAGGTCAAGGCTAACATGCAATAGTAAACAATAGAAGATAATGTAACAAACAAGTATGGAATGAAATATCCTGCATAACAAATAATACACATGAAGCACCCATAAACATGTTAAAAAGTTTACTAGAATGTCAAAATCGTGTATAACTAAATAATTAAAAGTGCTAAATACGAAATGAAACCATAAAACTTAGAAGAGACGAATGTGGATTCCCAGCGACCAATGTAGGAAGGTTAGAAGGTGAGCATCATGTTGCATGTAAGATACCTATATATGTGATCAAAAGTATAAAAATACGTGAACACACATGTGTGAATGATATAGATAAATGAAATACAAGTAATCAGACTAGCATGTGTAATAAAGTGATCATGAACAAGTAAAAGTAAGCAAGAATAAAAACAACCATAATATGTAGTATGTTGTAGATGGATGGAATGAAATCCAAAATGCAATGATAAGAGTTGTGTGCCCCTAGAGTGAATGGAAATGTATGCGGTGAGATTCATTTAGTTTGTCCCCTCCATAGTTAAGATTGAAGCTGTAAACAAGAGTGTGCCATCAAGAAATGGTTGAATAGTGTGTGTTTTGTCTTTGCGCTATGATGATTATGTATATGTGTGGTGACAATATGCTACCTAGAGATGATGTGTGTTTGAACCTTATAGATAGAGCGTATATCAAGACAAGATAAATGTAGGAGTGATGATGTAGCCTAAAGAATATATCACTAATAGGTGAATAAAATGGAGTGGTGATGTAGCCTAAAGTGTATACAACTATAAGATGATAGAGTAAGTAATGATTTAGCCTATAACATGTGTGACTATCCTAGAAATGTCACATGGTGAAAATTCAAATGAGAAACACATGATAAATAAAAGGTCCATCTAATTTGTAAACCCATGGAAGTTGAGTATGGACCAAGGAAATAAAGTTCATCATAGGGTAGTGAGTATAGCATGTAAAAGATGAAGTAGTATATGTAATGAAGATGATAATTGATCATTTGATTTGTATGTAGTGTATTATATGGAATGTAATATGTGTAATGTATTGTGCCTAAGAGTGTATAATAAGTAGGATAATGCAAGATGGTTATGATGAAGACTAGGATGGTGCATGATATATAGATATGAGAAGATTGAAATGATACGGAATAAATGTAGAATGTGTGAAATGCCATGTGTGTTGTCTATAGCAAAGTATGTGGGGTTCATGTGTAGTAACCCTCAATAGACAAGTGTGAACCAAAGCACAAGAGTGTGTCATCAGGTAGTATTTGGATTATGTTTATCTAAGTATAGTATTTTTAAGATGGATTATATTGAGTGGTTTTTGAGAGGTTCTCCTAAAATTGTGGCAAGGTGATAAACTCCACCACCAATTTTATCACTAATAATGTATGGACCCAAGCAATTGGGCTTAATTTAACTTTGAGATGTGCCTATGCATTTGTATTCTTTTGATTTTCTTTCAAGATGAGGTCATGGATGTTGAACTCTTAAGAGATATTTTGTGATTGTGGGCATGGGTGATGTGAGATTGATATGCGTGATGATGTTCAATTTCTTGGACATGACATGAATCTAACATTTATAGTTCATGTAACTAATTTTCATGATATTAATTATCTTTAAGGATGCCTTTAAGAGATATCTGCAAGGATGTTATTTCAATCTTAAGTGGGATACAAACTTCTCACCATAGACTAAGGAAAAAATGGTGGTGTTGGTAGGTGTACGAATGCTAGTACGATAAGCCCATATGGAGTAGAATAATTCCTTATGTCAATAAATACAACTAGAGTCAATAGTCTTGTGTAATATTTTTATAATGGTTTTGTTGGTGGCCTCAACTTGACCATTTCCTTGTGGATAATAAGGTGTGGAGAACGATTGTTTGATTTTGAATTTAGCATAACACTTCTTAAGATCCTTATTTTTGAAGGAATTTCCATTATCTATTATTATGTCGGGAGGTACACCAAAACGTGTGATAATATGGGTGGTGAGAAAAGTACAAATGTCTATGTCGGTTTTCGAGCATAAGGTAGCAGCCTTGACCAACTTGGTAAAGTATTCAGTATCTGTAATGATATATTTATCTCCATCAACAGATTCAAGATTGATCATATTGATAAGATAAAGTCACAAAAGGGAGAAAGGCCAATTAGGTGCAATGGGCTCGAGCTCATATGCGAGTGTATGATGGAGATTAACATGAATTTTACATTTTCAAAATGAGTAGTATATTCAATGAAATTGTGTTCCATTCTGAGGACAATAATACCCTAGGCACAATGATTTTTGTGACATATCTTTACGAGAAGTGACCATCCCACGTGCTATCATGAATCTACAAGATGGCGCTAGGTCTAACTACGAGTGAGAGGAAATGGAAAATGTTTCCATAAATAACACATTTTAATAAATTCTCCCAATGATAACATAGCAAGTAGCCTCATGACGTAACCGAGAGAGCTTTGTGAGGTTGTAGGGTGTCGGGGATGGTTTGCTTATGTAGATAATTATAAATAGGTGTGAACCATTGAGAGTTATCTTGACTTCACATTATAGTGCAAGCTACAAGAGGTAATGCAGAGATAGAAGGATGATGTAAGTGTGTAATAATGAATGTGGCATTTTCATCGGTGATGTCTTTTAGGATGAGTGACATGACACTAACCATGGCATCTACATGATAATTATCCTTGTAATAACGGTATTAATGGAATAAGATTCGAATGTAGCTAGGAGATCTTTGACAAGTGTATTATAAGGAATTAGATGCTCCTCCTTCGTATTATATGTATCATTGACTTGATTGATGACTAGTTGAGAGTCATCATGTATGCATAAGTTGTGAAAGAGGAGTTTTGAGTGGTAAGTAGGACCCAAAATAAGAGCTTCATATTCAATGATGTTATTCGTATACAAAAATCCTAATCGATGTGTGAAGGGGAGTGGGTCACCATGTGGAGTAATTAATACCATCTTATTTACAGCCCGGATCAACAACAAGAGCCATCAAAATACATTTTCCATGTATGTGGCTTAATAGAATAGGAAGTGAAATCATTGTGAAAGGAATAAGAAATGGGGGATGTATCCAAAAGGGGTGACATGGCTAATTGATTAACTATAACATGTTCTTTGATTTTGTTTTGTAGTATGAACTTAAAATCAAAGTCAGTGAGAAACATGACCCATCGTGTGAAATGACTTGACAGATGTGTGAGGGATAAGAGGTAACATAATTGGTCACCTTTTTTATAATATGTACCTCATTGCTAAGTACATAGTGTCTTAATTTTTTCGGAAACAAAGAGAAGGCCAAGGAGAAAAATTTCAAGGTAACTACTGATTACATTCATAAGAGAGTAGAGTATGAATGATGTAGTATATGTATCTTTCATGTTGATAATCATCATGTTCTTCCAATAAAACATCCAATGCATGAAACGTAGCAGAGATATACAAAAAGGAAGGTTGATCAGCTAAGCGAGGAGCTAGAAAAGGTAGATTTAACAAGTAGGCTTTGATTTCATCGAATGTTTGTTGATATTTCTCATCCCAAACAAACTTGGTATCTTTCTTCATGAGTCGTGTGAACAATTGAGTCTTATCAGCAAGTTGTGCAATGAATCATCGAATAGCTTGAATTTTACCCTATAATGATCGTAATTGATGCAATCTTTTGGGTGAAGGCATATCGGGAATGGATTTTTTTATTAGGATCAATCTCAATGCCACGTTGGGAGATAATATATCCAATAAGTTTACCTCTTATGACCCCAAAAACACATTTTTTAGGATTTAAACACACATGATATTGTCGTAATCATTCAAAAACAGTATTCTTAGATCCTTCATATGGAAAGACCATCACCTATATTTTTTCAAGATGTCGTCTACATAATCCTTGATGATCTTGTGAACATTGTTATGTAATATATGTGTCATAACCCATTGATAAGTAGCCCCAAAATTTTTAAGGCCGAAGGGAATAACTATATAGAAAAATGTACCCCATGGCGTTGTGAGGGAGGTTTTTCCTTGGTTTTCTAGGTTAATCTTGATTTTATTAAAACCCGCAAAACCATCCATAAAGGAAATAATATCATATGTGGTTATAGATTAAACAATAGTCAATGTGTGGCAAAGGAAAACTCTCATTAGGGAAATAATTGTTTAAATCACAAAAATTAGTGCAACAACAAACCCTACAATCTGGTTTTATGACCAGGGACAATATTATATACCCATTAAGGATAGTCGATATCAAAAATAAAACCTACATCTAGAAGCTTCATAAGTTATTCTTTGACTAATAGGCCTACCTTGTGGTTCATCTTAAAAATTTTCTATTGGATAAGCTTGGCACCTAGGTTAAGGACAATATTATGCATGTCCATGAATGGATCAATTCCTGACATATCACTATAATCCATTGCAATAATTTCTGAAAATTAATGAAGGAATTTTTTTATATCTCTTTTTCATAAGGGATGAGGAAGTGGCGATAAAAACTATGCATGTATATTCAGATGTGCATAGGTTGTATTGTATTGTTTCTTCATTGAGAAGGGATGAATGATCTTCAATATATGGATTAGTAGGAATAGTGTCTGGTGGATCGGCATTGTCAGTGGCAACATCAGATTCTCCGAGATAAGTTGTATTAGTGAGAGATAAAGGATGATGCCTCTTATGGTGAAAAGAGGGAAGATGATCGTAAGCACCCATATAATCAAGAAACGTATTATCGGTAGAAAAATATCGATGAGTATCCCAAATGGTAGATGCATCATCACTAATGAGTTCTATATGCACTAAGGGAAGTGAAGTAACATGAAAAGTGGTATAAGTATCCATAGGAGGTGTAGAAGGAGGTTGATACCCTAACCCAAACTTGTGTGACCCTACAGAGAGATCCCTAAGCTCTGTGAATTTATGTTCTTTTTTATCTAGATTCATATGAGAGAAGCCAAAGCGATGGAAATGTTCATACCCTAACCCATACCTAGAAAATTCTTGATTAATATCATAGGAAACAACGATATCGTAGCTTGTTTGAAAAAGTTACAATATTATAAAGGTGATTGATCAACCAACACATCGTAAATGAGTTCCATGATGTCAGAATTTAAGTCATGTATGTAGTGTAGAGGGACCTGCATGCATAGCATGAATCCAACCTCTCCCAATAAGAATATTATAATTAATTTTTGTATGCATGAAATGACACGAGATATCAATTGTACATGGACCAATAGTGACAAGAAACTTTACAATACCTATTACACACTTGGGAATGTTATCAAATCCATAAATAGAGATGGACGAAGGAACTAAAGATACTTTTGACATACCTAAATGATGAAGGAATGTGATGTTACAAATATTAAGGCCAGCTCCATAGTTAACTAAAGCATGTTTGACTCTGAATTTGTTAACAAAAACTTTAATACACAATTGAGGGTCATGTTGTAGTATTGCTTGAGAGGGTAGATCATCTGTTGTGAAATTTATTTGATCCTCATCAAGGATAGAACCAAAGTGAACTTATGGTACACATAGTCGGGAAAAGTACGAGGAGGGATGTAATTGGTATCAAACTACTTCCTAATCTTATTGATACAATCAAGGTGATTTTGTAGATAAGTGTGAATAAAGATGTTCATGATGAGAAGACTATAGGATAAAGGATGAAGCGGGGTCTATAATTGTGAAGGATGAATTTGGGTTCACTAAAATGATTAACTAAAATGGGTATATTGTAATAGTTAATCTAATCTAGAACAACATGTAAATACAGTAAATAGATGTAGTAGATAAATATAGAATTTAAACAAACAACTATAAAATTTGAAATGATAAACCCTAGAATACTAAGAGAGTTAGAATGACCTCGATTGACTATAGGAGCTTGTTAGACTATGTCACAGAAGTGACTCGAGAAACAAGAAGGAGAAACAATTGTGTAGAGGTATCAAAAAGGATAGATTTGAGCTATCTAGCTAGGTGGAGCACACTGGAGAGGGAGTGGGGTGTGTGTGGGAACTCTAGTTATTAGGTAGTCTAAAATCCTCATCCTATGTCACATCATATTTTCTACACCATTCCAAGTGTCGTTGATAATCCAAGATGATGGAAATATCTGCAAAAAAATCCACAATAAGTATTGAAACCCTAAAAAGGAAAAATGCAAATGAATGGGTCGAGAATGACCTTAGTCAACACAATAGTGGGCGTACTAAGTGTTACAAAAATTTCGGACCCAAATGTACTTCTTGTGTGTGTGTGTGCATCATGTTCCCTAGGTGTTCTTTTTCCATTCGCACTTTTTGAAGTAGCAAACTATAACTAGATGTATAAAATGCAATAGAACGTGTGCATAGAATAGAATAGAATCCCTCCCCTATGCTTGTGTGATGCGAGTAAACCAACATTTTCCTTTTGATGGAGCTAATGGATGAAAGTGATCAAAAAATGGATGCAACTCTAGGTGGATGATAGTATTGACTAGTGTTTGGTCCCTCATTATAGTATCACAACTTTATATTTATATGTTTCTCTTGATCTAATTTCATAATTAACCCTAAAATGGTGAAAACCAAAAATATAAGAAAGTGAAACAACTAGAAAGTTCCCAAAAAGTTGTGGGAAAGTTCAAAAGTATTAGGACACCCGTGGTGGGACTAGGGCACCTATGGCCGCCCTTGATAATAGCTGGGCACCCCAGTCAAGGCTAAAATAATGCAAAATGACATAAGCTAAGCTGGGTATGCGAGTGCAAGAGTTTGGGAATGAAGAAAGGAAATAAAATAAGATGGCCAAAATACATGGGTTAATTATTAATTTCTTCACATAAAAACCTTCAAAATAGTAGTATGAGGCCCAGGGACTACATAATGTCTAAAATGTATGATTTTGTTTTTACTCCAAATGTTTGAATTTATTCAATATTATTATCACCTGCAAGCTAATGCTTCTCAATGAATGAATATCTCACCTCATACCCTTAGAGATTTTAATTCAATAATACAATAGATTCCTCTAAATCATCTTGGTTTAGCTACATCAATATAGCATATATTGTCTCAGTACCTCCAAATGAATATAAGATGAAATATTTAGAGAAATATAGGTTGATGAGAGTTGGTGCTTGTGCAATACCCTATTTTGACTTCAAAGTTGTCTTTTCCTTTAGTGAACCATTTTAAATCCATGATCCTGACCTTCGTCAACATCAATGTCAATGGCTTGTGAGATTGGAAAATTTTGGAACAAGTCTTTTAACAAATTTGATCCTTCCTAAGAAAATTTGGATTTTTTTTTTGTGGCTTGATGATGGAAATACAAGCATGGCATCATATCTTTCCAAATCAATAGATGTAACATCCTCATTTTTATACATTAGAACAAGTAAATTTTTTTTTTTGATAAATGCTTCCTGGTTCTAAATACATAATTTAGAACTCACAAATCAAAACAACCATTCTTATAACAGATAACCATATGCAGCTGTAATGACTCGGAGTACCTCCGATCTATTCATTCCATGACTCGGTAATCTACCGATCTATTCATGAGTATCAAGAGTTGGCGTTTTTATTTTAACACATCACTCTTGCGGTTCTCTTCCCTAATCTGGGATTCAGAATGCTTTGTCCAAGGAACCTATCTGAATAATTGTTACCATTATTCATCGGCATCTCGTCCCTTAGACTAGGTGACATAGGACAACGCAATCAGTAGCTTGTGATACTTTGGCCAAATATTTGAAACATAATGCTTATGTCTCATATTCCTTGATGGCATACTCGTCAATCTGGAATACGTCCTTCACCCCATTCCTTTGTTATGTAGAATGTCTTATACTAACTTCTGTCAGTCTCTCCTGCCCCAAGTTATTCACTCAGAAACAGATTAATAATATGGCAACGTTATAAGGATGCTCTTGAGAACTAGGGATACTCTGACATACTGGGTCAACCCTAGTTAACCCTGTGTGTCAAGGTACCCCGAGTCTCCAAGGGCAGCCTCATAACATGACCATGTCGGTAACCAGTCCCGAGTAAAACTTGTTCGAGTTTAAGGAGTAAATCTTAACGATCAATGCAAAGGGTGTCGCCATAAGTCACCTGCATTGTTGTATCTTTGAGAAGATCCTAATCTTCTCAAAGGTACAACCCTGTAATCGACTTGTGCCATCAACCTTCAAATCCGCCTCGAAAATATCTAATTAACTTTAAGGTGTTACTTACGTGGAGTTAAAATTATACTTTAAGACACTCCTTTTAGGGTAGTCTTATCCCAATCCCTTAGGTTCCTCATCCTAAAATTGCCTTTCTTATTAAGACCCATTCCACAAAGAGAAGTTTAATAAGATTGAGGTCTCAATAAGGAGATCATTGTTTCACAATAATCCTAATCTATGAAATTGGGTAGTAACCCCAAGTCTTCTCATAAGATTGCAAACTTATCCCTTTTTGGGTTTATTCCAGATCTTTAAAACTGAAATATATCTTACTTATTAGTGTTAAGATATAGTGATTTAAAAACATTCATTACGTTTTCTTGACTTAGATCAAGGTTAGAGAGTAATAGATTACTCTTCCCGTTCAGCTTCTTGAAAGGGTTTTGTTATCCAAAATTCACCCCTCAAGGTAATTTTGATAACATGCATCAAATTCTTTTGTCCCAAGCAATTATATTGAGTCCAGGCAAAAATTCATATTTCTAGGGTCCCCTCATATTTTTTCTAACTCCCCTGTCCAAGTAGAAGAGAGCAAGTTCTGAGAAAATGAAAAAATTTGCAAAAACAAGCTCGGGCCAGGAAAAATCACGAAAAATGGCTAAGTCCTAGTCCTCGCAGCATTTGGGACAGTTGGGACAAAAAGGCGCGGATCGGCCGAAATGAGCACAGGCGGCCCCGGAAGCAATTGGGACATCTGGGACAAAAGTACGCGGCGGGCGCGAAAAGCCGATCTGGCCAAAAGAGAAAATTGGCTAACTGCTGAGAGGGTCACCTTTGGGACAAGCGGGACAAAAAGACGCGAACCGGCCGAACCGGGCGAAATGAGTCAAGGCAGCCCGAAACAGCTGGGACGCGCGGGCCAAAAGTACGCGAACCGGCCGGATCGGCCGAAATGAGAACTTTTGTCCCGGAACAGTTGGGACAAAAGGGCGCGAACCGGCCGAACCGGGTGAATTTGTCCCAGACGGTCCGAAAGCAAATGGGACATATGGGCTGCGAGTACGCGAACCGGCCGAACCGGGCGAAATGGGAACAAGCAGTCCGAAACAACTGGGACATTTGGGACAAATGGGCGCGAACCGGCCGGTTCACCCGAAATCAGCACAAGGAGCACTGTGCTAAATGGGACAAAGGGACATGCGGGACGCGAAAAGCCGAAATGGCCGAAGGCAGGGAAGAAAAGTCAACGTTTGGTCCGGAAACTTCAAACGGCCATAACTTTTGACTCCGAGCTCCGATTTTCATAAAATTGGACTTTCTGGAACGAGCACGACGTCCTCTACGCCACAAAACGCTTTGATATACAAAAATTGAATTTATTAATTTTAATGAGGGCAGATATATTTAAATAAAAGAAACATATTCGGCTCAGTCGATCCAATGCTCATTCCGTCAAATGACATGAAAACGCGCTGCAGGACCCAAAATAGTTGCCGCACTCAAAAGGCCATAACTTTTGCATTTCTCAACGAAATCACACAAAATTGGTACCATTGGAATCGTGGTTCTGAGCCCGATGCACAGAAATAAAGAAATTCTAGATTTGATCAGAAATTGATTGAGTTTTTAAGGAAACGTGGCCGGGTTCGTAAGCAGGTGTTTTATTTGGTATCTGGGAGTGCAATTAAGAGGCATGGTCATCATTCCTTCTCTGCTTACGCAGCATATGGGACAGTATGGGGAGCCTTTTGCAAGTAATGTATACCCATTCCACTCAATTTAATGCCTCTTATAGGTGGTTGAAGGATAGATTTCGGGATTTCCATTTTCCCTTCTCTTTTCCTTCTCATTTTTCTATAAATTGGAGTGTTGGGCTCATTGTAAGGGGAGAGTTTTTGGGTAACAAAGCTCTGTCAAAATTGCTTTGTGAAGCCAGTGTGTTGCAGGCCCTTGTAGTGGACTCCTTGCATGGTGATCCAGGCCCTTATCTTGTAATAGATTGAACTGTGCATATCATGAAGCAATAAAATATCAGTTTGTGGATATATCTTCCCCTGCTGTGTTTCCTTGCATTCTTCTTGCCCCTTTAATCTTTCTACAAGTATATTGTGTCTATTTATTATGTTCTTGCAGGAATTCATTATCATTGTGTGTGCTTGGAATATTGCTGTGAATGCATTTTGCTGGATTATGGTGAACTGTCATCACCTCTTCTAGTGTGCACTTTGCCTCTGTATTTCACACATTTGGAGACTACTCTCCCATCCTCCTTTTCTGGTGTATCACCGCTTTAGTGTAGGCTTTCATTTTATGTATTCTCTTTCCCTGGTCCCTTGGAAATTTAGATTAGAACAGTTAGCTTATCCTGCATTAGAGTAGATTGTGGCAGGTAGTTTAGGAGCAAGAACCAGCTTTCTCTGGAGGTCTATCTCAAGTAGCAAGTCCCACAACTTGGAGATAGTACCCATGTTATCCAATCACACTGGATGCTTAGAGTGATCAAACTAGAAATCTGATCAACATCCAGGGGTGCTGTGATTCGGTGATAACAGTTTATTTTAACCTTAGCTTCTCAAAAATCGGTGATCTAAATTACAATTAGCTTTAAATAGAACATAATAGAACTACTAAACAATCTTAAGTATTCAATCACATAACCTTGCAATGCTTGCTTAGATAGTCACAAACGTCTCCAAGTTGTATAATAATAACAATGGTCTTAAAATCATTCGAACCGAAGAAGATCAAACCATCAAGATATGAATGCAAACACATAAGTAAAAATACCTCAGTTTATTCATTTCAAAGCTAATCAAATACATTTTATGCATTCAACATATTTGATACAATACTCAACAGCAAAAGAACATCTTTCTTCAAGTAGTACATTTAGAGAATCAAGCTGTAATTCATCATAAAACCAAATTAAACAATCTGAACATCATATCAGATCTGCGTGCCTTTACCACTTACGGCAATCATCTACAAAAATTGTCAAGACGGGTCAGTTCGGTGAACTGAGCATGATAAGCACTAATTCTTAAAACAAATGCAATCCACCAATTGTTTTCATCAAACAACCTGTTTAAATGAAATCATTTCTTCACATTGCAAACTTAAATCAAGCTATCCATCCTATATGTTAGAGACTAAGAACATATGAATATAGCCATTCTTAAGACAACAAAATTCCTACAAGATTGTTTCTACAATTTCTCATGGCAGTTAAAACATTCAACAATCCCACAGTCTTAATTCTTTTATCATCCTAACACATTTCAATGGTATTGACAAGTATACCTATTTATACAGCAGCACTCATTTTATACCAGTCTCTCCATACAATAACTCAGTTTATTCTTGTTATGCCCCTACCATAGAGATCGCAAAAAGGATGCAAGAAGAAAGCACACAAGTTTTCCTATCTAGGAGAGAGGATTTTTCCTATTCCATTTACCATATACATCAACATATAAATTACAGTCAAGAAGAAAGAAACAGAGTCCATCAGAATCCTAAGTCAATAACATTCTGAACTGTACCGATTAATGCAAATACATTTACACATGTGACTAAACAGTCGAAATTACAAGAAGAGCTACAGTTCCATCTAATTCCAAATATAAAGGTCACCTATAGCTACTAAACAATTCGAGAGTTCACGCAACAAGCATTAATAAATAATGTAACTCCAATAGGCTCAATAAAACTTTCCATATTATTCAACAAACATGAAAAATATCCAACGCCATCGCCTGTCATGGCACAACCAAGAGCTCTTTGTTTCAGTCAAACTTGAAACAAGATCACATTAAAACAATTAATGTTTCCATTTGAAATACAATGACATTCACGCAGATTCGAAACACAATATGCACAGCTTCATTAAACTAAGAAAATCCCTACGATTATACAACATGGGTGTAAATTAGAAGTCGTTTTCAAGAAATAATAACCTCAACAAGATCTTCATAAAAGTCATCATCATTTCATTATTTTCAACAAAGTTTCATCCAAGCCGAGATAATACGAATACAGCAAGGACTCATATAGAGTCGAGTTTAAAAAGTAAACACAGCATGGTCTAGATCAGTAGTCGAATTCATACGAAAACATTCAAGGTTTCCAACTAATTCAACACCAACAGTCTTCACAACTAAACTTCTACAGAAGTCTAAATACAAGATACATATTAAGGACTCCAACAGAGCCAATATCAATAAGTATTCACAACCAAGCTTATACAGAAGTTGAAACACTGGTTACATATCCAGGACTCCAACTGAGTCAATAACCACAGTATTCACAACTGAGCTTTATACAGAAGAGAAACACTGGTTACATATCCAGGACTCCAACTGAGTCAATAACCACAATATTCACAACTGAACTTTATACAGAAGAGAAACACATAATATACGATTCAAGGATTCAAAAGGAGTCGAACCCGTGTAGTATTCACAATAAAACTTCGACTGAAGTAGAGATACAAGATACATATCAAATTCAAGAATTCCAACTATATCAATAACATACAGAATTCACGACTGAACTCCTACAGAAGTAGAAACGTATGTTACTTTTCAAGGACTCAAAAGGAGTCGTACCCATTTAGTATTCTCAACTAAACTTCTACTGAAGAAGAAAGATACTATCTATTTCCAATAATTCCAACTATATCAATAACATACGGTGTTAACAGTAATGAAGGCTTCAACAAAAGTATATACCAAGTAAGAAAGCATTTTTATGGACTCCAACAGAGTCGAATTCATACATTATCCTTGCAAGCATTTCTACGAAATCTAACCAAAATGCAAAACACAGCAAGATAATTCAACCAAATGAAACAAAATGTACACCCAGCAAGGGTTCAACTAAATATTTGAACCAGCATGAAGATACAACAAACTAATTCATACAATACTACCATAAAAACCAACTAGACCAAAAATCATCTGAACAGAGTTGTTCTAATGAAATCATTTGAAGGAAAGCAAGATTTTTAAAAGTTAGGGCCTAACATGCCTGGTAATGTCGCTTAAAAATCTGAAGAAGACCTCTGAATGAGCTCGAGCCTTCTCCTCTTCTTCCACGTTAGATTCAACAACAATAATTTGTTATTTCCATGCCTTATAAACTTTCCTCGACAGAGAAAAGAGCTAGTTATTCTCATAGTTGCCATGCAACACCAAGTAGACTGGTTTGAAAAACCGGTGATTAAACAGAGAAAACCGGAGCGCATGGAAAACCAAACAAACAACCAGTTTTCCATTTTGCATGCCTTCCGAGCGATCCATGCTTGGAAATCGAGTTCCTTAATTGCATTAACTCGAAATTCCCGCTCAATCTCCATTGCCACCGACCTCCATAGTTGGCGATGGACAAAAACAAACCAAAGACCATTTCTAGATTTGGTGACTCTGCCACGTCGGATTTCACTAGCCGTTTGAAACTTCCACCAAATCCCTTGTCCTTCATACTTATCCATCTCATTTAATGCCATAGAAACTACCGCCCATGGCTCGCACCCCTTCATAGGTCCCTTTCATCCATGATCATTAGTTAGGTTAGAAACATAGGTTAGACCTTAAGGTGATACTTAGTCTAACCTCCTTAGCGCTAGGTCACTAACCTTAGAACATTTAGCTTATAGTTTAGGGCTAGGTTAGATTAGCACTAATCCAACCCATAGGTTATTAACCTTAATAGAACCAGTCTAGGTCTAACAAATAGAATCGTTCAGTATAAGAACCAACAGATACATTCCCGAAATGGATTCAATCCAGCATTGATAATAAGCTAGCAATAAATATATCAGAATTTATTACCTGGCTCAAGGTCTAGACCTTCCTGATATTACGATATCGGGAACCAATTCATTTAACACGATCAGCCTGAGTTAGACTCCGGAATTGCTTATTCAACACATTCAGACCTTGCAACCTTCGTAAGGTCTATAATTTTTGTTCATCCCGAATAAACTTAAAACATCTCTTGGATCAATGCCACTGATCCAAGGCTGAGTCATATAGATGGGTAAATCCACAATTCATTCGAAATCAGAATAAACTCAAGTGCAAAAATGAAAGAAATAAAAGAGTCCAAGCATATCCTGGCTTAGTCAAAGATCTTAAAATGAAAAGAAGATACAATCTATATCAAGCATGACTTCACAATCAAAGGAACACATCCTTTTACGAAGAAATCATATATCAACACTTGAATGTTGGGGAGGAACTAACAATAGTTCGAGGGGTGTTACAATAGTCAACCCTTCTTTAGAAACAATATGGTCAAGGATTTTACCTTCATAAAAGAGAGGAAAATGCACTTCTTAGGATTAAGATAAACTCTAAATTGTCTACATCTTTCGAATAATTTCCTCGGATGGAGAAGATGATCATATGTATCCTTAGTGAACATTGTGATATCAACAAGTTATAAATGAACAATATTGTTGATTAGTCCATTAAATGCCATGTCCATGTCTCTTTGAAAGGTTTCTCCGCATTAGATAAACTGAATGACGTCTTCTTATAGGAATAGGTTCCCATTTTATGGTAAAGGTTGTCTTTAACTAGTCTTCCTCCTTTACCATGATCGATTATATCCTAAATGTCCATTTAAGAGAAGATATTTCAGATTCTACTACGATTTGTAACATTTGATCCATTGAAGGTAGTGGGTTCTAATCCATCAAAGATGAATTGTTCAAATATTTAAATCAACACGATCTGTTTTCTCCGTTCCTTTTCTACGGTGGGAAAATATTGGACACCTAACATGAATGTTTGATAGGAAAGATGCTACTTTACTCTATTAAGTTTTTAACTCTTTCTTCATCGGTGGCTTCATATGTGGATTAACATATCTCGTGTTTCTATCGATCCTAGGATTTTAAGTTGGATACAACTCAATGGTGTGATAAACTAAAGCTGGGATCAAAACCTCTAAGGTCTTCATAAATACATGCAAAAACACTAGAAACTTCTTAACAAAGTTATACAAAATCATTTTTTTCTTTTGAAGTTCTCACCTTACCAATTTGAATAAATTTTCCTTTACCAACTAAGATGGGTTACGAATCTTCACCTTTGACCATTAAGTTTTCATTTTATTTTTAGAACTATTCATTGGGGTTTAAAGTTGATTCTAAGGCCATTCGGTCCTTAGGAAGCTTGTTGTTTTTAGTTGAGCCACTTGGTCTCCATATTTCCTCTCCAACTTGTCTTGATTCCTTGAAGAAAAATCACCCTATTCTTGAATGAAATTTACAATCTACTAATCATTATAAAAACATTCCAATTGGTGATGTTGTCTTGTATAAAATATATTACTATCACCCTAATGTTTGGTTAAAATTTGTGTCTTTTCACATTTTCAGCTATGTCAAACTTTGAAACAAGCTGCATGACCAGTATGTCAAAAGATTTATTCTCTTTTTTGGAATGACATGAATGTTGAGGGCCTCAAATATTTTAAGATATCCCTTACTTTGTGCTTGTAAGCCTTGATTAGGTAATGCTTGGTTGCATTCGATCCTATGACCTAATTTATAATTATCTCACTGTTATCAGCATAAGTGCTCTGTTTTGAGGGGGTAACAAATTTGTGTGTTTTTTTCCCTCAATTTTGTGGATATAATTGAGACACCTCACGGGATATGGATCTCCCTAATGTTAGGTGAATCTTTAGATTACTAAGGGCTAGATCCCTTTTGGAGTATCCCTAAACTAGATTTGTGGGTTTAAGGGTGAGAAAGTGAACTAAAAATTGTAGAATGTGGTGATGCATCAAAGGAATTCAAGGGCTTTATGACAAGATAACATACACAATCTAATGAGAAAAGTATGAAACAAACACGATCAAGGGTTGTTGTTAATTTCAAGGAAAATATTGGTAATGCTAAGGGATTTCTCACAATAAACAAACACAAAGATTGCACACTAAAATGAATTACAACACCTAATTTACAGCAAGGTAGATATCTTAAGCAAAAATTAATAATTCAGGGAATAAATTCACAAGAAACAACTATCTTAATACACACCACTACAAAATTCTAGAAAGGCCAATCTATTATTTCTCATAAAAGGGTAAATCTAGAAAAAAAACTCCAACACTTTGTTACATCAAAAGACACATTTCAATGGTTGCAAAGCATATAACATTTATAGCAAAAATCACCACCCCTACACCCCAAAAATAGCCTCCCAGGGACTCACTTAACTCTTAGATATATTTGGAGATAACTCCAAAAATAGATTCACATGTGTTTATTCAAACATGAGTTTACTACCTTTACAAGAATAAAATAAATTATACGTACCCTTTGGAGGAATTAAGGAAATTTTGGAAATATTAAGTTTTCTAGCTCTCCTTGTGTTATCCTAAAAATCCATTTTCTCTCCACATGAAAGTGTGATCGTGACTTTACTTTTAGTTTTGTGTTGTAGTGAACAATGGGTAAAATTCCATGCATGAGGATTTAATAATACACTACTTTTAGACACATAAACATGTACATAAACAAGCCCTCCCCATATGGAAATAATTTCATACTTTTTACTTGAAATAATTATTCCCTCATGCTCACGTGGAAATATAGTCAAAAGGATGTCAACCTAACAATTATCCAATTTTTCCCCTCAAGAAAAATTGATCAACACGACCTTGCACGGGAGAAGATAGAGGGAATCATTCGGCCATGAGAGCTCGTGTTTCGAGATTGGACGATCAAGTTATAGGAGGACTCATAAATTGCAAATGCAAGGTTGAAAAATGAATGGACAAGGGATTTTCAAAGGATATCGAGCTCGAGAGAAAAGAATGGAGTTCAAGGCCCAAAGTTTACATACTTTGGGCATTTGACATTTCAGAGACAAGGCGAGGCAAAAAGGAAACAAAAAAGTCTAAAAACCCTAAGTCTGGATTTTGGACTTCGGGATTTCAGATTTTTGAGATCTCGGTGAGCATGGGTAGGTGAACACCCCCTCATGCCTGAAAAGGAAAAGGTCTGAAACCCTAAAAGTCTGAATTTCAAACATTTGGGTTTTGGAGTTTTGGAGATAGGAAATGACCAAATGAAAAAAGTGAGCAAAAAGCCTAAAATGCCTAAAGTATGAAGTCAAAAGGGTTTGGATTTTGGGGTGAAACCTAGTTTTGGGGTTAACGTAGTGAGAATTTTAGACTTTCAAAGTTTGAGGTTTCAAATTTTTGGGTTTTGGAGTTTCATAAATCTCAAGATGATTTTAGCGATGAACAGTTTAAAAGGTCAGAAAGGGTGAAATTTCGATACCAAGTCGAATTTCAAACTTTAGGGTTTGATGTTCAGTGTTTGAGTTTGAACTCTCAAGCACTCAAGAAGATGAACAATGCCGGATTACGAAGTCAAAAGGTCATAAGTTCTAAATTTCAATATTTGGAAGTTGCATGCATTTCGGCCTCGAAGAAGGAAGATCGGTAGTTCACAATTTTTGAATAATGACAACTGACCTTGAGATGACCATAACTTTGTAATGGGAGCTTAGATTTGAGAAATAAAGGAATTTTTCGAAAGCTCACGAGTCCACCATTTAAGTGAGAATAAGTTATTCAAAATGAATAAATATAGTTTGCCATTTTAAAGGATGTCAAACTTCTCACCTACCATAATGATAAAGTATGCGCTACCTTTGTTCTCAATAAGGAATAGTACATGGAGGTATGGGCCTTGCAGTGGCATCCATCATTGTTGCAGGATATGTTAATGCATTATATGGTGGTTGAAGCAAGATTTCAAATTATTCTCTCCCCTTTCTCTCATTCTTAATATATATTGTAAGGAGGGGCATTTTTCTAATGTTGTATAATTTTTCTTTGCACCCTCCCTTCTTCTCTTGTCTATAAGTTGATTTTTAGAGTCCAAACCTCCTATTCAAGATGTAATGCAATATTTTTACCTCTTGGCCATTTTAATTCTTGTGTAAAATCTGTGGAGCAATAATATAAGCATGTGGATGATTTTAACTCTCTCTTGTGTTCATTGCATTATCCACGATCTCTCATTACAATCTTAGTTATCTCTGCATGGTGGTTGTATTACATTTTAAAATAGTTTATGGTTAATTGTTAGTGGATTATCAATAGTGGATTAATCTATGGTGTATTTTCATCCTTGTAAAAATGATTGCGGTTTCCATCTCCATGCAAATCAGGTGTTCAACATTTCTATTGGTGCATCACCTCTTTTATCTTAGATTTAATTTTAGGTAATCTCCTTAACCTTGTCACCTTGGAAAGTTAGAGTAGATTTTAGATTAGATCCTCTACAATTTGAATGTGTGCACCATAATAGAGGAATATAAACTGGCCTTTATAAAGAGAGATTTCCCAATTGAAAATTACCACACTTTGAGAAAATCCCATGCTATCCAATCACACTAATGGTCTCAATCCTTGAATTGCAAAAATTTAGGGGTGATGTGATTACGCATAAACACTAACCCTATTTGAAATATGGCTTGACCATGGTTAATGATAAGTGTTATATCTTGAAATTCCACCTGTAGAGAGATGGTTGTAGGTGTTCTAATCTTGCAAAATTTATTTCTCTTTCATAGATACAATGGAAACACCTCAGGTATGTGGGTATACCTATTTTGAGGTGAGTCTCGGTATCAAGGCCAGTTCCTTATTGATGTATCCTAAACTGATTTTATGGGGTTTAAGGGTAAAATATGATTTGTAAAATGAAATTAGAAGCGAGGTGATACAAAAATGTTTATGAGGTATTTTTACCGAGTACACGAACAATTGATATGGAATGAATTTCTGATGCATAGGCCAACAATTTTCTGCATAATATTAAAGGGATACACTTGGATGTATTGAGGGAAAAGAATCACAACAATAATGTTAAGTTAAACATGCACATTAATATGTAGCATAAATTACTGAAATTTGTAACATGGTAAGAAGATTAATCAAGGAATTAACATTCACAAGATTAATGGGAACATACACAAGACTGCAAATAATTGGAATGACAAAAAATACTTCACATTCAAAGCGAAAAACTGGCAGAAAATTGCTTCAGCACTCTTGTATCTAAAATTCATCTTCTTGTGCTTTGCCAAGGCACACAACATATAGAAAAATTGATTCATCTAACCCCTCCTAAAAATAGGATAAAATTATACTACTTTGTGCATCCTATTTTTACCCTTTATCTATTAATAAATAAGGGAATAAAATAAGGAAGCTAATACAAAGAGGCATTAAGATCCTTTGGTTACAAAATTATTATTCATTCAAACTGTAGTTGACTATTCTATTTTTAAGAAAAAAAATGGATGAATAATTTCCCAATAATAAATATTGCTTGATGAGAAATTCCCCTTCCTTGTGCATGCAAATTTTTCCTTTTTCTGTTGATGTGACATATGCAACTTTATCCATTTGTAGTGATAATATTAGCACTTTAATCTTGCCCACTTAGATGCACATGCAAGAAACTATCTCCTGTCGGAGAGAAAAAATAAATCCTCTATTTGCAATACTTGCAAAAGTAATCACCCATGCATTCTATCTATTTTGGGGACCACTTTGATTATGATGTCAACATTTTTTTGTCTTCTATGGTCACATGGAATTGACCCTTGTGTAATTGGAAATAATGTCTTTTCTTCACTACCATGTGGGGACCACCTTGTGCACATGTAATAATAAAACTCCTCCCTTTGTATAGATTACCTTAGCAAAGTTGGAGGTATACTTTGGAAGTTTGATGTACATATCTCCAATTTTGGCATTATATCTAATCTCGAGTGTATCACTTGTCACTTCCATGCATTAGTTTATTTACCTACGGCAATATTCAGTTTTTGAATGATGCTTGATAATTATAAAGAAAGCCTTATGTTTTAGGTAATCATTGTTGTTGGCATTGACATGTAGCATATGATTTTAGTTTGTTTTAAAGGTCAATGCAAAATAATGATTTTGAACACTCGAGGCTGGCCCCTTCCAACAATGATTTGACCCTTCTCATGCTTTTGTCGGTGGAAACACAACCCTAATTAGGGTTCCATCATTGTTTGACACGTATGTACCTGATATAACCATGGTTGGGTTTGATTAACTTGGAGAGTTAGATAGTAAAACGTTGGAACCCTAGTCATTTTTGTAATCATTTTGAGCTCTCTGCGAGCTAGCGGAGCTATGTCAAAATTTTCTTTAGTGGCCATGATCTATATCTCGAGTTCACTCTGTAACTCCTTCAGAGGGTGTATTTTGGCCATTATTTTGCTCTTATTTTCATTTAGTGAAGGAGTCCGCCATGGATATTTCTTTGAGGTAAATTTTTCTTAACTTACAACTATAAGGGGTTTCTATATTTCAAAGGAATTCCATCTATTCATCTCAATTTGGGTTCAATCCCTTAATGTAGCATTTTTGTGTACTTGGATTTGGTTTCTTGTATCTATAAAGGTGCTTATTTCTTACCTATTTGTGCTTCGAAAGTTGATTCTTTGATTTTCCACACAAGTGTGATGTCATCAACGTGGTTTGAAACTTGGTATAATCCTAAAATTTTGACTTTATGTCTTTAATCGGGCTCCTTTTGCTTTTAGTTTTCTCTATTCATACTTGGCATGATTTTTTTGTTACTAGGATTTTATATTGACTTGTTACTCCTTTCCTGGTCGCAACATGATGTTTTACCCATGTTTTATAACTCAGACTGTACTATGTAATCTCTTAAATGAACTCATCATTTACACAGAGACATTTTACTTTGATTTCTTGGTAACTCGACTCTAGGTATCTATTATTTGTTTCGAAAAATATACTCAGATAAGATACACCTGGTTGTATATATGTGGACCTATGCTTCTGAAACTCAGGATTTCACTTAATGATGCCTCAGTACTTGGTTGTCCCTGAAAATTTGTATGTGTGAAGATTTTTTTAACCTCTGTAGCATCTTTACCATAATGCATGAGTTGTCTTTAGTAGTGCACTTTCAATTGCTAAAACAGGTGCTCCCTTCATGTTTCCTTGATACATTCCTTGGAGGTTATTCTGAATATCTACATATTTTGATCTTTTATAGCTCTCCATGTTGTATTAATATGACATTTCTATTTTGAGATTGCCTCAGTACTTGGTTGTACTACTCTGCTCTTGACTGAGAGTTACTTCTTTGTATTTGTTGAGTTACAAATCTTGGTTTATGTTGATCCACCTTGATTACATGACTGATGCAATCCTTGATATATTTTTACTTATATCTCCCATTGTATAGATTGGTATTATGAAAAGTGAAATCTAATTTGTTCCATTTATTTCTATTCACTTGAAACTCTGATTTTAGATATTCACTGAAGCAAGCTATTGTTCTTCTCAATCTTGCTAGATCTGACCCTAAATTTTCATTTTGCTTCATGTGATATTAACAGACTATAGTGAATACTCATGTTATTTTGTTGTATCTTTGTTGTATCCACCTCTTGTTGTAGCTTGGTATCCTGAAAGCTACCTGATTTGTTAATGATATCTTAGAGTGCTTCATGAGACTTGACTACACCTTGAAATTTTTCATCACATCATGTTATTAATTTCTTTGTGTATTGGCAAAGATAGGTGCTTCCTCTTACCTTCCTGTCTCATGACCTGACACATTTGTTAAGTATTTTCGGCATACTAGTAGACCCTGCATCAGAAACTGTTGATGAATCTGCATGATAATATTGTTGTTTTGATGTATATTTTCTTCTTGCAAGTTATATTCACTATAATCTATGATCTATTTCTACTCTTTGGAGTTAATTAGCCTTATTTTGGATAAAATATGTACCCGCAGATGGCTTATTCTTAACTTTTGTCTCTGAATAACACTTATTTCTTCTGAAAATGCTCTCTCTCATAAGGTAAAATGAATGATTTTGTGATTTCCTTCCTGACTCTGTTAATACTGGAATGATATACCTTATGTATGTTGAAATGCTACTATACACTCTCCTTTTCATCTTATTCAGTTAAGAACAACAACTTGTACTGCACTTGTATATGTAGATTAAAAGACTTTTTCCTTTATAAAGATAATAACATCATTTCCTGTATTTAAATTCCATAACAACACTATGAGATGTTCTTTCTGATTTTGTCTTAGACTTTCTGATGCACCTTATCTCTGCTTTTAAAAGAGACACATCTGCCTAAAATTGATAGCATAATATTCAAGGTTTAAAACCGGAGCTCTAACTGATTTTGTTTTTTGATCATAGGTTCATGAGCTATTGAAAGCTAAAGGTAAAAGCTGGGAATGGAGCTACACTGAAGACAAAAATATAGAAGAAGACAAAGACAACAAGAACCCAAGGAAATGATGGGTTCTACCTTTAATCTTTTTCTTTTAGTTTTATGTATATGTACCTCTTAGCTTGAGTAAAGATAAGTTACATCCATGACTTGTGTGGGTTTACTGTACTTTTATTCCTCATGAATAAATGAACTATTTTCATGTAATGAGATGTATATATTTTATTTTTTGTACTCTCTTCATTTGTATGGATAATAAATGAACTTATACAACTCAGAACACTTAAGTAATTCACTTAATCATAGAAATAAATTAAAATCAAGTGTACCTTTTAATGCTCATTATGAATTCAACTGCTTATAACACTGCACCCTTCCATGCTTCAAACCTGCAACTAAGAATGTTGCTCTAGAATGTAAAACCCTACATATGCCATATTTCCCACCTTCATCAAGGCCTTGCAGTAGTCTTCCCAGGCTATTGCATTGTCTTGTTGAAGATGATACATTGGAGAGGTGGTATACACAAAGTGTTGCCTTCTGGGGAAACACTTTCAGCTATTTAATTTGATGCATGACACTCTAATCTTGTCCAAAACTAGACAATAAAATTGTATTCCCTTCTTAGATGTTTGATTAGAACATATCCAAGACTTGTAACCTGACCCATCTGAGAAAATTAAAGTTTCGAGTTGAAATTTTTTCACACAAGGTGCAAAAAATGTCAACAATTTTAGCAATCCTACGGGGAAAGTTTGTCTGCTAGCTTTGAGACCAAAGTGCCTTGTTCTTGTCCATTGGGCATGGAGTTGAAGCATAAAACCAAAATCTACCTTTAGAAGGTCCAACCCTTCAAAATGAACTAAAACTGGGAAAGGATCTGGTAAACTAGATCACATGCATGAGTGCACTTATTGAATTGAAAAACATTGCAATGTGTAAGAACTGCACTTATTGAAAGGGAAATCCTAATCTACCCTACTCTAACCAACAACAACTAAAGCTAAACAAAACCTAAAATAGGCAGTGAAAAGTAGATCCCCTTCCTCCAAAACTGAGGCCATGAATTCAGCTCTAGAAACCAACAAAGTGACATAGCTGAAAACAAGATATGTACCTTTCTTTTGTTAATCAAATCAGTCCAAGAGCTGGGAACACCTCTATCTGATTTGTAATCTATTCTGGCATGATTTGGGGCTTGTTGTTGAGAATAGATAACTCACTTTTGTGCTCCAAGACAAGCATGAAATCTGGCAATATTGTAGTTGGGTGAGAATCACCAAATACCGAATAGGAAAAGGCCTTCTAGTAGCAGATGCGTTGGTTGTTTTGATCTGGTCTGAGTCATGAACATCATTTTCAATAATGAGCTCTTTTTGAAGTTTTCTGGAGGTTGTTTTGTGTCTTCTAACCGCTTGTAACTCATCTTGAAACTGTTTTGAGATCTACTTTTGCTCTACAAGTTGTTGTTCGTGACTACTGTAAGTGATCTTTCAACACTTTTGTCAAATGATTCTGCATTACTCATATCCTCCATGCAGTCTAAATACTCAAGTTCATCCTCTTCTTCTTCATAGGCACTATCCAGATACATGGTACAGTCAAAAAATTGAAGATCATCTTTTTCATTTCATAGGTACTTATATGAAGTTGTTGTTTTGTATCATTTTAGGACATTCTGAAACTAATCAACACATATCAGTTCTTTCTAACTGTTGTACCACAACTAATCTTTCATCTTTCTCATTCTAATTTGACATAAAATCTGTAAGATCAAAATTGTCTCATTTTTTTACACAAGATCTGATTTGAACACCATGTTGTTCTGAGACATTCTTCTCCCAAAATGGTTCTTCCAGGAGGGGATAATAAATATCTTCACCTGATAGCACTCCTTGCTATTTTTATGTACAAGAGGAACCTTAGCAATCAGAGGTTCTTTGGATGCTGAAAATGTAAAATCAATGAGTTCTATAGGTTGCTCTTCACCTATGCAGTTTTCCTTGGATTTTAACCTCCTTTTTATTCAAAATTGATCTATCCTCTTTTGATATGGTTGTAACTTTGTGTGAGTATGGTGCCCTCATGCACACTACACTCAGAATATGTAGATTGTTGATCATCTTCCAACTACTCTTGATCTGATGGAAAAATAGGTTGTACCTTTTGCATGGTTTCTTTTTCCAACTCTGGAATAAAATCAAATTGAAACTTTGACACCCATCCATGCAAATTCTACAAAAATTCAGCCTATTATTTCCTTTCATTGGCTGCCCCTCCTTGATGATATCTTGGTTCTCTCTTTCCGAGATGAGAAGTATGGGTAAAGGAGGAGGAGTGGGCTTAATTTTAGTTTCAACTATAAAATTTTGGACAAGAGGTTGGGGTATAAGATTTTCTTCTAGAACAACATCTGAATGCCAACTTGGACACTTGATTTTGACTTCAGTATATGATTCTGGGGTAGAAAAAGTAGGAATTATAGCAACTTGATAGTTAGGAAACTAGGGAATTGGATGGTAAGGAGGATTTATATGCACTAAATTTTGATAGGGAAGGTAAAAAGGAACATCCCATTGACAAGGTTCCCTATCCTAACACCTATCATTCTTCATTGCTTTTGATTTCTCAATTTGTTCCTTGATAGCTAAATATTGTTGCTTCAAACTATTAAACTCGATTCTAAGATCTTCTTGTTGTGAATAATCAACATAACCCTCTGTATAACCTTGATCTTGAACAACATAACCCTCATATTGATAATCATTTTGATGGACAAGGTTTGGGTTATAAGGATATTCATTTTGATAGGGGTTATAAAACTGATCGAAGGAGAAGGTGGATAAAAAGGGCTGCTGGTTTGGAGGATAATACTGCTGAAAATGAGGGTTCATGGCTGTAGGACCTCATAAAATATTGAAACTATGAAAAAAATGTCTTTTGCACACAAAACAACTAATAACAACAAAAAAACAGATTTGATTTTCTTTAAAAATACTTGAAAATTGCAGCTGAAAATTGATGATGTTAAAAAGTGATGTACTGATCTAAAATCAGATTTACGGAGTCACAGATGAATTTTGCACCCTGAATCTTCAATTTTTTGAATTCATCAATAGTAGTTCTTTCCAAAACTGTTATGCATGTTGTCTGATCTACTTGAATGATGAAAGACATTTGAAAAGTGAAAATTTTAGCTGTATGAGTGCCCCACCAGGTGTGCCAAAAACTATTATCTCTCAAAATTGAACCATGTAGAGAGATGACTGCAGGTGTTCTAGCTTGCAAAATTTATCTCTCTTTTGTAGATATAATGGAAACACCTCGAGTCCGTGCGTATACATTTTTTGAGGTGAGTCTACGATATCATGGTCGGTTCCTTATTGATGTATCATAAACTGATTTTCTAGGGCTTAAGGGTAAAAGATGACTATAAAAATGAAATTAAAATTGAGGTGATACACCAAACTTGTATGAGGTCTTTGGTGAGTACATGCATAATTGATATGGAATGAATTTCGATGCAAATGCCAACATTTTTCTCGTATAATATTAAAGGCATACACTCGAGATGTATTATGGGAAAATAATCACAACAACACTGTAAAGTTAAGCATGCATATTAATATCTAGCAAAAATTACTAAAATTTGTAACAAGGTAAGAAGAAGAATCAGAAATTAACATTCACAAGATTAATGGGAACATACAAAAGACTACAAATAATTGGAAAGGTAGAAAATACTTCTCATTCAAAGGGAAAAACTAGTAGAAAATTTCTTCAAGACTCGTGTATCTAAAATTCCATTTCATGTGCTTTGTCGAGGCACACGATATAGCAAAATTGATTCATCCCACCCTCCTAAAAATAGGCAAAAGTTATACTCGCCAATGTATCATATATTTACCCTTTATCTATTAATAAATAAGGGAATAAAATAAGGAAGCTAATAAAAAGAGGCATTAATAGCCTTTTGTTACAAAATTATCATACGATCAAACTATAGTTGATTTTTCTATTTTTAAGAAAATATGGGTGAATAATTTTCCAATAATAAATCTTGCTTGATGAGAAAGTCCCCTTCCTTGTGCATGCAAATTTTTCCTTTTGTTGTTGATGTGATATCTGCAACTTTATCCATCTATAGTGATAATATCGGCACTTTAATCTTGCCCACATAGATGCACATGCAAGAAATTATCACTGTTAGAGAGCAAAAATAAATCGTCTATCTCGCAATACTTGCAAAACTAATCACCCATGCATTCTATCTATTTTGGGGACCACTTTGATTCTAATGTCAACATTTTTTTGTCTTCTGTGGTCACATGGAATTGACCCTGTGTAATTCCAAATAATGTCTTTTCTTCAGCTACCATGTAGGGACCACCTTGTGCACATGTAATAATAAAACTCCTCCCTTTGTACAGATTACCTTATCAATGTTAGAGGTATACTTTGGAAGTTTAATGTACATATCTCTAATTTTGGCATTATATATAATCTTGATTGTATCACTTGTCACTTACATGCATTAGTTTATTTAGCTATGGTGACATTTGGTTTTGAATGATGCTTGATAATTATAAAGTAAGCCTTACCTTTTAGGTAATCATTGTTGTCGGCATTGACATGTAGCATATGATTTTAGTCTGTTTTAAAGGTCAATGCAAAATAATGATTTTGAAAACTCCAGGTTGGCCCCTTCCAATGATGATTCGACCCTTCTCATGCTTGTGTCGGTGGGAACACAACCCTAATTAAGGTTCCAACATTGTTTGACACATATGTACATGATATAACCATGGTTGAGTTTTATTAACTTGGACATTGAGATGGTAAAACATTGGAACCCTAGTCATTTTGCATAATCATTTTGATCTCTCTGTGAGCTAGTGGAGCTATGTCAAAATTTTCTTTAGTGGCCATGATCTATATCTTGAGTTCACTCTGTAACTCCTTGAGAGGGTGTCTTTCGGCCATTATTTTTCTCTTATTTTCATTTAGTGAAGAAGGCCACCATGGATATTACTTTGAGGTAACTTCTTCTTAACTTACAAATGCAAGGGGTTTCTATATTTTGAAGGAACTCCATCTATTCATCTTAATCTGGGTTCAATCCTTGATGTATCATTTTTGTGTACTTGGATTTGGTTTCCTTTATACGTAGAGGTGCTTATTTCTTACCTGACTATGCTTCTTGAAAGTGGGTTCTTTGATTTTTCACACATTGTGACGCTTAGTTGACCTAGTTCAAAACTTGGTATAACCCTTAAATTTTGAAGTTTTCTTTAATCTGGGCTCTTTTTTCTTTTAGTTTTCTCTATTCATACTATTAGTGCAAAATCACAACACCCCCGAATGTCTTAAACCTATTGGGTTGAGAGTCTCGGTGTGATAACATAACATGGAGCGTATCTCAAAGCGTGGTACTTTGAAATTGAGAGAGCTCTCCACATGAAGGCCGGTTCCTATTCCTCTATTTAGGTGCACACATAAATTACGGAGGATCTACTCTAAACCTAATCTATCTTACCAAGGGGAAAGGGTTGAGAAGATGAGATAGAAATAAACCTAAGCTATCAAGGTGATGAACCAAAGGAATGTTAAACACTCGTTTTGCATTTTAACATAGACCATAGAAATATAATACAATCACCATGCACAAAGAACTAAATTGCAATGAGATATTAGAAGATAACAATGAACACAAGAGAGGGTTGAGAATCATCCACGGACATATGTTATTGCTCTAGAGTCAATACATTACATTATAGTGGCCAAGAGGCAAAAATTTGTATTACAACTTGAATGGGAGGTTTGGACTCCATGAACTCATCTATAGACCAGAGGAGAAGGGAGGGTGTAAAATAGAAATGTCCAACCCTTTACAATGAGCCCAAATCCTTCTTTTATAGATGCAGTGAAGGGGAAGAAGAAACGAGGTGGGAAAATTGATTTTGGAGCTCAAATACTTGTCATTAATGCCACTATAAATCCTCCCACAATTAGTTGATTTCGTCACTCTATTGTTTCTCGGTGTGTTAAAGAAAGGAGAACAACGGATCGAATCAAATCTGATCTGGTGGATGGGGGCAATCGAATTACATATTAATGGCATGAAGACATTTCCTTGATTTTAATAGACATAATCTCCTCGAAATTAAATTTTCAGGTTTCCATGGCGTAGACGAGGTTGAGACCTTTCCAATGGTGCCAAATTTGTTGAGTTTTGGGAACTAGGTTGAAAGATATGTCCATTTGAATGTTTTGAGTCGGGTCCATACAAAAATGCTTTGAAAAGTCTACATTCTCCATTTGGGTGAAAAGTCCTTCCTAGGCCCGCCTTCCCACATGTAATTGAGGTTTGACACGTGGCTCCTTGGGCATTAGTGGAGGTGTGGCTCATTTTTTCACTTTACGCCTTCTCGAGGAAAAAATTTCAAACTGCCTCCGACAACCCACCTTCCTGCTTTGACTTTTCAACATGGCCACATGTTGAGATGGCGCTAGTTTGGGGACCACTTTTGGATTCAATCTTTGGAGGTACACCGAAGAGACACATGGCACCCTCCGTGGCTTGCTTAGTTTCCTTGTGTTTTGGCTAAGTCCTTTTGCTTGGCAGGGCCATAAGTCTAACCCTAGACACGTGGAGGCTTCGCGCTTGTTTGGAAGCCCACTCCAAATTTTACTTTTGAAGTAGCGTCATGTTGACACTTGGCTCCTTCCACCGACTTACCTCTGCTTTGACTATTCAACCCCGACTCTATCCTTTTTTATACCTAGGACACATGGAAGGCCTGCGCTCATTTGAAAACCCACTCAGGATTTTACCTTTGAAGGAGCGTCGTGTCAACACGTGGCTTCTTCCACTGACACCTTTATACTTAGTCATTTTGGGCCCGCTCTCTTTTTGGTCCCTAGACACATGGAATCCTCACACTCATTTGAGTCTCTGCTCAGGGTTTCACTTTTGAATGTGTGCCATTGAGACACTTGGCACCCTCCGCTGACTCTTAGAATTTTCAACGGCCGATGCAACTTTGGGGCTCTGGACATGTGGAGGCTTGGCGCTTGTTTGAGTCTCCACTTTTGGATTTACTTTTTGGAGATGTGCCATTGAGACACTTGGCAACTTCCATTGATTCTTCCATACTTAGCCAATTTGGTCCGTTCGAATCATTTGTGAAGCCCGAAACCTTTGATTCTTTCTCCATTTCTCTCCTTTGAGCCTCTGGTTTTCTTTGACATTGTTTGCTCCTTCCCCGACCCTGCTCCTCCATTTTAGAGCCCATCTGCAACCTGTTTGTTGGATTTGAAATGTGGGCTCGTACGACGGACCATCCCTTGAATTTCTTCCTACACAGGGTCATGTTTGATCAATTTTTCTGGGGGCAAAATTGAGATAACAGGATTCTCATAGTTTATATTATGTTCTTTGTATCTTCTATACATAATCTTGATACTTTGATTGAAGTTTTTGTATGAAGTTTTTATAAATTTCATTTTATTCAACTCTCTGAATTTTTAGTTCTTATTATGTGCAATTCTATGTTTTGTTAATTCCATGAAACTCTAATGTGAGTCTCTACAAATTTTAAAACTACATATCACTAATTTTCTCTAATTTATTATGTTTTTGAAGTATGGATAGTTCTTGTAATTTCTCTTTGGATAAGTCTTAGTTGTTAAATGGTACTAACTATAGTATTTGGAAAGTAAGGTTGAAATACATACTTAAGGAAAGAAGATGATGGGATTTAGTTAGTGGTGTTGAAAAATGACCCACTAGGAGACAAGATAACTCGTAAATCTTGAGATCCTTCTCCCAAATATCCCAAGCGACCATATAAATCCTATTGTAAAGCATTGATGATGAAATATTGTTGCACATAGGACACATGGAGTCTTCGGATGATGAATACATTCAATTGCAAACTATGCATTAAGGAAGTCTCCTTTCTAATATAATTAAGCTAATCATGGAATTTTTACAACTGCAATGAAAGGAGATGAAAATATAGTTAATTACTTAGCTAATATTAATAATATTAATGCACAATTAGATGGTTATAACTATGAATTATTTATAGATATGTTGTTGTGATTTAATATTCTGATTAACATACATGAAAAATTCAAAAATTACATTTCTATTTTAAATTCTAAGAATCAAAATGAATATGATTTACCCGATTTGGATACACTATCATCACTCCTTATTCAAGAAGAAAGAATAATGGAGAGGTTTGATTTAATAGAGAATGCCTCTCAAACATTGTTCTCTCAAAATCAAAAATCATTTAAAAATAATAATAATAGTAATCCATATCTAAACTTTAAATCAAGATTTAAAACTAATCCTAAAAAATAATTGGAATAGTAAAAAGTTCAAATTTATGTTTGACAAAAATTGTACTAAATGTGGAAAATTTAGACATAAAGCATCTTAATGTTATTCTAGTACAAATAAGGTTAATGTTAAAAGTAAGAACTTAAAAAATAAAAAGAAGTATAAAATCATAATCATGCTTAAAACAAAGAAAATAATGATGACAAAACTATTACTCGTTATTTTCCTCTCTAATCCTCTAATGACAATGAATGGACCCTAGATAGTGGTTAATCTAGGAATATGACATATATTCATGAAATTCCTATCAAATATTGTGGAATGTCAGGAAAATATATATTTGGGTGATAGTTGATTCATTAGGTCTAAAATTTGTGGAAAAAGTGAGTTAGAAAATGGAATTATTAACAATGTTTTATGTGTTTATAACTTAAATAGAACCTATCATCTTTTTCATGATTAACTAGAGAAAACTTGAAAAAAATTTTATTGAAATATAAATGGTATGTGAAGAATGAGCTCCGTAATGTTATTGATTTTTTTCAAGAAAATGGTTTGTACATCTTTGATGGATTTATCTCGGAAACCTATATTTATTCTTCTTCTTTGAATGATGGTAAAATGTGGCATGAAATACTTGGGCATGTAGACTTTAAGTGTCTATATAGAATTTGTCATATTATCTTTGTGATAGGTCTCCCTATGATGAAATCAAATAATGGATTGTGTGAAACTTGCTTGCGTGGTAAGTATCATTTTAAACTATATCACAAACATCATGAGTCTAATTCCTCTAACTTACTTGATTTAATCCATTGTGATGTAAGATTTCCATTGGAAGTTCCCTCTCCTAGTGTATCCTTGTATGTTGTTAGTTTCATTGATAAATTTTCTATATTGAATTGTTATTATTACATTAAGAGAAAGTATGATGTTCTACTTAAGTTTCAAGAGTTTAAATCCTTAGTTAAAAATGTGGTTTTAATCTGAAAAATAAAAAAATAAGAACTGATAATTGAGGTGAATATGTGAATAAGAATTTTGATGAGTTTTATGAATTTTGTGGAATTCGGAGAGAGTTAACAACTCCATATTACCCACAACAAAATATCATTTCTGAAAGGAATAATATAACCATGATAGAAATGACTAGGACCATGATTCATACATCTAAATTGAATAAGTTTCTACGGGATGAAATCATGAACATTGTTGTCCAAATTCTAAATAATTTTCCTACTAAATGCTTGCATCAATTTACACCTCATGAAGCATGGACCAAACAAAAACTTGATATCTCTCATTTAAGGATATTTGGTAGCCTTGTTTCCCTTCTCATTCCTAAAGATAAGAAACCGAAACTTGATCATACCTCCTCCTCTTACATCTTATTTGGATATGGTGGTTACAAAAAGGAATAAGATTATATGATCCATTGAATCATGATATCATAGAAAATATGAATGTACATCTTCTTAAGAAACCATTTTCAGTAACTTCCTCTCTTCCCTTCTCTATTTCCCATGAGTCTCGAAACCCTTGATCCTTCTCTATTAAATATGTAAATAGACTTCGTGAGGATGAACATTCTTCTTTCTAAGATATGATGGAAGTTCATATTAAGGGGGATTAATCATAATCCATGTTTCATTTTATAATATCTAAATGGACTCAAAATATGGTTTCTAATTCTCATCCCAATTTTATGAGAAATATGACTTGCATTCATCATTTTTATCATTCATTTTCAAATTTGTATGAGGTTCAAATTTAATCCTTTAAAGAATACTGAGACTAGATGAAAGGTGGATTGAAGCTTTGGAAGATGAATACAATTCTTTAAACAAGATTAAATACTTGGGAACTAGTCCTTGTCCCTCATAAAAAAATAATTATAGGATCCATATGGTTATAAATATATAAAATCAAGTACAACTTTGTAGGTAAGAAAGAAAATTTAAAGGCAACATTAGTAGCTAGAGGGTTTAATAAAAAACCTGGTTTAGAATATGTTGAAAGCTTTCCTCATGTTTCCAAAATGAGAATTGTTATAATTCTTATAGATTTAGTTTCTCAACGTGGATGGGAGATTCACACATTGGATTTTAAAAATCCTTTCTTAAATGAAAATTTGAAAGAATAAATTTACATACATAAATATAAAGGGCTTGAAGAACCTTGTAAAGTATTATACTTGTGTAATCTTAAAAAATCTTTGTATGGTCTTAAACAAGCTCTTAGAGCTTTGTATGCTAGGATAAATAGCTTATATCAAGATCTTGGTATCAAAAAATATTTTACTGATAATGTTTTGTTTGTAAAATATGAAAATAATCATATTATCATTATTGTATTATATATTGACGATATTTTGATTACTACTAGTGATAATAATCTGATTCTTAGAATCAAATAGAATTTTAGATAACGTTTTGAAATGACTAATTGAGGTTTGTTGAATCATGTTATGGGTATGATTATTTATCATAATCCTAAATATATTATTACACTCGAAGAAAAGAATATTTCTAAATTTATTAAAATATTTAAAATTATTTATTCAGCAAGCATGTTACCATTCCTATGGAAGTTGGTGTTAAATTAGATCCAACACGTACATGTGAGAAATTTAGTCCTACTTTGTATAGACAATTTGTTGGCCGTTTGATTTATTTTACAATCACTAGGCTTGATATAGCCTATGCGGTTGTAGTTTTTTTCTAGATTCTCGTAGGATTCTAATGAAGACCATTGTAAAATGGTAAAAGTATTTTAAGGTATATCAAAGGTATAATCAATTATGGTTTGTATTATTCCTATCATAATGAAGAAAATTTATTTCATTATTATGATTTTGACCATGTTGGTGACATTGTGGATTGAAAATATACTTTTGGATATGTTTTCAAGTTGGGTGTAGGTTTAATCACGTGGAGTAGTAATAAGAAACCAACAATATCTTTATCTTCTAGTGTAGTCCCGAATTTGCCAGTTTCCCAAAAAATTTAGTTAGGCATAAATTTTTCATACATTCTCTCGATTTATGCAAACAAGATATCACCGAAAAGCTTGTATTTTTCTCTGTACAATGAAACTACCCATAAACTAATTCTGAGAAGGTCTTAGATTACTTTTTCTCAGTGAGGATCCTCTATATCATTCCTCCCCATAGAGAAACTTTTTGACCTCAAAGTAAACTTAATTGGTAAATATGCGAGGTTACTTCTCCCTCACCTTTCCATTTTGCATCAATTTCACCTTGTTCAGATGCATTCTTTTGAACCTAACATGAAGATATTCAATATCACCCCTTCACGAAGTTATGACCTTCCTATCAAAAATGATATCATCCTACAACTCATTGAGATACTCAGGTGCAAAATCATCAATGGAAGGCATAATGTTAGCATCATCATGATCAATAATCATAGGCAGTTCATACAATTTCAAGTTCTCAACATTTACAACTGAATAAATTTGCATATATGGAGGTAAATCCAACCGGAAAGCATTGTTACCAATTTTCTCCAATATTCAAAATGGACCATACCGAATAGGTTTCAAATTTTTACCTTCACCTATCAACCTTTCCTTGTTGATGTGAAGCCAAACTGAATCACCAACTTGAAACTTGTGATCAGTTCTATGTTTATCATGCCTTGCTTTGTACTTAGCTTGACTTTTCTCCAATTGTTCTCAAACATACTGATGGACTGTTGTATTCTTTGCACAAATATTTTAGCTTTGTTAAAATACCTTAAACCTTTTTTACAATAGTTTCTTGTCCAAAAGAGAAATCTAATGGAGATTTAGGTAGATAACCATAATAAGTATCAAATGGATACTTTAAAGTAGAAGCATGTAAGGACCGGTTATGAACATGTTGCATATAATATAAATGTTCATCCCATAATTTAGGATGTTTACTACAATAGCACCTAAGATAATGTACCACCGTGTAGTTTACAACCTTTGTTTTACCATCATTATGTGGATGGAAAGAAGTGGTTTTCTTCAATTTAGTTTCCATTAAACCCCAAAAATTTAACCAAAATTCCCCAAGAAATATAGAATCCCGATCTAAAATAATTGAAGTGGGTAATCCAAAATGAACCCGTAATAACTGAAAGAATAAATGTGCAATTCCTTCATCATTTATTTGTTTAGTACATGTAATCAACACACACATCTTTGCGAGATATTTCCACAACCACATATTAATAGTCATGTTTCTTTCATGACATGGGAAATCCTCCTAAAAATCCATGGAAATACTTTCCCATGGTTGTGTAGGGACAAGAAGAGGAGTGTAAAGTCATAATTTCCTGTTACTTGGCTTGCTCATGGCACAAAGAACACATCATTTTATATACTTGGTTACATGTTCATGACTTCTAGCCCACTAACAATACCTTTGTAAATGTGAAAGTTTTTACCAACACACAAATGACTAGAAATAAGGGAAGTATGAGATTCTCTAATCATACACACACACACACTCATTTTCTGGAATACAAAGTTTACCATAACGATATAAAATTCCATCATGCACATGATAATCCATTTCTCCTACTTGTTTCCCACTCGTTAAATCCTCATACACTTCTTTAAAATCAACATCATAAACATATTGTTCCTTATAACTATCATGAGCCAAAGAACTATGTTGTAAAAGAATAGATGCAACAACAACTGGAGGTCTAGATAACATGTCAGCAACCTTGTTTTGTATACCTTTTTTATACCTGATCACGAGATGAAACTGTTGCAAGAATCCCATCCAATGGAAATGTCTAGACTATTGTAGCTTTGTTTTTGTTTGCAAATATTGAAGAGGCTGATGATCGATATGTATAATTGTTTCCTTTCCCATTAAGTAATGCTTCCATTTTTTACACTCTACACCAAAGCATACAACTCTTTATCATAAGTTGGATAATTTCTTACCGCACTCATGAAGGTTTCAAAATGGTAACAAAATTGTCATTCGTTCTTTATTAAAACTTCCCCCATTTCATAGTCACTAGCATCCTGTCTCAATCTCAAATGAATGCTACAAATATGGAAGTGCCAAGACCAGAGCGGTACTAATTTTCTCTTTTAGTGCATCAAAAGCTTTATGTTGTTTTCCTCCCCATTGAAATAATTGTTTAATACTTTTCAAATCATGTAAAGGAGATGCAATAAATGAGAAGTTAGAAATAAATTTTCTCCAATATTAGACTCGCACTAAGAAAACTCCTAACCTCTATCATATTATTAGGTCTAAGCCATTTTACAATAACTCTACTTTTGGAGGATCTATTTTCAATTCACCATTTCCCACAACATAACCCAAATAGATTAAAGATGTTTTCCCAAACTCACATTTTAACATCTTTGACATTCATTGATGATTTTGTTGTTATCTACTTCAATTCATTGATGATTTTGTTGTTATCTACTTCAATTATATTGATGAAAATCCTCAAGATTCATTTTGTTCTAAAATATTACAAATTATTAAAAATATTCAAGTAATATACTTTTCTGAGAATACCCATTAGAATAAAGCTTCAAATCAGAAGTTTATAAGGACAAACTCGATGCCCAAGAGTAAGCTTGAAGCCAAATGCACAAAGAGCCACATAGTACAGAGTCTTCAATTACAAGAATAACAAAGCATAATACAAGAACTTCTAGATATTTCCAATTTAGAGCTTCAGATGCTCAAGGTCGACTAAGCAAATAAGCAACCAAACTACATGCTCTAAAGCTAGAGCTCAGAAAGAACCTACTAATGGGGACCACATTGAAGTAAAGCTCAAGAGCTCATCTTAAACAAAGTACAAGGAATTCATATAAAGAAGAAGTTAGAGAATCAGGTGAAAAGTAACTCAGAATGCATAGAACCTTCGACAAGCTCTCAAATCTAAGAAAACAGTGAGTGATTACTCGGGACACCAATAATAACCAGGAAACAGAGCTCGAAGGTATAGTAATGGCCATTCAGATAGATTCACATCAGTTCAAAAAAAGATAAATTGAGTGAAGCAAGCCTAACAGATCTTAAAAGCATGACTAAATTTCCCATCAAGAAGGTTACCACAAGATCAAAGATTGAAAACACAGGAAACCTAATAATGGTGGAAATAATTGTTACACATCAGTTAGGCTAGTGTTATTATCTCAAAATATCTAACAAACATGAAATAAACTAGGAGATGAGTAGCAATACAAGTCTATTATCGATAGGTTTTAATGATTTTTTTCCATAATTAAATCCAAGTATTTCAAGAAACATTGAACTCGCCATTAATAGAGAATGGTATGGCCAAAGATCCTCATTGAGTAGAATGCAAAAGAAAACACAATAACCACATGCTCTTCAAACTCATTTGACCAATGGCCAAGTATTTAAATTCCAAGAAAAGAGAAAACTCAGTGTATGAGTGCACTATCAAGCCAACACTTCAACCATTTACGAGATGTTTCTAAAATAGAGTTGAGGAAATCATCAAAGTTATAGTTGAAATATAAAGAACTCACCCACACAAGTATTATTGTGACCACGGATTGCGGAAGAACCAAGCTCGACATCTTACAAAATGGTGGTCTCCCTCTTGTAGAGATCACATAAAGAACAGGAGTGGGAAAATATGCAAGTATTCGAACCCATAGAGCTTCATAAGGTGATACAAAATGATCTCTAACGCTACTACAATAACGAAGATACTAATTCGATAGAGCAACAACTAATCATTTATGCGCAGTAGGGATAAGCTCATAGACTTCAACAATGGTGGCTAAGAAAGAATACAGAGACCTCCTCTGCAGTAAAATCTAAACTTGAAGCAACGCAATTGGTAAAATCGACCAAAATATTGCAAGAAAATCCAACCCAGAACTCAAAATAATCAATAATGGTGGCCATTAAAACCTTGCAGAAAGTTCAAGAGATGATCTCGACAAAAACAACGATAATACAAATTGCTTGAGAAAATAGAGAGCCATTTTTGTAGGGGATCCGAGTTTAAAAACTTCAACAATGGCATCAAGCCAAAAATTGCTAGGGCTTCACCCATAGGCTAAAAATCCAAAATGAGTGATCATTAGGGTCAAGTGATCTTTAGTATGCAAACTCGAGAAATGAGTTAAATGAAATTCAACCACAGTTAGAGAATCAAAGGTAGAGAAGGAAAAGTACCAAGATCAACACTCACGGATCGATCCCTAACTTTCAAAGCAAGCCATCATGGTTAGATGCCATTACTACACCAAACTCCATGTCGAAACCCTAACCACAAGTCAAAGATTGACGACATGAGATTCAATGGATCATATATCAACAATGGAAACCGATCAATGAGTTCCACACAAATCACCATTGTCACATTAACAATTACCACATTAAATGCCAAGTCGGAAACCCTAACCAAAGGTCAGAGAAATCAATAGCCATGAATCAAAATTATAGAGATCAATGGCCTGAATCAAGGCCCCAACTTTCAAAGAAAACCACTAGCATTACGGCTTAACTCAACCTTAGTTAGATGCCAGAAAAATTATATGGAGGGATGAGTCACCGTCACGAGGGGGCAGCCTCATGTTTAAATAACCAAAATCATTGCATAATTGACTTTTAAAAGTCTAACCATAGTCTATGTCCCAAATTATCAAAGGGGGCCGAAAACCATACATATCAACAATGATCACCGAAAAAGGTAAAGTATAACCTTATTCAAATCAAATGCAAAAGGGGGTCGATAGCTATATAATACCATGATAGTAAAAGGGGTGGCATATAATAATTTTCTAAGTCCCGAAGGTGGCCGAATGTAACATGGTGCCTTTTTTAAAACAAAGTGCCCATTATATTATTTCAACACACAATAATTTTCTAAGTCCACAAAGGTGGCTAAATGTAACATGGTTCCTTTTTAAAAACAAATTGTCCCTTATATTAGTTCAAAACACAATAATTTTTTAATTCCACAAGAGTGGCCAAACCCAATGAATACAAGTGATCAAAATCACACATGGTCCCCACTAGTGGGAAGGTTAGAGATGATTCACAATGTGTTTTCCATGTGACCACAAGAAGACAGAACAAGTGTCAACATCAGAAACAAAGGTGATCCCAATCAAGGATAGATGTTTGGATGAATTATTTTGCAAAGTATTGCAAATAATGTAATTAATTTTTCTCACTCACAGGGAGATAGATTTTGCATGTGCATCCAAGGAGGCAAGTGGATCAGAATGATAGATGTCACATCAGGCACAAGAAGACAAATTTTCATGCACAAGGAAGGAGACTTGCTCATTAAGCAAGATTTATTATTAGCAAATTATTCACTCATGCTTTTCTTAAAAATAGAACAAATCAACTATAGTTTGATTGTATGTAATCAAAGACTATTAATGCCCGTTGTATTAGTTTACTTTATTTTTATTCCTATTAAGGATAAAATTAGAATGCATGGGCAAGTACAACCTTAGCCTATTTTTAGGAAGGGTGGGTGAATCAATTTGTTATATATTGTGTGCCTTAGCAAAGCACAAAAGAGGAATTTTTAGATACATGAGTGCTGAAGCAATTTTCTACCAGTTTTTCCCTTTGAATGTGAAGTATTTTCTGCCTTTCTAATTATTTGCAGTCTTGTGTATGTTTCCATTAATCTTGTGAATGTTGAATTCCTGATTAATCATCTTACCTTGTTACAAATTCAAGTAATTTATGCATGATATTAATGTGTATGTGTAACTTAGCAGTATTTTTGTGATTCTATCCCTCAATACATCAAAGTGTTTACCCTTAATTATCTTCAGAAAATTGTTGGCCTATGCATCAGAAATTCATTCCATATCAATTGTGCATGTACTCAGTCAAAGACCTCATACAATTTTGGTGTATCACCTCAGTTTTAATTTCATTTTATAGTCATCTTTTACCCTTAAACCCCAAAATCAGTTTAGGATACATCAATAAGGAACCAACCTTGATACCAGAGACTCACCTCAAAATAGGTATACCCCGCAGACTGAAGTGTTTCCATTGTATCTACAAAAGAGAGAGATAAAATTTGCAAGCATAGAACACTCCGCAACCATCTCTCTACAGGTGCACTTTCGAGATATAACATCTTGATTTTATTTTTTTGTTGGTGTCGTAATTTTCCACATCACATGGCGATTCATATCCCTTAGGTGAATTCATAGTTCTTGGTGTCACTTTAGACACCAAATTTTGGTCACACTCCCCTTGGACCCCTTCAATCAATTAAGGTAATATATTTATAATTAATCATGACCACTTCATCCTATACTAATATTCATCCTCACATTATTAATTAATTTAATTAATTTAATTATGTTAATTTCACCCTCACACCTCCACCTCATCGTTACACCTCACCTTGGACCCATTCTAGGGCATTTAACTCACAATGACCAAGTCATCACTCTCAACACTGAGTCATCACTCCCAGTGTTGAGTCACCACTTAACCTAACTAACTGAGACTTATTCCTAAACCTAATTGGACTTATTCTATGACCTTCCTACCTTCTCTCATGTGAACTCCACTTCCCTAAGCGGAATCAATCAAAATCATGCCAAAAATAGTAAATATCTACCTATTTTTGGTAAACCTAGACTTTCCCTCCTTAACCGACGTTATCCCTCGACCGACAATGGATACCTAACTACCATCAATTACCTTATATACACTTTCACAACTCTTTACATGAGTTGGTCATTCAATTATTGGATCCTGATTGCATTCAAGCATGAATCTTCAAGCCCTCCTACATCTAGACGATGAACACACACAACCACAATGCAAGACAAGCAATCATTTTCCTTCCAGAGTGTTGGAAAACTCACAAAATCATAGAGGTCATATTTCGAGGCCTTTGGGCTCAAGAACTTCTTCTCCGATGAACCATCAACCATTCCAACTCCCAAGATCTGCAAGACATCAAGTAAGTATTGTGATTATAATCATTTGACTTATTCCTTTTGTATATCTTTTGCTCCTTTCATTATTTTATTTCCTTTGTTTCCTGTACATCACCTTCTTCCCACCAACCCATTATTCAACCATCTCAAGTCTTTTCATCATTCCAAACCTCCTTCTTAGTATCCTTAAGTCTTCTAATACATATTACAACCCAAACCACACTACCCTCACTCTCTATGCAATCACAGAGAGCCTAAAACCTATGTTTAATAATTTACTATCAAATTTCCCCTACCAATGTTGGTCACCTTAACCATCATTGGTCTCCCTCTCTACCGGCATCAGTCACCAAACCAATATCGGTCACTTTTTTTTCTATTAACCTTCACCAAACTACCTCTTACATCACCTAAACTCCACCCAGACCTTACCAGATACCTCTATAACCTTACCTAACACCCCTATGACCTATCCCAACCTGAAATATACCTTTCCTAATTGTAAATTAGTTTAGATTTTAATACTTTTCATAATCTAGTTTATTTATAATGTTTTGAGATACCTAAATCAAAGTGTTAGCAATAGGACCTTTATTTATTGTATTTACTTTCATTGATTTGATAAAAACAATGGATTGACAACCATTTAGGAAGTACCACACTTCCCAGAACTAGAAATCTAGGAAGTATCTATAGATAGTCCTTCTTAGATAAAAAGGAGTTCTCTACGATCATCTTAGATAAAGTCAGTAACGTGCGCATTCAACCTTTGACCTACATATTACAGGTATTCCTCCTTGATAGTTACCTTATCTATTTTATCACACAACTTATTCGGTGAAATATTTTGGGCGCCGCCTGGGACCCATCGGGGTTCTTTTGCATTGTTCATTCCTAGGTGATATTACTATGTGTCTATTTACTTTTGAAAGCATTCACATTAAATTTTCTCCTTTTGAACATTCTTTCTCCTCTAATTGTCTCATTGACACTCGTATTTTGGATTTAAAAGAACCATTAATTTTTTTGTATTGCATTACTAAAAGACATACTCTTGCCTATTCATCATTGCTCTCATCGAATGTCATTGTGGATTTGGGTCTGAAATATTTGCATATCATTTCTGAGTGTTGCATCGTAGCTCATTTAAAAATTTTGGGCAACCTATATGCTGGAAGTCATGCCCAGCTGATGGTTGAAAAATTGAACCGTAGTGCACACTTTCTTCTCTACACCAAACCACTACAAATAAAGTACTCATTTTCTTAAACAACATCCTACCTAGAAGAATTTTTCAATGATCACATGATCAAAGGATTGAAAATGGGCTCCAAACTGGTTTCTCTATCTAGTTATTATCTCAGAGAAAGGATCTCCCTCATCAAAACTTAGCTGAAAATATCAATAGTTTTTGGTATTTTGTAGGGCACATTTATCAAAAAAAAATATATACTCTATTCATAAGTCAGTCCTAAATGGCATAAGCCAGAACATGAAATCTACCACATAGGATTTCGTGTTTGCTAGTTTTTGCTTGATTTTTGTTTTGATGTGTGAGTTTGTTCCCTTCATTCTTCACTCCTTTCAAACTCCATAATCATAGTTGGTGTGTTCCAACTCTTTCTGAGTGTGTTAGGGTCAATCATTGCCATACTCGTGTTTAAGGTTGGTCTTTAATTTGATCTAAATCACCAAATTTAATTTTTTCCATATTTTCACAAATTTCACAAAGTGACGGCATCAATCCATAAAGCTGTCATCAGTTTACTCATGTAATAGATCATTGCTTTCGACCATTATCAGTTTCATGTTTTTTTGGTCATTTTAACCAAAGTAGCATTCATCATATTTTTGTTCTTTCTAGGGTTTCCTTAGTTACCTCACCATATCTATGTGTCTTTGAAATCACTGTCAAAGTCTAGATTTGATTCATTTTTATCCTTTATTACCACATTTGCAAATCATTTATTTTCCACAAGATCAGGTATCGGTCCTCTAACTCGGCATCGTTACCCTCTGTCACATCGAAACTAGTTACCCAACCATCGTTGGTAGTTATGTTTTAAATTTTCAATTAAAACAATTCTTAGTTATCGCCTTCGGAACCATTTTATCTAGTCCATCAAGACTCTGTCTCATTTACGAACTAAAAGTACCAAGACTTATATAACTCACATGGTTTTAACTCTGGTAGCCAAGCCAATGCCCTCGTGTGCCACACTATCCTTCACCACTCCTACCTAGCCCATCATCATCTTCCATTCTATCACCTATGGATACCAGTCAACCTATTACCATCAATATCCATGATGAGGAGTTTGCAAGACTCCTTGATCAAAACCTTTCTACTTTGCAATATTATTTAGCCCATTCATCCACTCGGGATTCATCAAGGAATCTTATATACTACATGCATGTGTCCATTCCTCCTACCCTCGCACCCACTTATACATCAAATAATACTAGCTCGACCTTACCCTCTTCCATATTACCACCTTTGGTGTCCCAATTTGACCCTACATCATCGATATCTATTACACCTACGGTGGCTATCGTGCCTTTGACATCAGTTGCTCCTGTGATGTCAACCATTCCTTTATCAATTACCTTGAGTGTAGGTCTATTTGCACCCACATCCTTTCATATACCGATTGGATCTTAGCCACCCATGGTTTTAATAACCCATACTCCCTTCCAAAACATTGTCCTCTCCATCCCGCAGTCACTTCCTCCAATTACTATGAGAGTTGTTACATCCACTCCACCTACCTACACTTATCACCAATAACCCCTATCTCATATATCGCTTATTCAGGATACTTGCCACCTACATCTATTCCTCCCTCAAAATTTTCATACTCGGCACCACCATATACTGGGATGCTACCCACATCATACCTTCATCATCTACCCCCTTATACTTGGAAGGGGTGCCCATTCATCACAACCTACTAACAATCTTATCAAAATGATGATGGATAAGATGTAGACATTGGAAGCATCGATCTCTGGCTCACGTAATTCTCTAATATAGGATGAGATTTGTAATGATCCCACTCACCCATCCATACCCTACACATTGGGAAATGCATAAGTTCAACCAATTTAACATCAAATAATACCCACAACAACACTTGCGGTCTTTTAAACATGGGTGTTATCTGATCACTCATGATGACACTTTACTCTTGTGAACATTCCCAATGTCCTTGACAAGACTTGTGTTGGATTGGTATAGTGCTCTACCTAGGAACTCCATTTTCTCATTCAACCAAGTAGCTCAAGATTTCCTAGACCACTTTTCTATCAACATTGTCAAGAAAGTCACCATGACTGACTTATACTCGACATGCCAATATGAAGATGAATCTATCATAGAATTTTTTCACTCGTTGGTGAAGCCTAATCAATCAGCTCATGTTCCAACTGCCTCAAACCGAGTTACTAAATTTGTTCACTGGGGCTTGCAAAAGGCACATCTTGCCAACTCTCCAAGTTCAAACCTCCCGCATTTTTATGAGGTGTTCACCATGGCCTCGAAAACTTGACATTCGTGTCATTGAAGAGAAGAAGATAAAATTGTGTAACAATAATGCTATGTTTAAATCAAACGATACCTCTTCTTCTTGTACATTGCAAAATAATTACTCTAACGAAAAAGGATCTGCCAACATGATACTTTTGAAAGCTATCCCATCTCACCCATATAACCAATCAATTCCTTCTTCTAACCTTTATCTCGTTCGGGATTTCTAGTTCAAGAGGGAGTAATGAAAATATAATCCAATAGGAGAACCCTACTCTTCAGTTTTAGAAAAACTTCTAAAAACCAAAGCAATCACTCTTCCATCCATCAAATCACATACTAGTTTTGAATACTCTCGTCCTATGCCTACATGCTACAAATAAAATAATCAATCCAACTATCATCACGTTAAAGTTCGTAGCAACAGTAATTGTATAAATTTCAAAAACATTATCCAAGAAATGTTAGATAATGGAGATCTCGTCTTGGATAACCCTAATGCACCAGCTAATTAGAACCTTCACATCTTCAAGAAGTCATTCCCAAATCACACCCCGTCATCTAACCAAACCAAAAAAATTGACCAATGATAGTAATGTTCGGGAGGTTCATGTTGTTTTTGACATTGTACTAGTCCTTCCTCAATTTCCTCTTACTCCTATCAAGGATATTTTTGCACGAGCCCCTTTATCTGTGGAATATTTTTTTCATCTACTCCTTTACCCACAGAGGATTCTCCCTCATCTCCTCCTTCAAATATGGAGGATTCCGCCATATCCAACGATGTAATTTACCCAATCACCTCTATACCGATGAACAACCCACAATATTTACTCTCCTACCCAAGGGAGAGTCGTGCTTACCTTCCTCTTCACCAAAAGATGAACCTACCAACTTTTTATCTCACCTACCCATAGGGGATCCATTAGCAATGCCCATTCCTATTGGTGACAATTCTCCATTAGATTTCAAGGATCCTATTTATTTTCTCTTGGCTCTTGTACCTACACACCTTGAAGTCGACAATTTCCCGCCTCATGAGACATTCTTTATAGGGATTACTACCAATTCAACATCATCCCTCTACAACGGTTATGTTTTCATATTTGGATGACCGATTGGATTATTTAGAAAATTCCATGCTTTGGTGACACCTTCATCTACCTTTTTCAACTCGGATGCAAATTTTGTGTGTTGATACTTCCACGATATCTCCAATGGTGTTACAGACAAAAAATCAACCATGCCCATGCTAGTTGTAGTGACCTCTTCTTCATCACCCTCGCCCACACCTAAACCTTTACCATCAACTGAAATTTTTTTCAATGCCTAAATCCTTACCTACATCTATATCATCCTCTGCATCAAAACTCATTGCCACATTGGGAGTCATTTCGACATCAATCCTAGTCCATCCCCCTATCAAACTGGATTTAGCCACATCCTCACAAGCCAATGTAAATACTATTCCCCACATAAGATGAAGACCCAACCTCTTAGTCCATATACACCTGGTTTCACCCACTACCCTCTTTCACTTTCACCCCTTCCATCTATCCTAGGACTTCACCCATCAACCTTGGCCAAATGACCTCTTACCCAAGGTAAACTAAAAATGTAGCAGCCCACCTCCTCATCACGAGCCTCTGTTACACCCAAATTACCTACATAGCTTACACCTTCCCCCGTCACCTACATCATTTCTACCTCCTATACCTACACCGCTTCCCATATCCTCATCATTACCTATGATATTCCCTTCTCTTCAACTAGTACCTTACACATTTCCCCTTCCCACATCTTTCACCACACCTCCATTATCACCTTGGTTAACACATCCCCTTATTTCATCTACCTTCCCTTCTACATCATGCACTTATTATTCCTTTACCCTAGAAGGTGTTGCCAAAGCCCAATAATACACTACCCTCTAAAGAGGTAGTTAAATCTACACCACCTTCAACAACTAGTTCACCTGCTACATTTTTACCCAAGAAGGTGTAATCTAAACAAAAACCATACTACATAATAATAGGCGGTCAAACCGACTCAACCTCTAATTCCACCTCATGTGGCACCTCTCCCACAAAATTCACCCATACTTCCATCTAGAATGACACTTATTTCACATTTTGATCCATTGGCAAGGTCTTACGCCAACATCTTAGCTAACCTTTTGGAAACCTCTGTCATCACATTTCCACCCAGTTAAACCTTACTACCCACTCAAACATAAACCGAGAGGGGTTTGATGATACAAAAAAATTTCTTACCATCATGTGCTAGGTCATGATGTGGAAAATTGTAAGGCTCTTAAGATTGTTCTTCTCCAAGTATGTCCTCTCGAAGAAAATTTTGATGATGATGATATTTTAGATGAGGATCGTATTCAACCTCCACCTATCACCACACATCCTTGTCCCTTACCTATTCAGTGACCTTCATCTTCCCCTCCACAACCCTTTTATCCTCCTCCAACATTTGAGATCAATATGGTCTGCATAAGAGAGCTACATTCTTTTCACAAAATCAGTATATGCCATCACACATTTTCTTCCCATCCTGTCCACTACACCTACCACGACTCACTTTCTACCCGATCCCATCCGCCACTCTTATACCCAATATTCCATCTACACCTACACAAAAATCACCATCTGTGGACCCACATAGCCTATTTCGATGGGGTTTCCCATCGTACAATGCTAAAAAAATTGCACTAGTCTCCTCTCAAAATGTCTTTTTATGACCTTATCCAACCCTCCAAGTCTCATCGACAAGCCCTCATTGAGGTTTTGCGATCTTTTAAGGTTTTACCTAATGACCCTAATCCTTCCACAACCATTATCACTTCTCACCATGTGGCCTCTCTCATCACTTCATCCTCTTCCTCTACACCCACTACCACTCATCAAGTAGTTGCTCTCAGTTTCTCTGATGACAAGATTGTACCTCTCCAATCAAATGAATCAGATCCCACCCTATTCATTTCCATCTACATTAATAATATACATGTTCAACACATTATGATCGATGGAGGTGCCAACATCAACATAATTTATTCCCATGTGTACAACCAAATGCGTATCCCTTCCAATTACATGCATAATAACCTAGTTATGTTACATTCATTCAATGATGCCATGACTTCCACTCTTGAAACCATCATTCTCCACATTCATGTAAGTCCCTGCACCATTCCTAAATTATTCTATCTTAGAGGGAAATTCCAATACAACATGTTACTTGTCCGACCTTGGATCCGTGTCATGGGTTGTGTTCCTTCAACCTTACACCGTTGCTCAAAATTCAAACATGAAGGACACAACTATACCATTTCATTTGACCCGTCAACATTCAAGACCTGTAACATGTTGTATCAACCAATGATTTCCTTATACCATTTAAGGCATCTACCACCACTACCACTTCTTCTTGACCACTACCTCATCCACCAATGTTTTCGCTACCTCTTCCACAAACACCTCCTCTATTCTAACTACTGCTATAACTTCGTAGCTAACCCATCTACTTCTCAACCAACCAATGCTTCTTCTTCCTTGTGTGTTTAATGAAAAGTTGTAAAAGCCATGGAATTAGGGTAAGAATCTCTAAAGAAACTCCAAAGGATTTTAACAATATGATCAATGGACCATCTGACAAGAAATGAGCAAGGTTTTCTTCTTTGCATACATTAATTTGAAGTAAACAAGCAAACTAAGAAAATGAAACTAACCTCTATTCTTTGAAAGCTTGAAATAATGAACCTAAGAGGATCTAAGCATTAATTATATGTTCTAAGAGAAAGAGATCTCCTATTAATGGCTTGAGGCCAATGGTTCTTCCCTTTTACTCCATATTTGTGCTATAAAATACAAAAGAAAATGCTACTAGCTCAATGGAAGAAAATAAAATACAATCTAAAGCCTAAAAAATACTATAATTTGTGCTAGGAAGAAGAGATAATTCTTAGAAAATGAGGGAGGGGTCTAGCCCTATTTATAGCTTTCCATTTGGGAAAATGGGAGATTTTGGTAAATGTGGGACAAATGTAAAAGTCCAAAAATTATTAGCAAGTCAAAGTGTGGTTTTACTATGTTTAGAAGAGATTGACCATGGTTAAAACTAGCTAACCATGTTTAGAGGGTAATTAATCTTACTGAGAGAGAAATTAGGTTTTGAAGGGCTTAATCAATCCAACGAAGTGGATTGATACTCCTGAGAGCTAATAAAGGTGGTAAAGAATAGAATATTAGCCAAGAAGAGGTTATTATAACCTATTTAATTAATTTATAAGAGGAAATATGACCAACTGAGTTTCGTAAGGGGGGAAGTTAGATAGATTTAACTGACGAAGTGTCGTAAATTTGCAAGAGGAAGAATAGTTAGTGAAATATTAAGAATAATAGTGCATTGATCAAACTACAAGTGTCTACACCTTGTTGTCAAGTAGTTCATCCATTCCCGCTACCCATATATCAACTACTGATCCCCTAGAAAAAAAAATTCAATGCCTCACTCTAAGGGAGTACTTCCTTTATAACATTGACACAATCCTTACTCCTCAAAGTATGGTAAAATTCACCAACATCCCGTTATGATCATTGCATAGGTGAGGTTTTCCCCTATGGTCCTCCCCACCTTCACACCAACTTTACATATGGGGGACTTGATGCTACTACCTACTCACCCGAGAAACCTTACCAAACTTGACCATTTTCATCGACCTTTAATCTCTTACCAACCACCGCTTTAACCACGCCTTCCTCCATCGTCGTGCTTGGAAAGGCTTTGGCTTTGGTTTTTATGAAAAATTCACCATATTGTCATTCCTTGCACCACTCATAAGTATAAAGACCACATTGGTATTGGATTTTTGAACCATCTCCAAGAAGGCCCGCGTTGAACTCATTGATGACGATAAACATTCCCCACCCCATTCACCAACTTCACCACCTTCACCTACAGAGTCTATGGATCCGTAATCCATTCCTCCTAAAAAATTCATGAACATCATTTCCTAGGACCTCTAACTTATCAATGAAATGGCGAGGCTCCCTTTTCTCTTCCCTTCTTGTACACTAACATGATCAATAAAGATGCACCTTCTATTAAAATCATTCAATGTCAAGACAATGAGTCTATTCTCACCTACCTTGGTGCGTAATATTATTATTTTCATCGATCGTTACCTTCTGAGATGTAAACCATGTTGAATGAATCAACCATCAAAATTAATATTCACACTCAGGATGACCCACACATTCTAAAAATAGGCCAATATTTAGATGTTGTTGAACATGAATCTTTCACTTCTTTCCTCCGGGATCATAGCAACACTTTTACTTGGTCCTACGCTAATATACATGGTATAAAACCAAACATTGTTGTCCACAATATCATAACTAGTGCCAAACCCATGAAACAAAAGCTGCAAAAGATACCAAACCCATGAAACAAAAGTAGTGAAAAATGCATCCTTGCATTACCCTTATTGTCAAAGAAGAATTTCATTGCCTTCATTTGGTTTCCTTCATCCTACCCATTGATTATCCCCGGTGGATCTCTAACATTGTTCTGTCACAAAAGTGACGGGGGACTCTACATTTGCATGGATTTCCACAACCTTAACTTATCTTGCCCCAAAGATAACTTTCCTCTACATACTATTGACCAACTAGTTGATCTCACCGCCGACCATGATATGCTATCCCTCATGGATGGTTTATCAGGTTATAACCAAATATTGCTCACCCTGGAAGATCATCACAAAACCGCCTTTCAAAATTTCAAAATTTCAGAACTTTTTTCTTTCGGAATTTCTCAATTCTTTCTCACCTTGTCTCCAAAATGCTCAAATAAGTGAAGTCCAAAAACTTCAATCCTTTCTCCATTCTTCTACTTGAGTTTTGATCTTATTTGATGTTCCCTTGGCCATTTATTTGTCTACCTTTCATTGCCATTTTCGATCTTATCTGCAACTTTGATTTTGGAATTGGAATGTGATCTTGCATAACTCGAACCAACCTCTCCATTTTCTTAGTGTGCAAAGTTGTGTTCTTTAATTTTTCTGAGAGGCAAAATTGGATAAGAGTTATCATCAACCATCTCATCAAATATTGTGTTCGCCTTCAACCTAAAAAGTGTGTCTCCGATGTTTCTCTGCACGCTCCTTAGTTTTATTGTTTCTTTGCATGGCATAGAATTTGAACCCACTAAAATCAAGGCTATTCTTGAAATTCCTCCACCTGCTACTCTTCATAAACTTCATAGTTAGTAAGGAAAGTGTCAATCTATTTCTCGCTTTATTTCATAAGTTTCCAACCACTTCCATCCCTTTCATCATCCCTCAAAAAGGTTGCCTCCTTCAAATGGGATGATGAATACCACAAATCCTTTGAAACCTTAAAAATACCTCCTCCAACCATCCGTGCTCATTCCCCTAAGGATGACCAACCATTTACCTTTACATTTCTGCTACCAATCATTCCTTAGGTGTCATGCTCATTCATCGTGATGAGAAAAATGGGGAAAAAGAGGTTTATTATATAATTTGTATGCTTTTAGACTACGAAACTAGATATACTCATGCCTGAAAAAATATGCTTAGCCTCGTTTTTGTCACCACTAAACTTCACCATTACCTACTCAACCAAAAACTTATTTCATCACCAATACGACTCCTTACATTACATATATGCTATTCCCTACCAACATCAATGTGTTGCACATTTGCTGATGCTTCTTGTAGACCAAGATCTCAAAATTCACCCATCAAAAATATGTTGAAGGAAAGAAAATTTCTGAATAACTTGTAGATGCACGTCCCTGGAAATAAATCCTCTAACTTCAATTTCCCTAATGAATCCATCGCTACCCTATCTTGACAATATTGTTTACCATATGACCTTATTCTTCTATGGTTCCAAATTACAGCATGGGGGCGGCGTTGAATTTATCCTCATTCCTCTTTATGGTGAGCCTATGCCATTATCTTTCAAACTATATTTTTATTGTACTAAAAAAATTACTAAATATGAAGCACTCGTGTTAGGTTTTCAAGTTGTCATATCCTTAGACATTAAATTAATTAATATCTTTAGTGAATCTCAAATGGTTATGAACCAAGTTAATGGTATATACTAGTGTCATAACAAGATACTTCAAAAGTATAAGCATCATGTTGACATACTTTTGACTACCTTTGACCGTTATGAACTTCAAACCACCTCGTGTTCCACTAATAAATTTCAGAATACCATGGCATGTCTTACTTCTCAAATCCCCACTTCACTCTCGACTGAAAAATTTTTCACAAAGACAAAGGTTGCAATCACCCTCTTATCTATTTGAGACATCAACCTTGTAGCAATCATAAAATTGACCCATGTGAACTTTTGTATAAGTATTTTTAACTACCTTTCCCTTTCCATTTTTCCTCTAGATCTTACTCGCAATGGACAACAAGCCTTTCTCAAAAGTGTCTCTCGCTATGTCATCATGGGTGGTCTTCTTTATAAACGTGGTTTTGACGCTATCCTCTTATGATGTCTTACAAGTTCTGAAATTCCATACACCATCAAGGAATTTCACAAAGGAATTTGTGGGGGTCACTTGATTGCTTAGTTGTCGCTAAGTGCATCCCGCGCTTTGGCCTATTACTAGCCAACCCTAAACTATGATTTTTGTGACTATGTCAAGTGTTGTGTGAAGTGTCAGCAACATGTTAATCTTCATCACACCCCTAGTCATGCCTTACAAGTCACACGAGACCTTTGGCCTTTCTCTCAACGGGGTTTAGATCTTATTAGGGATATTAATCCTCATTCTTCCCAATGTCATCAATGGATTATTATTGCTACTGAATATTATGCTAAGTTGGTGGAATATGTACCTCTTATTTCTACAAAAGTTGAGAAAAATTGTAAATTTACTAATCGTCACATCATTTTTCACTTTAGTGTTCCTCACCACCGTATCACTTTGATAACATAAAACAATTCAAAAACAAAACCCTATAGAAACTTTGTGATGACTTTAGCATTCAACTCATTTTTCTTCACGTTATCATCCTCAAACAAATGGCCAAGCCAAATCAACCAAAAAAACATTAAACAAATTTTTTATAATATTGGTTGGACGATTTTGGAAAGGATTAACACACGTACATTCTATTTTCCTCATGGGCTTATCACACTAGAATTCATATCTCAATTGTTGCCATGCCTTTTTCTTTCATCTATGGTATAGATGTTTTCCTACCTCTCAAAGTCTAAATACCATCTCTTCATATCTCACTCAAATATATGCTCAACGATGATGATTTTCGCCAGGATCGTTTCACACAACTTGAGTTATTAAACGAGCTCAATTTAAATTCTCTTGATCACCTCCAAATCTACCAAAAATGTATCAAACCTGCGTACGATGAATGCATCCATGAACGAACCTTCCAAGTCGGTGACCTCGTCTGAAGGAAAATCAACATGTAACAAAAGACAAGAAAATTAAATGGGAAAAATTTTATCCTAATTGGATTGGACCTTATATCTTTACTCACGCCTATGTATCAAGTGCTTATCATTTATCTTCACTCAAAGGTAAACCCAACCTGCACCCCTCAATTCCTTACATCTTCGATCATTATATTGTTGAATCAAGTCTTAAATTACCTTATGCCTATTAATAACTTGTCCCTTGAGCACCATTTACCTTCCACTTACCTATTTTAAGGATCAATGACTAAACAAGAATCATGTGATTACCCATCACATTTCAGCCTTATCTTAAATATGAGCACCACGGCTCTACTCATGGCATGATTCTCATGGATAATTTTCATCCTTTTTAGGATGGAATCCCATGGTTGTTCATCACTCAAAACCTTTCTTTCATATCTAACCCATGTTTGCTATGGTTGTCTTCATAAAAGAAGCCTATACTTCTCTATAGTCCTGGTCCATGACCTAAAATTCAAAAAAAAATTCAAAAGCAATATATGGGATTTTCAAATTCAAAGCTCCTCAACTCAAACTTCTCAAAAAAAGATCATCTCCTCAAAAAAGGACATCTAATCTTTCTATCTTGCTACTATAAATAGGCTACTCCCTCGAAGGACATCTATACAAAGCTAGCCACACCGTATATAGTCTATCACAAAAGAATACTATTCTGTAAAAATAAAACAAAATAATAATGTTTTGAAGCTTCCGCATCGATCAGCTTCATGAAGAACTCAAGGAGATATTCTAATCATCCCACATAGACTTCCCACATTGATCAGTCTATAAAAGAAAAATATGACTTTTTCGTCATGGAATTTCTTATTTTGATCTTGGGTCTCTTGCTAAAGAGACATGTTTTCTCACACCAAGTTATGCTAAATTTCTTTTTCCTTTCTAATCTTATTCCCACTCAAGATAAGTACCGTAAATGTGACATTTCGTGATCATGTTACCTTCTTCACCATTAGAATAGTCAATCATGCAAACACTTTTATGGTTTTATGTTCATATGTCATCTTTGGTATGATAGAATCATCATGGTTCTTATCAATTAGGTTGTACTTTTGTCTCCTCTTACCATTCACCTTTTTCTTACTTATTTGATTCTCCTATACAAGACTAGACCTTCGACACCTACATTTTGGGAATTTCTCTTTCACCAAAATCAACCTAAACTCAACCATGCCTAAATGACCTAAACTCAACCATGCCTAAATGACCTAAACTAAACCATGCCTAAATGACCTAGATTGAATCATGCCTATAACCTACCGACCCATTCATCTATCCACATCATATTTTTCCCTAGCTTATGGGAGGACTACATCAGCCTGAGGCCCCTTCTCATTAGGGCTATGTAGGTAGCACTCTAAGGGCATGGGGCCCTTGGAGGTTAGGTCAGACACTCTTCCCCTAACCAATTTTCCCCTTTTATATTCACGGTTTACCCTAGTTATTTTCCATTTTACACAAAACTTAGAAATTAAAAAATCATAAAATATACATATTACCATTGTATAACATCACCATATCATACATCTATCATTTCACATTTACATGATACCAAATATTTGAAATTTTACACCCCAACATACATATACATCATCATTTATTTTCCATACTACCAATAACTTGGAAATTAAATCAAACACATAAAACATGACCTTAACTTCTTGTACCTAAATCCATCATGCCTACATGACCTTGACTTCCTAAAGCACTAGACTTCAGCATGCCTACACCGACTCCATCATTTCTACATGACCTCATTGCCTAACTCACCTTAACTCCACCATGCATATACCTAACTCAACCATGCCTCTAAATGACCTAAAAATTAATCATTCTTATATGACCTTGACTCAATCATGCCTAATTAAACTAGTTTCCATAGTACACAATAATAATGGAAATTCAAAATGAGTATATCATCCATCCAGTAAACATCATCAACAATATAAATGGGAGAGTCTATGTATCAATACATATATACATAGATATACAATAAATATCAATATCTCAAAACTCTCATGTACAATCTCACGTCTTCGGCACGGAGGCCATTATATATATCAAAATTAAAAAAATGGTACACTATCCATACAGCGAACACTCACCCCCCACCGATGCCCTCATGTCTAGTTTCACCTATCTCTCCTCCTCCTAACCTTCTCGTTGGGCCCAGTCTTTGAGCACTCATAAACACACCATGGCCCTATCTCGAGGTCGATGACCCCTTATGCTACTGAATTGTGAGTCATGGATCTCATCTGCTCATTAGCTTCCTTCTCGGCTCTATAATCAGCATATGAGGGGACATTAATACCGACAGTCGTTAAATGATCCTGATAGTAGCGAGTCTCATTCAAGGAATCCCTTAACCTCTCCATCGACACATTGCTCGGGGTCACACCATGCATATCAACCGCAACATGTAACCTATTTCCTACTAATAATGGCCTTAGTCCCTATCCAAATACATTCCCTCCTACTTCTGCCATAGGAATGTGTCATGGTGAAGGTGTTTATAATATGGGACCTTGTCCCTAGGCCTGTGGGGGTACTTATGTTGTAATCTAGGCATGTAAGGCTGCCACTTGTTTCTAATTTGTGGCAAACTAGTGCTATAAACCAACCTCCTATACACTGTATGGCAGCCACCTATCCTCCATCCCCATCTCCACCCTATGCGGGTGCGTGCCTCTATGCTTACATGGGCATGTAATCCCGTAACCTAAGCCTATAAAGTGGCTACCTATGCCTCCAACCCTGTAAGTTGTCCCTACAACCCTATAATCTATGCCTGTAAGATGGCCACATGACCCTATAATGTATCCTCTGCACTATGATAGTAGCTAAATTAGGCTTCCCTAGCCTCGGTGGTGCCGCTTGTAGTTGTGCCACCCACCATTAATTGTATCCATAAGTGACTCCCACATCGTCAATATGTCTATCTCATACCATCTCCTCCTACCATGTAGGAACACTCAGATGTGGTGGAGACATGGGTCTCTCCAAGTGATCTCTACAGTAGTGTGGGAATGATGGGGGTACATCATGCTATAGTCCAACCTATCGTCTTACCATATCCATGGGTATCCTCTCATGCTCCCCAACACGTTGCCCATGTATCCATCTCAATAGATGAAGATCCTCTAACTCCTCACCATGCCTCTATATGATGGATAATCAACATATGGCCTCCACACAATATCAACTACCGAAAGGCCCTCCAATCGCTACTTGTAGTATGACACATCATGTGTCCCTCACCACCCTCGGTTGTCCACTAACTGGTACCCATCATCTGAAACCAACTCTGAACAAGCCACCCCGAACCAATCCTATCATGGTAAACCAACTAGGCACACACACACAATGTGCTCATATGCCCAACAATGTAATAAATAGGTACAACACATACCAAATCTCCTCAATCTCCCATAGGCCCATAACTCCCTATACAGTTAAACTAGGAAATTCAAAGTGCCCAAGCAAAATGTATCCACTCCTCTATCATATCCTGTAGCACCCCCATCAGTGCTCATGGGAATCTCCCACCCTTAAAATCTGGCAGAGTAAAACATCCCACCACCACCATCATCAACACCAATAGCTTAGTCTCATGTAGATAGGTTACATACATATCTCCATAAGTGAGACTCACGCTGTGATACCTCAGCTTTCCCATCACCTCACCAAATACCTCCACTATTGGCTCAACAGATGCCTCAGATGAAATGGAATACATCAGCTTCCTAACAACAGGAAGCCATGGGATCCTATAAACATCCTCCAAGGTGACAATCATCTTGCCCATTGGTAAGTGAAAGGTATTGGTCATAGATTCCCATCTATCGATGAGAGCGGCCATCAAGCTATGATCAGGGTTATACACCTATAACGTCGGATTGCACTAAGTCCAACATCGGTCATGTGCTCCCACTCCTCTATGGTCATGTTAGGTTACATCTGTACCAATAGGGGTGGTACTTTGTCCCTCATCCTCATCTGATCTCTCACCCGCACCATCCAACATGAATTTTTCAAGACTTTACCAACTCAAATCACCAAAACCCACCATACAATACCAAACCACATCAATCATGCCTACCCCCTTTACCTAATTCCCCTTCAAACATACTATCCCTTATTATCATTACCCACTATCTTAGTTAATATCACCTACTTACCTATCCCACATTGCCAAAACAACATTTTACCCTCTTCCCTCTACATAAATATGCATGTACCCCTTCTTCGCCTATTTTACTTTCTTACCTAACCCTTTTATCACCTATTTACTCTAAATTGTGACTAACATTGGTCACCTTAATCAGCTGTCATCGGTCCTCTTCACCGGTGTCATTCACCAAAACCACGACTAACAACTACTAAAGACAACCGACGTCGGTCAACCTTTGACCTTTGTCGGTCATTGTTTCTGCAATAAACCGAAACCCATATCGCCATAATCACCAAAATTCACAAAACTAACCTTACAACCTACTCCAACCCACCCAAACCTCTCCTATCTTAATTCCCAACCCTATTTTACATACGTTTGACCTTCCCACCCCTCATTTACTTCATTTTTTTACCCAAAATTTCACAAATTAAAATTACACCCAAATTTTAAACAAAACTAATTTCTACAAACTATTTTCAACCAAATGAATGATTCAAATTATCTCCTACCTCTACTCAAGTGTTGTCTCTATAGTGGCACATCTGGACACTATGTTGGTGGTCCACTAAATCCCTCTCCTACCTCCACCATGCCAAAATTGACTACTCACCTCACAACCAAACAAATCCATCAAATCGATCTTGTGGACCCGTCAATCGAATGTCAATCACCTACTACGTGGCTCAAAAACATATCTCGTCGCCTCATACTGTCATTTTACACTCCTCAAATTTTCCTTTTTCATTTTCTAAAAATGGTGATTTCAAAATGAATTTGTAAAAGTGGATTTTACTTTTTTAAACCTTAAATCGACATAACCAACATTGGTCATATCGATCCCTAGCCAACCGACATTGGTTACAGTATAATTGACATCAGTCACTTGAAATAACCATTTGACCCACCCTATGCCCCCTCTTCCTATAACCATTATTGATCCAACAACTTTTTACCTTACTAACACCTATTACACCCTACATGTAAGCCTACATTACCTATACATTTCCTTAACTCCATTTAAGGACATTTTATTTACCTATAATTGGCCTTATCTATGCCCTAAACTATATACCCGACCTAAATCACCTTTTCTAACATTTGAATTTTTGTACTTTCTATACCTTGTGATGATGTTACCCGTGGTGTTTAGCCTAATGACCTTACCTTGCATAATAATGTGATGTTTATCCCAACCATACCTTTGGTGTCATGGAACAAAACCTATTAACCATCCCTACACTTGACCTCATTGTGCTTCATGACCATATCTTATACCTTGGATACCTAAATCACTTCAACCTAATTAGATAAACCTATCGCCCTTTTCGACAACATAGATTTTGTAAGATCTTTCGTTAGTACCATATCACAATATATATGTGTGCGTGTGTTCGATCTCCATTACCCATTACCCAATATGACCATTACCCATTACCCATTATGATCATACCCTTACCTATTGACCCTCACTTTCATCAATCACCTATTTATCAAACCACTCCCGACTACTTTTTCAACCTCATCGGTTCGTAGTTTGAGGGGGATCACCTTCATCCCTACTTGGGGCAACCTAACCTCCGCTTATACCTGGGACATCGACTCCCTATTTTTGTCAGCATCACTTACCAATACAAGCTACGCGACAAAAAGGGGCAAATGTAGACACCAAATTTGGGTCACACTCCCCTTGGTCCCCTTCAATCAATTAACGTAATATATTTAATTAATCATGACCCCTTCATCCTATACTAATATTCATCCTCACATTATTAATTAATTTAATTAAGTTAATTTCACCCTCACACCTCCACCTCATCGTTACACCTCACCCTAGACCCATTCCAAGGGCATTTAACTCACAATGACTGAGTCATCACTCTCAACACTGAGTCATCACTCCCAGTGCTGAGTCACCACTTAACCTAACTAACTAAGACTTCTTCCTAAACCTAATTGGACTTCTTCTATGACCTTCTTGCCTTCTCTCATGTGAACTCCACTTCCCTAAGTGGACTCAATCAAAATCACGCCAAAAATAGTAAAGATATGCCTATTTTTGGTAAACCTAGACTTTCTTGCCTTAATGGATGCCAATTATCCCTCAACCAACGCCGGTCACCTAACCATCATCGGTTACATTATATACACTTTCAAAACTCTTTACATGGGTTGGTCATATAGTTCTTTGGATCATGATTGCATTCAATAATGAATATTCAAGCCCTCCTACATGTAGATGATGAACACACACAACCATAGTGCAAGGCAAACAATCATTTTCCCTTTCGAGTGGTGGAAAAATCACAAAAGCACATACGTCATATTTCTATGGCTTTGGACTCAAGCACTTCTTCTTTGATCAACCATCAAACATTCCAACTCCCAAGATCTACAAGATATCAAGTAAGTATTCGATTCTAATCATTTGGCTTATTCATTTTCTAGAGATTTTACTCCTTTTAGTTTATTTCCTTTGTTTCTGTACATCACCTTCTTCCCACCAACCCACTATTCAACCATCCCAAGCCTTTTCATCATTCCAAACCTCATTATTAGTATCCCTAAGTCTTCTCAGCCATATTATGACCCAAACCACACTACTCTAACTCTCTATGCAATCACAAAGAGCCTAAAACCTCTTTTTAATAATTTACTATCAAATTTCCCCCTACCGACACCAAATCACCTTAACCATCATCAGTCTCCCCTCTCTACCAAAGATCGGTCACCCGATCAATATTGGCCATTGTGTTTTCTATTAACCTTCACCAAACTACCTCTAACATCACCTAAAATCCACCTGACCTTACCGAGATACCTCGTGACCTTACCTAACACCCATATGACTGTCCCAAATAGAAACATACCTTTCTTGATGTTAGATTAGTTTAGAATTTAATACTTCACTTAATATTTTTGTTGATAACGTTCGAGATAAATAAATCAAAGTGTTAGTAATGAGAACTTTATTTCTTGTATTTACTCTCATAGATTTGATTAAAAACAGTGGATTGACAACCATCTAGGAAGTACCACACTTCTCGAACTAGAAATCACTAGGCGAGTACCCACTATCATTTGATATTTAATATCATTTGGTGGTCTTGCTTTGTATATATAGGTAGTGTTGTTGCAAAATCATAGCACCCCCGAATTTCATAAATTTGAAATGGGGAATTCGATGTGATTGCACAACATTGGACCGTCTCTCATGTTGTGGGACTTGTGAACCTGATATAGACCTCCAGATAAAGCTAGATCTTGTTCCTAAACTACCTGCCACAAGATACTCTAGTGTAGGAAAAACCTATCTATCCTAATCCAACCATTCCAAGTAGACAGGGGAGAGAGAGAGAGAGATCCTACATTAAGTGGTGATACACCGAGAAAAGGAAGTGGCAAGATACTCTGCTGAGGTAGGATGAAATAGGAGAAAAAGGAGATGAGGGAGGTCGACATGAACCGACATGTGACTCCAAATCCAAATCTGTCATCAAAAATCTAGGAAACATGACATATTACACCTGTAACACATGAAATACATGCGAAAGAATCAAACATGAAATGGAGAGGAAAAAGAAATAACAAAACATGAGAAAGGGTTAAAGAACGCCACAAAAACACAATTTTATTGCTCTATGAGGTGCAAAGACCATTACATGGATAATCATAGGAAAAAATACTCTTGCTAGGCATAAGAGAAGGCTTATAGCTCAAATGGAGTCACGAAAAAAATTTGATAGATTTTCCCACATGCCATAATGTCTCTCCTCTCAACTGAGATGTGTTTATAATATATAGACGATGAAAACTAGAGAGAAAGAAGAGAAAATCAATTATGCTCTTAAATATCAACCACTAACCATTAATGTCATGCAAAGCCACCTATAATCTATCAATTTTGGTTCCCTATTTCTATTTGGCATGTTGGAGAAAGAATGATGGCAAATCTAGATTAGATCTGAGTAGTTGAAGCAATCAGATCCTTCATTAATGGCATGAAAGAATTTTTCCTAATTTTTACCCATCAAATCCTACTAAAAATAATATTTTATGCTTCCATGGTGTAGAGGAGGTCGAGATATTTCTAAAAATCTTCTCTTTCTCAAATCCAAGCTTCTACTCAAAATATATGGCCGTTTGAATATTCTACATCATGACTATGCAAAATGGCGAAAATGTAATCTTTGCAAGGAGAATCTGCAGCTAGAAAATACAAACCGCACTTTTACCAAAAGACGCAAAAATCACAAAACCTCTCGCAGCCCCGTAGGCCTGAAAATACATTTTTGCCCAAAATTCCAAGCAAGCCAAGCAACCTTCTCATTTTCCTTTTAGACAACAAACCTCCTCAGCTCACAGGCCCACGCTTGAAAATTACACTTTTATGAAAGTTGTAAAAATGCAAAAAAACTCCCACGGCCCCACAACTTTACATTTCCAAAATTCATCTTCGGGCCCGCCGGCCCGCATTTTCCACTTTGGCGAAAAGTATTCCTTAGGCCCGCTAGCCCGCTTTGACTTGAAACATGGCCACGTGTCCCTTTGTGGTCCTACTCTGTAATTTTGTGTTTTGACTAAGTCCATATTACTTGGCGGGGCCATATGTCTGACCCGAGACACATGGAGGCTTCATGCTCATTTGGAAAATGCCCCCATATTTTACCTTTGAAGTTGCGCACAAGAGGCATGTGGCGAGTTGGCGCATATTTGGGGACCTCCTTTGGATTTTCCTCTTAAAAGTGCACCGAAGAGACATGTGGCTCCTTCCGCCGGTTCTTTTATACTTAGCCAATTCGGGCCTAGTCTGCCCCAATTTTTGACTTTGAACACGCGTGAGACTCCTGCACTCATTAGGGAATCTGCTCTTGATTCTTCCTTTGAAATTACGCCGAGATGACACGTGGAGAATTATGTTGGCTCTTCTATACTTAATTGATTTGGGGCCGGTTCAACTTTTGGGATCTGACCACATGGCAAGTTGGCACTAGTTCAAGGTCCTTCTTTGGGTTGCACCTTTTGAATTTGCATTTTGAGGCACGTGGCACCTTCGCTAGCTCTGCTCTATTTATAATTTTCAACTACTGACATTGAATCCTTTTTGGACCTAGGACACTTGGAAGCTTTGCGATCATATAGGAAATGTCCCTTACGCCACGCCTTTTGAATTTGTGTCATTGAGGCATGTGGCACCTTCCGCTAGCTCTACCCTATTTAGAATTTTCAACGATCGGTTCTGCCTCCTTTTGACTTCTTCCTTTCAGGCTTGGGACACGTGGAAGCTCCACGCTCATTTGGGGGACCACCTTTAGCTTCAACCCTTGAAGGTACATCGTTGAGACACATGGGGGCTTCCGCAAATCCTTTCATACTTAGTCTATTTAAATGGTGACTCTATCCCCTTTTTGACTTTTGGACACGTGGAGGGTTAGCGCAAGTTTGCAGCCTTCACTCTTGATCCTTCCTTTGAAGTTACACCATGATGACATGTGGGGGGTTCTGCCGATCCTCCTATACTTAGCTGATTTAGGCTAGCTACCATTTGACTTTTGTTAAAACGACTATGTGGAGAGTCGGCGCTAGTTTGATTGTCCTCCTTAGGCTCTCATTTGTAAAATTACACCTTTGAGGTGACACATGGTTCTTTTCGCTCGTTTGGACTTTTCAAAAGCTGACTCTATCCCTTTTCGGACGTGGTACACGTGGAAGCTCTGGCACATTTAGGGTCTCCGCTTCAATGTGCCCTTTGGAATTTCACCAAGCTAACATGTGGCACCTTCTCGTGAGTTTTTGTTCGGCCCCGAGTTGACTCGTATGTGGCTAAGTCGAAAACTTTGAGCCTTTCCCTATTTTCCTCCTATGAGCCTGTGGCCTCCTTTGATGTTGTTCGATTCTTCGCCGACCCCGCCCCTCCATTGTAGAATCCCACCGCAAACCGATCGTTGGATTTGAAATGTGGGCTCATAATACTAAGCCAACCCTTTGATTATCTCTCGTGCAACATCATGTTTGATCAATTTTTCCGGGGAAAATTGGGATAATGTTTGGCGACTCACGGGGACATCTACCTGCTAGATGAAATGATTAGTGGCCTTGAAGCATCCATTGGGTATGAAATCATTTGGTAAACACAAATGATTCCCGAATGGACTACGCACAAGAGACAAAAACACCACAACACACACTATGCACAAAACTGAAAATCATACATGCTCGATTGGAACATGCAGAGTGTGCAAAAGCACTTCTTCTACTAAAAGAAAACCTAAACTAACCTACGCTAACCGGGAGAAAAAGGGAACTCAAAAAATCCTACAACTGTTGGCAGGGAGAAGTAGCTTCTCTTCTCACAATTGACAGCCATGCAAATGATTTGACACTGAATATGGTTGCTTGTATGAGTGAAAAACTGACAAGAGGTTGATCTTCCACCCAAATCATCAAGGTATCAATTGGAAGCATCACAAATTCCTCTTTTAGTTACTCTGCACTGGGATTGAAGAGGAATTCTAGCTGATCCTTGGTGCTTTGAAGCTCATCCTCATGCTCAGGAGTAAGCATGACTGGTTTTGGCTTCTCCCTTGGCTCTAATGAATCCAAGTCCCTGATTGGGCATGGTCTAATCTGATGGATGTGCCCATGGTTCTGGATTTCAACTCCATGGATGGAGTCATCCTGGGGAACTTCTTGGATGGATGGTGTGAAAGAGATGGGGTCTTCATTCTTTCCTTCCTCCTCTTAAGAATAACATGGAAGATCAAGATCCTCCAATCTTGGTTCTAGAGGGTTCTTTATGGGACATAGGATGTTGTACTTGAATGTTGTCCTCTATGGCAGTAGGTTCATGTGCTTAGAAGATGGATGATGAAGGAGAAAATGATGTGATCTCCTCGGGATCCTCTCCATTAAGACAATCCTCTAATTCTGACAAACAATCTACCTCCTCGTTGTCCTACTGCTTGTGCACAACCTCTTCCATGGTGTTCTCATGATCTGCAACTTGCTCACCATGGTTCTCTTCATCCTCAAACATGAAGTTTGAAAGAGCAAACTCTTCTTCAACATCAAAGCTCGAAGTGGATGAAGTGGGAGGAAGAATGAAGGTTCTTATGTGGCCTTCTCCTCAATTGGAGCCTCTTAAACTACATGGTCCTCCTACATAGCCATAATTCACTCTTCTTCTTTTAGATTTGGAGTATCTTCTTCTTCCCACATTTGTGATGTGTTCAAGCTTCCACTACTTGTGGCTTGACCTCACCCTCCTCCATGGGCTTAACCAACAAGGGAATCTTTGCAATTCCGAATCTAAGAGCCAAGCTTACCCATTTTTTGATCATCTCTTCTTTGGCTGGCTCTTCTTCTTGTTGCTCTCCTTGACTGGTTTTTGGAGTCTCTCCCGACATGGACTTGGGAGAGTAGGAGGAGTGGTGGGTTGGGTCTCCACTAGTTTTTGTTTATATGTGGTGGATGGCAAGGTATTGCCTTTAGCTCCATTGAAGGGGAATCAGATTTAGAAGTGAAAAGGGAAGAGGAAAAAATATGAGATGGAAGACTAGGGGATGGAGAAGGGAATTCTACACTTGGGGTAGCAGAGACGGTAAGCTTGGAAATTGAAGCTTAGGTTGAGATGTTGTTGCTTGGGAGTGAAGATAAAATTACCAAATGATGGTGTAGGACTTACCCATTGAAAAGGCTCCCTGACACCAAGTTTGTAGGCCTCTATCTCCTCAATCATACTACACGAGTTGGGGCAGCATCTCAATGATGAAGTCAAGCCTCTCTTGCAGCTGAAATGTCTTGGCATAGGGCCTACCCATGGATAAGGTTCCCTGCAACCAATCTTGAATGCCTTCATTTGAGCTATAGCCTGGAATGCACCATGCTTGCCTCTACTCTTTGAATCTTCTCTAGCGAACCAACATTCTCAGTTTGACTATTGTCACTGTATGCATACCCTTGTTCTTGATAAGATCCATAGCCAAATTGGTTTTGACCCTGCTCATATGGGTAAGCATAATGGTTCTAGATCTGATCATAATGTTGATCTCGAAGGAATTGAGAAGTACATTGGAGGTAGACTACATTGTTGTTGTTACAATTGTGAGTTCCAAAATGGAAATGAAGTCATGATCACATAACTTCATAAATGGTAGAAGATGAAATATAGAAAGAATAATGGATGAAAATGGATGGGAGAAGGTATGTAACTCAGAGAATGATTTTTTGACTAGATGGAGTCACCAGATGTGCTTTGCATGTGCCTTTAAAGGATGATTCTCACCAAGAACACATCAACTTGATGAAATTAAGTGGTAAGGTGCTTCAAACCTGTCCCACAGTGTGCAAAACTATTGTAGTGCACACGGTGACTTAAAATTTTTTGTTAATAATGAGACACCTCAGAAAGATGAGAAAAATCTAACCTCAGTGTCCCACCGGGCATGCCAAAACTATTGTGTCAAAATCATGGCACTACCGAATGTCATAATTTTGAAATGGGGCATTTGGTGTGATTGCACAACATTGGACCATCTCTCAAGCTATGGGACTTACGAACCTGAGATGGAACTCCAGATAAAGTGGCTCTTGTTCCTAAACTACTTGCCACAAGCTACTCTAGTGTAGATAAAACCTATCTATCCTAATCTAACCATTCCAAGGAGATAAGGAGAGAGAGAGAGAGAGAGAGAGAGACTGCACTAAGTGGTGATACACTAGAAAAGGAAGTGGAAAGATACTCTACTGAGGGAGGATGAAATAGGGGAAAAAAGAGATGAGGGAGGTCAAATGAAGTGGCATGAGACCTGAGATCCAAATCTGCCATTAAAACTCCACGAAACATGACATATTACACCTGCAAATGTGAAATACATGCACAAGAAGAAAACACGAAATGGAGAGGCACAAAGAAACAACAAAACATGAGAAAGGGTTGAAGAACACCAAAAACATGATTTTATTGCTCTATGAGGTGCACGAACCATTACATGGATACTCAGAGGCACAAATACGCTTTCCAGGTGTAGGAGAAGGCTTACAACTCAAATGGAGTTGGGAAACAAATTTGATAGAGTTTCCCCACATCCCAGAATGTCTCTCCTCTCAAATGAGAAGTGTTTACAATATATAGACGATGAAAACTAGAGAGAAAGAAGAGAAATTCAATTCTTCTCTTAAATCTCAACCACTAACCATCAATGCCCTTAAAATCTACCTACAATCACAATTATGGTTCCCGTGTTTGTTAGGCATGTTGGAGAAAAAAATATGGAAAATCTAGATCAGATATGGGTAGTTGAAGTAATTGGATCCTTCATTAATGGCATGAAAGAATTTTTCTAATATTCACCCATCAAATCCTGCTAAAATAATATTTTATGCTTCCATGGTGTAGAGGAGGTCAAGATCTTTCCAAAAAGTCTTCTCTTGCTCAAATCCAAGCTTCCAGTCAAAAGATATGGTTGTCTGAAGATTTTACATCGAGACTGTGCAAAATGGTGAAAACGTAATCTTTGTAAAGTGGATCCGTGGGCCCAAAAATACAAACTACACTTTTCATGAAAAGACGCAAAAATCACAAAACCTCCCGCAGCCCCGCAGCCCAAAAATACACTTTTTCCCAAAAGCCCCTCGCAAGCCCGCAACCTTCTCATTTGCCATTTGGCAAACAAACCTCCTCGGCTCGTGGGACTGTAGTGCCCCACCTCGAGACACCGGAAAATAGGCCAATGAGTCACTAGAAATTTGGATAATTTTTTTTTAAAAGAGAATACTATCAATACAAATCCGATTCCATTAATAATTCTTTTAAACTAAAATGATTTACCCACTTACTAAACACTATATCCCAAAACAATATTATTATTATTATTATTATTATTATATTTTTTGAATTATTATCTATTTACTAGGGACACCCTAGAAAGAGTCTACACCCTTTTTAGATAATTATATTTCCCCCTTTTTATTTATTTACCCACACATACACCTCTTAAAACCTTATTTTCCATTCACATTTAAAATGCCCATGACTTAAAAGTGAATAGGGTTATTTTGGACCTTAGGATTAAAGAGCTCTCAACCCTTGATCTTATTTTTCCCTAAGAATTCCCTAAACATCCTTATGCTCTTCTTTTTCTAATCTCCTTTTTTTTCATTTTGTTTTGCTCTCTTATTTGCAGTTATTTGGATAGCTATGGAGATGTAATGTTATTATTTCTATTTTTTTTTTTCTATAGAGATGTATTGCAGGTTGTATGGAGATGCATTGCTATGGATTGTTTTAGAGAGGGGGTTTGGCTGCAAATTGAAGAGGGCGGCAGCTAGGGTTCCACGCAAGTGGGGAAAAACGTGGTAGTGTGGAGTGGAGGGGGTCGCAAGTGGGGGTTGCGGGTGTGTGGGAGATGGGGCAGCGAAGGGAGGAGGAAGGGAAGGTGCAGGCGTGGCGCGACAGGGAGTGGGGCGGTGCGGATGGGAAGTGGGGAGCCACACAGGGGGAAACGGTGGAGGGGGCCTTGACATCAACGGTGGGACAAAGGTGCGGAGTCGGGCGTGGGAGAGCAATGACACTGGGCCGCGGACGGATGGGGGAGGGTTCGACCTCCCCCAAACCATGCAAAAACAATTTTGATTTATATATTTTTTTGTTTATTTAAAAAATATAACATATATTATATGATAAATATATAATATATATAATATATAATATATGATATATTATATATTATATATATATATATATATATATATAAATTAAATTGATAACATTTATATTATAGATATACATATACATATAATATGTGTGTGTGTGTGTGTGTGTGTGTGTGTGTGTGTAATAAAATAAAAGCATAATACATCTAAGGATAATGCACTTAAAAATACAGATTTTAAATCTAAAAATCTGCAATACTTATTTTCAATAATAAACCAAGAGAATATGATTAATATAAGTTTAAATTTATTTTATTTTATTTTTTGACAAATATCAAAATAACCATATTCCCAATAAATCAACTTTCCTTTGAACACAAATAATCAGATTTCTAAAGTCATATAGTGGTAGAAATATTTTTAAATCTAGTTTCACTTAGTATCTAAATCTATGATAATTTTACAAAGGGATGTACATTTCAAAATGATAATAATTTCTTCCAATATTAAATATCAAACTTCATATAACAACTAGATTTCCTTTCCAATGCAAGGCAAATTTAAGGTTTTCAAATTTGCACACAAGTAAGATCTCCAATAAATAATATATTTTCTTTTGAAGAGACATGTTTTCAATAAACAACTTTTCATTCCAAAAAGGAGTTACCACAATTTCATTTACAAGGGACTCAAACTCAATGTACAATATGTTTTTCACAAAATACATAACTACTCAAGAAATAAGTTACAAACCTCTTGCAAGATTTGAGGGAGATTACTAAATCAATAATGACTCAAGTTTACAAGAATACAAATTACAAAATAAGGATTTTACAAAAATTACAAGTTTCCACAAAGCCATACTCTAGAGGTTACAATGCAAGTAATGTTTCATAAAGATTGGAGAGGACAATGAAACTCCAACTATCACCAACTTCCATCTTGAGATCCAACCTCAAATGCCTTCAAGGAATCCATACAAGGAGAAGAAGCTTGTTTTACCACCCAACCTTAGGCATCATTACATGCCTTCCCAAGGTTGGGATGCATGCTAGCCTTCCCCAAGCCCATGGGAAATATGACTACTATCCATAACTTTGCACAAGAGTGAGGGTGAACATACAACATTACATCCACATTAAAACAAGGCAAATATAAAAACAAGACTCCAAATTTTACAAAGATGAAAAAGAGGAGAAACCATGTTCTACCTCTAAAATGGGGAAGAGAAGAAAGGAGTTCTCCAAAAGTTGTAACCAACATTAGTTACACAAACCAAGATCTCCATACCCTCCTTATTCCTCCAAATTCATTCTAAATCCTCCTTATTTCTCCACCCTTTCACCAAATCCTTCTTTGAAGGATTTTCAAACCCCAAAGGGGTTTCCTCACCAAGAATGGGGAAGGAGGTTCAAGCCAAATGAGCCACATTCCCCACCTCAAACCATTTGAGGGGAGAAATTAAAATCCTACAAGGCTTGCCCATCAATCCTATGAGGATTGAGAGGGAAAATCCCTCTCTTCCCCATAAACTCCAAAACTTCATCATGCCATATGATGGAGGGAGCAAAAACAAGTAAACAACAAACAAAATCTACATGCAACAACAAACATTCACAAGTAAACAAACTAATATCTAGCATGATATAACACATACAATAAAGCTCAAAAATCCTACCTCCAAAAAGCTCTCCAAATTCAATCTCTTCCACTTCTTGACCCAAGCAAACTCTAGCTCCAAAATCCACAAGCCTCCAAGCAAAAGCTCCAAAGAAAAAGTTTTCTTCTTTCCCCATGAGGGATAATTTGAAGAGGAGAAATAAAAATCCTCACAAATGAGGGGGTGACATGTGTCACCCCTATCTTCCCTCAAGGTAAAAGATGCCAAAGATAAAAGAGAGAAAGGATAAAATGACTTTTAGCCCTCTTCTCCCAAATTACCCACAAGTGATAACAAAACAATCTTGTGCAACTTGTAATAAAGCACACTTAACCATACCCCTTACATGGATGTGACCAAATGGGAGGGAAAAAGGGAGGAAAACTCCCTCTATGCCTCGGAAGGTAGGGGTCCAAGGGCCCATTTGCATGTTAAGGGAACTCCCAAACTAAAAAGAGGTCCCTAAAATGTCTAAAATTACCCAATTTCGGGTTTGAGAAATTTGGGCACAAGGGTAGAGTGTGGGGCCCACCCAAGGGTTCACATGGGACCCTAAACCCTTTTGATTAAGTACATCATTAAACAAATTCAAAACTTAATGTAAGTGGGGCCATTAATTCCCCAAAATAAGTTTACAACGCAAGCTAAACACCCTAAGCAAGATTAATAATACAAGACATATTACATTATAAATGAGGGTCACCCATGGTGCCCAAAACAATAAAATCTAATGCTAAGGCCTCATGCAATAAACACGGCTAGGACTTAGCCCTGTGGGCTGCTTGTGCAAAATTGTGTAGCTGGCCTGAATCCCACGTTCTCTCATGACCTGTCACCTGCACACTCATTACACACATTAAACGCACCTATCCGATAAAATGTGAATCAAATACTAAATAAGATATCAATGAATTCTAGACTAACATATCATCTCTCTTAATCGAAAATGCGACCACGTGCATAATTATAAACAATTCACCATAATTTAGACATATGATAAAGTGACATATATCCATAGAATCCCAACATGCAACCGATCGAGTATCCATCAATATAATTATGGTCCAAAGAAACTCATATCAATTAGTACCCATGACATCATAAGATAATACGACAACATAGTAATCAAGTTTGAATTGGCGCTATACGCCTAAATCTCCATACATGTCTAATAAGATCAAATCTCCTAATGTCTGTCAAAATATAACAAATCCTTGCCAAAACATGTCAATGAGTAAAAGAAAAACAAGTAATCGAGCTATAAAAATGTGGGCACTATAGGACCGCAGCTTGTAAACTACGTTTTTATGAAAGTTGCAAAAATAAAAAATCTCCCGCTGCCCTCAGAACTTTACATTTCCTGAAATTCATCTCTGGGCCCACTGCCCGTAATTTCCACTTTGGTGAAAAGTCTTTCCCAGTGCCCGCCGACCCACTTTGACTTGAAACATGGCCACGTGTCTCTTTCATGAGCCTCGCTTTGTAATTTTGTGTTTGACTAAGTCCCTTTTGCTTGGCAGGCCATATGTCCGACTCGAGACACGTGGAAGCGTCGCGCTGATTTGGAAACTACCCCCAGATTTTACCTTTGAAGTTGTGTAGATGAGGCACGTGGCGAGTTGGCTCATGTTTGGGGACTGCCTTTCGATTCACCTCTTGAAATCGCATCGAAGTGACATGTGGCTACTTTCGCCGGTTCTTTTATACTTAGCCGATTCGGGCCTACTCGCCCCATTTTTTAACTCGACCACATGGCGCACTCCACGCTCATTTGGGAACCTGCTCTTTGATTCTTCCTTTGAAATTGTGCCGAGATGACACATGGATAATTTCGCTAATTCTTCTATACCCTGACCGATTTGGGGCCGCTTCAACCTTTGAGCTCTCACCATGTGGTGGGTCAGCGCTAGTTCAGTGGTCTTTCTTTGGGCCACGCCTTTTAAATTTACACCATTGAGGCATGTGGCACCCTTTGTTGGCTCTGCTATGTTTATAATTTTCAATTGTCGATATTGTCTCCTTTTTGGACCTAGGACATGTGGAAGATTTGTGCTCATTTAGGGACTATCACTTGGGCTGCACATTTTAAATTTAAACTATTGAGGGACGTGGCACCTTCCGTCGGCTCTACCCGTTTAGACTTTTCAATGACCGGTTCTTCCTCTTTTTGACTTATTCTTTTAGCCCGGGACATGTGGAAGCTCCGTGTTCGCGTTTGGGGACCAAATTTTTCTTCGACCCTGAAGGTGCATCATTTAGACATGTGGGGCTTCCACCAATCCTTTCATACTTAGTCAATTTAAACATCCGGCTTTGTACCCTTTTCTACTTTTAGACACATGGAGGGATGGAAAAATTTTAGATCCTACGCTCTTGATCCTTCCTTTTAAGTTATGTCATGATGACACGTGGGGCTTCGCCAACCCTCCTATACTTAGCCTATTTGGGCCCGCTGCCATTTGACTTTTGTTGGACCTTGAATACATGGAGAGCTGGTGCTAGTTTGAGTCTCCACCTTGGGCTATCATTTTTAAAATTACACTGAGCTTACATGTGGTTCTTTACGTCGTTTGGACTTTTCAATGGCTGACTCTATCCCTTTTAGGACACTGGGACACGCTAAAGCTCCGCGCATATTTGGGGTCTCCATTTTGACATGCCCTTTTGGAATCACACCAAGCTGATGTGTGGCATCATCCATGAGTCTCGTTGTTTGGCCCCAAGATGACTCGTATGTGGCTAAGTTTTAAAACTTCGACCCTTTCCCTATTTTCCTCCTATGAACCTTTGGCCTCCTTTGACGTTGTTCAATTTTTCGCTGACCTTGCTCCTCCATTGTAGAGTCCCACCTACAACCTGACTGTTGGATTTGAAATGTGGGCTCGTAATATTGAGCCAACCCTTCGATTATCTCATGTGTGGGGTCATGTTTCATCAATTTTACTGGGGGAAAAATTGGGATAATAGGTAGTCTTTCCTAGATAAAAGGAGTTCTCTACGATCAGCTTCGATAAAGTCAGTAACGTGCGCATTCATCCTTTGACCTACATATCACAGGTATTCCTCCTTGAATATTATCTTATCTATTTAATCACACAATTATTTGATGAAATAGTCACAGGGGTGTCATAGAGGTCGCCATTATATTCCTTACATGTCATTACACGTCAAGGCTATATGTGTCATATGGTAGTTACTTACATTTCTAGAATGTAACTCCCCTTCTCCACTTGTGGAGTTATGATTGCATGCACCGGGGTTACACAACACCCCCTAATTTTACCCCTTATCCTTTTTCAGATCTTTGAGGATGTACTTATGATATTTTCCATTTTTGAATTTTTCCATGCACTTCATGCTTGATGCTCACTTCCATACAACCTCGTCACACTACCAGAATGTAACTCGGTCAATATTTGTGTTATCATGCATGATATATAATATGTGTTTATTATTTATCCCGCTTCCTAACAAAAACATCATGTCATTGTTGAAAATTCAAAATATGGGGAATTATTCTAAATAACTTGAGCTTATGCGTAGTTATATTTGCTAACATTTCCATTTTACTACAAATATTCAATATAGAGCTATCAAAATTCAATTTGCAAATTTATATATATCTATCAAATATTGATATATGGATCATTTCAATTTTATTGTAGGATCATGAGGATTGGTACAGTATACATAACATTTTACACTAGCACACTTAGGATAAAGATGTGAGGATTTTTAATCATTAAATAAATTTTAGTGGGTCCCTCACCCTTTCATTAATCATCATGAGTATATTAATTACAATATTAGTGTTACATGCAAGGGTAAAAATAAACATATTCATAAAATCTTTTCAAAAAGGTTTTAAAACCCTATAAAGGCCAAGCAAACAAATATTCATAGTATAACAGATCTTCAAAGAAAGAAAGATAGGTCTTATGTTGTTAAAAATAATCCTATAGTGCTCACAATTTTAATAGTGTGAGTTAAATAGATTTATAACTATGTGATATTTACTCACATAAATAGTGAATAAAAAGTTAGTATGTTAGACTCATAATTAATTAAATGGGCTATTATTTGTTATTTGTTATTTGTAATTCCTATTTTTTCAAGAAGTTGTTTTAGCTATTTCCTTTGTTATATAATAGCCAAATTATTTTGTTTGAATATACAAAGAGAGTTTTCAAATATTATATTTCTCTACAAATCTCTTTACCAAAATGTTTGGTATTAGAGCGGATTATAAATGTGCATTAATAAAATGGGTTTTTACATCTTAAGGAACAATGCCAATATATCATGTGCCTATGGATGAAATATTATTCAAGCATGATATGTATATTATAAGTGTGTTTTTTATTCTTTTAGTTTCATGCATTATGTCGGAACAACTCTTGATCGACAAAAATTTAATTAAATTGTCACTTCCTTATCAGAGTGCTCGCTTCCTTCAATACCTTGTGATATTGATCCCGATACTACTAACTATATTATGGACATTGTTATAGTTTAATTTAGCATGATGTTAGATGTTAGATCATGGTTTATTGTGGACTTTGATTCATATATGGTGCATGATGATTATTAGAGACATTTTAGATATTGATGTTGATATATTGTTTGACATGGTTACATCATAGACATTTTTGAACTTGTGATATTTGGATATTTTGAGTAGATCTAGAAAATGAGAATTGAATTAAAATTGGTAATGATATAGTTGTGGATGAAATTGTAAGTGATGTTGTTGATTGTATTGATGTTTTTTTATTCACATATATGTCGATGATCTTGAACTTATATTTATATTCATTTAGATGTTCTAATATGGCCACGCTTGGTCAAGGAGGTATTTGTATTTTATGGTTTAAAATATCACAACAAATATCGGGGATTGGAGACCAACCACATTGGAATTCTAGATGAATTCAACAAGGTCACCATGGCAACTTGTATTTATTTGTGTGTTTGATTGTGTTAGGGATTCCCATGGGGGAACACCTTTAAATGTGACCAAGGGTTATGTGTATTTATTTATTTAGTTCCTTTTATTGATGTTTATATGTGTTTTTAAGTGATGTGTTTACCCCTTTTTATTTAAATAAATTGTGGTATATGTTGACAATTTTTACACTTTTGAAAAAATGGGCAACTTGAAACTTCGTTGTTATATTGAAGCAGTCTTGGGTGAAGTATACCTAAGCTAAGGAACTCTCAATGTTATTTGTTATCGCTGAATTAGTTACAAGATTAAATGAAATCTACAATTATGTGTGTTGTTTCAAAGCAAAACATATCACATAGTCTGTAATTTCATGTCATCCTCAACAACAGAACACAAAGCCCCGAAGGAAAACTATGTTGTCTTGATGAAGATGAAAAATTACAAATTAGGTTAAGTGCTGAGTTTTGAAACAGCAAACTGAAATACAAATTACAGAAGATCAGATTTCATTACTGAATGTTACATGTTCCTATCAACGTTCTTTCCTTCATGATTAAGATATTCAATTATGTTATCTGAGTTTTTAGTTCATTATACAATCCATACGTAAAATCTAAAATGCACAAGCAAATAAAAAACTCATTTTAAAAATTCAATGTTTTATTCACAAGGAGAGTTAAATGTTTCCCACACAAGCCATGGGATGTAATCGAAAAGTAAAGTACAACTACTAAAAAGAAAGGTAGACATGCATGAAAGAGGAAGCAAAGGAGTATGAGTGAACCCATCATTGCCTTGGGGTTTTTTTTCTTCAATTGAAACATCTTCATCTCCACCTTTCATTCTCCTTCATCTTCATTGTAGAAGCCATTATTCCTGAAAAAGAAGAAAATAATTAACTGTCAGTTACGAGCTCAGGGATCAATTCATATTCCTACACTATCCTACTTCGTGCATATGAATCTTCTCCTAAAAGAAGATGTATTCTACTCCAAGAATAAACTGCGTGCATGCTTTATTCACTTAGGAAGAAGAAGGAAAAAGAAAAAAAAAAAACATGGACATAAGAGAGGCCAAAAAGCCTAATTATTTTCTAAACTGTTTTCTAAGTGTGTAGGTACAGGTTACAGCCAAAGAGAAGAATAGACAAGTCATAAGTTCATGCAATAAAAGGAATAATGTAACTCAAAGTTCCAATAACTGTTCTGAAATAGAAGAAGTTACAATGTAGAAGAGAGACTAGCAATAGAAGCACGTGCAACAAGGAAAAAAAGAAGAATTTGAAAGCTGATGTTTGGCTAAAAGAGAAGGTCATAGTTGAAAGGAATGAAGATAGGTTTCTGAGAAGATTTTGACAGGGCTTTGCCATAAAAATCAACACTATAAATTTTCAGTTGCTACGTGAAGATAAATTTTTAGTTGCTATGGGAAAAGTTAGTTGCTACAGGAAAAGATAGTTGCTATGGGAAAGAATCAATTTCAAATGCTAGTTACAATGGAAAAGATAAAAATCAAAGCTAGTTGCTATAGGTGAAGCTCAAGGACAGCATTAAAGCACAAAAGAAAATTGAACTACATTTTGTAAAAAATTGAATTGTCCAATATGTAGGAGTTGTAAACAGAGTTCCAGAAATAATATGTTATGCATAGTTTCATAAAACAATACATTATTTTTAGAAAGTCAAGAAATATTGTTACAGTCAAGCATTCAATAGATATGATTTTCAGAAAACAATTGCATCTCAAACACTCATCTCATGAGGAAATTCAATGTTCAAGTGATCTCAATTTGAAAAGGATTAAAGCAAGTATTCTCAAAGGGCGCTACAGATTTCAAACAATCAAATTGATCTCAGTAACAAATGGATTCTCTAGAATACAAAAATGAGCTAAATACTTCATAATGGACTTCAAGTAATGTACGTAACTATATTCACATAAAATCATAACCATATTCTACAATATTCTCAAAAATGATGAGGTAACAATTGTCCAAAAGTTGAAGAACAAAGAACTCATACATAGAAGAGCCTCAAGTATGAATATCCGTAAAGAAGAAAGTACTCTATGGTCATCACAGTAAAACAAAGGAAGATACAAGCTAAATTAGAGTTTCATAATAGCAAACACATAATCACCCACCCTTTTCGAAGTTCATTTTAGCAATGGCCGAACATGACAGATACAAGAAAACTAGGAAATACAATTATAGTACATAATGGAACCAAGATTTCAAGCTTTTAAGGGTATTTCCACACAGAGTTGAAAATTATCAAGGTCACATATCTACAGATACCCAAAACTCAAAAAATATAGATCTATAATTGATAATGCAGATTGGGCCGAAGAACACACTCACCGTAGATAATCAAATGGTCAAAAATTTTGAGCAACCAGATAAAGAAGCAAGAGGTCCACAGGCCCACATGAAGTTTCGTACTAGGGAGTTAATTAGGAGAAACAAATCGTATAACCCACAAATATTTTCAAGAGTTTAGTGATACATTTGAAGAAGAAAATAAAATAGAAGAGTATGTATGCAAGAGATATTATCTCACCTATAAACGACTATGGTGGCCAATAGACTAAGGAGATCTCGAAGAACAGAGAATAATCGAGCTTCAAAACTTGCCATGGAGGCCGTTGTAAGAAACCATTTCTCAGAGCTATCTCAGATTCCAGATCAAAAGAAAGAAATGGCAGAGATATCAAATTTTCAACTCACAAAGCAAACTCGAATCTCGTAGGCTTCGCCAAAAATACTAAATAGAACAGATTGAGCTCGAAGTAGCAGCCATGGTGGAAATAAAAATGGATTTTAAAGAAAACTCGAAAATGACCAAAGCATGACCACTGCACAGAAACCGTGAAACCCGATATGATAGAGAGTCTTTGCAGAGAAGGAGCTCCAAAGTACAGTGAAAGCCAAGCTCGATAGAAAATTATAATGGCATCGGAGAATATTTTTCTAGGGCTTCGCCCATACAACTAAAAAATCCAAAATGAGTGTGCTTTAGGGTCAAGTTCCCTTTACCATCCGAACACAAGAAGCGGGTTAACTCAAACTTGACCACAGTCAGGATCGACGGCATCAAACACCAAGGATGTAAGATCAACATCCTTAGATCATCACAACAATCAATGCTAACCATAGTCAGGATGCTAATGCCCACATTAAATGCCAGCCAAAACCCTAACCATAGGTCATAAATCGACGGTCTACAATCAGACAGGGTACAAAGATCAACGACAAAGAACAAGGCACGAAATTTCAAAATAAACCACAAGGGTAATAGTTAACCTAACCAGAGTTGATGCCACCAACCAAGTCGCTAAGGGTGAGTCACCATGGAAGGGGACAACCCACATGTCCACCGAATTACTCATTGCAAATGATTTTCAAAGTCTAAACCCAAGTACATACTTCAAATAAAGGGGTGACTAAATCATGTATCATGATCACCGAAAAGATGAATATTATAATATGCTAAGGCTGACATAATAAAATATGGTTGAGCATGGTGGGGTGTTGCTCCTCATGATTTTTAAAACATAGTATATGCTAAGTCCACAAAAAGTGACCAAGCCCAATGAAGACAAAAGTTCAACCACATTTGGTCCCCACAGAGGAATTATTTTGCAAATATTAATAAATATTGTAATTATTTTGCTCACATACATGGAGTTGTATTTTGCATGCCTTCATAACAGATAGAATAGAGAAGAAGATAGAGTTGCATGTTCATGAAAAGAGACTTACCTAGCAAGCAACCTTATTTTTAGCAAATTATTTATCCTTGTTTTCTTAAAAATAGAACAGTTAACTCCAGTTTGACTGTAATGTAAGCAAGGCTAAGAATGCCTATTTGTAATTGCATGCTCTATTTTTATTCCTTTATCTATTATTAAATAAAGGATAAAAATAAGATGCATGAGTGAGTATAAGCCTTAGGCTATTTTTAGGAAGAGGGTGAACTTTATTTTTGCTATATATTGTGTGCCTTTGCAAAGCACGGAGAGGAACTTCTGGAGAATTTTTATGGATATATGAGTATTGAAGAAAATTTTGCCAGCTTTTCCCTCTGAGTGTGAACTATTTTATGCCTTTCCAAGTTATTTTACAATCTTGTGTATTTTCATATTAACCTTGTGAATGAAAATTCCCTTATCAATCAGCCTTTACCCTTCGCAAATTCAGTCTTTTCGCTTAAATTTAATGTGCATGTTAACTTATTAGTACTTATTGTGATTCTCCTCAAGTATAATCAACTATTTTTCCCTTAGATATTCTCAGTAAAAAATATTGGTTCGTGCATCAAGAATCCTTCACAAATCAGTTGTGCATATACTCAATCAAAGCCCTCATACAAATTTGGTTTATCACCTTAGTTTTAATCATTTTACAAGTAATCTTTTACTCTCAAACTCCCAGTAAATTAGTTTAGGATACACCAATAAGGAATCGTCCTTGATACTAGAGACTCACCTCAAAATAGGTATACCCAAAACCTGAGGTGTTTCCATTGTATCTACGAAAGAGAGAGATCATTTGTGCAAGCCTAGAAAACTTGCAGCCATCTCTCTACATGGTGCAATTTCAAGAGATACTAGTTTTTGGCATGCCCGGTGGGACACTCACACAACTAAAAGTTTCACTTTTAGATGTGTTTCATCATTTAAGTAGATCAGACACCATGCATAGTAGTTTTGGAAAAACTACTATTGATGCATTCTGAAGATTCAAGATCTGAAGAAGAACTCATCTAGTGACTCCGTAAATCTGATTCCAGATCAGTATAGCACTTTTCAACAAGTATTAAAATTTTCAGCTACAGTCTTTAGGTATTTTTCAAGAAAATTAGATCTGTTATTTTGTTGTTACCAGTTTTTTTGTGAATAGCAGACCTGTTTTCATAGTTCAGTATTTTATGAGGTCCTGCAACCATGAATCCTCACTTTCAGCAATATTATTAGCCAAATCAATAGTCCTTTATCCACCTTCTCCTTCATATCAGTTTTATAACCCTTATCAGAATGAATACCCTTATAACCCAAACCCTGTATACCAAAATGATTACCAATATGAGGATTATGTTGTTCAAGGTCAAAGTTATACAGAGGGTTATGTTGAGTATGAAAGGAAAAGAAATCTTAGAATTGAGTTTAATAGTTTGAAGCAAGTAGTATTTAGCTATCAAGGAACAAATCGAGAAATCAACAGCAATGACGAATGATAGGTGTCAGGATAGGGAACCCTATCAATGGGATGTTCCTACTTACCTTCCCTCGTCAAAATTCAGTAATATTCAATTATGTTACTAAGTTGTTTAGTTCATTATACAATCCATACGAAAAGCTAGAATGCACAACAAAATTATACACAACTCATTTTCAGAATTCAATGTTTTATTCACAAGGAGAGTCAAATGTTTCCCACACAAGCCGTGGGATGTAACTGAAAAGTAAAGTATAGCTTCCAAAATAAAGGTACACATGCATGAAAGAGAAAGCAAAGGAGTATGAGTGAACCCATCATTGCCTTGGAGTTTTTGTTCTTCAATTGAAACATCTTCATCTCCACCTTTCATTCTCCTTCATATTCATCAGAAGCCATTATTCTTGAAAAGAAGAAAAGAATTAACTATTAGTTATGATCTCGGGGATAAATTCATATTCCTACACTATCCTACTTCATGCATATGAATCTTCTCCAAAAAGGAGATGTATTCTACTTGAAGAATAAACTTCGCATGCATGCTTTATTCACTCAGAAGAAGAAGGGAAAAAAGGAAAAAAAACATGGACATAAGAGAGGCCAAAAAGCATAATTATTTTCTAAACTATTTTCTAAGTGTACAGGTACAGGTTGCAGCCAAAGAGAAGAATAGACAAGTCATAAGTTCATGCAATAAAAGGAAGAATGTAACTTGAAGTTCCAACAATTGTTCTCAAATAGAAGAAGTTGCAGTGTAGAAGAGACACTAGCAATAGAAGCAAGTGCAATAGAAGGAAAAAGAAGAATTTGAAAGTTGATGTTTTTCTAAAAGAGAAGGTCTAAGTTGAAAGGAATGAAAATAGGTTTCTAAGAATATTTTGACAGGGCTTTGCCATAAAAATCAACACTATAAATTTTCAGTTGCTACGGGAAGATAAATTTTTAGTTGCTACGGGAAAAGCTAGTTGCTATGGGAAAGAATCAATTTCAAATGCTAGTTGCTGCAGAAAAGACAAAAATCAAAGCTAGTTGTTACAGGTGAAGCTCAAGTACAACATTGAAGCACAAAAGAAAATGGAACTACATTTTTGACAAAACTTGAATTGTCCAACATGCAGGAGTTCAAAAAAGGTCTAGAAATATATTGTTATGCATAGTTTCGAAAAACAAGATACATTATTTTCATAAAGTTAAGAAATATTGTTATAGTCAAGCATTTAATAGTTATGATTTTCAAAAGACAATTGCATCTCAAATACTCATCTCATGAGGAAATTCAATGTTCAAGTGATCTCGGTTTGAAAAGGATTAAAGCAAGTATTATCAAAGGGTGCTACATGATTTCAAACAATCAAGTTGATATTGAAACAATGAATTGTAACAAATGGATTCTCCAAAATACAAAAATGAGCCAAAGACTTTAGATATATTTACAGAAAATCATAACCATCTTCTACAATATTCTCAACAAATGATGAGGTAACAATTGTCCGAGAAGTTAAAGCACAAAGAAATCATACAAAGAAGATCCTGAAGTATGAATATCTAGAAAGAAGGAAGTACTCTATGTCCATCAAAGTAAAACAAAGGAAGATACAAAGTAAATCAGAGTTTCATAACAGCAAACACATAATCACCTACTCTTTTCGAAGTTCATTTTAGCAATGGCCGAACATGACAGATACAGGAAAACTAGGAAATACAATTATAGTACATAATGAAACTAGTACTTCAAGCTTTTATAGGTATTTCTACACAGAGTTGAAAATTCTCAAGGTCACATATCTACAGATACCCAGAACTCGGAAAATATAGATCTATAATTGATAATGCAGATTGGGCCAAAGAACACACTCACCAAAGATAATCATATGGTCAGACCTTTCAAGCAACCGGAAAAAGAAGCAAGAGGTCCACAGGCCCACGTGAAGTTTCGAACCCGGGAGTCAATCAGAGAAACAAATCATATAACCCACAAATATTTCCAAGAGTTCAATGATACATTTGAAGAAGAAAAGAAAATAGAAGTTTACATATGCAAGAGAGATTATCTCACCTATAAACGAATATGGTGGCCAATAGACTGAGGAGATCTCAAAGAACAGAGAAGAATCGAGCTTCAAAAACTCGCCATGGAGGCCGTTGTAAGAAAACATTTCTCAGAGCTATCTCAGATTCTAGATCAAAAGAAAGAAATGGCACAGATATCAAATTTTCAACTCATAAAGAAAACTCGGATCTCATAGGCTCCGCCAAAAATACCAAACAGAATAGACCGAGCTCGAAGTAATAGCCATGGTGGAAAGAAAATGGATTTACAGAAAACTTGAAAATGACCAAAGCACGACCACATCGCACGAAATCGTGAAACCCGATATGATAAAGTGAGTCTTTTTACAGAAGAGAAGGATCTCTAAAGTACATTGAAAAGCTCGAGCTCGACAAAACAAAATAATGGCGTATAGAGAAGATTTTGCAAGGGCTTTGCCCATACAATCGAAAAAATCCAAAATGAATATTGGTGGTTTGTTCTTAGGTGGTGATACCCATTTCCCTTTAGGAGGCATAAGCAGAATCCCCATACTTTCTTGCTCCTTTCACTTAAATGATGGAGCCCGAGTTTTCTTTGTTATGTTTTAATGTGGTTGCAAACTACATTCTATATTGCACTGTGTTTTAATGTGAAATTTGCATGTGTGTTTGTGGAAGCATGTTGTTGCCATGAGTTGAAAAAAATCTTTTATTGCATTGTTTTTGGGGCTTGGGGGTCAATGAAGAAGGATGGATTCTCCTTATCATTGGATGTCTTGGTTGGGTAGAGAGCGTTGCCTTTCCCCTATTTTGTTGTGATCAAATTTAAATAAAGAACATGGAGGATCTCCATGTTGTTGTTCTAGAACTGAGAAAGAAGACAGAGTTTGGCAGTCCTTTGTGAGACTTCTTTTTGTAGGCCTTTTTCCCACTTCAAGTGGATGACTTGTAATATTATTTGTATTGGATAGTTATTCTGTTTTGGAAATGAAATCCTATGTTTAAATGAGAAAGAGATATGCATTGAAATCTGTATTGTGTAAAGAGACGTGAAAGTGCATTTGAATGAAAGGAAAAGAGAAAGAGTGGTAATTTGTAAAGTTGTATGTGATAAATATAAATAGAAGTTGTATTCTTTTCCACAAATGGAGTTACTACTGTGTGTAAAATATGTGTTGAAATATGTTGAGGAATTTATGTTTGAAAGAGAGAAACACGTATGAAGAAGATATATTACTCTGTTTTTGTTGAAATGCATGATTTGAAAAATAGAAGTTGCATTCTTGTTTTTACATTTTGATTGAAGGAAAGATAACTAGTTAAAACTAGCATGAAATGTAATCAACATTGTATAGTATGGCAAAAGAAATAGATTAATCTCTGGTTATGAAATGTATAAACTTCATTTTTATTTCATTGTAAACTTTGCAAATTTTTATCAAAAGATACATAACAACCCTATAAAACTATGGAAAAAATTGAAACACTAATACCATCTAAGAAAGATCAAAACGAGTCCAAACAAACTAAAATACTTATGAAAATTTTATAGAACCTTTCAAATCGGGTTCAAACAAAAACATAGACTTTTGATGTATAAAAATTGGTAATTTTGGAATTGCTAATCAATCAAACCTTTTGAACCTTGCAATCAAACTAAAATTCTCCATGCCTGTTGGGCATGTTGAGAAAGAGTTAATGGAAAATTTGAACAAAATTTATAAGTTTAAAAAGACTAGTTCACTTTTTAAGCAACAGAAAAATGTTTTCTTAAAATTACCACTAAAAATTCATCAAAATTAAAATCATAAGCTTTCTGTGCAAAGAGTACTTTGAGAGCTTTCCAAAAATTCCTCATTTGCCAAAAATGGAGCTCCCAGTCAAAAGTTATGGCCTTCTGAAGTTTTACTTCATCTTGGCTTCAAAATCTAACTATCAAATTTAAATAAAATATTCTTGGGCGGACCCATGGGCTAAATATTTTCTTTTGCACTTTTTTCCCAAAAGCACTTAAGGCATGAAGTTCCTGCCACTCCACTGACCCGCAAACCTTCTGATTGGTCAAAATAAGCTAAGTTAAAAAAATTAAATTTGGAAAAAATTCTAGGTTTTCCCCACTTTCACGTAGGCCCGCAACCAATGAGGTTTTGCCACATGGCTTAACGAGGCTCATCGAGGAGCGCGGAATTTCTTCTAACTTTCTGTTTGCAAACTTAAAATTTGGGAAATTTTCCTTTTTTCCGCGGCCCCACCGGCTCGCATGCTAATCGTGTGTTGCCATGTGGCATAACGAGGTGTTGTTAGATGCGCGGTTCGCTTTAAATATTAGCACTTTAAAAATAATTTTTAGAAAAATTTGTAAAGTTTCTCCACCTCCCCGCTGGCCCGCAGCTAATCAGATGTTGCCACATGGCTTCACGAGGTATCGGCAGAGGAGCGGATCCCTTTCTGACTTAATGCTTCAAAAAAAAATTGGGGTAAAATTCTTAAGTTTCCCCGCCGACCCACCAGCCCGCAACTAATGATTGATTGACACATGGCATCCTTGGGCATCAGCGGAGGTGCGGGTGATTCTTAACCTTAACATGTTTCGGGAAAAAGTCAAATTTTCTAAGTTTTCTCCGTCGGCCCACTTCCCCACTTGGAAAATTGGGACTGACACGTGGCATCTCTATGCACCGGTGGAGGAGTGGGTAATTTTGAACCCTTTCACCCTTTCAAAAAATATAAGGCAAAAAGTCAATTTTTCCTCCGGTGTCCCACTTTTCTACCTAGGCTAGAAATTTGGACACGTGTCCCTTACGGACCTCAAACTTAAATTTCCTCTTGGGGCGTGAAGTCTTGCCGCGGGCTCATGGGGCGCAGTGAATTTTGTTATTTTTTCCAAAAGTGCAAAAAGCCAAATTACCTCCCAGCCCTACCGACCCAAATCCCTTTTTGGGAAAATTTTCTTCCCTAGGCCCACAGGCCCGCCTTTGGGGAAATTTTTTTCCCAAGGCCCACCAGCCCATAACTTGATTTTTATAGGGAGTTAGAAGGACTTCTTTATATCATTGGAAAGGTGAGAAAATTTCCTATCTAATGGGAATGTTTTAGAAGATTTAAAGTGCGTTAATTTTGAGAAAAACTAGGTTGAATCTCTTAATCCTGTCAGGGGGTGGGAGAGTGAGAAATTGCCCTCTTAATCTTAATAACTATTCTAACCCTTAGTTTTGACCTTGTAAATTTAATAATTGTTGTAATGGGAAAATCATGAGCTAAGATTTTTATTTGGCCTCAAACCTTGCTTGTGGAAACTGTTGTTTTGTAACCTGGTAGCAGACACTTTTAATCAAAAAAATTATCCCATAATTTTTTTGACTAATCCTAGGTTGTTCTTGGGTCTCAAGTGGGTTGTTTTAGCGGGCATTACACTTGGTATCAGAGCCGTGGGTTCAAGAGCTTGGACCCTTGGGAACACTAGAAAACTTGAGACATGAACTTTAACCTAGCACATTTTTGAATCTAGAAAACAACTTTGCATGGAAATTACATATTTTAGTAAACATGGAAACTGAATAAAACTTAGAAAGATGAACTAACTCTCACCTTGGTCTTTGTGTAGGAGGTGTAGATGGGATGAGGGGTCTTTTCACATAGACCTAGACTTACCACCACCAGATCATGTTGTAGTAGCTATCCTACCACAGATTTTATAGACACTTCAAGATGTTAATGTCGCTCTACGCGGAGGGACCGTAGGAGCACATTCAGTCAGACATGATAGGGTGACATCCATTGAGGCTCATGCATCTCCTTAGCATAGCGAGGAGCATAGAGGAGAGAAATCCCATGAGGAGTTAGTCAGAGTAGAGTCACCGTAGAGGGGACAGGGAGACCGGGTTTTAGGACATAGAGATAGGTCTCGGAGCCCTAGGCTTAGGATGAGCATGCAGAGAGGCCTAGGGGTCTGGACCACCACTGCAAATGATATCGGGAGATCCTAAAGCTACGGCCAGCTCATTATTTTGGTGACATAGGTGGATTTTAGGAAGAGGCTGGTTGGTGAGCTTGAGCGGGTGCTTCAAGCTCTGCCCTTGCTCTAGCAACATGAAAGCTTGTGTTGCGATCCATCTTCTAAGGGATGGAGCAGGCGTATGGTGGGGAACAAGAGGAAAAAAAGCTCCATGTTGATTTTGAGACAGTTACCTGGGAGCTCTTTGAGGAGTGGTTTAGGAGCAGATATTTATCTTAGAGGTTCATACAATAAGAGGATTGATGAGTTTCATGACCTCCGATAGGCATCTCTTACAATGGCTAAGTATGAGAGTAGATTTTTGGATCTACTCCAGTATGTTGATTACATGCAAGATGAGTGGGTGTGGATCCATAGGTTCATCCGGGCCTAAATCTAGACATTGGAGGTGCATTGCAGATCCATTGTCCACAGACATTGGCTGAGGCCATTGAGAAGGCCTATATAGCAGAGGAGACTCGGGGAAAGACCCAACAAGCTAGAGACCGAGTGGAGCCATATACAATAGATGTAGGACAACAGATCGAGGGGGTCAATACCTCCTCCTCATGGTGGATAGGGTTCAACATAGTCATCTTTAGACCACAATAAAGCAGTAGCAGCAAGTAGCTCTCGCCCACCATATAGACCTCCACGGAGATTTGATGCACAGAGGGGTCAGAGTATGGGGCCTCCTCCTAGGGGTCCCATTAGGACACAAGGAGCACCTAGAGCTCAGTCAGCAGGAGCTCGCCAACAGAGACCTCAAGCAGTCCACAACAAGGTCATCAAGGTCCACAACACACCCCTCTAGGGCACCGAATGGAGCTACTACTCATGGGGAGAGGATCAGGTGGTTGTTTTGGGTGTGGTGTTACTGGACATTTTTGGAGAGATTGCCCATAGAACCCTAATAACAAGGGTAAGACATAGATCTCAGAGCCTATTGTTGGTGACATGGGGCATAGTCATAGGATGTACGCAATGGTCAAGAACCACTAGGTAGAGCATCAGAGTACAGTTATTGAGACTATAGGTAACATTGGTGGTATTCCTACCTCCATTTTTTTTATTCTAGTTCTTCTGATTCTTTTATTACACCATCTTTAGTAGAGCGATGTAGGCTAGTGGCAGTTAGGCAAGGTCATAGTTGGGATGTTGAGATGGCTTCTGGAGCCAAGATCTCTGTAGACTCCTTAGTTAAGGAGTGTGTAGTGGATTTGGGACCTTTCACCACTACCTGGATCTTCGTATATCCTTTCATTGGGCTCTTATGGAGTCATCTTGGGCATGGACTAGTTATCTACACACAGAGCCAGAGTGGATTATTACCACAAGATCATATCTTGTATAGATGATCTAGGAGTTGAGGCAGTGATAGTGGGGTCAGGAGACCTATTTCTATTTGCACCATCTCCATTATGTAACTTAAGCGGTGTGTGCGACGAGGTTGTCAGATGTTTGTTATCATAGTTAGTGACCGATCAGAAGATGGGTCTAGTGGACCATCACTAGATGACCATCCCATTTTGAGAGATTTTTTGATGTCTTTCTAGGGGAGCTACTAGGGTTACCCCCCACGGGAGATAGATTTTCATATAGATCTAGTTTGGGGGAGAGAGCCTATCTCACGAGCACCTTATCGGATGACTACCCCTGAGCTCTACGAGCTCAAGTTACAACTTGAGGTCCTTTTAGAGAAAGGCCTAATTAATCCTAGTGTATCCCCTTGGGGTGCACTAGTGATCTTTGTAAAGAAGAAGGATAGATCCTTGCGGTTGTGTATTGATTACCGCCAGCTGAACAAAGTAACGATCAAGAATCATTATCCCCTTCCACACATTGATGATTTGTTTGATCAGATGAAGGGAGCCAAAACTTTCTCTAAGATAGACCTTAAGTTAGGTTACCATCAATTGAGGATTTCGGAGGTGGACATTCATAAGACCACCTTTCAGTATGAGATATGGCCACTATGAGTTCACAGTGGTACCTTTTGGTTTAACGAATGCCCCTACAGTGTTTATGAGTTTGATGAATGGGTATTTAGGACCTTCTTAGATCGCTTCATGCTCATCTTCCTTGATGACATTTTGATTTACTCACGTACGCGTGAGGAACACGAGGGACACATTTACTAGGTTCTTCAAAGTTGTCTTCAAGAGCAAGCAGCTTTACGAGAACTTGGAGAAGTGTGCATTATTTCAGATGGAGGTGTAGTATTTGGGTCATATCATTTCTGAAGAAGGTATTTCCATCGATCCTTCCAATATTAGACCTATCATGGATTAGCCAACACCCACTACTATGACTGAGGTGCACAGATTTATGGCATTAGCAGGTTAATATAGGATATTCGTTCAGTACTTCTCTCAGATTTTGCACCCCATCACTTCCCTTTAGTGGAAAGGGAAGAAGATTGTTTGGTCAGACAGGTGTGAGCAGGCCTTTAGGACACTAAAGGAATGTCTCACTACAACACCTATTCTTGCAGCTGTTGGATCCACAAGGAGAGTTTTTCGTATGCATGGATGCTTCTTTGGTAGGACTTGGAAGTGTATTAATGATGAAGGGAAAATTGGTGGCTTTTGAGTCTCACAAACTCAAGGATTATGAGCTTAATTATCCAACTCATGATCTTGAGCTTGCGGTAGTTGTGCACACCTTGGTTTGATGGAGACACTTTCTTTTTGGTAGGAGATTCACACTCAGGACAAATCATTTGAGTCTTTACCACCTCTTCACACAGCCCAATCTCAATGCTCGTTAGTGGCGTTAGATGGATTTACTTTGTGAGTATGATATGGAGATAGAGAATGTGAAAGGGAAGGAGAATGTGGTTGTAGACGCTCTTAGCAAGATGGAGGCATGTGGCTATGGCCACCTCAGTGACCACAAATTTTTGGAGAGTAGGATTCTATAGCACCTTCCTCACGATAGCTTCTACATTGCATCCAAAGTAGAGATCGAGTCTCAAAGACCCCTCGAGGGGAAGTTTGATGGTTTTTCTTTAGAGGTAGATGGTCTTCTCAGGCACAAAGGCTAGATTTATGTTCCTAGAGATGGAGGCTTGAGGCAGGACATCTTGGTAGAGGTACATCGTGCACCCTATTCAACCCATCCGGGGTGAAGAAGATGCACGCCACCTTGAGACAATTGTATCATTGGAGAGGACTTCATGTAGAGACGTGGCTCAGTTTGTGTCACGCTATTTAGAGTGCTAGAAAGTAAAGGCCAAGCATCAACATCCAACTGGCCTTCTCTATCCTCATGCTATACCGGAATGGAAGTGGGATACCATTTCCATGGACTTCATTGTTGGGCTACCGATGTCGAGATACCACCACGACGCCATCATGGTCATGGTGGATAAATTGAAAAAAGTGGCTCATTTTTCTCCAGTAAAGACCACTTATACAGCTAGTGTAGTGGCACAGGTATATCTTGATGAGATTGTCAGGTTGCACGGGATTCTACAGAAGATCATTTGTGACCGTGATCCTTTGTATACTTCCCATTTTTAGACCACCATGTAGTATGCCCTCGGGACAAGGATCAACTTCAACATAGCATATCACCCTAAGATAGATGGAAAACTGAGTGGGTGAATTAGATTTTAGAGGACATGCTTAGGATGTATGTGATGGATCATCAGGCGAGATGGGAGGAGTACTTGTACTTGGTGGAGTTTGCCTACAATAATAGTTTTTCAAAGTTCTATAGGCATGGCTCCTTTCTAGGCCTTGTATGGCAGAGAGTGTAGGACACCTCTTAGCTAGGACAAGTTAGAGGATAGGGTTTCTCTTAGACCAGCTTTGTTATAGGACATGGAGCAGCAGGTGGTTATGATCAGGAAAAGACTGCAGGAGGCACAAAGGACAGGCAGAAGAAGTATGCCAACCAACATAGGACCGATCGTAGTTTTGATGTGGGCATGAAGGTGTTCCTTGTGCCAAGCCACACAAAATCCCTATCCATTATGGAAAAGGTTCTAAGTTAGCTCCTAGATTCGTTGGTCCTTTTGATATCTTGGAGCGTATCGGCCCTTTGCCTAATGACTAGCATTTCGCCTAGCTTGTCTCGGTACATGATGTGTTTAATGTTTTAGTTATGTTGTCTTAGGAGATATGTGTAAAGGGGAAAATTGTAAGTTTTCAAGAAATACAACTTTATCCTATCTCAAAGTTTCCATGTTTTGATCATACATTGTCAACCATAATAAGCTTCCTCTTATTTTGTGTTAACTAGCTTCCTTTTGTGCCTTGGGTCAAATTTTACACTACGGTGCACTGGGAAATTTTCTAGGTTATGAGTTCAATTCCACATCTATTCTAATGAATTCTTTCCCTTCCAAAGGTAAGGAAGTTCTCCTTACTCCTTGTATTTTGGAAGTTATGGCTTTAATTTAGCGGAGTTTGATGGGAAATTTTCCCGAATCACGGGCTCATTGGAGGTAAGGAGGAAATTTTACCACGGTGTGAAATTGGGCGGGTTGTGAGGAGGCACGGAGAGAAATTGGACACTTAGCCTTATGGCTAAAAAAATCAAAGGTAAAAATTTTTCCCGCAAGCCCACAAAGGAGAATGGAGAAAAATTGATTAAGTCCCCGCGTTTAATCACAAGGCGCCACCTATCCATTCATGGCAGAGGTAAAACTAGCGGAGGACTTTGGGAGAATTTTCCCTTGTGAGTAAAGGGTGAAATGTTATTTGAAGCCCACGGTGTGAACTAGAAAGCGCCACGTGTCATCGAATTTGGAGGACATGGAGATTTTGGGAAAAATTTCCCAATTTGAAAAAAAGAGGGAAAAAGGTCAAACGCAAGTCCAAACCCGAATATTTGCCCTAATTTTGCCATTTTTTGCCCTAAATCTTCAAGAGGGCGCTAGATCATATCTTTTGATCTAGAAGAGCTCGATTTTTGTGTTTTTAGCATCAATGGAAAGATGGTGAAATTCTCCACACAATGAACACTTCAATTTAAATTTGATGGAGTTTTATCGAGAGAAAATAAAGAAAATGTCCTTGGAAAGAAAAAAGTTTTCCCGAAATCACTCTCAATGTTCTCCTACCACATTAGATGGAAATGGCGATTTCATTAATTAGGGAAAAGGATCAAACCAGTTCATATGCAAAGCTGGTAAATTGAAATATAAAACACATTTTTGCACGCAAAATCTTTTTTGGCTTGTTAGAAGCTTTTCTTTGTGGAAAAGGAATTTGAAAGAACGAAAATGATCAAATTTGTTTGTAATGGCTTTGGGGAACGATTTAATGGTTTTTCAAAGTCTTTGTGAAGGGGAAATCGAATTTGGAACGGAAGCATGTTTTTGTGATTTCGTTGAGGACAAAAATAATTGTTAGTCTTCTTCGATTCTCCTCCTCTGCATTATTTCTTCTATTCCCACTCGTTGACGGGACAAGTTGACTCTAAGATCAATAAAAAAGGAAGGAATTTTATGTCCCTCGATAAAAAAAATCGATTGGTGCTTTGTGAGGAGTGTGTTTAATTCTATCTTGTGTCGAAATTGTAAATTTTCTTTCTTCTATTAATTAATGCATGTAATGAAACTTCAAATGTTGATGTATGTGAGCATTCGACACTCTACCCACAACATTGATTCCCCCTCCTTCATTCTCACTCCCTCCCCTTTCTTAGATCGATTTTCGAACCATAGAAAGGAGTTGTTATTATTGCCATAGGGACATGTGGAGTGTTCCTATGGATCTCCTTCGGTTGAAAAACCACCATAAATACACTTTGGTTTTACATGCTAAGAAAAATTTCACCATTCAAATGTAGAGGGACTTATATTTCCATAGCGTTGGTCTGAAATCCAAAAATTTGTCCACAAGACAAATTTTGACTCGCCAACAAGTTATTATGAGATATATGTGTGCAGATCCTTCTCATGTGTTATATTTTGGACATCATTCACTAGTGCAGGATCGGGGGCATGTGATGGTGGAGCATGTTCGCATTATAGATCATAGGACCCAGGCCTTTGAGAGAGAGATTGATCTTTGTCCGGGTGCGGTGGGACAAATATGATGAGAATGCACTACATGGGAGGATGTTACTTTGTTATGAGTTCGGTTCCCACATACATTCTCGCAGAAGTGACTTCCAGGAGGAAGTCGAGCCTAAGGGGAGAGGGATGTAGTGTCCACTTTCCTTTAATACCTTGTGATATTGATCATGATACTACTAACTATATTATGAACATTGTTATAGTTTAATTTAGCATGATGTTAGATGTTAGATCATGGTTTATTATGGACTTTGATTCATATATGGTGCATGATGATTATTAGAGACATTTTAGATATTGATGTTGATATATTGTTTAACATTTTTATATCATAGATGTTGTTTGAACTTGTGATATTTGGATATTTTGAGTAGATATAGAAAATGATAATTGAATTAAAATTGGTAACCATATAGTTGTGGATGAAATTGTAAGTGATATTATTGATTGTCTTGATGTTTGTTGTGATTCACATATATGTTGATGATCTTGAAATTATATTTATATTCATTTGGATTTTCTAATATGGCCACGAGGCCAAAGGAGGTATTTGTATTTTGTAGGTTTAAAATATCACAACAAACATCGGGGGATTGGAGACCAACCACATTAGAATTCTAGATGAATTCAACAAGATCACCATGGCAACTTGTATTTGTTTGTGTGTTTGATTGTGTTAGGGATTCCCATGGGGATCACCTTTAAATGTGACCAAGGGTTATGTGTATTTATTTATTTGGTTCCTTTTTATTGATGTTTGTATGTGTTTACCCCTTTTTATTTAAATAAATTGTGGTATATAATGTGAGTAATCATATTGTTAAAATAAATTAACCAACTTGGGTCATAAGAAAGTAATTATTGGAGTGGTTGAATCTTGTATTAAATGTTGTAAGATATGTGTAAGCAATGTGTAAGTGATGTGTAAGAGATATGTAAGTAAAATTTGGAGTATGAAACACTTCATCTTCTTTGGAATTCGAAATTTTCCTTGGAGACTATTTTTGGAGGTTTGTGGGACAAGTTAAACTTGTCCCATACCTCTTAAATTTGTATACCAACCTTACTATGGTTGGAGAGTTTAAATCTAGCCTTCATTATGCATTTTGTAAGTCTAGCTAAATGTTTTAATTGCACTTCTTGCTTGAAATTAATTTCATCCTTTGGGATATGGGCTTGATTTGAGTGTGTAAGTAAAACTGTCATATTATTCACCTACTTATTTATTGTGTCTTGGAGATTGAATTTGACTTGTGAGTTGGAGTTGAGGATGTGTGATGTGGAGAAAGTTTGTAGATTGTTTTTTATTACATGCATGTGTTTCGTTTATCTTGGAGTTGCTTTTTTTGTACTTTTTGCAAAGCTTGATTTGTTGGTCTTGGGCTGTTTTGTATTGGAACTTGGTTAGAAGCAAAATCCATTATGGAAAGATAAGAGCTTGGCTCTTGAAATGCTCTTCTTTTATTTGTGAAAATGTTATTGTTGTGAATGTTTTGGCATGTGTGTGGGCTATTTGGGTAGATGACCCAGGGATGGTGTAGGAAAAGAATATGGGGTATTTCGTGGGAGGCATAAGTGTTTTGGGGAGGTATACGTGTGAAGGGAGTTGGGATTTGGATTGCACCTTAAAAATAAATATCTTGCATTTCTTTACTCATTATGGGGTGTCATAAGAGGTTGGTGAGGGATAAAGAAATGCGAGGAATAAGGGGTACTTGGGAGAGGCATGAGTGCATGTCGGGGATTTGAAATGATATATATATATATATATATATATCATAACAACATGGAGATCCTCCATGTTCTTTATTTAAATTCTTGGTGAACAAAGGGAAAGGCAACGCTCTCCACCCAACCAAGACATCCAATGATAATATGAGAAGCCATCATTCTTTCATTGATGTTTTAATGAGCCCCAACAATAATGCAATAGAAGATGTTTTTCAACTCATGTGTGTTGTGACATACTTCCACAAACACACATACAAATTTCACATTAAAGCTAATGAAGAAGGTGAATATAGAATGGAGTTTGCAACCACATTAAAACATAGCAAACAAAACTTAGGCTCCATCATGCAAGCCAAAGGAGCAAGAAACTATGGGGGTGTTGTTTATGCCTTAAAAAGGGAAATGGGTATCACCAAAAGAACAAAACCACCTAAGAACAATATGAAGAAGATATATCCTAATAACTTTAAGGGGAAAGGGAAATGGGTGTCACCACCTAATAGAAATTCTTTTCCACAAATGGCTTTGTGTAAAATATGTATTGAAATATGTTGAGGAAATTCTGTTTGAAAGAGAGAAACACATATGAAGAAGATATATTACTCTATTTTTGTTGAAATGCATGATTTGAAAAATAGAAGTTGTATTCTTGTTTCTACATTTTGATTGAAGGAAAGATAACTAGTTAAAACTAGTATGAAATGTAGTCAATGTTGTATAGTATGGCAAAAGAAATAGATTAATCTCTAGTTGTGAAATGTATAAAATTCATTTTTATTTCCGTTGTAAACTTTGTAATTTTTTTATCAAAAATACATAACAACCCTACAAAAATATGGAAAATAATTGAAACACTAATACAATCTAAGAAAGATCAAAATGATCCCAAAAAAACTAAAATACTTATGAAAATTTTATAGAACCTTTCAAATTGGGTTCAAAGAAAAACTCAGACTTTTTCTATATATAAATTGGTAATTTTGGAATTGCTAGTCAATAAAACCTTTTGAACCTCGCAATCCGTCCTAAAATCTTCCAAGTAAAATCCTCCATGGTATGTTGAGAAAGAGTTAATGGCAAATTTGAACAAAATTTATAAGTTTAAAAAGACCAATTCATTTTTTAAGCGACAAAAAAACGTTTCTTAAAATTACCTCTAAAAATTCATCATAATTAAAATTATAAGCTTCCTGTGCAAAGAGGACTTTGAGAGCTTTCCAAAAAGTCATCATTTGCCAAAAATGGAGCTTCCAGTCGAAAGTTATGGCCTTCTGAAGTTTTACTTCATCTTGGCTTCAAAATCTAATTGTCAAATTTAAATAAAATCTTCTTGGCGGACCGCAAGGAAAAATATTTTATTTTGCACTTTTTTCCCAAAAGCGCTTAAGGCATGAAGTTCCCACCACTCCGTTGACCCGTAAACTTTCTCATTGGTCAAAATAAGCTAAGTTAAAAAAATTAAATTTGGGGAAAATTTCTAGGTTATCCCGCTTTCCCGTAGGCCCGCAATCAATCGAATGCTTCCATGTGGCTTAATGAGGCTCTATTGGGCGCAAAATTCCTTCTAACCTTGGTGCTTGGAAAATTAAAATTTGGGAAATTTTCCTATTTTTTTGTTGCACCTGCCTGCAGCCAATCAGGTGCTACCATGTGGCATAATGAGGCGTTGTCGAATGCGTGGTTAACTTTAAACCTTAGTGCTTTAAAAATAATTATTTGGAATTTTTTTTAAAGTTTCCACGCATCCTCACCGGCCCGCAGCCAATCAAATGTTGCCACATGGCTTCACGAGGCGTCGGCGGAGGAGCAAATCACTTTTCGACTTAACGCTTCAAAAAAAAAATTAGGGTAAAATTCTTAAGTTTCTTTGCTGACCCACCAGCCCGTAACCAATGATTGATTGACATGTGGCATCCTTGGGCATTAGCGGAGGCGCGGGTGATTCTTAACCTTAACGCGTTTCGGGTGAAAGTCAAATTTTCTATGTTTGCTCCATCGGCCCGCTTCCTCACTTGGAAAATTTGGACTGACACGTGGCATCTCTAGGTCTTGCCGACAGAGGAGCGAGTAATTTTGAACCCTTTCACCCTTTCAAAAAATATAAGGCAAAAAGTCAATTTTTCCTTTGGCGTCCGATTTTTCGCCTAGGCTAGAAATTTGGACACATGTCTCTTGCGGACCTCAAACTTAAATTTCCTCTTGGGGGCGCCAAGTCCACCGGGCTCATGGGGCATGGGTGAATTTTGTTTTTATTGCCAATAGTGTAAAAAAACCAAATTACCTCCCCAGCCCCGCTGACCCGAATCCCTTTTTCGGAAAATTTTCTTCCCTAGGCCCGCAAGCCCGCCTTTGGGGAAAACTTTCTTCCCAAGGCCCGCCGGCCCATAACTTGAGTTTTATAGGGAGTTAGAAGGACTTCTTTATATCAATGGAAAGGTGAGAAAAATTTCTATCTTATGGGAATGTTTTCAGAAGATTTCAAGTGCGTTAATTTTGAGAAAAACTAGGTTGAATCTCTTAATCCTTTCGGGGGTGGGAGAGTGAGAAATTTCCCTCTTAATCTTAATGATTATTCTAACCCTTAGTTTTGACCCTGTAAATTTAATAATTGTTGTAATGGGAAAATCATGAGCTAAGATTTTTATTTGGCCTCAAAACCTTGCTTGTGGCAACTGTTGTTTTGTAAACTGCAAAGAGAGACAATTTTAATAAAAAAATTATCCCATAATTTTTCTAACTAATCCTAGGTTGTTCTTGCGTCTCAAATGGGTTGTTTTAGTAGGCATTACACTTATGGACCTGATGTTAACTTACATGGATTTTTTTTTTGAAATAACAATAAGTACGCTTATATACTTACCAAGTATTTATTCTTGTTATTATAAATACTATTTATTTTAAGACTATGAGTCTATATACTTAATTGGGTAAGTAAGTAAGACTTTTGTTTGGCCTACAAACAACCACTATGGGACAAAGGTCTCCTTAGGGAAGCATAATAGAACCTTCCTTTAGCATGAAATAGATGCTTGAACTTTGGAATGCGGAATTATATCCTAAAAGTTGTTTCTATTGTTTGACTTCAGGTATGAGTAAAATGTAAAAGACTATTAAGACCGTAAGGTAAGTCTTGTAAGGAATTACTTAAGCCTCCATGATGAGAAGTGAAACCATAGGATTCTTGTGTTTAAAGCAATAAAAATGTTTCACAATAGTTATCAAAAAGTGTTTATGGTTATGTTTGAGATATTATGTTAACCTTTATATAATTGGGACAAGTATGAGAAACTATATATATTTGATTAAGCAACTTGAATTCAATAAGTAAGATACTTGATGTAGATACTAATGAGTTGGAATGGTTATGAATATATAAATTGTTCATATCATGAAGATATTAATTTAATGAAGATTAGGATATTTGTCCCTTATTTGAAATATAGTCTTATGACTTATCTTATTTGAACTGAAAATGTAGATATTTTACTTATAAATTTGATTTATTAATTAAGCTGATAATTTCTTAAGTTATGTGATTATTTATGATTTCATTAATTTAGATAGAATAATCAAAGCAAAATGAATATTCACGAGATAAACCAAAGGATAACATAGGAAACAAAATAAAGATGTTTATGTACTTTATAGTAATAATGGACTAATCATGACGAGTAAATGTATTTAAATGACTTGGTATGAAAAATGAATATTAACCTACACCTAATGACAATTACTAAGTTGTTAAAAGTATGACAAGAGGAACTAATATTAGTTAGTAACTCGTTGAGTTACTATGACCCTCTTATGGAAACCTATTAAGTATTGTGAAATAATACTTTTAAAGCAATTGCTAAGGATGACTTAGTTACATTACTCAACTAAGGTAACCTAAGTATAAGGAGCGTGGGGCATAATGTTCCTACATCATCTCGCTAGAATCTTAGCTTGGTGCCAACTTAGGTTGTAATGATGGGTAATCATTACATGGTCACTATGTTTCCCTTAGGAATCATAAGTGGTATGGATGGTATTCCTTTCATATAAGGAAATGAGCCAAGTAATGGACTCTCCCTCTTTTTAGCTAGTTTACCTTCTTAAACAACAAGGAATCCAAATAATTGTATTGAGATGGTTGTGTGGTGACGAGAAGACGAGTTTTGTAGGCTAGTGTGCAGTCTCGGAACTAAGCTTGCAAAGCAATGCTTGAAACTTTGGCCAAAGTAATGTATTAGCTGACTACATTTTCTAATCACCAATCCCCTAAATAAACAATGTCGGATACCGGATGGAAGTTGCATGAATTCTTCCAGGTAGGCACTTAGGAGATGCACATAGTTCTCATAACCTATAAAAGGTTAAACCAAGTATACAAAAGTGTACACACTCGATTAGAGTGACTTAAGGGAGATTGTGGAGATTTGGATATATACCCTTAGAGTTGCACATCATTATTATATGTTATCAGATAAATTATGAATACTTTAATTATACTCAATTATTTAGCGGCGAGCAAAATAATAATATTAAACATTGTTAGCATCGATTGTATATTAAAAATATGCTTATAAAAAAATTCCCTTAAAACTGGTTTATCATAACCAAGGATGTTATAAAGTTTAAGTTTATATGACAAATTTTTGATAACAAATTATTCCATACACATCTCTCAACCCAATCTAATAACCTTCCTTATTTTCCTTATTAGACATCTATTGTGTTGACATTTATTTGTGATCTCTAATCAAAGACACTTTATTTATTTGCATAAAGTGATGTACTACACTAAGACTAATTTCAACAGCTCGAATCCTAAATGACTAGTGAGTCATGATGTAGTAAGCCATTTCAATAATGACTTGATTTGTAATATCGAGATCATTGAAATTGAATAAATTGTTTGGTAGGTGTGTGTTTTCCTGCTTAATCTCCGTATCAGACGGTGTCATGCATGTGCTATAACATGCTAAACCATTTTTCTAATTTTTTTGTCTTGTCACAAAAGTTACTAAGTAAATGTCTCCATCACGTCGTCAAAAGTGCACCCACTCCAATTAATAGCTGTGCTTCACTGTGACAAACCTACCGTTTCCCTATTCGATTATAAATAACTAATGCAGGAATCCAATGTGAATGGAATTTTGTCACTTTCAATCCAATTTTTCTTTTTGACGAAGTGGCCCACGAACATGGTTGTAACCACAACTTATGCCAAAGATAAAGGCACGTTCGAACGTTTGATTTTCAAACGTAAACAAATGGCACCTTGGCCTTTTTAAATCTGTGGTCAGGACACTCCCTGCATTCTTCAAGACTATATCATGTTAATAAAATGTATTTGATGCTGCTGCAAAACAATTTAACTAGCGAGGGGACAAGCCGTATATTGTCGATAAAGGAAAGTCCAAATTCATCATATGATCTACTGTCTTTTAATGCCGACGTCCAGGTTTAGAAAATTGTTTGGTGGCAGTACCGTTGAATATTGACCCTTCTCAGCTACTCTGTCCAATTTCAATGCCTGTCAACATCTCACCCAAAGATGCTTTTTGCGATGTTGTTTATTAAACCCGCAAGGAAGTTGCAACCCTTTCCCTCTGTATTGTATATCCTGAAAAAAATTGGGTGTTAAGATGGGTAATGCGATACAGTCCAGAGGTCACGGGCCTGTGAAAATCATGAAGCTCGACGGAGAAGTGATGAAGGTTAAGGCGCCTGTAACAGTAGAGGAAATTCTCAAGGATTATCCCGGCTTTGTGATCTTGCATTCGGATGCGGTTCGTCATATGGGAGTGAGAGCAATGCCCATGATTGGATCTGCAAATCTGAAGGCGAAACACCTCTATTTTCTCGTTGAATTGCCGAAGCTCGAGAATTATCAGCGTGGGCCGCTCAGGGTGCGTTCTGGGATCACCATGAACGCAAAGTCTAAGCTGGAAAGCATGGTTTTGGCGCGTAGGTCCGTCTCTGATATTTCTGTGATGAGTTCGGGTCATTATGGGCCGTCAGATGAGAAGGAGAAGATCAGAACGGAGGTGTTCGGCTCAAAGTCCGTCTTACCAGAGCTCAGCTCGCTAAAATGATGGCGGAGAGCCAAAACAGCGGCGAGACCGCGGCAAAGATCGTGGAGTCTTGCCTGGAGCATGCAAAATTTGTGGAGATGGATCAAAAACAATGCAGCCCTCCATGGAAACCTGCACTAACGAGCATACCGGAGTCTTGCAAAAGGTACAGCTACTCTACAATACATTTCTGCTCAATATATTTTGTCTTTCTTCAAACCGGTTTCGTTGTTTTTAGATATAATTTCTCAGTTCAGTAAAGCATGGCTATTTGTTACTGCAATGCAGGGAAACCGGGTAAGATTTGGCTCGCCGCAGAAAGAACAAGTCTTCTGAGAGACGAGGAGTGTAATGTCTCCCCGTCATAATATTTTGTGTTAGTAAATGATTGTAAATAGTTACAAACATTGGAGACCATGTATGGACGTGAGCTGAAACCGTAGTTTTTTTGAGAGCAGGATAGAACGCCCTTCGATTATATGTTATTTTACACTACTTCCATTTCTGCTGTCCAACTGAGGTCTGGGTTACAAGACAAGTTGATGACAAGGTTCAAACCAAGATTGGAATCGTTTTGGGGAAGAAAATGTAAAAGTCTCCAAGTGTTCGTCGATGATGAAATATATAATTTTTTCTGTTTCTTAAATTATTGCGGTAATGGAGAAGATCTTTAATCTATTAAAGTGTACTGTCTAACATGCCGGAGTAGATCCATAACTTTTCTTACTTTACTAGCACCATATGTGAAATCACCTCACGGAATCAGGGGTTAAATTTGACGGTCACCTATGCCTGTCAAACAATTTTCGGGTGACGGTAATTTTTCAATATTGCCTTTCAAAAACACAAAACAATGTTATTTTTATTAATTATTCTATATTTATTATATCTTTTTAAATATATGTTTACATATATTTTTATAATTTATATACAAATCTATATAGAAATTGACGGTCACATTTTAAATATGCAAGTCACGTGTGACGGTTAAATAAGATATTTACAAGTATTTTACATCTAAAATAACAAAAAACGTCTAAGCGACCTGTCAAATTTAACCCTGCACGGAATATTATATTAGATTACGAAATGATCTTTAATTTTCTGGAGGGATATTTTAATCACTCAAATCAACATTGTGTGGAGTGGATGTACAAAATAATCCTAGTACAAATGATGAGATATTCACTAATAAATAATTAGTTTCTTTAATTGAAAGATACACATCCTCTTCCTTGGAATCAATAATTGTCTCGATTAGGTGTACCATGTACAAAATATTAATTCTTTCAACCAATAATTGTAGGGATTACATGCCAAATTTGTTGGGCACATGATTCTAACATCATCCCTTTTTGGTTTCACAATGTTTGCATTCAATGAGAATGATTCTTAGTGAATTTTTTGTGAGCCAAACACCTTTTTGTCACAATATTTACGGATGTCAAACAAATAGAAATAATTACAATTGTTGTCTTCTTAATTATACAACCTAATTATTCGGATGAAATTCTAGCATGTTGAAATAGATACATAACTTTTCTTACTAGCATCAATATATGTGAAATCACCTCACACAATATTATATTAGATTGCAAGATATAAAATGATTTTTAGATTTTTGGAGGGATATTTTAAACACCCAAATCAACATTGTGTGGAGTGGATGTACAAAATAATCCTTCCAATTATATAAATTAGGTCTACAAATGATGATATATTGGTAATAAATAATCTTTTTTATAATTGAAAGAAACAAATCATGCTCCTTGCGATAAATAATTCTACGGATTAGGTGTACGATTTACAAGATATTCAATAATTTTTAGGTTGAAAAATGAACATATTAAACCTTTTAATGAATAATTTTATGGATTGCATGTCTAATTTGATGCCTTAATCCTTTTAAACATCTTAATCCTTTTAACAACTTTTTGTCACAATACTTACGAATGTTAAACAAATGGAAATAATTCCAATTGTCTTCTTCTTAATTATATGACATAATTATTAAGATGAAATTCTAGCATATGAATTTCATCATTATAGAAAATGTGTGACACAATAATCAAATACGGTTACAACTTTTACATTCTAGGGTGACAACTTCAACATAATTAAAAAATCGTCCAAGTGGTCTGGGAATAATCAAGTGAAGATGTTCCCTAAACCTCCCTAAACCATGAACAAGTGATAGAGTATCTTGAGAGATTTCCAATGATATCAAGAACACAAAATGAATTTCAGACTTAAAAGTTACCATTAATCAAAGTTGGTCAATAGTTGGTCAAATTTGGTCAAAAAGAAATTTATGGTCTTGGAATCTCACAAAATCAATTCTATGGCATAAATCTTGTCGTGAGCTTTCCGGTGCATCTGAATGGACCAAATCCGAGTCCTTATGCAAAAGATATGGTGCATCAAAGTTCATGTCGAACTTCTTTGGAAAAAGTGATGTGGCAAAAGATGAACCAATCATATGCTGACACATGGCACTACTCCATTTGAGCACATAGACTGATTTGGTGCATGTGGGACTAATATTCCCATTATTATTTATTTATTTTATTGCTTGACTTGCTCTAAATTTGGTATTATTGTTACCAATAATTGCACTAATAGTGTTATCTAAGTGCACCATATTAAGATGGGGCTAACTTGGTCAATATTACAACCTCGGCGGTTGAATAAATCTACCACACGTGTCGCACATGGACCTAATTTGGCAGCAAAAGTGGTGTATGCGTGGCTTAAACCACATAAAGTGGGCGGTGGTAGGCTTTTTAAAGCCTTATTGTTTTTATACTCTGTGAAAATGCTATTTAATCCTCCAAATGGTAAATACAAGGTGGAGGAGTGGATAATGGGAATTGAACCCATTACCTCCTCCCAAAATGAAGGAAAATCTCGCCTACCCACCAACCATTTGCAAGTGATATAAAAGGATAAAATATTTATTTAAACAAGCTTTTTATCTGTGTATTAGTGCATAACAAGCAGTTTTAGAAATCCTTATTTGTGAGGCACTTAGATGTTGAACCAGATTTTTGTTCGAAATTTCAGGAAAAAAGTGAAATGGTAAAAATTGTAAAGTGAATTTTGAAAGGATTTGATCAAAGCGTGAATTAAGGAGGGTTAAATTTTAATTTTGGATCAGTCATGAATCATATTCGATCAATTTTGAGCAATTAAAATATGGAAAATTGATGAATTTAAAAGATCCAGGAAAACAATTAAAAAGTGAAATTATTACTTTTGTTTTAGGATCAATTTTTGGTATCAGAGCTGGTTTAGCTCAATAATTTACTTTAATTGAATTCGATTTCAATGGTTTTGCATTTTGGGCTTGATCTTTTTAGTTGCAATGTGCAGAGTTTGGAAAGCACGAGTGTGTAGGAAACCATGGGGAAAATGTTAAACAAGGAAAAGTATGATGAGCTTAAAGCTTACAATCACCAGATCCAGGAAGAGAGCTCCCTCCTGAGATCAATATATGACTCCTTAGAAGAGGAGAATGCTCAACTTAAATTGGAATTGTAAACCAAGTATGAGCTCTTGGTAAGATTGCAAAGGGGTGAGCAAAGAAAGGAAATACCCCCGAATTTATATGCAAAAACAATGAGTGATGAATTCTCTGTAAGTATGTCACCATCAGATTCCTCTTCCCATTCTGGATTTAGATTCAGGTAATTATGTTTTTGGTGGTTTTGAAAGATACACTAAAGGCATTGGATCTAAATTGTTAAATAAAATGGGATTTAATGAGAATTGGCCTTGGTAAGAACAACCAAAGAAATGTTAACATAAAACAAGTCGAGGATTTTCCTCGTTATGTAGGTTTGGGTTTTCTAATGCAAGAAAATAAATTGGAGAGTCCTCCAAGCACGTTGAAGGAAGAGGATCTTCTGCGAAGCAAAATGTATACCCCACTAGCACAATAGAATGGATGTGGTAAGAAAAATCAACGAAGAGGTAATGAAATTCCACCTCTAGTTTCTTATCATAATCATAAGCCTGGGAAAAATTGTAAAAATTCCAAGGATCCACTTTTTCCATTTAAGAAAATTCGTTTTAATATACAAAATATTATGAGTGCTCTTCCATGCACTTTTTTGGGTTACATAATCATTGTGTCGCACTTTTTGGAAGAGAAAAATATCTTGTGGAAGTGGTTTCCTAATGAGCTCAATGTGAAAAACCAATCTCGTAGCATTTAGGAGAGAAATGGTAAAAATAATTCCTCATCCCAAAAGAAGGATAAGAGGAATTATTGCACTCATTGTCACATGAGTGGACACAAGGTTGAAAACTGTTGGAAACTTCATCCAACAAGCCATCGATATATGGCAAGAACAAGTTTGTATCAAGGTAAAGAAACTTGTTGATCCACAAGTTAAAAATAAGTCGAACTTAGATCTATCAATAGATAAACCACTGATGATTACATTCTATTTTAATATGGAAAATTAAAACTCATGTGAATTGGATAGATATATATTTTCATAGATGTAATTGATGAATAACATGCATTATTTTCATAGTAGTTGTGGGATTCGATCTATGTTGAAAGGAAAAAGAATTCCATGTTTTTATTTGCTTTGAAATTGGAAAAATGGTGTCACCGGTAGGGAAGATCCGAGGGAGATGTTAAACATACTCAGATTATACTTCTCACATGTTAAGGATGAAAAAATCCATTTCTATTTTTAGCAGCAGTGTATGCAAATTCAGTGGGCATGGGTATAATGTCTATTTTTGAAATTTACATTAGTATTACATTTTGAAAGTATAGACACCTTTTTGGTTTTGTTTAATATCAAACTTGTTGTGTCTAAAATATAGACACCATTTTTGGCATTTATTTTTAACTACCCTTTGTTAATTAATATACAAACTGTGCTTCAATGTTGAAAATGGTTACAAAGGCAATGATGATACATACAGCCAAAATGAAGACCCATATCCTAAAAATAGTCTTGATTGCATGGTATTCCTTCCCTCTTCTATTTTTAAATAGATTTAATTAGTTTGAACTGCCTCTTCACCCAATGATTTGGCACTCCAAGGTTGCCTTGTGCATGAAGGCACATCCCAACCAATTCCTATATATTCAATGCTTGTATTCAAGAAAATGGCTTGAGAATTTTGTGTATCTTGCATAGTATTGCTGCCACAATCCTGCTAGAAATTACATAGCCAAGCTCTGTTCACTTGTGTTATCTCTCTTCCACCTACATTAACCTAGACTACCTTCAAGTTGCCATTGCTCAAACCTTCTCTCCTGCTGCTACCTTTTGCATTCCCAATTCCTTGGACTCATATGGACACAAGAAAGAAAGGATAAACTGAGGGGACAAGAACAAATACAACCAGATTTTCCAAAGCTCTTGCTTATCCAGGTTGGAATTATTTGTTTGTTTGCTTCATTTTTTCAAGTTATCAATTTTGAGTTATTCATTTCAAATACATATCAAATAGAGTAGAAAAATTGTTCATTTCAAGTTAATCAAGCAATTACAAATAGAGAAAATCATTAGAAAGCTTGCTCTTTGACATTACTAGGAAGTAGTGGGGAACAATAGCTCTTCTAGGGTTATGATTTGTTCTCTACCTTTGAGGTAGGGTTTAAAGGGTTTTGATTAAATTAGTTCAGTTGTTTTAGATCTAGATTCACATACTTGCACAAGTAATTAACTACAACTAGATGATTACTTGTATTTAATTTGTTTATTAGATTAGAAGCATTGTTTAAAATCCCTAGAAAAGATAAAAAATATTTACTTTTGCTAGATTAGTTTGCTTCCATTGTTTTGTTCAGATATACTGTGAAAATACCAAAAACATAGATTAAATTTCCTTTGATAGTTAGTTTTCTTTATCAAAATCAATTCAATTCATTCCGCATGACCATCAAAGGTCCACAACAAGAGAAAATGTTAGTTGTGATCCATTGGTCCCACAACCCAATGGGCCTGAGTTGTTGACCGACATTGATATGGGTTTACGCTTGTTAGTTTTACACACCTGCTAGGTATTCTGAGAAGATAGAACAATTAAACACATTAAACATTACAGCTGATCAAGCCTATGATTATTGGACTACTCCTGGAAATAGGCTTGATTACGCATATGACCATACAAAGACCACAACCTCCATGAGTTCATGGTTGTGATCCCAGGTCCCACAACCCAATGGGCATTGCTAACCAATTAAACATCAACACTGGTTTACATGCATTGGTATTTAGATCATCACCACTTCCACCTGACATCATTTTACACAACTTTCAGTGTTGAACATACAACAACCGATCAGGCTAAGGACTTTTGGACTAGACTAGAAAACCTCCCATAGACCTTGTGGTTCCATTACGCCTCTTGTTCTCACTTCCATGACCTTGTCTGGAAATCTATATGAGGCATCCATAGGTCACTTTCCATGTGTTCCACAACCTAGTAGAAAAATCTCGACAGAGCTCGATATCGACTGGAGCCTCCGAGTAGCTATTCTATCCAACCATTCCATTACACCACTTCAGCTTAGGATGGCTTTCTTTTCCTTGGACTCGTAGATCCCGATATTACGTGTTGAAGACATAAGGTTTCCTCATTAGCTTGTTCATCACTACCACACACACACATCCATTTCCATTCTACACCGGCTGTCTCGGCATGACCTCGAGAAGTCGGGTGTGAAAAGAAGGTCACATGTTGATTTTCTTTTCATACAAATTAGTGAACCCGATGTGAAGAGCTAGTCTCTAAACATTTCCACTTTCTTCATCCATCTTCCTCTCTCCCATTATTTTATGGGTATTCTTATACCCCCTAATATGTCGAGATATGATGAATATGGTCGACCCCTCTCTGGGTTTTGATGTGTACAACTATCAAACAGGTAGACAACAACAATCACCTTTGCTCTCTACATGGGTAGATAACCATTCAATTGCTCAAGCTCAAAATTCTCTTCTTCAGGGAACCAATGTTGGTTCCTCCATATGTATCAAGGAGCTTGACCAAATCACACAAACACATCCTCCTGAGTAGTCAAGTTCTAACAACATGACTTTCACTGGGGAGGCAAGTTCATCTCCTCGGGTTTTGTTTAGGAAACCCATTAGCATGCAGTCGGACCAACTCCTGCCTCTAGATGAGGATTACTTAGCATGATACGCCAAAAGAAAACAATGACTTCTAGAATATAAACCTAGGATTTTGATAGGTTACAAGGACATGTTGATGTCTTTCTCCAAAACAATAACACTACCCCTCCAACAATGGAAAACATTTCCAATGAGGGGTGGAAGAACAATGAAAAATTCATAGAGGATACCACACTCCTCAACAACCTCCAAAAGTTCAACAAAAAAGCACCAAACAAAACACCACCCCATCAATGGGTGACATCATCTTACATTAGTAGACAAATTCAAAGAGTTAGAGCTTTCCCAAAACACTCAAAATTCATATGGGAAAGTAAGAGTTTCTCACTATCCACAAAGTTATGGAAAATACCTACTACATGAGACTCCTCTAGTTTATATGGGCACTCCAAGCCCTAGAGATTTTCTAACTGGGATGGGCACCTTGGGTATGCCCCCATGCCACATATGGATATCCACAACAAGAACTAGTTGGAAGTGCATTCTCAAATCCATACCAGCTGGAAATGCAATGTTCCCTGGCTTTGTGCCTTCAACTCCATATCAAAAAAATCAACCCCCTTACATACACATGTACTCTAAATCACCACAAGGGGATATGTACACTTACCCAAGTCCATATGGTCAGCCACATGGGATGCCATATGCCCCAAAAATGTATATATGATGTACCATTTCAACAACCGATGCAACCTCCACCTCCCCAACAAGGATCTTCAATGGTTGAAACATACGCAATGGGGACCTATTCTAAATATCTTAAGGAGCCTCTAGACTTCTCCATATGGAATTTCATGCTCCCAAGACCCTTTCCGATCTTCCAAAGTTTCAAAGGGGAGGGGATCCTAATGCTCACATCAAAGCTTATGCAATGACCATTCGAGAGCTTGCTCCCATGGGATGCAGTTGTTATGAATATTTTCCCTAAGACACTAGAAGGTATCACTCTTGATTGGTACTATAGGATACTAGAGGCTTTGATACACTCCTTCAAGAAACTCGTGTCATATTTTATTAAGGATTTTGATATGAAAAACTTTTAAGGATAGGAATAAGAGAATTCCTTCATATCAAACAAGAGCACAATGAGTCCTGTTGCCCACTTCATTCAAAGGTGGTGACATAAGGTTCTCTATTCCTCTACAAGCACTCCAAACATGGATCAGATGGAGCTTTGTGATTTTTTCCTCCACTCCTCAATAGAGAGACAAAGGAAGAAGTCCAAAATTTCTCACTAAGGAGCTATGAAGAGGTGCTAGAGGGTGCTCTCGAATTGATCAAGCAGCCATAGACAGTGGTCATAAGACTTATGGAACAAATGGGAGGTTAGTCACCCTAACCAAGGTAACTCTAGTTACTCCAACAATGTGAACAATAATCAGGGACCAAAGGTCCTTAATAAGAATCATGGGGTTATAACTAATGATGGTGTTACCGATCAGCCCAAGAAACCCAATGTTGTTAGCTCTCCCAATACAAACACTACAACAACAACAACAAACAATGGAAATAATCAAAGAAATAATAACTTCTCACCTTCAATCAATGTTGTGGATTTTAATCATCCTCAACAAAAACAAAAAAAAAAACAACAACCTCAACAACCAAGACAAGTGTAGAGACCCAAGGCCCTAGTCAATACCTAGGTGGGTATCAAACCAATTCCAAAACCAAGGGCAAGGGGTTCCCAAATTTTAATTATAACAATCAACAATTGAACAACAATCGTAATTTGGACCACAACAAAGTGCAAACCAAAGGCCTCGAGATTATGATCCTGATTTATATTATGGTTTTCATAGGGTTCGTGGGCATGATGCAAGAACATGCCATGATTGCAAAAATTTCTACAACATTTTCCGGAGGATCAAAGACAATTATTTGTTGACATGTTTTTGGAAAACCCAACAATGCCAACTCAGAACACTTACACATGGGACCGGTATCCCCCATAAACACACCACTTAGGATCTTTAGTGATCCTCTCCCACACACCCAAAAGATGGTAGAATAGATCCCAATGGTTCAAACAAAGGCATTGCAATAGGAACCAATGATCATGAAGCCTCAACTTCATCAAACTCACAGGTAGCACCTCCTTTGGATGGTCACCAACAAAAAAAAATTGTGGGATTGGTAGAATTGGACACCGAACCTCATATTAACGCTACCACTAGAACCAAAGATTATTCTTCACAAGCCTATCCCAATCTACCCAACTATATCAGATGACATTCATGAAACACTAGGAAAGCCAATAGGAGCTTATGACTTGATCAATGACCTGACCAAAACCTTCTCTCACATTTCCTTCTTGGATCTATTAAAGAATTCCCCTACTCACAGAGTCACACTTTATTAGAAGCACTAGGTCTTGGGCATTTGATTAATGTCACCCCTCCTCTAGAAGTGTAGATAAACCATATAGAATTTGATGTTTATCCTCTAGGAATCTTGAAAGAGATGTTGGATTCGTATTTGACATCAACAAGATGCCCACGGATGTTGAAATAGCTCGTAGAGGTGATCCGACCTTGTTTTTACAAGTTTGGATTTACAATAACTATGTAAAATGTGTGATGATTGATGATGGGGCAATGGTCAACATAGTCCCCTTCTCTTTCCTTCAAAAGTTAGGTTATGGAGAGACCAATTTCTCCTCAACATGAAAACATGATAGAGAGGCTATGACAGCCTCAAAGTGACGTCAATTGGAACTATAGTGTTTCCAGTCACCCTTGGACCTAAGATGGTTCTAACCAAATTTTATATTATAGATCGGGAAACCAACTATAATATGATCCTCGGTCATCCTTGGATTCATCACATGAAGGTGATTCCCTCCACTTTGTTTTAGGAAGTAAGGTTCCTACATTTAGGGAAGGTCTTCGTGGCGCAGGGTGACCCAAAACCCTTGACATACATCTAGCTAATCTAAAGAAGAGGCCAGGGGTTCATTCTGAGTTTGAGCTTCCTACAAACTAGTTAAACAAACCTACAAGCTCAACACTAGAAGAAAATTTGGTTCCTACAATGGAACTAGAAACTATGGGTTTGATTGAAGGAGTTTTCTTTACCTGTAAAGGATGAAACTGTAATTGTTGAGACAATGTCAACATAGGAATGACAAAAAGATAGTGAGTTGTTGGAGAATGACCTACCCCTTCTTCTTCCATTTGATTCCATGGGTATAGGACATGCCCTGGGACTCGCTCTCTCTCCCCTGATGATGATGATGTATGCATGGTAGAGGTCTCGGAAGCAAGGGAAGATAATACAAAAAATAATCCAACTTCAATCTTCCACATGATGACTATTGGACCTTGAATTACGATGGAGCAAAGTGTCACTTTGGTGTTGGGGCAGGTGTGATACTTACCAACCCTCAAGGGAAGGGTCATGCCCTTCACCTTTAAATTGAATTTTGAATGCACTAACAATGGAGTAGAATATGAGGCTCTCCTTCTTGGTCTCATTATAGCCAAAAGGATGGGTGCTCTTAATATTAGGGTGTTAGGTGATTCACAACTAGTTGTAAATCAAGTATCTGAAGTATACGAGACTAGGGATGAACATCTACAACTCTACAAGACTATCATCCTTGAGTTAAGTAAAGGTTTTGATTTCATTTCAATCGAAGCTATACCAGAGAGAGAAAACCTCCTTGCTGACTCTATAACAACTTTGCTTCTCATTTTACCCCAAAAACAAGTTAGAAGACACTAGCTTTACGGTTTTGGTTTCAATTTGTGTCAAACCTTTGGTTCACAAGATACCAACAACCCCAATTTTGGCTTATGTAGAAGTCGAGAATGAGTTTATCACCTTAGATTATGCTGAAAATGATGAAGCAATCCTAGGGTATTTGAATGCCTACATAGATTTGCATCCCGCTCATCATAAGATCGGATTTTCTCTCATCCCACACTCTTCCTCTTACTTTGGAGATTCCATGATAGACCCTTCCTCTATGGAAGGTCTTGAGGTCTATGAAGTAGAAGAGGAAGGAGACTTAGAGCTACCTCCAGCCCCACCTGAATTTGAAGAGGGTAACACCTCCTTAATCAAAGGAACAATTGATATAAACATCGGGACGGAGGAGGAACCAAAAATATTGAAGTTGGGATCCTCTCTAACTCCAGAGGAGATAGAAATACACACCCAAATCCTCAAGGAGCATGAAAAATATTTCACATTTAGTTATAAGGAAATGATGGGAATTACACCACATGTTGTAGTTCACAACCTCGTCACTAAGCAGATGCTAAGCCAATTAAACAAAAGTCGAGACCCATGAAGCCAAAGGTGGCCCTCATGGTGAAAGAAGAAGTGATGAAACTCCTACATGTGGGGTTCATCAAGCTAGTTGACTATTCACAATGGGTATCTAATATCATCCCCATTCTAAAAAAGAATGGAAAAATCCATGCATTTGCATAGACTTTGGGATATCAACAAGGCTTGTCCCAAAGATGATTTCCCATTACCATCCATCGATGTTATTTTTGATGCAACAACTGGTTATGAGTTTTGTCTCTCATGGATGGGTTTTTGGATATAACCAAATCAAGAATCTCTCGAGGAGGATCAGACCAAAACTACATTCATCACTCCTTGGGGAACATATTGTTATGTTGTCATGTCATTCAGACTTAAGAACGTTGGTGCCACATACCAATGGGTGATGACTTATATATTCCATGATCTTATCCATAAGATTGTGGAATCCTACATGGATGATCTTTCTGGCTAAGGCCAAAAACATTGCGATCACCCTGAGGTGCTTCGTATCATCCTTTCTCACTTAATCAAATACATGTCATGTTAAATCCATAAAAATGTGTATTCAGTGTAATGAGGAGGCAAGTTGTTGGGATACATCATATCTTCATGAGGGATTGATGTAGACCCAACCAAAATCTGAGCCATACTAGAAATGATTCCACCATCAGATGAGTCAAGTCTTGGCATCAGATATTTTCTTGGAAAACTTGGTGCAATCAAAGGTTTATCCCTGATCTAACCTTTTTATTCACCCAATCAACAATTTATTAAAAAGGATTGTTGCATTGATTGGATGGAAGAGTGCAATGAGGCATTTGAGTTGGTCAAATGGTTCTTACTATGTCTCCTCCCACACTCATGCCACCTAAGTCAAATCACCCCTTAATTTGTATTCATGAGCTACGGATGTCTCATTAGCCTACATGTTAGCTCAAGAGGATGATGATAAATGAGAAATGTGTAGTCTATTTTATTAGTCAAACATTGCTTGACTATGAGAGACTCATTACACATAGGTAGAAAAGGAATGCCTTTCCATAGTCTTCAACAAAGCGCTTGAGACATTACATGCTAAATCAAGAAACAAGGGTCATTGTTAAATTGGATCATCTATGGACATTTCTCACACAAGGGTCCTTATCTAAGAAATTTGGATGCTTCATAACTCTTGATGGGTGAGTTTGAGTTAAATGTTTGTTAATCATAAAATTCATCAAAGGAAAAATCATTATGGACTGGTTGGATGATAACCCATTAGATGGAGGTGATCTAGTAAATTTGGACTTCCCGATGAATGTGTGTATTTTTTGAAACCAAGCCTCCCATTTCTACGTGTGCCCATGGTACACTGACATTATTAATTTCATAGTGGATCATACATATCCAAGGGGTGACATCACAACAAAGAAGATGGTTACGTGTTATAACCTACTAAGTATGTTATCTTGGAACATGTGCTCTATCGTAGAGCCTTTGATGGAATGTTGTTAAGATGTGTTGATGAAGAAGAATCTGAGAAGATTCTTTATGAATTGCATAGTGGAGTATGTGGAGGTCACTTTGGTGGCCATGCCACTACTGGAAGATACATCGATGGGCTACTTCTTTGGCCCATGTTAGAACATGACATGGTAGAGTTTGTGCATAAATGCCATAAATGTCAAGAGTTCTCCCATGAGATCCACATACCGGCACATGAGCTCTGTAACCAATTGCAACACCATGGCCCTTTTCCACATGGGGCCTTGATTTGATAGGGAAGTTCTCTCCCTCATCAACAGATGGTCATAACTTCATAATCATGGCCACATAATACTTTACTAAGTGGGTAGAAGCCATGCCTCTTACCACCATGCCTGGATGTGTAATCACTAAGTTCATTCTGAACCAAATCATTTGTAGGTATAAGGTCCCACAAGTCATTATCTCTAGATAATGGCACATCTTTCAAAAATGAGGAAGTATGTGAATTGTGTGAAAAGTTCAAAATAAATCACCATATGACTTCTCTCTATTATCCTCAAGCCAATGGATGGACAGGATGAGGCTATGAACAAGATGTTAAAATCCATTCTCCTTAAGACTATCAAGGAGAATAAATGAGATTGGCACTTAAAGCTCTTTCCTATCCTTGTGGGCCTATCAAACATCAGTAAGAATGCTGATGGGGAAACCCCCTTTTCTTTGGTATTTGGTGCAAAAGTGGTTTTACCACTTGAGGTTGAAATACCTAGTCTCTATATATCTCGCTGCAAGGAATTCTGGGAGAAGAAGGCTATCGAGAGGTGTGAATCTCTCAATTAGAAATCCTTGATGAAGCTAGGCTCAATGTTGAACAATGACATAGCATTTACACTAACTAAATGGCTCGAAAATACAACAAGAAATTCTATGAGTGAAATATATGAGGGAGATTTGGTTTTAAGACTCGATAGCCAAATAGACAAAAATATTGGTGAAGGAAGGAAATTTAGGCCCATGTGGTTGGGTCCATATCGAGTAATAGAAGACTATAAAAATGGGGCATTTCACCTGTGTACACTAGAGGGTGAGGAGTTTAGTGAATCTGTAAACTCTCTTCACCTGAAGAGATACTACATGATCTATTAGCATTTCCATATGTATATTATTGCATCCACATTACATTTTCATCTTCTGGTTCATTTCATAAAATTTGTGATCAAGGGACTTATTCTTATAGAAATTCCTAAAAACTTCTGAAAACATTGGCAAAACATTCAAATCATGTCTCTTCAAATCTTCATGGTATCATCAATTATTTCCAAATCATTTCATCAATTCAAGCAAGATAAGACAAAGCTTTGATAAGTAACCATACCAAGGCCTGCATACTTGGTTCTACTTATAGTTTCTTCTAGATTAGGTGTCTTTTCCTATAGTCTATTTTAGAAGCTTCATGGTGTCACATCTATCCCATACATCTCTTTGGAAATAAGAACATTCTAGACATTTTTCCTAGATAAATAAGTCAAATGAAAATCCACATAAAATTTTTTTATTTTACACATTTCTTTTCCCTACCAACCTTTGGTGTTGAGCCTACATCTCTTACTAGTGATGTAGGGTTGGGAAAGGAGAGAAGTTCCCTTACTCACCTATGCCTTGTCCATGGTGATGAGCCCATACTTCCTACTGGTAGCATGGGGCAAGGTGTAGGGGGTCTCTTTGACAAATTTGAAAGTTAGAAACAGTTCATTCAAATGTTGTGAAATCATAAATCAAAACAAAGTGATTTAGATGTCCAAATTCAAAAAGAGTTTAAAACCTCAAAACCAGATTTTTTCAACCAAGTGGCCATCTATGGATCTAAGTCTAGATAAACTAGAAAGAAATTCACATTTTAAACTATGAAGCAAACTTGAATAGAATGAGGTTGTAGGGTCTCAATTTGGTTTTTGTCAAATCCTTGTCTTTCTCTCATCATTACCATTCAACAAATTTCTATAACTTGTGCCCCTTCTGGCTCTTGGTGTTGAGCCCTCACATCTTACTGGTTGTGTGGAGTTAGGAGTGGGGAAAGTTCATTCACTTATCATATCACTCTTTCACCACATTTTTCCAAAATAATATGAAGTACCAAAATTTCTTAGAGAAACTAAAGTTCAACATTACAATGTGATTGCATTATCATATATCAACATTAAAAAAAAAAAAAAATCATTCTGTTAGCATTCATATCCATTACATACATTCTGAAAATCATATAAAAATGGAAGTTCTAAACATCTAGAGTACACATGTGAAGTGAGCCAAGAGGAAGTCAACTCAGATACAATGAATTACCAAACCAAAAGAAGAGTCTGTATATATATCATAATAAATCAAGTTTGTGTACAATGCCATCACGCACTAGGCATGGTCAAAATGCTGCAATGAGCCCAAAATATACAAAAAAATCATATAATGCCCAAAAATGGACAACTAAGAAATAAAAGGCCCATGACCTATCAATCCCTATGGGATCCCTGAGATGGTGCACGGTTGTCTCTAGGACTCCTATTATGGCTACGATGATGAGAATGCACTGAATGTGGGAGTGCTTGTGGTGGTGGCCACTGGCTGTGGTCTCACTATGAGAGTGACTGCCTCATCAATCACTTAGCTATCTCATATGTGGTCACTTGAGTATGGAGAGAATTCATGACCTCCTATTGCCCTCCAGATGGGTGCAAACACATCAGTGTGTGTTATCCAGTGCAAGTGGTTGTCCTGTATCCTTAGTCAGCTCAGCTCAGGTCTTCCCCGAGGGATCAACAAGGTGTCCACGCACACCATCGAATAAGCTCTCGCCACTCTCTGTGTAGTTCTCTACAAGAAAAAACAAAGAAGAAATGATGAGTTAGAAAGTTACAAAAATAAAACAAAAAGAAATACCAACTAACATTTCTAATTGACAAGGTCAAGAGAAGAGGATCAACATACTTGGATCTCTAGGCATCCATGTAGGGTCATTGGCCAATGATGCTACTATTGATGGCTGCAAGGCCTCCCAAAACTAGAAGAAAGACATATGTCCCATCACGAACTCATCATCCCCCTCTCTGTCGTGAGGAAGTGGTCCCTCGGAGATAAGTGTCTCCTCCTTTGTGTCCACCTCCTCTCACTCACTCTCTTAGAACATCTTGAGTATCACACCACTCAAGATCGCTCTCCTCCTCCATGTGAGATGCCCCACCTAGCCTCACCACCCAACCCCTCATCACATGTTTCCTCTTCACTTGTCTCCTCTCCATAAGTCTCTCTCTCTATCTGATTCCTCTCCAGTCTCATCCCCTATATGCTCCTTAGAGTTTTATTCCACATCTATGGCCTCATCCTCCTCTCTACTATGAGCAGGTCTAACCTCAATCCGAAGAAAGGGTGCACGAGCAACACCAGCTACCCTTTGGGCATGCTTAACTTTCATAAATGCAATAGGCACTCTTGGAATCACCACTATCCAACCTAGATCTCCGTGAGGGCCCTTTTGTACCTCCTTCATGGTCTTATAGATAGGTGTCATTAGGGGAAGCATATCAATGTAAGGAAGGCCAAACTATTGAGGATCTTGGTAAAACAAGTGAGTCTAAGCTTCCTCCTCCTATTGACTAACTGACTAATAGTGGTACAAGCCACCATTGTGGTCTCATCCTCTCCCCACAATCTGACATGTCCTGGTATGGAGTGGCCACCATTATTGTTGTGGTCAAGGAAGCCATAGGATGATGTGGTGCTCAAGAAATGTCATGACCATCCATCTAGCAGGCTTTGATGGCCCGTGGATCCTGTATTGGCACTCCCCTCTCATACGGGATGATCCACTCATATACCCAGCTCATAACTAACGTGGGATGGCTCAAATACTTCCCCTGTAAGCTAAAAATATGATATATGTCATGATAAGTACTTTGCAAAGTATATTTTCTCCCAGTGTAGATAAAACCATATGCCTTAATCTACGAGATGATGGGAGCTCAACAATAAAGTAGTGTATCACTCCCTTGTCCCCGATCAAGCGCAAGGCCAAAATAACCATGATGGCCTTGCAGATAGTAGGGATGGGAGAAGTAGGAATGGATCACACATTCATGCCTTTTGTCGAACCAAAGGAAACTGTGAAATTCCCCATATAAGTGGCCCATAGAGTCATCGTGGCTCTACATCCTACTTTCTTTAAAGTCAACCATATCTGCCTAGTATCGGAACCCCAAGAATAGGGTACACATATTCTAGGGTGATCATCTACTCACCCTAGTACACACAACCGGAAGGTAATCTGGTATGCATCCCAATAAGAGAACATTTCACATAGTATGTGATCGGTAGGAGTAACATGGGGCACCCGTGTAATCCTCCATTATGTTAGCTCTATGAAGACTATCGGTCTCATCTTGAGTCAACTCGATCCAATATCTTTGGAGCACATGTCACACTCCCTCTCGCGAATCCATGCAGATATAATCTTATGTCTTCGCATCCACAAAAACATAGAAAAATAGTAAGTTAGTGACATATTTCAAGAAATAAGTTGATCAAAAACATAAGAAAACATTAAAAATCCAAAAAAATTAAGTTAACATGATTTTTGGTCATTCTTTAGAATCGCCACAGTGCAGGGCAACGGTTTCAAGATCGCCACCTGGAAGGGCATGGTCAGGGGACCGCCACCCTTCTCAGGTGGAGGTCTGAACCAATTCACCGTACATCTTTGTTACCCTAAAAATGCTAAAAAATGCAAAAATAGACCATTTTGAATGAAATAAAAGACTAACCCTGTAGGCCCCCTAGAGATTCATTTAAAACAAGAAATTTCAAAAATGATCCCCTAGGCAAAGATTTTGATATTTTTCACATTTTAGGTTTAAAAACACAAGTGAGGAAAACTAACTGAGACCATATTGGCTGGTTGATCTCCCACTCACGGAGGCAAGATCATGATGTCGCATGATGAACATTTTCACTATTCTTTTGATGAAAAAGGTCAACGAGGGCCTAGAGCTCAAAACCACCAAATCAATACATGCAAATGAATGGAAAATGATTATATGTATATAATATGATATATATATATATATATATACATATATATATATATATATGTATGTATGTATGTACATACATACATACATACATACATACATATACATACACACACACACACACACACACACACACACACATATACGTATATATATATATATATATATATATATATATATATATATATATATATATATATATGTATATATATATATATATATATATATATATATATATATATATATGTATATATATATATATATATATATATATATATATATATATATATATATATATATATATATATATATATATATATATATATATATATATAGATATATACATATATATATACATATGTATATGTATATATGTGTATACACATATATACATATATATACATATATACATATACATATACATATTCATATATATATGTTGTTATAACTTCATTTTGAGTGCATATGTTCGTAGGGTTGGAGCGTTGGAGAAGGTATATTTTTATGTCCCCACACGAATGGTAAGTCCTCTTGTCATTTTAATTTAGTATTAATTTTATGATATTTCATTTATACGCACTTGAGTCTTATTTTTCATTTTGCGGGTAGTGGGAGTTTGGATGGTGACATTCCAACACACGGGCGTGTCGGGTATATCTTCGACTCCCCATTTGGGGGAACGCCATACTTACACTCTATGTTTTATGCCTTTTCATGGCTAAGACACTTCTCCGAAGGAGCAATATGTCACCAATCCCAATCGAAGGTGACATTCCAACACACGGGCGTGTCGAGGAAAATGGGCAATATGTTACATTCTTTCTCAATGGTGCTACATTGTCATAAAATGGTTACAAAATTCCCCCATGATGATTCATGTCCTTTAAGAAGGTGTTCAATTTCTTAACCCATTCGCATTGTATATTTGTATCCTAGGAATCCTTACTTAGCTTTTCCACTCTTTCTTCCATCTTCTTTCTCATTTTTGTGCATGTTTTAGCCTTTAGTATCAGGAACGCCACCTTTCTTGGGTGGCGGTTCTGAAACCACCACCCATGAAGGGCGGTCATTGTGCATGTTTTTTCTAGAACTCTTCATGCTTGATTTTAACACACGTGATTTCACTTACCTTGACTTCTAGGGTGCGTTTGTAGAACCAAATTTCATGAAAATAGTCTTGATTGCATGGTATTCCTTCCCTCTTCTATTTTTAAATAGATTTAATTAGTTTTAACCGCCACTTCACCCAATGATTTGGCACTCCAAGGTTGCCTATGTACATGAAGGCACTCATATATATTCAATGCTTGAATTTAAGAAAATGGCTTGAGAATTTTTGTGTATCTTGCATAGTATTGCTGCCACAATCTTGCTAGAAATTGCATAGCCAAGAATTATTCACTTGTGTTATCTCTCTTCCACCTGCATTGTAACCAGAATTCCTTAAAGATGTCATTTCTCAAGGGCCTTCTCCTGTTGTTGCCTTTGCATTCCCAATCCCTTGGACTCACATGGGCACATTGAGAAAGAAAGAATAAAATGAGGGGATAAGAAAAAATACAACTAGATTTTCCAAAGCTCTTTCTTATCCGAGTTGAAATTATTTTTTGTGTTCTTCATTTGTCAAGTTATCAATTCGGAGTTATTCATTTCAAATACATATCAAATAGAGTAACAAAATTGTTCATTTTAGTTGATAAAACAATTACAAATAGAGAAAATCACTAGAAAGCTTGCTCTTTAACATTACCAAGGAAGTAGTGGGTGATCCGAAAGCGGTACTTAAAATTTTCAAAAGTACTTAGAAATTTTTATATTTAAAACTTGACAAATGATTAAGAGTATTAAGCTAATTTTGGGATCTCTTGTATCCCAAATCCTTAAACTCTTCCAAACAAACCAATTATCCTTTATTTTCAACTTAAGTGAATAAACTAAATCTTAGTACAAATCAATTTTAAAATTCATAAGTTAAATTCAAATCATACACTCAAACTAAATTCTTGAAACCACATTTGATAAGTGTATTCAAATTCTGTTGTGGGTTATGGATACTGAAATTCTCCTAGAATACAATTTACAATTAAGTGTTTGCTTCACCAAGTCAATTAGTTAATCCAATTAACTATTCTTTTATTTGATCAAAATCTTCACAAACTGAAATAAAATCCACACAACAAGATTGTTAATGAGTTCACCTGAAGGCTACATCTCCGGATTCTCGAAAAGAGAATTAATCTATTAAACAACCAATGAAGTACAATAACCCTTCAAATAATGTCTAAACAGATCAAAACCTACAAATGATCTAATCAAAGATATTGGAAACTCTGCAATTTACCAGAAATTGTTCCAAAATGATCCATGGCTCCTACAATGCTTCCATAGTGTGATCCCCTTGCAAATGCGACTGAAAAATGCCTACAACTAGATATTTATAAACACTACATGAAAAAAATTATATATTTGGAAATATTATAAAAATATGAACAACTTCCCTTTTTACTCCATGGCCTGGTTTAGACTAGAAGTACTTGGAAAAATCATATCTTTGTCTGCTCCTTGCGCTCGTTCTGTGAAATTGTGATGGAAAATCACCTACACAGGAAAATATACAGTACTTCATGTAACAAAATTTACATTTATGGAAATATCTTGGAATTTTGAACAACTTTCATATATAACTCAAGATCTGGTTTTGAGTGGAAGTGCCTCAAAAATCAGGTTTTCTGCAAGTAGGTCTATTATGCCCTCTCATAGACTTGTCACTGACTTCTACAAAACTCGTGAGCTCCTTTTATAGAAATTATCCAAAGGTTGTGGGTTTGAAATTTTTCCTATTATTTTGGCGCAAGTCAAGAGTTCAAATTCCTTTGATTGCATTATCCACTATAAATAGCAAATGGAAATCTTTTATCCTTATATGGGAATCAATCCCATAGTCCACGGGAGATAATTTTATCCAAACCTTTTAATAAGGCTAAACCGTCCTATTTTCATGTGGAATAGATACACATAGAATTTTGCTACGAAATTGAAGGTCCACGTGCTCAAATGGAGTGGTTCCATGTGTTAGCATGTGATTGGTTCACCTTTTGCCACGTCACTTTTTCCCACAAGTTTGACCCAAACTTTGACTGACCATATCTTTCGCATACGGACTCGGATTTGGTCCATTCAAAATGCGTCAGAAAGATCATGACAAGATCTACATAATAGAAGTGATTTTTGAGATTACAAGACAATTAATTTTCTAGTTTGACCAACTTTGACCACATGTTGACCAAACTTTGACCAACTTTGACTAGATGTATCTGGAGCTCAGAGTGTCTATTTTTCACGTTCTTATAGTCGTCAAAAATATCTCTGAAGGCTCTACTACATTTTAATGGTTTAGGAATTTTAGGGAACATTTGACACTAAAATTGATCCCCTGATCACTCCTCCTACTAAGAAGAATTTTTTTCCACAAAGCGTTATATATCAACCCACAACACATGTTATCTCTTCTGCATTGCAAAAAAATATACAAGAACCCAAAATAGAATTATAGATTAATGAAATGAAAATATTTTATTAGATAACTATACAACCTATCGATAATAACACTCAATTAAGCTAGTGTTCAATGAAACGTTGCGACCTCGTCAACTCGCACACAACTATGAACTATCATACTCACTATAATGCCACCACAAATAAGCGGACGATAATAACACCCATTCTAATACGGAAAGCTAGTGTTCAACTATCACTTTGTGATATGGCTGATTACAAAAAATTACAATTCCATAACACATATCAGTATACCAGACATCTAAACTACCCATAATTAGGCTAGTGCCCACTGTCCATCTGAAATTGTAAAAAATGCAAATATTCACTATCTAGAATAAATTAGACTATCAACACCCAAAATAGCTATAGTTAACAAACTGAATCCATGTGAATCTGCCAATTCTACCCATACACTGAATTGTAAAAGGATAGATAACAAATTGTATGCTTACCCAAATCGGTGAACTACCATAATTTGTAAAATGATCACCTGGTGCAACTTTGCAAACCAGTTTGTTAGTGTAATAAATTTACACCCTAATTGTAACCACATATGATAGTTACAAAAATTAAATTTTCCCAAAATGAGGGTCTTAAAAATTAGTGCAAATAACACATGTGGATACAACAAGTTTGTCTATTTATTACAATATCAAACAGGTGCCCGAATGGGTCTTATAAGCATCCATAAATTTACACAAATGACAACATTATAAAACTACATGTTTCAAAATTAGACATTTTGATGATGCCCATATCCCTGCATATTGCTATCAGAAATGGAATTTGTCTACCTTGACGTGAGAAAATAACTTGAGTATTTTAAACCTGTCACTCAATTTCTCTATAGGTGACTTCCATAAAAATTTCAAAGTTGAATATATACATAGGAAAAAATCCTTTCAACAAACATCAGGAATCCCTATAGCTCTAAAAAAGTCTGCATGCTATCAACAATCAATGTTATGCAAACATAAAACTAAGGAACATTTTACCAGCCCTTTTAACAACATTTTCTTGTTCAGGTGGTTTTACTTCCTTAGTACAAATTTGGGTTGCATGAGTTGAATTTAATTTTGTTGGTTTCCTAACAACTTTCCATTGTTGCACTAGATGCATTTTCCAACATTGTACAACATCATGTCCTTTCTTATTACAATGGGTACAAAATTGTATGTCCTTGTTTTTAGGAAACTTACCCAAATTTTTCCTCTGTTTAGGAGAGGTAACCTTTTTCCTTTTCTCACCTCATTAGGGTGAGATTGGTCTTTAACACCTACCTCATCATTCACAAAAGGCATTAACTTCTTTAACATAGTTTTCCTCTTCCAACAATATGTTGCAGAATGATTAGTACCTTCACAAAACATGTAAGGAAAAGCATATTTCTGTCTACCAAAGCTATATTGTTCAAACTAAAAGAGTGTTCTAGAATTTTTAGGATTCAATTTCCCCTTAGTGTTATTTTTAGTGTAAGTGGGAGGAGGTGGAATTTCATTACCTTGTTTACCTATTTTCTTACACCTTTCATTGTTCCTCTTGATGGCGGAATCCTACAATTCTAGAGGTGTATATCCTTGGTTGTTGGAAGCTTGTCTTCCTTGAGATGCTTTGAAACTTTCTCCAATTTCTATTTTCCCACTAGAATAACCCAAACCTACAAACCGAGGCTGATCCTCTACCTGTATGGGGTTAGCATCACCTTGTCCATTTTTACTAAGGCCTCTTCCATTAAATCCCATCTTAATCATTAGCTTAAACAATTCCCTTAGTGTGTTTTTCAAATTCACCCAAAGAAATGTCTGAAACTAAATTAGAGGAAGATTTAATATGTGAACAACTTACAGTGCATGTTTTTATCATAGTACATGCATCTGCTTTGGAAGGCATTTCCTTCTTTTGTTCACCTTGTTGCATCTTTTCCAAGAGGGCATCCTTGGTCTATATTTCTTCCTGCAACTCTTTGACAAAACCCATCAAATTCTTTCTCTGTGCAAGCATCTCATTGACATACTCCTCTTTCTTGGTTGTAGAGGATTGTGGTTCATATTTTAACCATACTATTTCCTCTTCTAAGGAATAGAAATTGGCTCTCAAGAAAGAATTTTCTTCTGGAGTTGACAATTTATGGCTTCAAGCTCATCTAGTTGCTCTTGTTTGGATGACTTGCCCATGATTCCCTATTTCCTACAAACAACATGTAACTCCAAAAATACACACTGCAAAAGAAGATTAACAAGCCCAAAATGTCTGCACAACTGAAAACTGAAACCAATACTGAAACTGAAGCCAAATTTTCAAAAACAATTAGAAGCTAATCCAACAATCTAACTGCTCTGATACCAAACTTGATCTGAAAATGGTACTTAAATTTTTCAAAAGTACTTAGAAAAATTTTAGATTTAAAACTTGACAACTGATTAAGAGTATTAAGCCAATTTTAGGAGCTCTTGTATCCCGAATCCTTAAACTCTTCCAAATAAACCAATTATCCTTTATGTTCAACTTAAGTGACTAAATTGGCTCTTAGTACAAATAAATTTTCAAATTCACAAGTTGAATTCAAATTTTAAACTCAAATGAATTCTTGAAACTAAATTTGACAAGTGTATCCATATTCTTTTTGTGGGTTATGAATACTGAAATGTTCCAAAAATCCAATTACTGGTTAAGTGTTTGCTTCACCAAATCAATTATTTAATCCAATTAACTATTTTTTTATCTAATCAAAATCTTCACAAACTGAAATAAAATCCACACAACAAGATTGTTAATGGAGTTCACCCAAAGGCTATGTCTCAGATTCTTGAAAAGAGAATCAATCTATTAAACGACCAATGAAGTACAATAACCCTTCAATAATGTATAAATAGATCAAATACTAAAAATGATCTGATCAAAGATATTGGAAACTCTGCAATTTACGAAATCTATTCCCAAAATGATCCATGGCTCATATAGTGCTTCCACAAAGTGTGATCCCCTTGCAAATGTGACTGAAAAATGCCTACAACTAGAGATTTATAAACACTAAATGAAAAAAATATAGATTTGGAAATATTATAAAAATATGAACAAATTTTCTTTTTATTCAATGGCCAGTTGAGAATAGAAGTACTTGGAAAAATAAGATCTTTGTCTGCTCATCGTGCTTGGTTTGTTAAACTGTGATGGAAACTCACCTACATAGGAAAATATACATCACTTCATGTAACAAACGTCACATTTATGGAAATATATCAAAATTTTACACAACTTTCATATATGACTTGAGATCTGGTTTTGAGTGGAAGTGCCTCAAAAATCAGGTTTTTTTGCAAGTAGGTCTATTCTGCCCTCTCACAGACTGTCACTTGTCTTCTACAAAACCCTGTGAGCTCTTCTTATAGCACTTCTCCAAAGGTGGCAGGTTGGTAATTCTACCTATTATTTTGGTGCAGGTCAAGGGTTTAAATCCCTTTGATTGCATTATCCACTATAAATAGCAAATGGAAATCTTTTATCCTTATATGGGAATCAATCCCATAGTCCACAGGAGATAATTTTATCCAAACCTTTTAATAAGGCTAAACCGTCCTATTTTCATGTGGAATAGCTATGCATAGAATTTTATACCAAAATTGGAGGTCCACGTGCTCAAATGGAGTGGTGCCACGTGTCATCATGTGATTGGTTCACCTTTTGCCACGTCACTTTTTCTCGCAAGTTTGACCCAAACTTTGACTGACCATATCTTTTGCATACGGACTCGGATTTGGTCCGTTCAAAATGCGTCAGAAAGATCATGATAAGATATATGCAATAAACTTGATTTTTTGAGATTCCAAGACAATTAAGTTTCCAATTTGACCAATTTTGACTACACGTTGACCAAACTTTTACTAACTTTGACCGGACATATTTGGAGCTCGAGTGTCCGGTTTTCACATTCTTATAGTCATCAGAAATCTCTCTAAATTATCTACTAAATTTTAATGTTTTAGTGAATTTTAGGGAAAATTTTACACTAAAATTGATTCCCAGATTAGTGCGGAACAATAGCTCTTCAAGGGTTATGATTTGTTCTCTACCTCTAAGGTAGGGTTTAAAGGGTTTTGATTAAATTAGTTAAGTTTTTTTAGATCTATATTCACATACTTCCACAAGTAATTAACTACAACTAGTTGATTACTTGTATTTAATTTGTTAATTAGATTAGAAGCGTTGTTTAAAATCCCATAAAATATTAAAAATATTTACTTATTCTAGATTACTTTGTTTCCATTGTTTTGTTCGGATATCTTTGTGAAAATACCAAAAACATAGATTAAATTTCCTTTGATACTTAGTTTTCTTTATCAAAATTAATTCAATTCATTTTGCATAACCATCAACAGTCCACAACAAAGAGAAAACGTTCATTTGTGATCCATTGGTCCCATAACCCAACGGGCTTTGAGTTGTTGACCAAAATTTATACGGGTTTACGCTTGTTAGTTTTACACACACACTGTTAGGTACTTTGAGAAGATAGAATAATTAAACAAATTAAACATTACACTGATCAAGCTTATGATTATTAGACTGCTCTGGCGACAATACTTGATTACGTATATGACCATATAAAGACCAAAACCTCTATGAGTTCACGGTTGTGATCCCGTGTCCCTGACCCAATGGTTTTGCTAACCAATTAAACATCAACATTGGTTTACGTGCACTGGTATTTACATCATCACCACTTCCACCTAATATTGTTGCACAACTTTGAGTGTTCAACATAACAGCCGATCAGGCTAAGGATTTTTGGACTAGACCGGAAAATCTCTCATAGAGCCTGTGGTTCCATTACACCTCTCATTCTCACTTCGATGACATTTTCTGGAAATCTATATGAGGCATCTGCAGGTCATTTTCTGCGTGTTCCACAACTAGTAGACAAAATATCGGTAGAGCTCGATATCATTTGGAGCTTACGAATAGCTATTCTATTTGACCATTCCATTACACCACTTTAGCTTAGGGCAGATTTCTTTGTCTTGGACTCACAAATCTTGATATTGCGTGTTGAAGACATAAGTTTGCCTCGTTAGCTCATTCATTGCTACCATAAATACACCCATTTCCATTCTATGCTTTGGTTGTCTCGAGTACGATCTCGGGAATTCAAGTGCGAAGAAGGTGATGTGTTGATTTTATTTCGTATAATACATTTATTGCACTAACAATTTGGTGTGCGGGTATGCTTGGTGTTATTTGTAAAAGATAATAGTATCGCCATTATGGGTAAGCATACAATTTATTTCTATCCTTTTTACAATTCAGTATGTGGGGATAGATATTTCATTTGAAAATTCACGAGATTCAATTTTGAATATAGCTATTTTTTTGTGGAGGATATAAATATTATGGATCGTGAAATTTACAGTGTTTTATAGTTTCACAAGGATAGTGGATACTAGCTATTTTTGGCATTTTAGTTGTTGTATATCTTGATCTAGTTTTAGTGGAATTGTATTTTCGGTGATCGGTTGTATCACATAGTATTATTTAAACACTAGCTTTTTGTTGATGGATGGGTGTTATTATCGATCAATTGTTCGTTATGACATCAAAGTGGGATTTGAGAGTTCAAAGTTGTTTACATAGTTTTTCGAGGCTACAAACTATTAGTTGGACACTTGCTTTCTATTGTTGAATGGGTGTTATTAACTGATCAATTTTTGTGACTAGTGAATCAATGATTTGCATTAATTTGAACCATAATGCTATTTGTGGTTCTTGTATGTGATTTTGAAATATAGGACGAGTTAGCAATATTTGTGGGTGGAAAAAATTGTGTGGACAAATAGCATTCCTAGTTAGGAGGAGTGATCTAGAGGTCATTCTAAAGTACATATGTTTCTTAAACCATGGCCTAGTAGTAGAGCGTCTCGAGATATTTTCGATGATATCAAGAGCTTGAAAAATAATGTTTGGATGCAAAAGTTACCCTTTGGTAAAAGGGTAAGTGCACCAAGTTGATGGACAAATATAGGGTCATCCGTGGACGTCATATTGCAAAAAATAGTGAAATCTCAACTTGTAGGGATTATTAGCTATACATGCACTCTAAATTAGAAAAAATTATATAAATATGAATCGTAGCATTCGGAATCTAGTTTCTAAAATACTAATTTTTGTAAAAAACGGACAAGTTTAGCTATATTAGTCCATTTGCCTGCATTTTGGATGACCAAATCTTGTTATTTTTTTTTCCTTTGGTGAAATGTTAGATGTAGTTGTCTATCTTGGGATGGATTTTATTTTGTATTTTTTTAGCAATATTTTTTTTTAATGATTTTTTCAGTGAAAGTGGTCTGAAAATATTTAGAAAATGGAGCGCTTTCCGTTTGCTGCCATAACTATATCAAAAATATCGAAATCAATTTTATTTTTTTAAGGTGTATAGAATTTGTCCACGCTTGGGATGGTATAATTTTTATCATATTTTGATAAGTGAAACAAAAGTTACTGAGTCTTAAACGTAGACATGAACATTCATGGGAAAAAATGTCTTAAGGACCTATTGTTAGTAATAAATTATAAAATGATATTTATATTATTCTATTCACTTTAAAAAAATATTTTTACAAAGCTAAGAGTCTACCCTACGTGATGGCACCATTTTTGTGAAATGTTTTCAGTTTTTTAGCATGGTTCAAGTCTTTGGAAGAGCAGATTTGAGGTTTTTTGACCTTTTGCACTTCATAATGACCTTCCATAGCTTTGGTTGGGGAAAAACAAAGATTTTCCGAGGCTAAGGTTCGGAAAATAGCTCCGCGATCGCGGTTTTTGTAAAAATACCGCGAACGCGATTTATAAAGCGCGCTCGCGGTTTATAAAGCACGCTCGTGGTTTATAAAGCGCTCGCGCTTTATAAATCATATTTACACACATCCCAATGTCTGAATTACCATGTGATTTTTACTCTCTGACCTTACCGTACGAATTACTGTGAAATTCTGTCTTTTTCCAGGCACGTTTTTTTATCACCGAAAGCAAAAACATCATGGGAGACAAAAAACGAAGTCAAAAAAGGAAGTCATTAAGTAAAAAAACACCAGACGAATTAGAGGCCAACAAAATTGAAAATGCTGAGCGAATGCGGAAACTTCGTGAATCTAGAAGAGGTTCATCTTCAATCCCAACTACTGTAAGCAATGAAGAACTAGGTAATGTTTCTACTGTCAATGTTGAAGTTGAATTAAATACTCGTGATGAAGAAGTTTTTACTGTCAATGTTGAAGAAGAATTAAATACTCATGATGTAGCAAATGTTGAAATTGAAGGAGACAATGAAAATGTGAATAAGGAAATTCATGTTGAAACTATAGACAAGCAAAATTTGACAAAAACACCTCCTAGGATTTTACATAAGAAACCTAATTTTTTGATTGAAATTGATGAAAACATTTTGAAACCAATGTCTGACAAACTTTCTGAACGACAAATCAGAAGAAAAGCCACTGAAATTTGGGATAATCATTTTGAAATTTTAAATGATTCCCAAAGATGTCAATTGTTGGTTAGTTTGATGAAATTGATTAAAATGAGACCTACATTAAACACCTTAGGATTGACAACATCTAACATACGTGGTCAAACCTCTACAATTGTTGAAAACCTTCATGATGCATATCACACTGTTGGTGTCAAGAGACGCACTAGGGATAGTAATATTGTGCGTCGTGTACTTGCTACTAGTGTTGTAAGTGAATCAATAAAAAAACAACGTTTGATTACGCAAACAAGTCGAATGTTGCAAGTTAATCGAAAAACTCTAATGAAAGCAATTGAAAGACGTAATATCCTTCAATCACTCAATAATGTCGATTTTTGGGCATTTTCTGCTAGAGCACCGCGTAAGGACAAAAATAATTCTGATGCTATAAGAGAAGTTGTTATTAAATTTTGGCATGATAACACTAGAGTTTCACCTAATACAAGAGATGTTATAAAACGGAGAGTTGGTTCTACTAATCATGAACCACATCCAAAGCATTTCTTAGATATGACTCAAACTCAATTTTTTCGTAAGTTTGAACAAGAGAATCTGGAAATTAAAATTAGTCAACATTTTTTTGAAATGTTGAAACCATTCTATGTGAAAATCAACCATGCTCGCACCACTTGTTGTTGTAGGCAACATGTTGAATTTGCGATGCATTATGCTAAATTTTACGTATTCGTTCTATTTTTCATTCTGAAACTATGTTATCTGAATGTGGTGTTTAAGTTCCACCAATATCTTCTAGGGATTTCATTCCTACTATATTTTGTGAAAAAGAAGTTGGACAATTTTTTTATAGTCAGGATTGTTTAGATGGAAGTTGTAGTACATGCGGCGGATTACCTAAATTGGAAAGTTGCATCCATGAACAAATTGAAGGTACAATAGGACATAATTTAGTTGAATTTGATAAATATAAATCAGTTGCATACCAGTTGAAAGATGGAAAAGAGTCGAAACGGTGTGAGCTAGTTACAGAACAAATGCCCATTTTTCAATTTATGACAAAATTTAAGGATGAAATTGTTTATGAGTATGCGAGGCATACACATAGAGCTCGATGGTTGGATGAACAATTCAAGCTATGCAAAGACACATTTCCTATTGGTACTATTGTTTCAGTGGTTGATTTTGTAGAGAATTACACATTGCAACCACAAATGGAGGTTCAATCGCAATATTACAACTCAGTACAAGTTGCCATTTTTGTGCATATAGCATTTCTACATTCTCTGATGAAGACTGAGAGAATGATTGAAATTTTTAAGAGAGTACCACTTTTATATCAGTGATGATCATACTCATTCTACTGAATTTATGCAAGGGTGTTTCCAGTTATTTTATGGAAACTTGTGTGATAGGGACATCCACTTCAAACAACATTATATATGGTCAGATAATTGCACGTCTTAGTTTAAGAATGCACGAATGTTTTATTGGATGAGCAGAATGCATGTCAAGATGGGTGTGCAACATATTTGGAGTTTCACTGAGGCTGGACATGGAAAAGGAGAGCATGACGGTGCAGGGGCATGTGTGAAAAGAGCTCTTGCAAGAGAAGAGTTGAAGTACAAAGATGGTGCTGAATTAAAAGATGCAAAGAGCATAGTGGAATGGTGTACTAACAACATGGCCCGAGGTTCTCAAGAAAATTCCACAGTTTGCAGATTTTTTTGGTTGATAGAGGAAAAACATATTGCTAACTACGAGGATTGTATGACACTCACTGGGTCCAGTGATATGCACTCATTTTGTAGCTCAGATGCTACTTCGTGGGCCGTATGGACAAGAAAGTTGACATGTTTTTGTGCATCTTGTATCGAATTTGTCACTGTTGAGTGTGATTCACAAGAATGGGTGGAAGGATGGATTTGTAGGCCTCTAACTCCGCTTCCTAGTTATCAACCTCCACAAGCATTACAACTTGTTTTTGCAGATGAAGTTACAACATCCAAGGACTTTGATGAAATTTCGATTTTGGTGCGATAAGGTATTTATCCAGTTATTTATTTAATTTTTGTATTGAGTTATGTCCATTGAAATTTTAATATGTAATTTAAATTTGAGTTTTTCAACCTTGGTTATTTTTTTGTAGGACATGTGTTTGCAGTGTCATAATGTACATATGGGACCACATGCGGTCGTAAAGGCTAGATATATATACAATGGTGTGAATATATGTACTCATGACCACATATATGTGGCATCCAAGTGGACTATAAATCTACTCAGGAAACATCTTCCCTCTCTTCGCCTGCTAGAAGTAGCACGTCCACGACCTGGGGATGTAGTGGAGGGAGATGCCACTACGGATTTCATCCGTGTGGTCCTAGGTGTCTCCAAGCATGCCTGCAACCTAACCTGCACATTCATAAACAACAAGTTTTTAACACCCAAAATTTTAAAATACCTTCAAAATTTAGAAACTTGTACAATTTAGTTAAAATGCATGTGCAATCTTACCGCAATGTCATGATCCCTATCGATTTGTTGTTGACGCGTCGCAGGGACAACAATAGACTCACGAGGGGTAAGCTACATACAAATAATTAATTTTCAAATTAAATATTTCACACATATATATACCTACAAAATTTGATATTGTAGATTTAAGTTTAATAAGAAATAATGAACCTCCAAAATTTAACAAATTTAAAAAATTGTGTACCTCGGTTAGTGGATTTGCAGATGCTATGGCAGTATCTACAGCAGCCTCCACAGTCTGCATATGTGGAGGAGTCTCTGTAGCAGTCATAAGCTATACAAAAAACATGTACAAATCAATTTATTAAAATCTACTTAAGAGCTATACAAAAAACATGTACAAATCAATATTTAGTTACTCAAGAAAGAATAAAAATACATTATTAAATTTTATCTTCTATTTAGGCTAAATACATAGGATCTATAAATGTTAGCATGGAGGCCATCTATCTTCATAAGATTTTGACAAACTTTTGTATTTAATCTAGGTAACCCATAGTCATCTTCTATGACAATTAGAGCATCATTCAAATTTGAAGAACTTTTAAATCTAACATCACCAGACCAAACATATAGATCAGACGAAGAGTAGACTAGAGTTGTATATCCTTGGTGGGCAAGTGTGTTGCAAATATATAGATTATAATGCACTATTTATATGTATTTGTGTCCAAAGGTAGCTGAGTTTGAGTTTTGGTGCACGAGCCTAGAGGATCTTACTTGTGTGTTATCCCTTTGGAAATAAAGAACATAACCTCCTTCCACCTTGTTGGCTTAGAGATCTTTATTTCGGGTTTTTATGTCCACGGAATTGTCCACCAACTTCGTGCACTTACCCTGTCAAGCGGTTGGGAGTCTGACTACCCAGGGTGGTCTAGCATCAAACACACACATATTTTTCTCCTTTGGTTTTTTAATGCTTTGATGAAGGGTTTTGTAAGTTATTAGGGTTTCTACTTTACTGTTGATCATTACAGGTCATCTCGATGTTGTGTGAAAAAGAGCAACACAATGATCACACAATTTCTAAACAAGCAAAGCACTAGAAAGTTGAGAGCTCAACTACCTTATGATCTAAGACTGTAAATTCCTTGTATTAGACTGTACAACTACTACATAGACCATACATATCATGTATGGTCTTGAACCTACATGTTTTCCAGTTCTATAATCTTCTTTGTAGAATCTAAAGTCTTATCTTCTCCTGCTCCGCTACCTGTCACATCTAGCTCATCCCAGAATCTTCCTAAACAAGCTAAGTTTCTCTCCCCTCTTGTATATTGATAAAGTTATTGTTTATCACTTAGTCCATTTCAAGTTGGAATGAATTATTTTTGTCATGCTTAATTGATGTTGGAAGTTAATTAGATAATAATTGTCTACCTGTTTATAATCCTTGTACCTTTTTCAGTAGAAATTTTAAATAAGGGTATAAATATGACCAATACATTATAGCTCCTCAAACCCATTATGAGGTGTGGCATAATATATAATAGAATACAAGCCCTTGATTCATCCCTCACACATGGAAACATGCACAAATTTAGCTCATGTTTGATCTATGGGAAGAAACATGGATAACTTCAAACTGGTAGTTTGTTGTTGTTATGGGTACTCTTAAGGAATCAAATGGTCCAATGTTTCTTCTTAATTTTATTAGAGTGAGAATAGAGGATCCTTGAATTTTCCAAGGTCACCCTACTAGGTTTTAGTGAATGAATATTTATATATGACCAATCGTTAGATTTCTTACTCAACAAACCTAAAAGTACTACCTAGGTTGACTAAGCCAAGTAACCCTTTTGAAAAAGTTAATATTAGAAGTGTATGGGATAGGTTCGTAGGGGGTGGATAGGTTGGATTTTAACTTATCCTAAACCTACAAACATGTCCATGATGTCTAATAAATTAGGTCTGAGACACATGGAGGATTATGCATATGTTCAATAACATGTGCAGTGATTTGTGAGGGGTTGGGATGGAGAATACTTGTTATCTAGTAGAAGCGAAGTGGATATAGAGTGAGACATTTCCTTAAGTTGTTCAAGTTATGTGTGAATGAGATATATATCATTATAGTTGTAACACACGTCATGTTTCCAAGTGTTGGGAATACATTTAGGTACTACAAATTACCCCCATTTCAATATAGTATTGATAAATGTTGGATTAATAGATAAGAAACAAGTAAATACAAACCTCACTTCTTGATCATACAATGATGTTGTAAATTCTTAAATCTAAAGTACACCAATCCATATAAAACTTATAATCATATGGAAAGGACGCATAGATTTTTTTAGATAAAGGGTACAAGAGGATTTAATAACCTTTTTACATTTCTTCATCACTCTTATCATTCATTTTGATTACGAGTTGATCGCTTCGCCTTGTCAAGTATCTTTTCCTTCGTGACTCATGGTGTTACATATCTAGAGGTAGTTATTGAGAATCAAGATATAGTCTAGGTAAATAAGTAGATATGGGAAGATATCATTTTACATTGGATTGAGAAGTTCATCATGTACAAATAATATACCTATGACGGTGGCAAGACGTGTCATTATTTTGGATGTTGGGAACATGTAGACCACGTGTATCTAGTTTAGTACTACAAACGAGACATAAGGGAATTTATCAAGCGGCCCAAGAGGATCAAGAAGATCAAGAGGATTGAGTCAAGTAACCACCTAGAAAAAATACTTATGAGATTTCTATTTACGGATCTAGAGGATAGGGTCCACATCCATAATAATCACTTAATAATCCTCTTCACCTAAAGTAAGCACCTCAACTCTATTATGACATGTATCTCCAATTACAAAAAATTTTAGAGGTATTGAAAATGCGGAGAGCATGTGTACAAGTGTGAGATACTATGGTATTCTAAGCAAATTACAACTTTATATATGGTAGCTGTTGTATGTATTTTATATGTACGTTGAGTATAAGAAAGTGAAACTCATGTACACAGAGGTCCAAGAATTAGAAACAAAGTGTTTAAAGAGATTTGTAACTAACTCGCGTAAAATCATGCGAGGCATGCCAAGAGCTTCGGTTCCTCTGAGCAGATGATGACCGCTGTGCTCCCCTGTGTATAAAAGAGAAAAATATTAATACATGTACAACATACACGTGAAACAAATTATAATAATAATCTAGTGCAATTAAATGATTTATTAAAAATGTAAGTTTGTACAACTTGAAACTTACGTTTGAAACACGCCCAACCGCAGTAGCTAGCATGTCAACACCGGATGTTTCCTTCACCGGCTCTTGCTATTTAAAATAAAATAAAAATTAGTTTTTACATGTATGTACATGACGTACAATCATATATATATTAATATCTCAAACATGTGAATTAAACTATTGTACATATATATATTATTTAAATTTATTTAAAATTTACCTGTGAAAGACCAATATCAGTGGCTCCAGTTCCAAAAACATTCCCCAGCATCTCATCTATAGAAAAGAAATCCTGTGAACCAGCAAATGATGTCTCACTGCAGTGCATACGGCACCACATGATCCACAGTGGTGTGGTGCACTAGAACTGGTGCCTCCACCAACATCACCGGATGCAATCTGGGTGCTATGCTGGGTGAGAGTGTCAGTGAGCTCCCTCAATGCATGCAATGTATCAATCTCCACAACCTCCTTCACTGTAGGAGGGATAACTGAAGGCAGTGGGGGTTTTGGGGCATGGGGGATCCTAGGCTGACCTACGCGTGCACCAGGTCTACTCTGTGTAGAGCCACCTCCTCGACCAAAAAAGTCTGAAAAGTCAAAATAATTCGGGACCTCATTGAGCACAAACTCACAATATAATTTCTTCAAAAAATAAAGAGGAACCTCATTGTTGTTGCATGGTGGATAATCAAAAACCATCCACCATCGGTCCCAAAATTTGTTTTTGATTCTATCATCATGGCACCAATGGATTGGGAACCGTTTGCAAGTAACTGCAGGGGGCATTGGTTCTAGGGTCGGTAAATAATGCACAAATGAGGTCTTTTCCAATTTTTTTGTCTTTGACGGCCGCATGGGATAGTTTATCCGCATACCACCGCCTACAGTCACTTCTAAAGGTGTTCCATCTATGTATTTGGTTGGTTGTAGACTCGACTTCGCCAATCAATGTTTGCAATGTATTGGCTAAAGTCATGCGGGATGGATTTGTAGCATGATTTTGTCTTATAGTTTGAATTAGGTTCTCAATGACAATTTTATTTTCTTGGATTCTTCCAATGATATTATCTTGCGTTCCTGTTGGCTCAGTGGGGACAGAAGGAGCCACAGGGGGCGGATCTATGTTTGGAGGAGGGTTTTGAGGAATGTTCGAAGGGTTTTGAGGAATGTTCGGTGGGTTTTGAGGAATGTTTTGACGGTTTGCATGAGCCCGAGCTTGCCGACCAACTGATAAAACAATAAAATTGTATACATAAACAAACAATTCACAAAACCCATGAAAATGCCAAAAAAAACCTAAAATGCAAAAAAAACAACCTAAAATGCAAAAAAATGATTACAATCGGGGACTTACCTCCTCGTCTTGGCGGCATGGTTGAATCTATCGTTATCCAGAAGTCCGATGAGCAATTTTGAGATAGTATTGAAAGTGCGAGTGAAAATGTTTAGGAAAAGTCGCGGTTCGAAATGAAAATTAGGAAAATAACGAGTCATGGACTGTTAAATTTTGTCTCAGAGTTCCGCGATCGCGGTTTAGTTACATCCACGGCTTGTGTGGGAAACATTTGACTCTCCTTGTGAATAAAGCATTGAATTCTCGTAATTGAGTTGAATATCTCTTTCGCATTTCTGATTTTTGTATGGATTATATAATGAACTAAATAAATCAATAACATAATTGAATGTCTTAATCATGAAGGAAAGAACATTTAATAGAACTTGTAACATTCAGTAATGAACTATGATTTATCTGTGATCTGCACTTATGTTTGCTATTCCAAAACTTTACACTTCACCTACTCTGCAATTGGATGTCCTCATCAAGAAAACACAACTATCCTTCGGGGCTTGTGTTCTTTTGCTGAGGATGGTCATGAAATTGTAGACTATGTGATCTATTACGTTTTGTAACAACACACATAGTTACAGATTTCATGTAATCTTTTAAATAAATTAGCAGTAATGACATAATTTGATGTGATCTCCCCTAGCTTAGGTATACTTCACCAATGCTATCCATCGTAACAAAGTTTCGAGTTGCCCATTTTTACACAAGTGCAAAAATTGTCAACATTTCTGGCGATCCTGTGGGGAAAGCTGCCTACTAGCTTATATACCAGTGCCTTGTTCTTGTCCATTGGGAATGGAGTCCAAGCATATAACCAAAATCTACCTTTTCTGAAAAATCCAACCTTTCTAAAACAAAACTAAAGATGGGAAAGGATTTGATAAACCAGATCATGTGCATGAATGCACTTATTGAATTGAAAAAGAAGCAATGTGCAGAAACTACACTTATTGAAGGGAAATCCTTCTCTAACAATCACTGTAAGATATTCAATAACAGTGTTTGAGAAACATACCATTCATAGGAATGGGCAGTTCCTCTCCATTCAGCTTCGAAAGTTGAAAAGCGTTTAGTTCCTTACAAGCTGAAATCATGTAAGGACCAATCTAGAGTGTATCAAACTTTGAGTGTCTTCCTGGTTTGCACAATCGGGATCCCACTTCAAAACAATATCTCCTTCATTAAAGACTTTGAATTTGGCTTTCTTGTCAAAAGTCTTCGATTTGTTTCGATTCTTTTCCATATTTAAATTAGCTTGATCTCTTAGCTCTTGTAATTCCATTAGCTCGTATAACGAACTCTGCAATGGTTCATTCTCAAGTAGCTCCATTTCATGCAGCAAATCTAATGTGGGTAACTCAACTGAAATAGGAATTCTCGCTTCTTTTCCATACACAAGTTTGTACGGTGAATTACCAACTGGTCTCTTTGGAGTCACTCTGTCATCCCAAAGTGCTGAATTCAACATCAGATGTCAAGCTCTTTGATTATCCTTGAGTGTTCTTTTGATAATCCTTAATAGATTCTTATTAGTACTCCCAGCTAATACATTACCTTGTGGGTAATAATTAGATTAATAACTTAGATAGATTCCATGGTTGATAGCACAATCTGTTATCTTTGCACTAAGGAATGCTAAAGCATTATCTGATATGATAGTTTCAGGAACACCAAATCTACAAACTATTCCTTCATAAAAGGATAGTATCAAAGCTTCATTAGCATCTTTCAAGGCTATTGCTTCAGTCCATCATGTAAAATAATATGTAGTAGTTAAGATCCACTTGTGTCCTTGTGATGAAGACGGGTTTATCATGTCAATAAAATTAAGACCCCACTGCATAAAAGGCGATCGGATGAAATAGGTTGTCAGAGAGGCAACGAAGTTAGACGCTCTTTTCCAATAAAGAAAGCACATTGTTTACACTTTAGAATCCATTCAAAATAGTCTTTGAATATGCTAGGCCAATAGTAACCTACTTTCATATTTTTTAAGGCTGTAGTACGTGCTAAGAAGTGACCTCCTGCAGGTCCTTTATGGAATTATGATAATATTTTCTGAATTTTATCATAATCAACACATCGCAGCAAGATCCCATTTATATCCCTTTTGAACAACACACCATCAACGAAAAGATAAGGAATAACTTGTAATCTGAAATATCTTCTTTTATTCTTATCCATACCTTCCGGATAGGTGTCATGCTATAAGTAGTTAACCAAATCAGTCATCCACCTTGATTCTTGGATCTCTCGAGCAAGTTTAGGTTGTTAATTTTCTGGTTGGACCATGATATTTGATTGCTGATATGTAATTTCAGCATGCTGTTTTGAATCTTCGGGTTCCGTAGCTTACTATTTTTCCATATCAGCAATTAGATGTTCACATAAACCTTTTCCTCGAATTATTTTAGCAACCCGAATATCAACATCATACTCCATGACCTTTGTTATCTAGTTTGCTCTTTTCTCATTTAACTCATTTAGTAATTTTACTTTAACACTTGGATGAGAAACAAGAATATGGATTTTATTGTTCAAAAGTATATACTTGAAATTCTTTAGTCCTCTGACTACTGAAAGTAATTGTTTTTCAAGAAATGTGTACCTTGTTTCATAATCATGCAAACTCTGTCCGAAGAAAGTAATTGGCTACTCAATATTCTCATCATTAACTTGAGTTAAAATAGTTGAGATTGTTTCAGCTCCTGCAAGTGCATACATTGTAAAATCTTTATCAAAATTTGGATTTGCAAGAGTAGGAGCCTGAGAGATAGTTGTTTTGATTGCTTCAAAACCTTCTCTCCCTTTGCTGGTCCAAGAGAAAGTTTTCTCTTTCTTTAGCATAGTTGTGAATGTCTTAACCAATGATGCAAAAATTGGGACAAATCTTCTAACAAAGTTGATTTTTCCAAGAAAACTTTGTAATCCCTTCTTATGATGAGGAAATGATAGCCATGATATTGCTTTGTTTATGAAAGGATCAATTTCTAAACCTTGCTTAAAAACAATATGGCCGAGTAATTTACCTTGTGTTATCTTGAAAATATTGACTTCTTGGGATTCAAAGAAATTCCAAACTACTCGTATAGTTGAAAATTATGCCTTAAATGCTACATGTTTTTCATAATCTTTTGAAAATACAATCACATCATCTAAATAGACAAGGATGCATTTATTTAATAAGTGTGAAAAGCCATGTCCATTGCACATTAAAATGTTGCATCGGCATTTGAAAGACCAAAAGGTATTGTTTTATAAGTGTAAGTACCCCACTTGGTGGTAAAAGTTGTTTTGTATATATCTTCTTCTCAAAATAAAATCTGATTATAGCCATTGTAACCTTCGAGAAGAGACAGTCTATCTCGAACCGAGACTATTCTCAAAATCTGATCCATATTCGGGAGTGGGTAATGATCTTTTAATGAAGCTTTATTAAGATCTCTGAAATCTACACATAGTCTGATTTCACCGTTCTTCTTCCTAACAGAACAAGATTGCCTACCCAACTTGAATGCTTAATCGGAAAGATAATACCTGATTTAATCAATTTAGATAATTCTTTTCTCATCGAGGTTCTATTTTTGGATTTCTGGCCTTTGTTTCATCTTACAGCTTATCATTTGGATGTAACTCGATTGTATGTTGTGCTAGACTCGGGATTGAATCCTTTTAGATATTGGTATTTCCAAGTAAAAACATCCTTAAACTCTTTACAAAGATTAATAAATGACTGCTTTTCGAGTTAAGGAACATACATTTCAAGAAGTAAATTTTTCCCTTCATCAATTGAAATCACTTCATAGTTATCAACATGCGTTGATAGCTTAGTTTTATCTTTTCTTAATTCATCATCAGTATTGAAGATGTCTTCCAAAGTGACAAGGCCTTGAGGCAATTTATTTTTCTTTAGTTGAACAATCTGATCACCGTATAAATGCTATAACTTATCCTGATTTACTACAGAAAATTTAGCTTCCTGCTGCAAAAACCTGTAGATTTGATCATCACTTTCAAAAAACTACCAATTTAAATCATTATTAGGTATTGAGGGCCTAACAATTAGCTAAATATGAGGTTGAATTTTGTTGTTTTCCATATGTTCAAGAACTTCAAAACTAGCACCAACTGCTGCAAGTCTATCTACATGCTTGTTTTTAGCTCTAGGAATAGACTGAATATTAATGGCATTGAAATCTTCCATTAAGTCTAAAAATCTATGTCTGTAAGACTTCATTAGTGAATTCTTACAAACATTGCAGTTTTTTACTTGATTGATAACCAACTTAGAATCACCAAAGATTTGTAATGTGTTGATACCTTTCTTTCTGGCCCAATATAAGCCATGAATTAATGCTTCATATTCAGCTACATTACAAGTGCATGTAAATTGGAGACTAAGAAATACCTTTCGCTTTTTCAAGGAAGTGAGCATCAAACCTCCTTGTCCTTTCTTGTTCTTAGCTCCATCAAAATGAAGCCTCTAAATCCCTTTTGCTGAATTTTCTATTTTAGACATGAGCAAGGGAAGTGGTGTATTTTCTTCATACATATAATACACACCAAAAAGACATTCTTCAAATTCCTTAAAAGGATCATGAGCATTTCTTCACCTATCTTTTCATCCATAAATAGGTTAGAAACATCATCTAATGTTGAAACACGAGCTATATCATCAAAATCGATTGCTCTAAAGTTGAGTAATTAGCTCCGCATTTGGAGAATGAAGCTCAATATGGAATCTAGCCAATGGTTCTAAATTAATAGTAACCTTAGTTTCATAACGTGTAGTAAAAAATAAGAGGGACAAATCCAAAGAGAGATAACCTCCTATTTTCGTTGTGAAATCTCTAGATAAGCACAAGGCAAAGTATGGAGGTAGATCCACAATAGTAACATCTTACAAAATAGAAACATTTGGGCAAGCATGTAACGTTACCTCTAAATTTTTTATTATACCAACCGTATTAGTTGCAGTTCCATCAAGCTATAAGACACTCCTTTCTGTAGGCTCATACTGCAAGCCTAATTTTTCTGCAATCACTTTTGGCATAACTGTGCTACTTGCACCATTGTCCACCATGTAATTATGAACTAAATGTTCTCCAATAATTAGTGATAAATAAAATGGTGGTGGTTTCTTGATGTCATGAGCATTCAGAACTTTCTAAACCATCCACTTAACTTCTTTAATATGGTCTTGCTCAAATGTTCTAAGGACCATGTTTGTCTTCTAAACTTCCTTTTCTGTTGTATTTGAAGAAATCTGCAACTTAGCTAGTTCATGAGAAAGTAAATCTTGTTGTCCAGGAATACTTAGAGTGTCCCACATTGAGATGTTAACATTATGCTTTTTCATTACATCAACAATGTTAAAAGAAGAAAATGTCTTAGAGATAGAATCAATTGTTTTAGAGTAGGCCTTAACAAAAATAATTCTACTTCAGCTACCTTGGATATCTGAGGTATAAACAGTCTTCTTGGATCAGGTTGTAGCTATCTTTGATGATCTTTATCAACAGGGACACTTGCTGATTTTTGATGAACAACAGGGTTGCTAGTTGACTTTGGAGCTGTAGATGTTGTCTTGTTAGTGACAGTAGGTAGGATAAGCCTATTTTGTTGCTTTTGATTTTTAGCAGCCCTCCCTTGAGCCCTAGTAGTGACTGTAACGAAATCCTCCTCATTAAAACTGACTAAATTATGTTCAGGTGCTTTCTGAACATGAGTCTCTTGCTGCCCACCCTCCATTTGAGGCATAAATAATGTTTTGATTGAGGTTGTGCAACAAAATTCAAATTCAGAAAAACATTTGGGCAAGTTGTAGCTGAATGAGGTTGATTGCAAGGTTGACACCACTCTTCTATAGCCATATTAACTGGGACTAAAGCGTTAGATGAACTAGGAGCCTTTGTGTCAAACTGCCTTTGTTGGTAAGGCTGCCTATAATTTTTATTCTGTTGATAGGGCTGATAAGGAGCATGGTAGGGTCTACTAGGTAATGCAATTTTGTTCTCAATCAAATTCAATTTATTTCCCATAGTCTACAAAGCTTTGAATACATCATCTGATGGAGCTACAACAGTGGGCTATATGATTGTAATAGGCTGAGGAATAGGTGCTAAATTTTTGAAAAGGGCATTGATGGCCTTGGTGCCAATTTTCCAGCTTGAATAAGACTATTTTCATCTCAGATAGCAATATCATAAGTAGCTGGGAGTGTCTCTCCACCCATTGACTGAATCATAGTTGAGATATCATTGTTTAATGATCTAAGATAATAAAGGAAAGCATGATCAACTTGAGGCTTGACACTTGCTGGAATTCTCTCCCAAGTTCTGACAAAGTAGATATTGAAACTGGACATAAATTCATTTAGAGATCTTTTAATAGTGGACAAATTTTCAATGAGACATAAATGATCTAAATTTTCCTAGAACTGTTTCAGCAATTTTTCACCTAAGTCATCCCAAGTTCTTATGTTGTCAATTTCTAGGTTTCTATACCATTGTAAGGCTTTCCCTTTAAAAGATGCAGCTAAAAGTATTAAAGCTACGTCTTCATGAGTGATATTATGGACTGCACATAGGGCTGCAACATCTTTGATATGTTCAACTAGTGTAACCTGATTTTCACCCATGAATGATGGAAAAATTTTCATGGCAACATTAGGAATGTCATGGTAAACTGGGATTATATCTTGGGCTGCCATTAGTAAAGGTCAAAAAATTCCTAGGAGGTTGGATAGCCATTTGAAAAACTGGGATATTAATTGAGAAATTGATACGTGGTGAAGGAATATTAAGAGGAGGGTTACCAAAACTAGGTCTATTATAAGGTAAAGTATTACCAACTCTTCTCCTTCTAGCAGAATTCAAAGGTAAAGAAACAAATTCAGAAGGAATTCCTCTTACCGATGATCTTGTAGTCACTTTAGGCATGGAACATGCTACAATACTGGTCTGAAATCATCTTTATGGAGTCGCCAAAGATCATAAAATCTTTAGAATACATCAGATGCGCTTTAATCAGAAAGTGACTTTTAATTTGTTGTAGGTTTGTTACAGGTCTGAAACTCACATGCAGAATTGATTCATTGTCGCACCGGGCATACCAAAAACTATTATCCATCAAAAGTGCACCCTGTAGAGAGATGGCTGTAGGTTTTCTAAGCTTGCACAAATGATCTCTCTCTTTCGTAGATACAATGGAAACACCTCAGGTTTGTGAGTATACCTATTTTGAGGTGAGTCTCCAGTATCAAGGCTGGTACCTTATTGGTGTATCCTAGATCTGCTTTCGGGAGTTTGAGAGTAAAAGATGACCTGTAAAAATGATTAAAACTAAGGTGATGCACCAAATTTGTATGAAGGCTTAAAGCGATTATATGCACAACCGATCGTGAAGGATTCTTGATGCACGAACCAATAGTTTTTCTCAGTAGAATATCTAAGGGCACGACACTTGATTATACCGAGGGAGAATCACAAATAGTACTAATAGGTTAACATGCACATGAAAATTAAGTAGAAGGATTTGAATTTGTAGCAGGGTAAGTGTTAGGATTAAATATTATTATCCTAATATTAATTATGCATAGTTTAAATTTTTAAATTTTATTAATTAAATAATAATTGTTATTTGGTTATATGGTTAATCAACCATATTTGTCTTTTATTTCATACTGTTATATTGTTGTGAACAATATATTTGTATTTATTCATTTGTGCTTCCGGATGTTATTGGAAGCTTGTTTATTTTGGCATTTGGTTGCACCTGTGTAACTTATTCTCCTGTGTGTATTTGGCTGTGCAATATCTATAAATATTGCAGCCCATTCTCTGTAATTTTTTGGTTGATTGAGATTAATAAAATTATACAGGCTTCCGTCCCTGTTTCTCAATCTACATTTGGTTTCAGAGCAGGTTGAAGGAGATTTGAGGATTGCAGAAGAGGTTGAGGAGCATTGGAGAAGCTTTTGCAAGCAGAGGAGAGCCAGAGTTGCCTCCTGCAACTTCCCAGCCCCATCCCTTGCAATACCACAATCAAATTCTTCAAAACCACCATTAAATCTATGTAAAACCATGTATAGTCTTTGCAATTCAAGCACGAGGAGGATAGAATCCACCAAGGAAGAGATTGCAAGCTCAAAGGAGGGGAGAAAATTGATAGAAGTGTTATACACAGTCAAAACCACCTTCTTTCACGCAAAACCGCCTTCAAAAACCGCTGGTCGCTTTTCTCTTTGCTGGAAAATTCACTCAAAACCGGATTTCCAAAACCGTGGTTTTATGAAGAGGTATGGTTTTACAGTTTGGAAGTGTTTAATTATAAATTTCTCTTTATATATACTTGTTTAGCTTAGCCGCCCAAGTGGCTAGCATAACTTTTGTAAGACACTTCCCATAAAGAGAGGTCAAGGGGTCAAATCCCCCTCCCTCACCCACTACCAAATTTGGCAAAATTTTTGGCGGAACTGCTAAATTTAGCAGATTTTTTGAATTTAGTTATAACTAACTAAATTTAGCGGAGAAATCCCTAATTTAGGGTAAAAATTATTTTTTTCTCCCATTCGGCCTGGTTTTTCATTTTGGACATTTTTTGAAAAAGGAGACCCATCTAAAAATTGTATTTTCAGCTATTTTCTTGCAATTTTTAGCATTTTGGGTTGTATTGGGCTCAGGAGGCCACCAGGACCCGCGAAACAGAAATTTTTGCCTGCCATTCAAATTGTCTAGTTTTTTGAATGTAAATTGTATACTGCTGCATATTGTACTAATTTGCAGGTTTTCATAGTCAACTGAAAACTTTGTAACTGCTCAAAAAGTGGCAGAATTGTAATCAAAAATAATAAAAATTGGTTCTATAACACTCACGAGATCCTAGATCTCATTCGCAGTGTTCGGTATATACGGTGCCTCTGGGAAGTGCTTACGGGTAAAGCCGTCATGACTACTACTGCACTTAATGCCTAATATAGCTACAACAACATCGTCTGGGCATCGTCCCTATAAATCGACGGGAGTAATAAGGTCACGGTGCACACACTATGAACCATCCCATCCGTCTCGTGAACGATTGCAAGAATAAATCCGGACTAAGAAACTATCCGAGTATATAGCGAAGTTACGCGTGCGTATGAGGATATTTCTTTGAGCCGTGTCAATAATCACCTGCACCCCATTAGTCTTGTCTTGGTACCACGTATTGAATTCTTTCACGACGTTAACGCCTCTTTCACGTCTGCCGGGTATATAGAAAGGGTGAGCTTCTTCCACGCACCGGCTGGTATATCGGAAGGGCGCGTATATAGAAAGGTTCGGTATATCGGATCGATGGTATATAGATTGGGAGACCTAATACCAGAGTGATAAGAGCCAAACCCTCGCGTGATCTTTGCAAAATGGGCACCAATGCCCCCAAATTTTTCTTCCGGATTCACAATTGCTCGTAAGAAGCAACTATGCTGCATGGAAGACAAAAATAAAGACACAACTTGAGTTTGAAGAAATCGCCTGTTGTGGACCGGTACTCTAACCGAGATCACCAATCGATGCAACACAACAACAACAATTTGATAGAGCGGATCGAAAGCAAAACTCATCATCTTGTTTGGAGTGTCTCGATGATGTGCAAGCCCACATTCAAGATGCCACATGAGCAAAGGAAGCATGGGATAACCGAGCACAATATATGAGGCCAAGAACAAGAATGTCATACTCAATTTGCAGAGTCAGTTACATACATTGAAGTTCAAGTAGAATGATAAAATTGAAGCCTTCCTAAGAAGAGTTGCAGAGTTGAGGGCTTCACTTCTAGCCCTAGGAGAAGAGGTCAAAGATGAATCTCTCATTCCCATTATTCTGAGAGCTCTCCCTTCTTCTTACCGCATTTTTGTCACAACTCTAAACTTGTCAGACTTGACAATTAGCTTTGACAAGCTAGTAAACCTACTGCAACAAGAGGAAGCAATGCACAACAAGGATGATGAAGAGGAGCAGGCACTGTCTTCACATCAAAAATGGAAAGGAAAAGGTAAAGGAAAACCTAAATCCTATCAGAAGTCCCCACATCGAATCGGATATCATGGGGACAATCAACTGAAGAAGCGATGTCCAATCTGCAAAAGAGGACATGACTTGCAAGAATGTTGGTTTAACACTTATAAGAAAGGTTCATCAAGCAATTCTAGACCACAACAACAACAATCTTACAAGGGACATTCAAACAACTATCACGGGCAGAAAAAGGGGAACTGGAAAAGAAGACCCCACCAGCAAGGTAATATTGTTGAACAACAAGAACAGTCAGACAATGAAGACTTCTTGTTCACTACTCGATCAAGTGAACCATCCATGTCATCTAGTGACATCTGGTATGTTGATTCGGGAGCCACTCGACACATGACCGGCCACAGAGACTGGTTTATTTCAATGAGGGACACGCCATCGAAAAATCATGTTTCATTGGGAGATGATTCTTCATATACAGTTCAGGGGATTGGAAACATTTCTCTACCCCTTGGTTCACGCAAATGCAGACTATCAGATGTTCTATATGTCCCTGGGTTGACAAAGAATCTTCTTTCGGTTAGTCAACTCCTAGATCACAACCTGAAAATTGACTTTGATAGTCAATCTAGCAAGAAAATGTGTTTGATTCGAGATAAATCTAGAGGCTCGAAAATAATTGCAAAAGCCTCAAATGTGGGACGAATGTTTCAACTTGATTTCATTCACAAAAATGATCAAGCACTTGTGGCTAAAAACTCCACCTCATCCCAGTTGTGGCATCAGAGATTTGGTCATGTAAGTTTCAAATATCTCGAAACACTTCGCCGGTGTAATATGGTACATGGGCTACCATCTCTTCAAAAGGATACAGACAAGTGTCCTCACTGCTTAGTAGGAAAACAACACAGAGTTTCATTCCAAAAGAGTACTTTTCGAGCTCATGGTAAACTTGACCTGGTTCATACCGATCTGTGCGGTCCGATGCAGCCAAGTCATTCAGGGTTCTAGTACTTCATGCTCTGTGTTGACGACTATTCACGCAAAATGTGGATTTTTTGTCTTCGCAAGAAAAGTGAAGCCTTTGAAACATTTAAAAAGTTCAAAGTGGCAGTTGAGAAAGAAATTGGTCGTCACATCAGAACTCTCCGCTTAGATCGAGGGGGGGAATTCACCAATGATGATTTCAGAGACTACCTACAAACTCACGGGATTCATCGACAAATGCCTCCTTCACACACACCGCAGCAAAATGGTGTTGTTGAGAGAAGAAATCGTACTATCATGGAAATGGTGCGATGCATGATCGATGATTCCGAACTTGTAAAGACATTTTGGGCAGAAGCAGCAAAAACAACAGTGTATTTGTTAAACAGAGCGCCCACAACTGCTCTTGATGGAATTACACCACAAGAAGCATGGTCAAAAAGGAAACCATCCATTGCACACCTCAGAGTATTCGGGTGCAAAGCCAGCATGCACATACCCAAACAGAACAGAAAGAAATTAGATATGAAGTCACAAAATCTCATCTTCATTGGATACAGTGAAGAGACTCTTGGGTACAGACTGATGGATCCTAAGACCAGAAAAGTCTACACAAGCAGAGATGTTGAGTTTTTCGAGAAGAAGGAAGCAGAGACTCCTCCTCCGGACTCGCAAGATGTAGATTTTTCACCAGTTGTAAAAGTTGAAGCTAATGTTCCCTCAGAATATGAAAGTGATGATGGGGATGATGGTGTTGATCAGATAGAACCACAACCCATGGGAACAGTCAACGTATGCCTAAATGGTGTACAAGTACATTACGAGATGCAAGACTGGATGCTCCATTGGATACATCCACCCCTGGACCACGGACTCGCAGTAAAGCAAGAGAAGAAGTTAACTTTGCCTTGATGAGTAGAGTTATTGAATCAGATGAGCCCTCTATAGTCCAGGAAGCCCTATAGTCAAAAGCTTGGAAAGATGCCATGGATTCTGAATATCAATCAGTGATGAAGAATAACACTTGGCAGCTTGTTGATCTTCCACTAGGGAAGAAACCCATTGGTTGCAGATGGATATTCAAAACTAAGTACAAAGCAGATGGGACAGTGGACAAGTGCAAAGCAAGACTTGTAGCAAAGGGGTACGCACAGAAAGAAGGCATTGACTATGAGGAGACATTTGCTCCCACAGCTAAGATCAAAACGATCAGGATGATCTTTGCTCTAGCTGCTCAGTTTGGATGGAAAGTTCACCAAATGGACGTAAAAAGTGCCTTCCTGAATGGATATTTACAAGAAGAAGTCTACATGACTCAACCTGAGGGATATGTTGTACCTGGTCAAGAAGAAAAGGTATGCAGACTCAGGAAATCTCTGTATGGCCTCAAACAGGCACCCGGGCATGGTACATCAAGATTGATGAGCATCTTGTACAACATGGATTCGTCAGAAATCCATACGATCCCAATCTCTACCTCAAAAAGCAAGGGGGGGAGATGGTGATTGTTGTAGTTTATGTCGATGATCTAGTCATCATTGGCAGTTCAGTGAAGATGATTGATGAAACAAAGAAAGATCTTAAGCGATCATTCGACATGACAGATCTCGGGCTTATGCACTACTGTCTTGGACTAGAAGTATGGCAGAAAGAGAATCATATCTTTGTTTCTCAAATGAAATATACCAAGACAATGCTCGAGAAGTTTAGGATGATGGATTGCACACCAATTTCTACACCTATGGAGAACAGATTACAATTATCTCGTTCAAATCCATCTCCTGAGGTAAGTGTCACTCTCTATCGGCAATTGATTGGGAGTCTCATTTACCTGACCTACACTAGACCAGATATCAGCTTTGCAGTGAGCTATCTATCCAGGTTCATGCAGGAACCCAAAATTTGTCATTAGAAAGCAAAGAAAGCGCATTTTGAGATATCTCAAAGGATTAGTGGATCTTGGTCTAGAATACAAGAAGAATGAAAACTTCTTCTTGACTGGATATTCAGATTCAGATCATGTAGGTAACATTGATGATAGAAAATCCACTTCTGGATTTGTATTCTTTATGGGATCTGGACCAATATCATGGGGAAGCAAGAAACAACACTTTATTTCTCACTCTTCCTGGGTTTGTAGTATCGTTCTACAGAGAAGTTGTCTCGTGAAGCAATTTGGCTATGTCGCATACTTTGGAAGGACTTGAAATACCACAGATCAAACCGACCACCATGTATGTTGACAATGAAGGTGTTCTCAAACTTGTTCACAATCCAGTTTTTCACGAGAGAACAAAGCACATTGAAGTTCAGGTTCATTTCATACGTGAACATGTGTTGAAGCACAACATCCAGCTTCAATTTTGTCCAACAAATTTGAACAACGAGCAAATATTTTCACAAAGTCACTAGACGTGACAAGTTCGAGTTGTTCAGAGCATTTCTCTCCTCATCTCTTCAGACAATGCACAATTAAGGGGGGGAATGTTAGGATTAAATATTATTATCCTAATATTAATTATGCATAGTTTAAATTATTTAATTTTATTAATTAAATAATAATTGTTATTTGGTTATATGGTTAATCAACCATATTTTTCTTTTATTTCATATTGTTATATTGTTGTAAACAATATATTTGTATCTATTCATTTCCTGCTTCCCGGATGTTATTGGAAGCTTGTTTATTTTGGCTTTTGGTTGCACTCGTGCAACTTATTCTCTGTGTGTATTTGGGTACATGCAATATCTATAAATATTGCAGCCCATTCTCTGTAATTTTTGGTTGATTGAGATTAATAAAATTATACAAAGCTTCCGTCCTGTTTCTCAATCTGACAGAAGGTGGTTAATCGGGGAATTTTCATTCACAAGATTAATATAACATACACAAGACTGTAAAATAACTTGGAAAGGCAGAAAATACTTCACAATGTCAGGGAAAACTAGAAAAATTTGCTTCAAGACTCATATATCCAAAAGTCCTCTAGAAAAATCCCTTTGTGCTTTGCAAAGGCACACAATATATAACAAAATAAAATTTCCCACCCTTCCTAAAAATAGATTAAGGCTGTACTCACCCATGCATCCTAATTTTATCCTTAATGTAATAATAAATGAAGTGATAAAATAATACAAACTAGTACAAGAGGCATTAATAGCATTTGATTACATCTCAGTCAACTGAAGTTGATTGTTCTATTTTTAATAAAGTTGGGTGAATAATTTTTCCAAAAATAAAATTGCTTGCTAGGCAAGTTTCTCTCCATGACATGCAACTTTGTCTCTTCTCATTCTGTTTGCCTTGTGAAGCATGCAAAAATACAACTCTTTCATTGTGAGTAAATAAATAAAAATATTTGCAATATTTGCAAAACAAACACCCAATGTGGGGCCACCTGCCATGTGTATATATTTTGATGTTGACATCTCTTTTGGCTCCAAAAGGTCACAATAGTGACATACTACCAATCAATTCTAGCTCATCTCTAGAGTGGGGACCACTTTTGCATTATACTTGGTTTTGCCACCTTGTGGAATAGCATATACCATGGTTCTTGACGTAGGATGAGGGGACCACCTTTGATAACACACATGGCTCTCTTAGACCATGGTTTGAAAATAAGTTTGAAAATAATCAATACTTGATCATTCGGCCCCCTTTGATTAATATTATATGGAAATTGCATAGTCGGCTTTGCATGATTAAATGGACTATAGTTGATATCTCACCTTTTCGGTGATCATTGTGGCATAATTTGGTTGGCTTTGTTTGTTTTGGATCGACTATAGTTTAGAATTTGAAAGTATTTTGTAATGATTTAAAATGTGGACACGTGGGCTGGCCCTTCCCCACGGTGACTCACCCCTTTGGAAATATTGTCGGTGGCTCTGATTAATGCTGACCTAACTACAGTTAGGGTTTCTCTGACTCCTTTGGTTTGTATTTGAACTCTCCTTAATGGATGATCGTCGATCTCTGCACTTTTTCATGGTGGCCGTTGATCTGTGACCTATGGTTGATTGCTTGAACCTCACAATTAATACGGTCGGGTATCATTGAACTTGAGTTCGGTCCGTTGGAATTTGGTGATCACCGCGCCTTGATTTTTGTACCTTTTGTATCTGATGTCGTTGATCCTTGACTATGATTAGGGTTTTAAACTGGCAATTAATGTGGTCGGTGGCAATCGGCTGTGGTTAATCACTTTGATCTATGAGCTTGATTTTAGGCCATTGATCCTCATACTTGATGAAGCTTGATCATCGATTCTCAACCATGGTTGAGTTTCATTTAAATCACCTGAGGTGAATGAGTAAAATATGCTCGAACCCTTTCATTTTGATCATTTTTGGCTTACTTGCAGAGAGCGCGAAGCCTTGGAAAATTTTCTTGGATGCCATTTTTTTTTCTGAAGCTCAGCCATTTCTGCTTCTTTCGCCTTCTGAGCTCTGTTGCATTTGCTTTCTTTCTCTGCTCTGTTCAAGCTTTTCTTTGAAGTGGCCACCATGGTTGATCACTTCGAGCTCTGTACCATGTTATTCTTTGATCTCTGTGAATTCTGTAACCTCCAAAGATGATTAGTCGAGCTCGAAACTTATTATTTTGAGGCAGTGTACTATCATGTGGCTCAAATATTTACATTTCTTTGTCATTTTGGCTCTGTTGATAGGGCTTTGTCTTAATGCAAGGATGGTAAGTATTTGACCTCTGAGCATGATAGTTGTCTTTTCATTTGTTACTTTGACCTCGAAACACTGATAATTCACTATTTCTTTGCATATTTCGTGTCTTCGTGGTTCCTTGATGATTTCGAGTTGAAACCCATGTTGGGTTGCTCTTTTCTGCTGAACTTGATGACCATTTGAGGGTTGCTCAGATTTGATTTAAGCAGTAAGTACTTATTTCCTTATTCTAATTTTTTCCTTCATACCCATTGATGGGTCTGCGATAAAAATTTTACTCTACATGTTTCCTTGATACATTCCTTGGAGGTTGTTCTGAATATTTGTATCTCTATTTTTCATAGCTCTTCAAGTTGTATTAATATGAAATGCTATTCGAAACTGCCTTCATTAAGAAAAATACTCTGTTCTTTCTGAGAGTTGCTTCTTTGATTACAGTCTTGAGTTATAATCATCTCCTTTACTCCGAGCCTGAAATGATATACCTGTTCTGAATAGATAGTTACACTTTAGATCTGGGTTATTATGAATTTTGTAGCTCTGAATTTGATGATTCTCTGAGCCCTTGACAACTCGATATTAATTGGTGAGTTCTGTCTCTTATTCTGATTTCTGAAGCTTCATTCTTTTAGCTCAAAATTCGTTTGGGTGCTCATTCAAGTTATAGATGGTTTTATATTCACTTCAATTTCCTGAATCATCCATAAAGTAGTTTTCTTAATCTCTGAGTATTTACCTCTATTCTGGAGCTTTGTTCTAATGATGAAATTTTCTTTTACTTATCATTCGGAACTGGAACAGTGGCTTCACTTTGATAGTTTCTTTTACTTATTACATTTCCTATACTTTGTGAATCCTCCAAACTCAGAAACTAGTTCTGCCATCATCTTGGGACTGCAATATATAGTTATTTTGAAAAAAATGAAGTGTTACCTTGCTCGAAACTATATCTGTATTGTTTGACTCTTCCACAACTCTTTGACTTGGATATGAGAGCCATTTGTATGGGTATTTACTTTGTATTCTGAAGATGATGATCTGATGCACAATTTAACCTTTCTACTCCAAGTTTGATCTTTTCCTGGAGTAGGTAATGATGTTCTACATGCTTCCCTTATTGTTCTTGATAAAGTATGAAATATTGTTTACTTGTTTGCAAAACAAACTCTAAATTTGATGATTTCCTTAATGAAAGTTTGAACCTGCATTCTTTGTATTCCTTTATTTCAAATTTGAGATGGTCCTTTGTAATATTGTAAGTGGCTTTCTGGAAATTGTAAACAATTCTTCACCTATTGTAACACCATTTTCAGGCATAAGCCTTGATTTAGATGCTTTGTTGAAATATCTGTAACTTGTTTCTTTTACTTAGATGCTTTTATTTCCTTGATAGTAGTATTTCTGGCATGTTGGAAAAGTCGTAAATATCAATTTTACATGGCAAAGCCTTGGAAAATTTTTCTTAGAATCTTCTCTCTCATCCTATTTCAGCCTGTAATCCTTTTTACTTTTAGCTTCAGCTTCTTGAAATCTAATTCTCCCTCTTCTTTGCAAACTAAAAAATGTACTTCTATCTTCCATTCTCTCTTTTGAGCTCTAACCTCTTCCATTTGTAGAATGTTTGCTGAAATTTGAGTTGCACTCTTCCTTCTTCTTAACATGTACTTATGACTTATTTATTTCTCTCTTTGGCTGCAACCTGTACCTACACACTTAGGAAAACAGTTAGAAAATATTTAGGCTTTTGGCCTCTCTTATGTCCATGTTTCTTCTTTCTTTTCACTTTCTTCTTGCTAAGTGAATAAAGCATGCATGTAGTTTGTCCTTCAAGTAGAATACATCTCCTACTTAGGGGAAGATTCATATGCATGAAGTAGGATAGTGTAGGAATATGATTTGATCCCTGAGCTCATAACTGATGGTTAACTTCTCTTCTTTTCAGGTACAATGGCTTCTATAATGAAGATGAAGGAGAAACAAAAGATGGAGATGATGGGCTCACTCATACTCCTTTGATTTCTCTTTCATGCATGTGTATCTTTCTTTTCAGTAGTTGTACTTTACTTTTCAGTTACATCCCATGGCTTGTGTGGGAAACATTTGACTCTCCTTGTGAATAAAGCATTGAATTCTGTAAATGAGTTGTATATATCTTTCGCAATGAACTAAACAACTCAAGAACATAATTGAATGTCTTAATCATGAAGAAAATAACATTGAATAGAAATTGTAACATTCAATAATGAACTATGATTTTTCATTGATCTGCACTTATGTTAGCTGTTTCAAAACTTTACACTTCACCTACTCTGCAATTAGATGTCCTCATCAAGACAACACAATTTTCCTTCAAGGCTTGTGTTCTTTTGCTGAGGATGGTCATGAAATTGCAGACTATGTGATCTGTTATGTTTTGTAACAACACACATAGTTACATATTTCATGTAATCTTTTAAATAAATTAAGAGTAATGACATAATCTGATGTGATCTCCCTAAGCTTAGGTATACTTCACTAATGTTATCCATTGTAACAAAGTTTCAAGTTGCCCATTTTTACATAAGTGCAAAAATTGTCAAGATTACACCTACATAGCACATTAAGGATGTTTCACCCTTATGTGCGCTTCACAATATTACCCATGAAGATGTGTCTTTAAGACTTTTAGATGCATCCTTTAAAGGAGAAACTTTGTAATGGTATAGAAATATAGAGATTTGAAGCATAAGAACTTGGGATGATTTAGGTGAATTTTTTTTTTTTTATAGTTCCAAGATAACAATTTTTAGGCTTATCCTTTTTGCCTATGTCAAGTTTTTCAAAATCCTCTCAATGATGCATCAAACATCGATTCCTAGGAAAATCAACCTTCTCGGGATATTTGCATTGATCAATTTCATATTCCTTGAAAAAACATAGCTCATAGAGTTATCAATATCAATGTCTGTGTGCAATACTTCATAATAAGCATCATTGGGGTCCTCAATGAGATATATATTTTTTTCACCATATAACTTCACAAGGCTTACCTAAATTGGTATGGTCGCATAAGACATGTCCATTTACACACATCTACCCACACTATCAACCCATTTTCTTGATAACAACATTCCCCATTTGGCAGGCAATCAAAATTAACAACATCTAGCTTTAAGTTCTTGATTGGGTAGGATGCAAGTTGCACTATCAAACCCTTAACACATCCAACAACTAGAACCTCTCTGGAATCCTTGGCAAAGGCACTTCCCATAATTTGTTGTTACTTTGAGATCCAAATCATTCATGACCTCAAGAGGCATAACAAGACGTGATGCTCCGAATTAAACATATAGTTGTGTAACAACTTATCCTTAATAAGCATAGTAGTGAAAAATGGATCCACCTTCACTAAGACTAAACCAAGGATGTTCCCAAATATACTTCAAGTGGGTCACCTAGTTCTTCCAAAGACATGGGGTTTTTCCATCTCTCGCAATGCCATGAGAAACCTCTACACTATTTACATTTTTACCATGGGTGACCTTTTCTTATTTAAATCCAAAATATTTGAATTCTTTGTTCCTCTACTCGAGGATTCTAAGAAATTCAACAATAGGAAAAAAAATCTTGATCTAACTCAAGATTTGGGCTATGTCACAAGGAACATATTTGGGTAATGTAGTGCTACGAGGAAGGTTTACGAATTCATCTTATGGCACAGGATTTTTTATAGTTTGAGCATGGGGAGGAACAAAAGTTTTATTTAGGGTGAAAAATTCTTTTCCAGATGCATCTTTATTAGGGGTTTCTTAGGGATACTAGTATGCACTGGAATTTTTGGTTTGGCCTAAGGCCCTGCCCCTTGGCAACTTTGCTCTTGGTATTATAATTTTTTTCATGGCCAACTACGTAATCATTAACAATTGTTTGTCCGCTTTTGAAGGAATTCCTCCATCATACTTTTTAATCATTCATTCCCTTAAGTATTCAAAATCATTGTTAGGCAACTCAAAAGCTTGTACCATATCAATTTTATAAGTATGAGTGGGAGGAAGATGTAATACCTAGTGAATGTAATCCCATAAATCTTTAACAATTCTCGGCACTCATCACCTCGAGTTGAGATTTCTCCCTACTATGAACTTGTAGAGAAATCGATTGTGCATGCATCATCATTTGTCTCATTATCATCAAATTCTTCTTCAACTCCATTTTCAACATCACATGGAACATGTGGCAAGAAAAAACTATCACACCACTCAATTTCATTAGCTTCATCAACAACAACAACTCTAAAGCAACTAAAGGATCGGACACCAATTAGTTTTCCCGGGTTGGGTCTATCTATTTCTTGATCCCATGGGTCCTTTGCCTCTATCATCAGATCTTTGATCACCCCTAGGATGATTTTCAAATCTTTCTTAACCTTGTGCTTTATGCTGACCTTGGTAACTTTTTCCAATACCCTTCTCTTCTCTCGGCTATTTTATAGGATATTTCTTTAATGACTCTGGAAAATTTTTTTACAACCTCCTCCAGATCCACAACTTTACTTGACCGAGGCTTCTCAGATTGATCACGTTGTTGCCTTCCCTCTTAGGAGGATTACCAACTACTTTGATATTTTTTCAATCAGCAAAGCCATGGTGAAGGCTGCGTCAATGTTGTTGGGTTGTTAACCCTCAAATAATAGGCAACCTCCTTATCAAAAGCATCGAGTATTTTATCGATAGGAAACATCACTTGGCCTTAGGATCACATGTAGCCTATTCAGGGTCTTATTGAACCTTGTATTGAAGTCATGAACATATTCATTAGGATTCTTTTTAATATTTTCAAATTCTAATAAAAGAAACCTAGGGTCTATTTTATCTCCATACTGCAATCTAAAACCATTCTTCATTTATGTCCATGAATCAATGGATTTTTCTGGCAAAGATTTATACCAATCCCATGCATCCTCCTCTAGAGTATGAATAAGCAATTTTGTATACACATCCTCAAATTCAATCTCAAAGTATTCCATCATATTGAAAAAAAGCTTTAAGTGTTGATCACCAATAATAGAATTATTTCCTTGAAATTTAGGTAGTCTATTTCTAACATCTTGGGGCACAACATTTGGATATCCATCCATACCTCTAAAATCTATAGGACAAAAAGTGTTCACAACAAACAGAGGTCTGGGTGGGGGTTGGGCCATATTGTTTTAGGGAGGTGATCTTATAGGAGAAACAAAATGATGGGGAGTGAGGGGTCTGTGGGGCACATGAATGCAATTCTCATAATGAATGTTCTCTAAAATTCCGTTTCTTGGAAGATCCTATCAGCTTTAGAGAACATAGGGACAAAATGAGATGATTTTTTTTCAAATACAAAATAAGGCCCCTCTCCGATGGAGAATTTAGATCTACAAAAAGACTACTTGATTGAGAATCACCCGAGGAAGTATGGAAATCTTTAATGATAGGTTGATCAATTGCCACAATTGATAACTCTTTTCTTGATTTCTGATCTCCAATAACTTTCCAGATTCTTCTTCCTTTAGAATTTGTCTTTCCTAATTCTAGAAACAACCTTCTAGTAGGGTATTTAATGAAGAAATATCTTCTTCCTTCCAGATTTGTAGATATTAGTGATAAATTTCAATTGATAGAGGTTAAGACACTGGAATTTATCAAAGATTAATTCAACATGGAGTCACCACTAAGGATTTTCACCTTAGTTGTGAAAATGCACTAAAATTGATCTATTAAATGTCTGTCAACACTAAATTCATGCAAAGTTTCACATATTTGACCTTCATTTACCCTGTACTTAACATTGATGATGTAAAATTAGTGTAAAAACCAATAGAAACTAGAAATCGTAGATAGAACTTGTAACTTGCAAAAATTGTACAGATCTGGACATAGGATGATGTTTCAACAATGGATTAGAACTTTGATCATGTAAGAAACATTACCAGGGCTGAATATAAGAATGCCTTTGAAGATCCCCAGCAATGGGAAAATTAAGGTGATGTTTTCACACAAATAGGTCCCGGAGCTCAAATAATCCCCGGAAACCACGCCATTAAGGTGTTTTTGCCATACAAATAGGTCCCAGAGCTCAAATAATCCCGAAAATGGTGTCATTAATGTGTTGGTATCAAAATTGATTCTCTGTTGGAAACCGAGTAGCATCACAAATTTAGTAAGACACCGAGAGACAAAAAAATCATATTATGAGTAGTTTTGTAGCCGGGAGGGGATTTCGCCTCGACTCTTTGTCACTCGAGCATCGAAGAAATGGATAGCACCTTCATTAAGGATTTGATCTATCCTCACTACTTTAGTTTTTGCCTATCAACCAGGGTGAGAGGACCCGTTTTGTAACCTTTGTTGGTGAAGGAGAGTGAAGATATCCTTCTTTACACAAACTTGAAAGAAAACCTTGAGAAAATATGATCAATGCACTGAATTTAACTCTCATGAGTTGTCACTTCTAAAGAATGGTGATCTTTTTAAACAGGTTAAGGTTACTACAGAAATTATGGAATCCTAATTGCTTCTACATAGTTCGGGCAAAGAGAATTTATTCATTTTTGGAAATACAGGACAAACATGGGTAGTTTAGGTAGGATGTATTGTTTTTGAGTATTTTTGGGTGGGAGATTAAGCAGATAAACTTGATTTTTCCGGATCTTTTAGAACCTTCACAACAATTGGAAAACTAAATGGAAAAAGCTTGAGAATAGCTAAAATATTCCTTCAACAAGAACGTGTGCATCAATGGAGGCCGAGATTCACATAGTTTCAAATAATCTCCAAGAATTTAACACGAAGGCTCAAGCTAAAGACTCAATTACACATTAAAGACCCCGGTTTCTCACGCCTAAGATACCCTCAAAGGCTTACAGACAATCTTTATCAATAAAATGATAGTAAAGTGATTTTAAATTGTTTATCTCATTACAGGATGAAGGCTCTTCTCATAATGAATGTGCAAATGCCAATAAACTATCACAAGGATGAGATCCTATGTGATTTGGAGGGATTTTAACACAATATTACAATAGGAACAAGAAAAACTACTTGCAGACATTTTGAAATAAAGCAGACACAAATTTTCCTAAGAGTAACACATATTAATTTGAAGTTGATTAGATTCATTAGTAGGGGACGCTTTGAACAATCTTAGAGTTTGTCAATGGTTGTACATTTGCAACCAACTTGACATGATCAAATCTAAAACATAAGAGATTAATAGGCTTCTCAGATGGTCTCTCAGGAAGATGGGCTTTCTCAAATTTTCTCGTAAGAATTCAACCCCTGACCATTTGCATGACTAAAGCATGCTTTTTATAACACTCATTTACATCCAAGAATTTTCCCCAAGAAAAGAATATTCAAGGAACCTTTGTTTGTTACATGTTTTTTCATGATTTCCAAAAATGATGTTTAACAGACTTACAACAAAAAGTTTCCAGTTGTTAAAAAAGGTGAATCATTGCAAATATTTCCATAATTATTTTAATTGGGGCACCCAGTCATCTCCTCTTGCAACACATTTTTCATCCTTTGTGCTTTGCAACCCCATCATTTCATCCTATTCCCATTATTTCCTCTACAATTCTACTCGCATCGATCTTCTTTGGTAATTCACATTTTTACAAGTGCCCGAGCAATTCCAACTTCAAAATTTCAACCTTTACAATCATTGGACTCACAAATTTAAGCTTTAAATCCATTCAATTTCACTTTGTAGACAAAAACGACAAGGGTTTCATCAAAAAATGATGAAAAATAATGTGTATTCACATCTCCAGGAGTCTTAGAGAAAAAATGGCGGCAAAAGCAGATGCAATGCACATAAATGGTTGATTCTTTCCTTTCGCAACTTTAGATTAGAGTCATCCATGTGTTTCCTTGGCGCAACTGCAAAGGTGAAGTATAGAGGAAATTTTCCAAACAAGAACGTGCCTTCCATGTGCCCTGGGCCCATGAAAATTACCTTTTGGCCTTTGAAAAATTCTCAGTATAAAAGGAGCTAGTAGAAGCCTCCACGTTTCTCAACGGTGTACTTTATATATGGTGCCCAAAAGAAGAGACCCCAAAAAAGTGTGGACACACCACGTGACGTAGCCCGAATTTTTTTTTGAAAGAATTTATAGACCATCGAACGCGTGCCACGTGCCTAGGGTCCGAGAAAGTTTCCTTGGCTATTGAAAAGTCCAAGCAAGGGTAGAGTGAGTGGAAAATTCCACATGTCCCTTCAGAGCTTCTTCAAAGGTAAAGTACGGGGCAGGTCCTAAGTAGGCGCAGGCCTTCCACATGTCCCAGGCCTTAGAAAGTTACTTAAAAAGTTTAATTATAAAGAGGGTCCAGTGGAATCCTCCACGTGTCTCCTTGGCGCAAATTTGAGATGGTGCTAAAAATCAGAGACCCTAAACAAGCACGTGCTAACCACGTATCTCATTCTCGACGAGTTGTTGAAAAATTTAAGGACCAATGAGAAGGTGCTACATGTCTCCTTGGTGTAATCGCTAAGGTAGGACCAGAGGTGGATACTCAAATGAGTGCCAACCCTCCACATGTCCATGGTCCGACAAAGCTGCACCGGTCGCATGAAAAAAATGTCTAAGTTTGGGTAGGGCCAGTGGAAACCTCCATGTGTCTCCTTGGCGCAACTCCAAAGGTCAAACCAAGAGGAAAATTTTTAGATGAGCACATGCCCTCTAAGAGGACAAGACTTGAGTTGAAGTGAGCCTTAGAGTTTCAAAATGCCCTACCAAGCCACATCCAATCAGAAAGGACCACGTTTCCACAGATGTTGGGACAAAAATTTGAGGAAAATAAAACATGACTGTGGAAAAATAGAAGGAAGGGGAAAAACCCAAGTTTACGCCCAAGTTACAAATTCTTTCACATGGACAGAGGAACGGAAAAAAATTTTGGACTTAATGTGATCCTCGACCAAAGGAAAGGATTGATCATGGAAACCAAATGAAGGAAAGATCTTTCACGCATCAATACGGGGAGATAGAAAATATGACAGAGCCCGTAGATTGAAGACTTTCAAGGAAAAATAGGGTGAGATCAAATTGAGCACCAACATCGGCTCCGACTAGGGGATGGGCGCTCCCGCATGTGCCAAAATTCATTAGGCAACAGAGTTAAAGAACAAGCTTGTAGAGCCGAAAAGACGATAACCAATCCTCCCAAGATGAATTGAGAAACCAACAAAAAATAGTCACCAGGGACCAAGATGAAGTAATAAAGAAAAACAAGAAAGCGTAACAAAACCAAAAACTATACACTTTATAATGGTGAGCACCCTAATTCAGAGAAAACAATCAAGGAAAATTTTCAAGTGCCTGCCATTCCGGATATGACCATGCTAAGTAGTTCTGATATGTCTTTAACAATTTGTTATATGATTGTTTCTCTTTTCCATCCAAGTCGCTATCGACCACAATTTTTCAAAGCTTATACTTTGTGCCTATGTCAAGTTTTTCAACATATCTCAATGCTACATCAAACATCAAAGTCTCAAGAAAACCAACCTTCTCGGGATATCCGCATTGATCAATTTCATATTCATTGAAAAAACATAGCTCACAGAGTTATCAATATCAATGTTTGTGTGCAATACTTCATAACAAACATCGTTGGGGTCCTTAATGACATATAATTTTTTTTTTCTCCATATAACTTCACAAGGCTTCCCTTAATTGGTATGGTGGCATAAGACATGTTCATTTCCACACTTCCACCCACACTAGTAGCCAATTTTCTTAATAACAACATTCCCCATTTGGAAGGGCAATCAACAATAACAACATATAGATTTAAGTTCTTGATTGGGTAGGCTACAAGTTACACTATCAAACCCTTAACACATCCAACAACTAGAACCTCTCTGGAATCCATGGAAGTGCACTTACCATAAGTTGATATTACTTTGAGATCCAACTCATTCATGACCTCAAGAGGCATAAAATTGCATGATGCTCTAGAATCAAACATATAGTTGTGTAAAAATTGTCCTTAATAAGAAAAGTAGTGAAAAATGGCTCCACCTTCAACTGAGACTCAACCAAGGATGTTCCCAAATATACTTTAGGTGGGTTACCTACTTCTTCCAGGACTTGGGGTTTTCCAACTCTACAATGGCATGAGGAACCTCTACACTGTTTACATTTTTACCCTAGGTGACCTTTTCTTCTTTAAATCCCAAATATTTGAATTCTCTGTTCCTATGCTTAGGGATTCTAAGAAATTCAACAATAGGAACAAAAATCTTGATTTGACTCAAGATTTGGGCTATGTCACAAGGAACATATTTGGGTAATGCAATGTTAGGAGGAAGGTTTATAAATTCATTTGATGGAATAGGATTTCTCACAGTCTGAGCATGCGGAGGAACACAAGTTTTATTTGGGGTGAAAAATACTTTTCCAGATGCATCTTTATTAGGGGTTTCTTAGGAATACTGGTATGCACTGGAATTTTTGGTTTGGCCCGAGGCCCTACCCCTTTGGCAACTTTGCGCCTAGTATTGTACTCTTTTTCATGGCCAACTACTGCATTCATTAACAACTGTATGCCCTCTTATGAAGGAATTCCTCCATCATACATTTTAATCATTAATGCCATTAAGTATTCAAAACCATTGTTAAGCAACTCATAATCTTGTACCATATTAATTTCAGAAGTATGAGTGGGAGGAAGAGGTAATAACCGGTGAATGCAATCCTAAATATCTTTAACAGATTCTGCACTCATTAGCTCAGTTGAGGTTTCTCACTACTGTGAACTTGTAGAACAATCCATTGCGCATGCATCATCATTTGTCTCATCATCATCAAATTCTTCCTCAACTCCCTTTTTAACATCAGATAAAACATGTGGCAAGAAACAACCATCACACTACTCAATTTCATGAGCTTCATAAACAACAACTCGGCATCTAAAGGATCGGGGACCAATTTGTTTTCCCTAGGTTGGGTTTGTCTATTTCTTGATCCCATGGGTCCTTTGTGTCTCTGTCATCGATCTCCGATCACCCCTAGGATGATTTGTAAATATTTCTTGATCTTGTACTTTATTCGACCTTGGGAAATTTATCTAATCCCCTTCTCTCGCTTTGGTTAGTTTATATGATATTTCCTTAACATATCGACCAAAGTTTTTACAACCTCCTCTAGATCCACAACTTTACTTGACTGAGGATTCTCTGGATTGATCACTTGATGCCTTCCCTCTTAGAATGCTTACCAATTGCTTTGATATTGTTTTCAATCTACAAAGCCATGGTGAAGGCCTACCTCAATGTTGTTGGGTTCTTATCCCTCAAATAATAGGCATCCTTCTTATCAAAAGCATCGAGTATTTTATCGAAAGGAAGCATCACTTGGCTTCAGGATCAAAGGTAGCCTATTCAGAGTCTTATTGAACCTTGTATTGAAGTCATGAATAGATTCATTAGGATTATTTTTAATATTATCAAATTCTCGATAAAAGAAACCTCGATCTTTTTATCTCCATACCGTAATCTAAAAGCATTCTTCATTTCTGTCCATGAATCAATGGAGTTATATGGAAAATATTTATGCCATCCTGTGCATCCTCCTCTAGAGTATGAATAAATTTTTTTATAAACACATCCTAAAATTTAATCTCAAAGTCTTCCATCATATTGAAAAAAATCTTTAAGTGTTGATCACCAAGTAATAGCATTATTTCCTTGAAATTTAGGTAGTCTATTTCTAACATCTTGGGGCACAACATTTGGATATCTAGCCATACCTCTGAAATCTATAGGACCAAAAGTGTTCACAACAAATGGAGGTCTAGGTGGGGGCTAGGCCATATTGTTTTGGGAGGTGATCTTATAGGAGAAACAAAATGATGGGGAGTGAGGGGTCTTTGGGGCATAGGAATGCAATTCTCAGAATGAATATTCTCTAAAAACTCTGTTTCTTGGAAGATCCTATCAGCTTTGGAGAACACAGGGACAAAATGTGATGCAAAATTTTCAAATACGAAAGAAGGATCCTCTCTAGATGGAGAATTTATATCTACAAAAGACTACCTGATTCAGAAGCACCTGAGGAAATATGGAAATATTTAATGACAGGCTGATCGGTTTCCATAATTGATAACTCTTTTATTGATTTTTGATCTCCAATAACTTTCCAGATTCTTCTTCCTTCAGATTTTATCTTTCCTAGTTCTGGAAACTACCTTCTAGCAAGGTCTTTAACAAAGAAGATCTTCTTCCTTCAATCTTTGTAGATATTAGTGATAAATTTCAATTGATAGAGGTTAAGACACTAAAATTTATCAAATATTAATTCAACGCGGAGTCGCCACTAAGGTTTTCACGTTAGTTGTGTAAATGTACTAAAATTGATCTCGTTAAATGTCTGTCAACACTAAATTCATGTAAAGCTTCATAGATCTGACCCTCCTTTACCCGTATTTGAAATTGATGATCTAAACTTAGTGCGAAACCAACATAAACTTGAAATATTGCATACTGAGTAACTTGTAACTTGCATAAATTGTACAGATCTGGACAAAGGATGATGTTTCAACAACGTATTAGCACTTAGATCATGTAAGAAACATTACTAGGGCCGAATATAAGAATGCCTTTGAAGATCCCTGGTAATGGCTCCATTAAGGTGTTGTTGTCGCACAAATAGGTCTCTGGAGATCAAATAATCCCCGGAAACGACACCATTAAGGTGTTATTGCTGCAAAAATAGGTCTCGGAGCTCAAATAATCCCCGAAAATGGTGCCATTAAGGTGTTGGTATCCAAATTGATTCTCCCTTGGAAATCGAGCAACATCACAGATTTAGCAAGACATTGAGAGACAGAAAAATCATATTATGAGTCATTTTGTAGCTAGGGAGGGGATTAGTCTGACTCTGTCACTCGGGCATTGGATAAATGGATAACACCTTCATTAAGGATTTGATCTATCCTCAATACTTTAGGTTTTTCCTTTCAACTAGGTTGAGAGGACCCATTTTGTAACCTCTACTAGTCAAGGAGAATGAAGATATCCTTCTTTGCATAAACTTGAAAGAAAACCTTGAGAAAATATGATCAATGCACTAGAATTTAACTCTCACGAGTTGTCACTTCTAAATAATGGTGATATTTTCTAAACAAGGTTAAGGTCACTAAATACATTATGGAGTCCTGATTGCTTCTTCATATTTTAGCAATAGAATTTATTCATTTGTGGACATACGGGAAAACATGGGTAGTTTAGGTAGGATTCATTGTTTTTGAATAATTTTTTTGTGGGCGATTAAGTAGGATAAAATTGGTTTTGCTAGATCTTTGAGAACCTTCACAATAATTGGAAAAATAAATTATAGAAAGCTTGAGACTAGCTAAAATATTCCTTCAACTAGAGGTGTGCATCAATGGAGGCCCATATTTACACGGTTTCACACAATCTCCAAGAATTTAACACGAAGGCTCAAGCTAAAGACTCAATTAAACATTAAAGAACCCCGATTCCTCATGCCTAAGATACACTTAAAGTCTTACATATAATATTTATCAACAAAATGAGAGTAAAGTGATTTTAAATTGTTTATCTCATTACAGGATGAAGGTTCTCATTATCAGCGAATCACAAAGCACCCTTATGTTTCCACAAGTGCATATACTTGAACTCACAGTGTGATTGGATAACATGGGTACTATCTCCAAGTTGTGGGACTTGCTACTTGAGATAGACCTCCAGAGAAAGTTGGTCCTTGCTCCTAAACTACCTGCCACAATCTACTCTAATGTAGGGTAAACTAACTATTCTAATCTAGCTTTCCAAGGGACCAAGGAGAGAGAATGCATAAAATGAAAGCCTACACTAAAGCGGTGATACACCAGAAAAGGAGGGTGTGTGAGAGTATCCTTCCAATGTGTGAGATAAAGAAGCAAAATGCACACTAGAGGGAGTGATGACAGTTCCCCATGATCCAAAGAAAAATGCATTTTACAACAACATTTCAAACATACAAAATGATAGTGGATCCCTGCATGAACATAAAGTAGACACAATATTCTTGTAATCAAGATTGAAGGGGCAAGAAGAATGCAAGAAAACACAGCAGGGGAAGATACATCCACAAACTTATATTTTATTGCTTCATGATATGCACAGTTCAATCTATTACAAGATAAGGGCCTGGATCACCATGCAAGGAGTCCACTACAAGGGCCTGCAGCACATTGGCTTCACAAAGTAATTTTGATAGAGCTTTGCTATCTAGAAAAACTCCTCCCTTTACAATGAGCCCAACACTCCAATTTATAAAAAAATGAGAAGAGAGAGAGAAGGGAAAATGGAAATCCCAAAATCTGTCCTTCAACCACTTGTAAGAGGAATTAAATGGAGTAAAATGATTTTATATTACTTGAAAAAGGCTCCCCATACTGTCCCAGTGCTGCAAAGAGAGAAAGGATGATGACCATGCCTCTTAATTGCACTCCGAACTACCAAATAAAACACTGTTATGAACATGGCCACGTTTTATAAAAAATATCCATCAATATCTCATCAAATATAGAATTTATTGATTTCTGTGTGTTGGTCTTGGAGCCACGACTCCAATGGTACTAATTTTTGTGCTTTCGTTGAGAAATGCAAAAGTTATAGCCTTACGAGTGCGAGTAGCTATTTTGGTTTTGGCAGCGGGCGTTTTGTCATTTGACGGGAATAAGCATTAACTAACTGGAGCCAAATATGTTTCTTTAATTTAAATATATCTAAACTCATTAAAAATATGTGGCATAGAGGACGTCATGCTCATTCTAGAAAGTCTAATTTTGTGAAAATCAGAGCTCGGAGTCAAAAGTTATGCCCGTTTAAAGTTTACGGGTCAAACGTTGACTTTTCTTCTTTCTTTGTGGCGTTTCACCTTTTCGCGACCCTGCGCGTACTTTTGTCCCACTGCCCGGATGAATTCTCCCGCATCGGCTGATTTGGGCTTCCTTGTCCCCTTTGCGGCCTTTTCACCTTTTTGCGTCCCGCACATACTTTTGTCCCTATTTGTGCCCGGATGAAAATCTCTGAAGCGCCCACAATAGACCATTTTGCGGCAAATCGGTTGATTTGCGCCCCACGCATACTTTTGTCCCGGCTGTCCCAAAAAAGGTGTGAAAAAAATACTTGACGATTTTTATTTCCTGCGGCCGTTTCACCTTTTCACGTCCGTGGCCCCAGCGTCCCAATTGTCCCACTGGATTTGCACAGGACAAAAATGTCTAACTTAGCTGATTTTCTTTGTATTTCGGCCCCAAACTTGGTACGACGAACCTCGGTATGACCCACACTGGTATGATCCACACCCTTCAGACCCGAAATGCTTTAAAACAATCCTATAACCTTATTTTTGCATTTTTTCCACTTTTCTAACTCGTTGGGATTTTTCTTGGATGGGAGAGTTAGAGAGAAGCCGAGGGGGCCCCAAAAACATGATTTTGGGCCTTGAATCAATCTATTTGCTTAGGAATGAATAATTTGATGCATGTTATCAAAATTACCTTGAGGGGTGAATTTTGGATAATGAGGCTCTTCTCATAATGAAATTGTAAATGCCACTAAACTATCACATGGATGAGATCCTGTGTGATTCGGAGGGATTTTAACACAAGATTGCAATAGGAACAAGAAAAATTAATTGCAAACATTCTGAAATAAAGCAAACACAAGTTTTCCCAAGATTAACACAAATTAATTCGAAGTTGATTAGATTCATCAAGGGGAACATTTCTTTGAACAATCTTAGAGCTTGTCAATGGATGTACACTTGCAACCAACTTGACATGATCAAATCTAAAACATAAGAGATTAACATGATTCTCAAATGGTCTCTCAGGAAGATGGGATTTTTCAAATTTTCTCGTAAGAATTAAACCCCCAACCATTTTCATGACTAAAGCATGATTTTTATAACACGATTTACATCCAATATTTTCTCTAAGAAAAGAATATTTGAGGAACCTTTGTTTGTTACAAGTTTTCCGAGAAAATGACGTTTAAAAGAATTGCAACAAAAATTTTCCGATTATCAAAAAAAGGTGAATCATTACAAATATTTCCATCATTATTTTAACTGGGGCACCTAGTCATCTCATATGGCAACACATTTTTCATCCTTTGTGCCTACAATCTTCATCATTTAATCCATTTCCCAATGTTTCCTCCGTAATTTTGTTTACGCATCTAGCTTCTCAAGTAATTCATGTTTCTTCAAGTGTCCAGAAATTCCAACTTCAAAATATCAACCTTTGGAATCCTTGGACTCATAAATTTAAGCTTTAAATCCATTCAATTGCACTTTGCAGACAAAAAGGACAAGGGGTTTCATCAAAACATGATGAAAAACAATGTGTATTCGTATCTCGAGGAGTCTTGGAGCAATACTGGTGGCAAAATCAAATGCAATACACAATAAGTGTTGATTCTTCCCTTTCTCAACTTTATCTTAGAGCCATAAATGTGTTTCCTTGGGGAAACTACAAAGGTGAAGTACAGAGGCAAGTTTCCAAACAAGCGCGGTCCTTCCACGTGCCCTAGGCCCAAGAAAATTGCATTTTAGCCTTTGAAAAGGTCTCAGTATAAAAGGAGCTAGCGGAATCCTCCACATGTCTCAATGGTGCACTTTTGATATGGTGCCCAAAAGCGGAGACCCCAAACAAGCGTGAACACACCACGTTTCCTAAGCCAGAATTTTTTTTGAAAGAATTTAGGGACTAGCGGAAGGTACCACGTGCCTAGGGTCCAAGAAAGTTTCCTCGGCCATTGAAAAGCCCAAGCAAAGGCAAAGTGAGTGGAAACTTCCATGTGTCCCTTCGGTGCTTTTTCAAAAGTAAAGTACAAGGGAAGGTCCCGAGCAGGTGCGGGCCCTCCACGTGTCCCATGCCTTAGAAAGTTTCTTAAAAAATTTAAGTATAGAGAGGAGCCAAAGAAAGCCTCCATGTGTCTCCTTGGCACAACTTTGAGATGGTTCCCGAAAGCGGAGACCCTAAACAAGCGCGGGATCACAACATGTCTCAATCTAAAAAAGTTATTTAAAAAATTTAAGGACCAGCGGAAGGTGCTACATGTCTCCTTGGTGCAACTGCTAAGGTAGGACCCAGAGGTAGATCCTCAAATGAATGTCGGCACTCCATGTTTCCATGGTCTGACATAGCTGCACCAACCACATGAAAAAAAATGTTTAAGTCTAGGCAGGGCCAGCGGAAACCTCCATGTGTCTCCCTAGCGCAACTCCAAAGGTCAAACCAAGATGTGAATTTTTAGATGAGCACAGGCCCTCCACGTGGAAAATAATTGAGTTGAAGTGGGCCTTAGAGTTTCAAAATTCCCGCTGAGCCGCATCCAATCAGAAATGACCATGTTTCCACAAATGTTGAGACAAAAATTGACAAGGAAAACAAAAAATGACCGTGGAAAAATAGAAAGAATGAGAAAAACCTGAACTTACGCCCAAGTTACAAATTCTTTCACATGGACAGAGGAACATAAAAAAAATTCTGTACTTTATGTGATCCTTGACCAAAGGAAAGGATTGATCATGGTAACCAAATGAAGGAAACAACTTTTACGCATAAATACAGGGAGATAGAAAATATGTGAGCCCGCATATTGAAGACCTTCAAGAAAAAAAAGGGCAAGATTAAATTGAGCACCAACAGATGTGGATTTGAGACTTTTATCTCGCATCCTTTAAAGGACGAGCCTTATGATGGTATAGAAATCTAGAGATTGGAAACATAAGAACTTGGGATGATTTAGGTGAAAATTTGTTGAAAAATTTCCAAGATAATTTAGATCATTTGTCTCTCATAGAAAATTTGTCTACTATTAAAAGAGCTCCTCATGAATTCATGTCTAGTTTCAACATTCATTTTTCTAGAACATGGGAAAGAATCCTAGCAAGTGTTAAGCCTCAAGCTGACCATGCTTTGCTTTATTATCTAAGATCTTTAAACAATGATATTTCAACTATGATTCAATCTATGGGAGGTAATACGCTTCCGGATGCTTATGACATTGCTATAAAAGCTGAAAAAAACCTTATTCAAGCTGGAAAATTAGCACCAAGGCCTTCAATGCCTGTTTGGGCAGATTTAGCACCTATCCCACCAAAGAAAGTAGACATGGTCCTTGGAACAAAGGAACAAGACCACACCAAAGAAGTTAAATGGATGGTTCAGAAAGTCTTAAATGCTCATGACATCAAGAAGCCACCACCATTTTATTTATCAATGATTATTGGAGTACATCTTGTTCATAACTGTATGGTGGACAACGGTGCAAGTAATACAATTATGCCAAAAGCAATTGTAGAAAAATTGGGTTGCAGTATGAACCTACAGAAAAGAGTTTCCTACAGTTGGATGGAACTACAACTAATACAATTGGTGTCATTAGAAATATAGAGGTAACATTGCATGCTTGCCCAAATTTTTCCATTCTGCAAGATATTACTGTTGTAGATTTACCTCCTTACTTTGTTATATGCTTATCTAGAGATTTCACAACAAAGATAGGAGGTTATCTCTCTTTAGATTGGTCCTTCTTATTTTTCACTACACATTATGGGACCAAGGTTACTATCAATTCAGAATTGTTGGCCATATTTCACATTGAGCTTCACACTTCTAATGCAGTAGCTAATTATGCAGCTGTAGACTAGTTTGATTTTGATAATATAGCTCATGTTTCGGCACTAGATGGTGTTTCTATCCTATTTATGGATGAAAAGACACATGAAGAACATGATCATGATCCTTTCAAAGAAGTTGAAGAACATCTGTTTGGTGTGTATTGCTTGCATGAAGAAAATACACCAATTCCCTTGCTATCCAAAATAGAAAATGCAATGGAAGGGATTTGGAAGCTTCATTTCGATGGAGCTAAAAACAAGAAAGGAAAAGGAGCAAGTTTAATGCTCACTTCCCCAAGAAAAATTATGTATAGTGTCTTCACGACTAAAGGATGCTCATCCGAAATATGTGAGGTCCAACATTGATATTGCACACAGGACATTGATATTGATAAGTTTGTGAGCTATGTTGTTTTCAAGGAATATAAAATTAATCAATGCAGATATCCTGAGAAGGTTGATTTTATTGGAAATTTGATGTTTGATGTAGCCTTGAGAGATGTTCAAAACTTGACATAGGCACAAAGGATAAGCCTGAAAAAATGTGGTCGAGAAGCGACTTGGATGCAAAAGACAAATAATCATATGACCAGTTTTTAAAGACATATCATAATTGCTTAGCATGGTCATATCCAGAATGGCAAGAACTTGAAAATTTTCCTTGATTGTTTTCTCTGAATTAGGGTGCTCACCATTGTATAGTGTATAGTCTTTGGTTTTGTTCTACTTTCTTGCTATTCTATTTTGGTTCATCCTGGTCCCTGTGACCAGTTTTTGTTGGTTTCTCAGTTCATCTTATGAGGATTAGTTATCATCTTTCGGCTTTGTAAGCTTGTTCTTTGACTCTATTGCCAAATGAATTTTTGGCACATGGTATGCTTTATTGTTCTTGTGGCACTCACAAGGAGTTCCCATCCCCTAATCTGAGCCGATGTTGGTGCTCAATTTGATCTCACCCCGTTTGTCCTTGAAAGTCTTCAATCTGCGGGCTTTTTCGTATTTTCTATCTCCCTGTATTGATGCATGAAAGCTCTTTCCTTCATTTGGTTTCCATGATCAATCCTTTCCTTTGGTCAAGGATCACATTAAGTCCATAATTTGTTTTTCATTCCTCTGTCCATGTGAAAGAATTTGTAACTTGGGCATAAATTCAATTTTTTCCCCTTCCTTCTATTTTTCCATAGTCATGTTTTATTTTCCCTGTCAATTTTTGTCCCAACATATGTGGAAATGTGGTCCTTTCTGATTGGATGTGGCTCGGTAGGGAATTTTGAAACTCTAAGGCCTGCTTCAACTCAAGTCTTGTCCACGTGGAGGGCCTGCACTCATTTGAAAATTCACCTCTTGGTTTGACCTTTAGAGTTGCACCAAGGAGACACGTGGAGGTTTCCGCTGGCCCTGCCCAAACTTAGACATTTTTTTCTCATGCGACCGGTGCAGATTTGTCGGACCATGGACACGTGGAGGGACGATGCTCATTTAAGGATCCACCTTTAGGTCCTACCTTAACAGTTACGCCAAGGAGACATGTAGCACCTTCCGTTGGTCCTTAAACATTTTCAAAGCAACTCTCCCAGACTGAGACACGTGGTGAGCACGTGCTTGTTTAGGGTCTCTACTTTTGGGAACCATCTCAAAGTTGTGCCAAGGAGACATGTGGAGGCTTCCGCTGGCTCCTCTCTATAATTAAACTTTTCAAGAAACTTTCTAAGGCTTGGACATTTGGAGGACTGCACTTGCTTGGGACCTGCCCCTTACTCGCCATTTTCCACTCACTCTGCCCCCGCTTGTACTTTTCAACAGTGAGGAAACTTTCTTGGACCCTAGGCACGTGGCACCTTCCGTTGGTCCCTAAATTCTTTCAAAAAATTTGTCGGGCTAGGACACGTGGTGAGTCCATGCTTGTTTGGGGTCTTCACTTTTGGGCACCATATGAAAAGTGTGCCATTGAGAAACGTGGAGTATTCCACTAGCTCCTTTTATCTTGAGACTTTTCAAAGCCCAAAGGCAATTTTCATGGGCCTAAGGCACGTGGAAGGCCCGCACTTGTTTGGAAACTTACCTCTATACTTCACCTTTGAAGTTGTGCCAAGGAAACATGTGGACGACTCTAATATAAATTTGTGAAAGGGCGAGAATCAAAGCTTGATGTGCATTGCATTTGCTTTATCTGCCATTTTTGCTCTAAGACTCCTGGAGATGTGAATACACATTGTTTTTCATCATTTTTGATGAAACCCCTTGTCATTTTTTTCTGCAAAGTGAAATTGAATGGATTTAAAGCTTAATTTTTGAGTCCAAGGATTATAAAGGTTGATATTTTGAATTTGGAATTGCTCAGGAGCACTTGCAAAAATGTGAATTACTAGAGAAGTTGGATGCAAAGCAGAGTTACAGAGGAAAGAATGGGAAAAGGATGAAATGATGGAGGTTGCAGGTGCAAAGGATGAAAAACATGTTGCCAGAGGAGATGACTGGGTGCCCCAGTTAAAACAATGATGGAAATATTTGCAATGATTCACCTTTTTTAACAACTGGCAACTTTTTGTTGTAAGTCTGTTAAACATCATTTTCTTGAAATCATGAAAAAACATGTAACAAACAAAGGTTCCTCGAATATTCTTTTCTTGGGGAAAAATCTTGGATGTAAATGAGTGTTATAAAAAGCATGCTTTAGTCATGCAAATGGTCAAGGGTTGAATTCTTACAAGAAAAATTGAGAAAGCCCATCTTCCTGAGAGACCATCCGAGATCGTGTCAAGTTGGTTGTAAGTGTATAGCCATTGACAAGCTCTAAGACTGTTCAAAGAAAAATTCTCCTACTAATGGATCTAATCAACTTCAAATTAATATGTGTTAATCTTGGGAAAATTTTTGTCTGCTTTATTTTAGAATGTCTGCAAGTAGTTTTTCTTGTTCCTATTGTAATATTGTGTTAAAATCCCTCTAAATTACAAATGATCTCGTCCATGTGATAGTTTAGTGGCATTTGCAATTTCATTATGAGAAGAGCCTTCATCCTGTAATGAGATAAACAATTTAAAATTACTTTACTATCATTTGTTGATAAAGATTGTTTGTAAGCCTTTGAGGGTATCTTAGGTGTGAGGAACTAGGGGTATTTAATGTTTAATTGAGTCTTTTGCTCGAGCCTTCATTTTAAATTCTTGGAGATTGTGTGAAACCGCACAAATGTTTGTCTCCATTGATGCACACCTTCTGGTTGAAGGAATATTTTAGATATTCTGAAGATTTTTGTCATTTAGTTTTCTAATTGTTGTGAAGGTTGTAAAAGATCTGGAAAAATCAAGTTTATCTGGTTAATCTCCCACCAAAAAATTATTCAAAAAAAATGAATCCTACATGAAATACGCATTTTCCCTGTATGTTCACAAAATGAATAAATTCTACCCAAACTATGCGAAACAATCAAGATTCCATAATGTCTTTAGTAACCTTAACCCTGTTTATAAAATATCACCATTCTTTAGAAGTGACAACTCACAAGAGTTAAATTCTGGTGCATTGATCATATTTTCTCAAGGTTTTCTTTCAAGTTTGTGCAAAGAAGGATATCTTCATTCTCCTTCACCAGCAGAGGTTACAAAATGGGTCATCTCACCCTGGTTCACAACCACAACCTAAAGTAGTGAGGATAGATCGAATCCTTAATGAAGGTACTATCCATTTCTCTGATGCCTGAGTGACAAAGAGTCAGATGAATCCCTCCCCAACTATAAAATAACTCATAATATGATATTTTGTCTCTCGGTGTCTTGCTAAATTTGTGATGCTACTCAGTTTCCAACGGTTAATCAATTTGGATACCAATACCTTAATGGCACTATTCAGGGGATTATTTGAGCTCCAAGACCTATTTGTGTGGCAACAACACCTTAATGGAGCCGTTTCCATGGACCTTCAAAGGAATTCTTATATTCAGCCCTGGTAATGTTTCTTACATGATCTAAGTGCTAATACGTTGTTGAAACATCATCTTATGTCTAGATCTTTACAATTTGTGCAAGTTACAAGTTCTCATCAACAATATTTCCAGTTTCTATTGGTTTTTGCACTAAGTTTACATCATCAATGTTAAATACGGGTAAATGATGGTCAGATATGTGTAGCTTTACATGAATTTAGTGTTGAAAAACATTTGACAAATCAATTTTAGTGCATTTTCAGAACTAAGGTGAAAATCCTTAGTGGCGACTCCGTGTTGAATTAATCTTTGATAAATTCCAGTGTCTTAACCTCTATCAATTGAAATATATCACTAATCTCTACAAAGATGGAAGGAAGAAGATTTTACTTCATTAAATACCTTGCTAGAAGGTTGTTTCCAAAAATAGGAAAGACAAATTCTGAAGGAAGAAGAATCTGGAAAGTTATTGGAGATCATAAATCAAGAAAAGAGTTATCAATTGTGGTAACTAATCACTGTCATTAAAGATTGTCATACTTCCTCGGGTGCTTCTGAATCAGGTAGTCTTTTTATAGATCTGAATTCTCCATCTAGAGAGGGGCCTTCTTTTGTATTTGAAAAATTTGCATCTCATTTTGTCCCTGTGTTCTCCAAAGCTAATAGAATCTTCCAAGAAACAAAGTTTTTAGAGAACATTCATTCTGAGAATTGCATTCATGTGCCCCACAGATCCCTCACTCCCCATAATTTTTTTCTTGTAAGATCACCTCGCCAAAACAATATGGCCCATCCCCCACCTGGACCTTTGTTTTTGAGAACACTTTTGATCCTATAGATTTCGAGAGGTATGGTTTGATATCCAAATTATGTGCCCCAAGATGTTAGAAATAGACCGCCTAAATTTAAAGGAAATAATGCTATTACTTGGTGATCAACACTTAAAGATTTTTTTAATATGATGGAAGAATTTGAGATTGAATTTGAGGATGCGTATATAAAATTTCTTATTCATACTCTAGAGGAGGATGCACGGAATTGGTATAAATCCTTACAGACAAATCCATTGATTCATGGATAGAAATGAAGAATGGTTTTAGATTATAGTATGGAGATAAAATAGGCCCTAGGTTTCTTTTATTAGAATTTGAAAATATTAAAAAGAATCCTAATGATTATGTTCATGACTTCAATACAAGGTTCAATAAGACCCCGAATACGCTACTGTGATCCTAAGGCCAAGGGATATTTCTGTCGATAAAATACTCGATGCTTTTGATAAGGAGGTTGCCTATTATTTGAGGATAAGAACCCAACAACATTGAGGTAGGCCTTCACCATGGCTTACAGATTGAAAACAATATCAAAGTAGGTGGTAAGACTCCTAAGATGGAATGAATCAAATTTAATCAATCCAGAGAATCCTCATTCAAGTAAAGTTGTGGATCTAGAGGAGGTTGTAAAAACTTTGGCCGAGTTATTAAGGAAATATCCTATAAACTGGCCAGAGAAGAGAAGGGTATTGGACAAAGTTCCAAAGGTCAGGATAAAGCACAAGGTCAAGAAAGATTTGAAAATCATCCTAGGGGTGATCATAGATTTGATGATGAGGCAAAGGACCTGTGGGATCAAGAAATAGACAGCCCCAACCTAGGGAAAACAAATTGGTGCCTAATCCTTTAGCTACTAGAGTTGTTGTTGTTGATGAAGCTCATGAAATTGAGTGGTTTGATAGTTGTTTCTTGCCACATGTTTCATGTCATTTTGAAAAGGGAGTTAAGGAAGAATCTGATGATGATGAGACAAAGGATGATGCACACACAATGGATTTCTCTACAAGTTCTCAATAAATGAGAAACCTCAACCGTGAGTTGATGAGTGCTATAATCTGTTAAATATTTATGGGATTACATTCACCAGGTTATTACCTCTTCCTCCCAATCATACTTCTGAAATTGATATGGAAAAAGCTTTTGAGTTGCCTAATAATGATTTTAAATACTTAAGGGAATTAGTGATTAAAAAGTATGATGGAGGAATTCCTTCAAAAGAGGACAGACAATTGTTAATGAATGTAGTAGTTGGCCATGAAAAAAAGTATAATACTAGGACCAAAGTTGCCAAGGGGGCAGGGCCTCAGGCCAAACCAAAAATTCCAGTGCTTACCAATATCCCTAAGGAAACCCCTAATAAAGATGCATCGGAAAAGGCTTTGTCACCCCAAATAAAACTTGTGTTCCTCCCCATGCTCAAACTGTGAGAAATTATGTGCCATCAGATGAATTTGTAAACCTTCCTTCTAACACTGCATTACCCAAATATGTTCCTTGTGACATAGCCCAAATCTTGAGTTAGATCAAGATTTTTTTCCTATTTTTGAATTGCTTAGAATCCTTGAGTATAGGAATAGAGAATTCAAATATTTGGGATTTAAAGAAGAAAAGGTCACCCATGGTAAAAATGTAAATAGTGTAGTGGTTCCTCATGGCATTGCAGAGTTGGAAAAACTCCAAGTACTTTGGAAGAACTAGGTGAGCCACCGAAGTATATTTGGGAACATTCTTGGTTGAGTCTCGGTGAAGGTGGATCCATTTTTCACTACTCTCGCTTATTAAGGATAAGTTGTATGCAATCTGTTGTATGTTTGATTCTGGAGCATCATGCAATGTTATGCCTCTTGAGGTCATGAATGATTTGGATCTCAAACTAATAACTTATGGGAAGTGCATTGCCATGGATTCTAGAGAGGTGTCGGTGGTTGGATGTGTCAAGGGTTTGATAGAGAAACTTGTAACCTACCCAATCAAGAACTTAAGGCTAGATGTTATTATTGTTGATTGCCCCGCCAAATGGGGAATGTTGTTATAAAGAAAATGGGCTACTAGTGTGGGTGGAAGTGTGCAAATGAACATGTCTTATGCCACCATACTATTGTCCAATTTTTTCCCCCTTGGGAAAAATTGATCAACATGACCTTGCAAGCAGAAGGAATGGAGGATAGTTCGGCCATGCGAGCTCACAATCATTTCCAAAAATCAAGTTGCAGTCAAGCTTGGCAATGTAATGGCGTCAAAGGAATGGTAGGGGAATGTCGAGGAAGATCAAAGATCGAAGGGAAAAATGGAGAAAAGGCTCAAATTTTTGGCCTTAGCATTTTTGGCATTTCGGAAAAAACAGGGTAGAAAAATGATAAAAAAAAGTCTGAAACCCGAAACTCCAAAAGTCTAAAATTTCAGAATTTTGGGTTTCGGGTTTTCAAAAAAATCAGGCATAAAGTTGGAAAATCAAAAGAAAAATTCTGAAATTCTGAAGTCTGAATTTTCAAAATTTCAGTTTGAGAAAAATTAGCCTTGGGAATCATGCCAAACACAGAAAGAAAAAAGTCTGAAATCCCAAAGTCCGAAGTTCCAAATTTTTGGACTTCGGACTTTCTGGGGTTTCGGAGTTCGGAGTTTCAGAAATCTCAAGGAATTTTTGTGATGAATAGTGTTTTTCTCTGAAATGAAATTGTCTAAAAATCTGAATTTCAGGTTTTCGGGTTCCATGCTTTTCGGATTTTCGGATCTCTCAGGCCAGTTTTCACAGTATGCCACCCAGACCTTCAAATGGCCATAACTTTCGACTGGGAGCTCGGATTCACGCAAGAGAGGACTTTTTGGAAATCTTACGGTGGTCTTTATTTGGGTGAGAACAAGTTCTTCAAAAATTCAAAATACAGTTCACCATTTTTAGGGTTTCTTTGAGGTTCTCACCTACCACCATAATGAGATGAATTAAATGCAATCTGGAAGTGGTTGGGGTAGATTTCAAATTCCTCTCTTCTCCCTCTCTTTTTCTTCCTATAAATTATAAGGAGGGGAATTTTCAAAAGGTTGGACATTCTTGTTTTTCCCCTCCCTTCTTCTCTTATCAGCAAGTGGATTTGTGGAGTTCAGACCTCCCATTCAAACTGTAATGCATGTTGTGCCTCTTGGCCATTGTAATGGATTGTGTCAATATTTGGAGCAATAAAAACTAAGTCTGTGGATGATTTCAACCCTCTCTTATATTCATTGCATTCAAATGATCTCTCATTGCAGCCTTGGTTACCTGTGCATGTTTATTGTATTGCAATTTTATGGTTTGTGTTTATTGGCAAAGTAGGTGTTCATCATTCCTTCGGTGCATCACCTTGGTTAGATTAGGTTTATTTTCTTGCATCTTCTCAACCCTGTCTCCTTGGCAAGTTAGATTAGGTTTTTGAGTGAATCCTCTGCAAATTTTTGTGTGCACCTGAATAGAGGAATAGGAACCGGCCTTCATCCGGAGAGCTTTCCCGATTCGCAAGGTCCCACACTTGGGAAAAGCTCCATGTTATGCAATCACACTGAGAGTCTCAACCCATCGAGTTGCAGACATTCAAGGGTGCTATGATTACACATCAACACATACCAATTGAGGGAATCCTTGTGAATTTATATGGTGAAAACAAAATTTTATATCTCATTGAGCACCCCAACGATGCTTCTTATGAAGTGTTGCACACAGACATTAATATTGATAACTCTATGAGCTATGTTGTTTTCAAGGAATATGAAATTGATCAATGCGAATATCCTGAGAAGGTTGATTTTCTGGGACTTTGATGTTTGATGAAACCTTGAGAGATGTTGAAAAACTTGACATAGGCACAAAGGATAAGCCTGAAAAGCTGTTATCTTGGAACTATTTCAACAATTTTTCACCTAAATTATCCCAAGTTCTTATGCTTCAAATCTCTAGATTTATATACCATTACAAGGCTTGTCCTTTAAAGGATGCATCTAAAAGTATTAAAGACACATCTTCATGGGTAATATTGTTAATTGAACATAAGGGTGCAACATCCTTAATGTGCTCTGTAGGTGTAACCTGATTTTCACCGGTGAATGATGGAAAACATTTCATGGCAACATTGGGGATGTCATGGCAAACTAGGATTACTAATGGGCTACCATTAGTAAAGGTCAAAAATTTCCTAGGTGGTTGAATAGCCATTTGAAATACTGGGATCTGAATAGATAAATTGATTCATAATGAAGGAATACTAGGAGGAGGGTTATCAAAACCAGGCCTATTATAAGGTAAAGTATTACCAACTCTTCTCCTTCTTGCAGAATTCAAAGGTAAAGAAACAAACTCAGGAGGAATTCCTCTTACCGATGATCTTGTAGTCACTTTAGGCATGGAACATGCTACAATATTGGTCTAAAATCAGCTTTACGGAGTCGCCAAATAGATCTTTAAATATTTAGAATAAATTGTTGTCCCGAAAGTAACTTTTATTTTCTCTAAATCTATTGTAGATCTGCTGTAGATATTTGTAACTTTCATGTAAATATGATTTGTTGTACCACCGGGCGTGCCAAAAAATGTTATCTCTCGAAAGTGCACCCTGTAGAGAGATGGCTGCAGGTGTTCTAAGCTTGCAAAATGGATCTCTCTCTTTCGTATATACAATGGAAACACCTCAGGTCTATGGGTATACCTATTTTGAGGTGAGTCTTTGGTATCAAGGTTAGTTCCTTATTGATGTATCCTAAACTGATTTTCGGGGTTTAAGGGTAAAAAGAAGACTGTAAAAGGATTAAAACTGGGGTGATACACCAAATTTGTATGAGGTCTTTGACTGAGTATATGCACAATTGATATGGAAAGGATTTTTGATGCACAAGCCAACAATTTTCTATAGAATATTAAGGGAAAACACTTTGGTGTATTGAGGGAAAGTATCACAACAATACTGCTAAGTTAAACATGCACATTAATATCACAAAAATTACTAAATTTGCAACAAGGTAAGATGATCAATCAGGGAACTTACATTCACAAGATTAATGGAACATACACAAGACTGCAAATAATTGGAAAGGCAGAAAATACTTCACATTCAAAGGAAAAACTGGAAAAAATTGCTTCAACACTCATGTATCTAAAAGTCCTCCTTTTGTGCTTTTGCCAAAACACACAATATATAGAAAAATTATTTCCCACCCTTCCTAAAAATAGGTTGGAATTGTACTCGCCCATGTATCCTACTTTTATCCTTCATCTATTAATAAATAAAGGAATAAAAAGCAGAACATGCAAATACAAAGAGGCATTAACAACCATTTATTACAACTAAGTCAATTGCGAGTCAACTTCTATTTTTAAGAAAAGAATGAGTGATAATTTGTTAAAAATAAGTTTTGCTTGATGAGCAAGTCTTCTTCTTTATGCATGCACATTTTGTATTTTTTTTGATATGTACTTTTGTTGAAGGTATGCAACCTTATCAATTCGTAGTGATAATATTAGAACTTTCTAACCATGGTTGAATCTGGTGAATTCGAGACTCAAATTAAGGTGCAAGAGTATTGCAAACTTAATCATTTTTGGTATTTTCATTGTTGAGCTCCATTCGAGTTAGAAAATTTTTGCTAAATTTTCCCATGCAACCATTCTTGACTTTTCAAGCTTGACTGAAGGTTTTTGTAAAGAACTCTATCTCTGTCATTGTTTTGAAAAAGAGTTTTCCACGTACGATAGATTTGAACTGCAAATGGGCCTAGAAGATCTTTTCTTTTTCCATTTCTGATAGAGATTGTGCATTTTTAAACATTCAGTCTACCCTTTTGCTTATAATTTGGGCTTTTGATGGCATGGGCAGAGTCGTAAACAATTTTTAAACTTTACTCCCTTTTCAAAAAGGGCTCATAATCTCAAATTGACCCGACGCTCTGCTTTTGACTTATTGAATACATGGGTGGAGTCGTGGGAAATTTTATCACTCTTTTCCCTTTATCAAAAAGGGCTCAAAATCTCAAATTGACCCAACGCTAAGCTTTTGACTTATTGAATACGTGGCCTTGTTCGGTCTTGGTGGGTCGAGGGACTTTATCACTGTTTTACTTTTTGAAAAGGTGCTCAAATTTTCAAATTGACCCGACGATACGCTTTTGACTTAATTCAATATGATTGACTTTTGATGCTTCAGTGTAGTCATGGGGAATTTTTATAATTTATTCCCTTTCAAAAATCTTAAATGTTTCAAAGGCAAAAAACTTTCGGACTATTCGCTCCTCTGCTTTGACTTTTTTGAGGTGGGCTTAACATTTGAATTTTCCCTTGGTATGAGTGGGGCCACGGGCCATTTTACGACTTTACGCCATTTTAGAAATAAAGCTCAAAATCTCAAATGGCTCCAACAGTCCACTTTGACTTTTCTTATTGTGGGCTCAACATTTGACTTTTTCCCTTTACCAAAATGCCTCAAAACACAAAAGGGCCCACACCTCCACATCCAATTAGATTTCGTCGGGCCTGTCATTTTCATGTGTCAAGTTGGGGTTTGCATTGATTTTGGTGATCAATTATGAGCATTGATCTTTGTACCTTTGATTCATGGTTGTTGATCTGATGAATAAAACACTTGAAACCTTAAGTCTTTCACATTTGATTCTTGAGCTTTATTCGAGCTAAAGGAACTCTGCAAAAATTTTCCCTAGATGGCAACCATTGGAGATGATATTTCGAGCTCGGTTTATATGCATCTATAGTTCTGTTGAGCTCGACTTTAGAAATATCTGTTATTTAATAGCCACCATTTTGATCACTTTGAATTATGGGTTGGCTTATACTGCAAGATTTGGTTAATTTGACCAGTTGTGTTGCTTTGAGTTTGGATTTTCTTCAAAATATTTGTGTCTTATGAAGCTCTGTGAAGATTCTATGGCCTCCATTATTGAGGTTTATGAGCTGATTCCTTTTATTATCATCATTATTTTAAACAAGATGGTAGCGACTTCATTTTTTTGTAATCTCTTCGTATATTGCTCATTCCGATTGGTAATTTATGTTTTTGTTCCAAAACTTAGCATTTCATCCACTCTGTAATTGGATGTCTTCATCAAGGCAACATGCTATCCTTGGGGATTTGTGTTCTTATGCTGAAGATATTCATGAAATTGTAGACTATGTGATCTGTTATGTTTCGTAACAACACACATAGCTACAAATTTCATGTAATCATTATTTAATTCGACAATAACAATTTTTTCTAAAAGAAAATCCCCTAGCTTAGGTATACTTCACCAATGCTATCCATCATAATGAAGTTTTGAGTTGCCCATTTTTGCACAAGTGCAAAAATTGTCAACACTAGTGTGATCCAAGATGAGATCTAAGAGCCCTAAGAAGGAGAGGGAATGATATTAAAATGAGTTTTAATACCTTACCATTGTCATTTGAATACAAATCTAACAAAGATACAAGGTTACTAAATTATCCTAAAGTGCAAGAAAAAGTATTAAAGAAGGTAGTTGGAAAAAATGTGTTAAAGAATCAATTTATCTAAGTTGACAAACAATTTGAATAGCACAAGGAAGTCCTAATTCATGGATCTTGTGTCAATAACGATAGGGGTAGTGTTTTGGACCACTGATTTGTGTTAAAGAAGGCTTTAAAAAACCTTGAGGCAGAGTATTGGGACAGTTGAAGGAACACAAGTACTTGACTATTTATAGAGTATATTTATAACATGACAAAGGGATTTATGAATGCCTAATGATCCTATGATCATATAATTTCACTTGTACACCGTCGAAAAAAAGGGAGGAACAAAGGAGTATACATTGGAAGAGATATGTTCAAGTGAATGTTTAAAGAAGAAGATTTTATAGACCACGGTGAAGAACTCATAGAGCATTGAGCATGTAAGAGGTTGGCTATAATCATGTTGGACCTCACATATCTAGGGATGAGCATCCTTTAGTCTTGAAGACACTATCTTGATCTACAAATACATCCATAAGAAGAATACCTTAGTCATTGGTATCAAGATGAATCACTCACCTGTAAGAGCTCAATGGGAAAATCATAGGTGAGCTTGGCGATGAATACATTAGTCATTGCAGAAATAGCCGAGCTCGAGTATTTTAGGTTAGCTCGTGAGTGGGGAAATATTCGATGGGAAGAAAAACTCATAGGCTTAGACTTTTTCTAGCTTAGAGGAATATGTTTCAATGAAACTAAAGTAACAGATCGAGATTAGAGCTCTCGAAGGAATGTTCATCCTGACACGATAGCACGACAGTGATTTGCAAGGCACATTCGAGGTTGTATTATTGAATGCAACTCGAATACCCAAGTTAGAGCTATATTTTGGCTCGAGAGGCTAGCTATATCTAGTATTTTCCATCTAGAATTTGTGAGCTCAAGAAAAGAATGAGCTTGGCTTGTGTTAGGAATGGTGGTCATGGTTTTCGGTGGGGGATAGTCGAGAGAATATTGACTCATGAGGATATCGAACACGTGCACTTTTTGGAACAACTCACGGGTTCGATGATGGATAGATTGGTGATAATCAAATTAGAAAAAATAGAGGCTTGATGAGCTTGATGGAAGAAATGTCATGGAGATCATTCTTACTAGGGAGGATTAGGTAACCTCCTTAAGCTATGAAAACTTGGAGATGGCGAGGCGGGTTAGGAATTCAATTGGCGGGAGAAAATAATGAGACAAGAGGCTCGACATGTGAGAGACAAGTTTCCCTGAGCCGAGAGTTAAGAATGGTGTTCCATTCAGGCTAACATTTACAATTAGCCGAGGAAAAATGTGTTTGTTGAATGTTTATGTTATTACACCAAATCTACGAGAAATGAACATGCCATGGAAAGAATGGAATGTCTCGATAGTGTAGCCATGGCGGGATGAACTCACCAACATCTAATGTAAGGAATGAGAGAACTTGGATGAGTTCACATTGAGCCAAGTAGGTCAAGACACTCATTGCAGAGGGATCAGGCTATGCCCAGTGTAAACAAAGATAGATCGTCATGGAAATGGGCTTGTAGACATGAATCTCGAATGTCTAAATTACTTAGAGGCTAGGTAATAAATAGGTTCTTGATCGACGAGTTAGGAATCACGGTACACCAAGAAAAATCAAGACGGGCCTAAGTGTTACAAAGTGGCAAGGAGTTTCTATTAGCAAAGTCTCGAGGTTAGGAATTATGCGATGAAACAGGAGAAGCATGACATATTTTGTGTTCTTCCATTTTCAGACTTGCAGAGCGGTTCACCATACAAACTTGTGTACAAAAAAGAAGCAAGAATGCCTATTTTAGTTGAGTTACCTGCATTGGATTTGCTGCATCAAATGGAGTTGCTTGAGAATGAACCATTACATGTTTATTATGTAGAGTTAATGGAATTACAAGAGCTAAGAGATCAAGCCCATTTGAATATGGAAAAGAATCAGAAATAGATGAAGAAGACTTTTGATAAGAAAGCCAAATTCAAAATCTTCAATGAAGGAGATATTGTGTTAAAGTGGGATGTTGATCGTGCAAATCCAGGAAGACACACAAAGTTTGATACAATCTAGAGTGGCCCTTACATGATTTCAGCTTGCAAAGAACACAATGCTTTTCAGACTTTCGAAGTTGAATGGAGAGGAACTTCCCATTCTTGTGAATGGTATGTTTCTCAAACACTGTTATTGAAAATCTTACAGTGATTGTTAGAGTAGGATTTCCCTTCAATAAGTGTAGTTTTTACACATTGCATTATTTTTCAATTCAATAAGTGCATTCGTGCACGTGATCTAGTTTTCCAGATCCTTTCCCATTTTTATTTTTGTTTTAAGAGGGTTGGACCTTTCAAAAAGGTAGATTTCTGTTACATGTTTTAGACTCCATACCCAATGGACAAGAACAAGGAGCTGGTTTACTGAGCTAGCAGGGAAACTTTCCTCGCATGATCGTTAGAATTGTTGACATTTTTCACACCCTGTGCCAAAAGGGTCAATTCAAAACTTTTAAGTTTCTCAGATTGATCGAGTCAGAGGTTTGACTATGTTTGGGAAGCCTTAGAAAAACATACAAATTTTAATTTTTGGTTTTGGACAGTCTTGGAAGTCATGTTTGGATCAAACTCCAAATAGGCTATAGTTACAAAATGCCATGTCTCATAGATGCATTCATTCCATTTGAAACCCTTGTCAAAACTGTGTAAGAGCCATAAACGACCATTACAAAGCCCTGAGGAAGGCAAGAAGGGCAACATGTATCAGACATGAAGTTGAAGCTGCGGACAGGGTGTGAAATAAATTTCAGTCATCTAATGAACATCAAAAGGTACATTTGATTTTAATTTATTTCCATACTTAAGTGAATTATTTAAGTGTGTTGAGTTGTACAAGTTCATTATTATCCATTCAAATGAAGGAAGTACAAAAAATAAATATATACATCTCATTAAACAAAAATAGTTCATTTATTCATATGGAATAAAAATATAGTGAACCCACACAAGCCGTGGGATGTAACTTGTATGTACTGGAAATAAAGGATGCATGTACTTAAAGCTATAAGCAAATGGAGAGAGAAGAAACCCATCATTGCCTATTTGGGTCGGTTCTCCTATGCTTCTAGCTTTGCTTCATTTTCAGCTGCTTCATCCTCATCGTAGCTCCTAGCAACAAGCACCTATGGACATACAATACATATTGTTAAAGCTCCAGGTTTGGTCTATATCCATGTGTTTATAGTTTCACGTAATTGAACCCTTTAAAGAAAGCACATACAAGATACATGAAAGACAGATTCATAAAGGAACATCTCATAGTACAGTTGATCAGGTTCAAGTACAAAAGGGAATTCATGAGCAGAATATCAGTTTGAGAAACATTACACAAGAGGAAATCAACAATAAAAGAAAGGCTTCAAGCCTTCACCTGTTTTCTAATTATTTCTCTTAGTGTGTAGGTACAGGTTTTCAAGAAGATTTCAAAATGCATGTCACAATTTCATAATGTGGCACAAGCATACATGCTAGACACATTATCACTTCCCAAAAGTAATAAAAGCAATAAATAGACTAACATATAGCTGAGAAGAATACTATTGCAACTTTCAAATACAAGTGAAGGAAATGATACAAATAAAAGCTTCAAGGAATGGTGTATTTCCAGCTCAAAGCCACTGAAGGATCATGATTACAAAGGATGTAATTACATTTCCAAAATGAACAAGCGAGAGCAACATCATTAATGAAGCAAAGTAGGCATTACTTTTAGAAGGACAAGACATAATGGAATGCATTTGCATGATACATCTAGGTATGGCACAACAGATCCTTAATACCATTGTTTTCAAAAGGAGAAGGAAGTATAAGTTTTCATTTTCAAATGTACTCAGAAAGAAGGCAAAATAAACAAAGCCATATAACTTGTAAAAAGTACAGATTTTAGACACAGATCATTTTTAGAATGTCTGATAATTCAGAAGTTCTAGGAAAAGAGTGTTTCTTTCTTCAAACATTGAATGTAATGAAACAAGAGAAATGTATCATGAAGTTTCTACAGTGAGAATTATAGCAATCAAATGGAAAGAACATGCTATCAATCAAATCAGAAGTTATCATCTTTCATCAAAGTGGCATGTAAGCCATTCAACAGTATAAATTTCAGATTGACATAAGTATAAAAATAGATTTAAGCTCATGATGCCATGAAAACAATCAATTGATCAAGTATAATACTAGAAGAAAGACTTATGATGCCATAGTCACTTCAAGCCAACAGGTTTGTGAAAAGTAATACATGAGTTATAGCAAATAGTGAAGAAAATCTTCATAGAAACCTGAAAGCTATAGAAGTACAAAATACAAAGCTTCAAGTTTCATCAATGGCCGAAGATAAAAAATTTGTTGAGCCCTGCTGGAGCAAATGGAGCTAGAATATGCCAAAACCTTGTTTCAATTTCCAAATATGTGTTTTAATCCAAACATACATTGTTTCAGCACAGTAAACAACATCTAGGTTACAAAGTCAGATGCAAATCATGCATGACAACCATTGGAACAAAATATGAGAAGATTTCAATGGGGAAGATGTTGGTGTGTGTGACTGTCCAATCATCGTCCACATCACCTAGGTGAGTCATCTCGCCTTGCGAGAGTCATAGGTCTTAGGAAGTCAAATGACAAGTGTCATATTCTATCATAGAATCTGACATTGTCATTTGTGTCAATGCGTCATAGGAGTTACATTCCTTATTTGGAATTGTAACTCCTCTTCTAGTGGCGTCATATGCGTCAGTCAACGTCATATGCGTCAGTGGCGTCATTGATTTCTTTCCATGTTTAGGCATGGGGGTTACATAGCACCCCTATTTGTACTTCCTATTTTTCGATCTATGAGTATGAGCAGACCCATTCTTCTTACTTGCAATCTTCTTTCCATTGTTTTGAATCTTGCGTATTGCATTGGCTTGACATTACCATCGGAGTGTAACTTCATTGTGGTGCATCGCTTTTCGACATTGGTTCTCACGAATCCCTCTTTCATGATATCAGAGTTGGTTTCAGTAAACATGCACTCTTCGTTTCTCAGTTGTTTATTACTTCCGGTTTCTTCTCATTTCCTCGTGTGCAAGTTTTTTTCGATTATCGTTTTGGAATTATTGCTCACCTCGTATTGAGGTTTCAGCTAGTTGCAAGTTAAGGTATTTGGTTGGTTTGCTTATCAGCTGAGTTCATATTTGGATATTTCTAGATCTTTGTGGTTGTTGTTTTTCGGGTTATTTCTTGCTTTGGTTGTGTTGATTCATTGCTGAGGGTAAAAGAAGAGCTCGTTTTTTGGTGTGGACCTGTGATTACTGGTTGGAATCATTGTTTTTCTTCACCGGTGTATACTCAGACTATTCCGATATTTTTCCTCATCGTTGTGGTTCCTTCTTTGTCTCGAAATTACCTCTGCTGGTCTCAGCGTTTTTGTGAGCCTCTTTGAAAACCTTTCACGTTTTTGCCCGATCTCTCACGTTTTGGGAGTCTACTCACGCTTTTTTGACCCTTGCTGCATTCCCGGCTTCAACGTTCAACCTTCTATGACTTCCGAGGTGTTTTTAACTGTTTTGAGGCATTTTTTCTATCCTCTCGGCTGTTTTTTCAAGCTGTCAGGCGTTTTTAACTGTTCTAGGCATTTTTTCTATCCTCGGCTATTTTTTTCAACTTGTCCAGGGCATTTTTGCACTGCATCCTTAGTTATTTTCTCTCCTTTCCTGCATTTTCCCAGCTTCTCTCGACCATTTTCCCTGTCCTCAGGCGGTTTTTCAAATTTGGCTGCATTTTTGCATGTTGTTACGGCGTTTTTTGGGTGTTGAGGCATTTTTTGGATTGGTAAGGCGTTTTTTTTTCCTTGACTGACTTTTTTGCATGTTACTACGTTTTCTTTACTCTTTGGCGTTTTCCCTACGGTGGGACGATCCTTGCATTATCTATTTTTACCCGCCTTTCATCCCCACGTGACGATTACATTCTTTTGCCAGTAATATCTATCTAAATATATGTTTTTTTATTCACATTTCTTAAAAAAACGTGGTTGCATTCCTTTTATCTTATCACTCTTCTAAAAAACGTGTTGTTTCATTACATTTAAAAGGTATAAGGTAAAAACATTACATTTTATTGGCATTATAAGTTTTTGGCTTGTTTTATTAACCTCCGTCGAGTGCCGAAGACGAAGGGTGAGGTCCGGGATTGGCAGGTGGCTAATCCCCCCTCGTAATACAAACAAACCCTACCTAAAATTCCATGCCATTTCCAATGAGCATACATACGACACCTTTTACATGCGTTTAGGGCACTTTTTTAATCCGTTTGCAGGCTTATTGGCTTTTTCCTCATCAATTTACGGGAATTGGTTTTTGCTATAACTTTTGACTTGTTGCTCGGTTTTGAGCACTTCTTTAGTCAAAGTTGCATGTTTTTTCACACTCTAGATGATGGGATAATTAGTTTTGTAAATGCACTAATTTTATAAAGTGCCGCATTCTGGGGGGTGTCTTTGTATTGCTTAATTCAGCTCATTTTTCTTGAGCTTTGTTTTATTCCTTTTTGTGGACTTGTGAGCGTGTCCACCACAGTATTACGACAAAGGGATTCTTTCATGCGACATGAGATGCTATTTCTCACAAATCTCTTTCTTTCCCCTCTTGTTTCTCTCTTTCTGTGCTTGCTTGCAGTGTCGATCTGTTGCGCCCTACGAACCTTGATTGTTGTCTCCACCATTGCGTGTTATTACGCTAATTGCAAGGTGAGTGACAAACTGGTTCTCGAAACACAGTCGCATCTGGTTGTAATCAACGCACTGAATTATAAAGTGCCAAACTCGGGGGGGTGTGATTTTGTTCTAGGGTGGTTGTTTCCTTTCTCTCTCTTTCCTTCTGCATTCCTTGGTTCTATCTCTTCATTATGGATATCTCTAAAGTACTAGTGCTCACACCTTTTAATTTCTTCGAATGGAAATCTAAAATTATATTGGTTTTGCGAAGTAAAGGGTTATACCGAGTTACCATGGGGTTAGAGACCGAACCTACTGATGAACCCGAAAAATCTAAATGGTTCAACCGTTGTGATGAAGCCTTAGGTCTTATTTGTATGTCCGTCTCTCTGACTTGCTCTTCCACATCGAAACTTCCTCAACACCCGATCAAGCGTGGAAAATGCTCGATGATATGTTTGGGAAGCAAGATGACATGAGAGCGCATGAGTTGGAGAACAAACTACTAGGGTTAAACCCTAGTGACTTTGAAAACCTACAGGCCTTCTTCTCAAAATTTGTCCGCACTAGAATGCTTCTAAAGGAATGTAAAGTGGATAAGAAAGACTCTCAATTGATCTTGTCGATTCTTTCTAAGTTAGGTCCTGAATACTCTATTTTCGTTTCAACTTTTCACGCCATGAAAGCCGCCTTGGGTAGTACTTGGACTATGCCCTCCTTTGACAGTTTTTCGTCCCAACTCATTCGAGAACAGGACAAACTCATTCAAATGGGGACTCTAAAATCCAAGTCACATGCCCTTGTGGCGAATAAGGGCAAGAAAAATGAAAAGAAGAAAGAAACTAAGGACCAACCTAAGAAAGAAACCAAGACCAACCAACCCCCAGTTAAGCCCATCACTCATACTTTGACTTCTGAGCCTAAAGCAAAGAAGGAAAAGTATAAATGCTCCTATTGTAAGAATACTGGCCATGACAAGCAACATTGTTTTTGAGAAAAAAATTGATCACTTAACTCATTTACTTGAGAAGAATAAAATAAGTGTTCCTGAATCCATTAAACAAAATGCTCAAAAAGGCGAGTCCTCTAATGCAAAGGAGACAAAAAATGAAAAGAAGAAAGGTAAGGCCCTCGTAGCTAGATCAGCTCCATCATCAACTTGGATTATCGATTCCGAGTGCCTCACACCACATGGCTTCTTTAGAGGTTGAATTCTCTAGCATTGAACCATGTGGCATGTCCCAAATCACGTTGGGTGATGACACTCATGTGTCGGTTTCCGGTAGTGGATCGGTAGAGATTGAAGGTGGAACATTTAACCAAGTGTTGAGTGTTCCCAATCTCTCTACCAATCTCCTATCAGTTTACCAAATCACCCACCTTGGTGAAGGAATGCGAGTGGAATTTGGTCCTAACTCGGTGATTATTCGTGAGCTTAACTCTGACTGCACTGTGGCTAAGGGAAAGGCAGATCACTGTTCACGGTTGTATACCTTTTCCCACTTCTCTTCTGATTCGACGCCCAATGCCTTGCTCACTCATGCAAATGAGGTTAGTAAGTTATGGCATGAGTGTTTTGGGCATCTAAATTATCATTACCTTGAACAATTGAGCCAAAATGAAATGGTCAATGGGCTACCCCGAGTTAAGTTTCTAAGGGTCTTTATGAGGGTTGTATCCTTGGAAAGCACCCTGAAAAAATCTTTGACAAGGGAAAATCTTGGAGACCTACTCATCCCTTGGATCTTGTTCATAGTGACATTTCTGGCCCTTTTCCATCTCCTTCTTTTACTAGAGCTCTATATATACTAACCTTCATTGATGACTTTTCGCATTATACTTGGGTATATTTTCTTAAGCTTAAGTTTGAAGTTTTTGAGCATTTTCAAAACTTTAAGGCTCTTGTTGAGAAACAAGCGGAATGGTCTATCAAGGTTCTTCAAACCGACAATGGAGGTGAGTATGTGAGCAACAGTTTGAGGATTTCTGCACTTACAGGGGATTGCTTTACAACGTACAGTTGCTTACAACCCTTCCCAAAATGGAGTTGCAGAAAGAAAGAACCGAACTTTAAAGGAGATGGCTACTTGTATGGTTCACTCAAAATCTCTTCCTCCACAGTATTGGGCTGAAGCAGTGAATTGTGCTTGTTATATTCAGAATCGTGTCCCACACAAGGCAGTAAGAGGGATGACACCCTTTGAAGCCTGGTTTGGACACAAGCCTGATGTCGAGCACTTTCAAGTCTTGGATCCAAGGCTATGGCTCGGATTCCCAAAAAGAAATGCAAGGCATTGGATCCACAATCCAAACCTTGTATCTTTGTCGGGTATCTTGATGGCGTGAAGGGATATCAATTGTTGAACCCTACCACCCATGAGCTTTATATTGAGAGGAGTGTGAAGTTTGATGAGTCATCCTTGACTTCAACTTCCATTAAGGTCCTTTTGCCCACTGATTCAGATTCTGACTCTTCAGATGATGATGTTGTTGAGTGAGTTCCACCTCTCCCTGCTCCTCCCGATCCTCAAACTTTTGAGTCTTCTGATTCTAACAAGTAGTGATGATGAGGAATATGTCCCTTCTCACTCAAGTGAAGAATCTTTTGACTTAGAGCTGAGCCGTCGGGACCTCTTTGGGCCAGGAAAACTTTATAGAGTGCTGGAGATTTAGTTGGAGATCCTTTGGATGAGAGACGTACTCGCTCAGACTTCACTGGACCTCACTCCTTCTTCGCCTTTGCTTCTGATCCACCATCTTTCCACGAAGCTTCTGGGATTCTTGAGTGGGATTCTGCCATGGATGAGGAGTATTCCTCACTCATAAAGAATGACACTTGGGATGTTACCCTTCTTCCAAAAGGAAGAAAAATTGTTCAGTGTAGGTGGGTATATTGAACAAAGTATGGAGCTGATGGAGAAGTTGAGAAGTATAAAGCGTGACTTGTAGCTAAGGGTTTCTCCTAGGTGGCTGGGGTTGATTACTCAGAAACCTTTGCTTCCATTGTGAAGATGACTTCCATTCGACTGACCCTTGCCATCGTTGCCGCTAACAGATAGGAAGTTCACCAAATGGACGTTAAGAGTGCCTTCCTTCATGGGGACCTAGAGGAGGAGATCTATATGGAACAACCTTTGGGTTATGTCCATGATCCATCCCTCATTTGTAAATTAAAGAAGTCTCTCTACTGGCCTTAAACAGCCCCTCGGGCTTGGTATGCCAAGATGGACTCCTTTCTACTTGCATCAAGGTTCACTAGGTGTCACTCGACTCAAAATGTATATTATTCTCGTGACAGGATGACTCCATGCTTATTCTTGTTCTCTATGTTGATGACTTGTTGATCACCGGTAGCTCTTCCTCTATCATTGATTCGTGAAGATCTCCTTGGCCAACAAGTTCTCCATGTCTGACTTAGGATTGATTCATTACTTTCTTGGGATCCAGATTTCACAATCTAACTCGGGAATTATGATCTCGCAGCCTAAGTACTCTCTTGATTTTCTTGCTCGGTTTCACATGTCCGATTGCAAGTCCTCACCTACTCCTTTTCTTTTCGGGATTAAGTTGGTTTCTGATTGCTCTTCCCCCTTGGTTGACGGTACCCTTTATCGATAGTTGGTGGGAAGCTTGATCTACCTTACTCACACTCGGCCAGATCTATCGTATGCCATCGGGATCATGTCTAGATTTATGCAGGAGCCTCATGAGCTGCACTTAAAAGCAGCAAAGTGGATCCTTCACTATGTTCGTGGCACTCACATAGATGGTATTCATTACTTAGGAGGGACTGAGATTGACTTGGTTGGATTTACTGACTCAGATTGGACCGGTGATCTAGATCATCGGAAGTCTACCTCAGGCTATAATTTCACTCTTGGTTCAGGTCCTGTTAGTTGGTCCAGCAAGAAATAGAATGCCATTTCCATATCATCGACAAAAGAAGAATATAGAGGGGCAGTTAACGCTGCCACAGAAGCTGTTTGGTTATAAGGTATTATGACAGAGTTTGGCATCCACTTTCGGCGGCCTACCATTATCTACTATGACAACATGAGCACTATCTCGATTTGTAGAAATCCCGTTCAACATCAACGGACGAAGCACATTGAGATTCATATGCACTTCATACGGGAGTTGATACATGAAAACATCATCGACATATAGTATGTTCAGATAAAGTGATCAGTTGCAGACATTTTCACCAAGCCCTTCACTGAGGTGAAGTTTCTTCACTTGCGGTCTCTTCTTGGGGTGAGATCTGCTGCAGCCACCCATCTTCTTCGGGCTATATAGTCCTCCTTCTTCTCCTCTTCTTCTTTCTAGAAAGATGTTGTTTATACATGGGCACCTTATCAGGCCTTTAGTTGTCGGGGCCCATTGACACATCTTTCTTAGTTGTCTAGGGAGTCTTCTTTTCTGTTCTGGCTTACCTTGACCTCTTCCTCGGCTTTGATGAAGGGGGTGTTGGTGTGTGTGACTTTCTAGTCATCATCCACATCACCTAGGTGAGTCATCTCGCCTTGCGAGAGTCATAGGTATTAGGAAGTCAAATGACAAGTGTCAGATTCTGTCATAGAATCTGACATTGTCATTTGCATCAATGCGTCATAGGAGTTACATTCCTTATTTGGAATTGTAACTCCTCTTCTAGTGGTGTCATATGCGTTAGTCAACGTCATATGCATCAGTGGCGTCATTGATTTCTTTCCATGTTTAGGCATGGGGGTTACACAGCACCCCTATTTGTACTTCCTATTTTTTGATCTATGAGTATGAGCAGACTCATTCTTTTTACTTGCAATCTTCTTTCCATTGTTTTGAATCTTGCGTATTGCGTTGGCTTGACGTTACCATCGGAGTGAAACTTCGTTGTGGTGTATCGATTTTCGACATTGGTTCTCACGAATCCCTCTTTGGAAGAAATCTAAAATCTTGAATACAAATCCTTTTTAGGTATGCAAGGAAGTAAAGCTGCAAACACCATTCATCTCTATCCGAACAGCTGAAATACAAAGATCCAATAGCAGAAAATGTTTTGGCATTCAAGTAGGCACATACAAAGTAAGGCTAACAACAACAAAGGAAATAACCTTGGTCAAAACAGAAGCCATGAGTAACTTAAGATACAATGATATACATACCTGCCCAGGTCAAATAATCACAAACCCATTAATGGGTATTAGTAGATCTAGGTTTTACAACCACGTACCTAAAGATAAAAGGGTAAACAACCTCAGATAGCCTCAATAATTTCAGTTACAAGGAATGGAATACACAGATCAGAAAGCACCCAAAGCTCTGAAATGGCGAGACTCTAAAACCATAAATAGAGATAAGTATTTACCCAAGAAATCAGAGTATGTCTCCATATCATCAGAAGGCAGGAATGATGAAAATATCATAGCATAGGAAGTTCATACAACGAAAAAAGGCAGAGTGGGTCTTACCTCTAAAAAAATTATGGATATCAATAAGATAATAATTTCCGAGCAGAACCTAGAGCTCCACATTGTTTTTTAGCACATGCAAAATCGAGAAGAATCAGACATATGCTTGTAAAGTTCATTATAGAGACCAAAAAGGGAATTGAATTGAGCTAAAAATATTCAACAATGGCAGTCATGCAAAAAAATTTCAGGGCTTTGCCAAGAGAGAAAGAGCGAAAATAGAATGATCATTAGGGTTCAGGTTACTTTTACCGCACGAGATCAAGTTTGAGTTAATGAAACTTAACCACGGTTTAAAAACTAACCAAGCCAACTACTAGGCTACAGATCAATAACTCCAAATCAACTAGGACATAGATCGAATGGCCGAGGATAAATCACAAATTCTCAATTAATGCAAGGCTAGATGCCCAGAAAACCAACGACTAAGATCACATCGTGCAAAAGATCAAAGACTCATAATCTGGTTCGCAACTCAATACAATTAAAGCTCAAAGTTATTGTCACCAATCACATTAAAAGCCAAATCAAAACCCTAATCAAATATCAAGATCAATGGTTGGTACCAAAGCTATTCAGGAGATCAATGACCAGCATCAGTTTTTTTAGTTATCAATGCATACTCAGGGTTACAACTAACTCGACCGAGTAAGACACCACCGACAATCGATTGAAGGGTCAGACCATCGTGAAGGGGCTAAGCCAATTATATTTTAAATCATTGCTTTGACCTTTTAAGGTCTGTGATATATGTGTGGTCAAATATGCAAAGGGGTCTAAATCATCAAACTATAGTCCAAGCTCCAAATGAATCAAAAGCCGACCCAATCGTGTTATGTAATGATCACCCCAAAAGGAAAGCTTTAAATTTTCCCCATTTTTCCATAATATGTTATCAAAGGTGGCCGAGTGTATTGTGGTCGCCTTTTAAAAGGTGCCCCTTATCTTATTTCAAAACCAATGATGTGTTAAGTCCACAAAGGTGGTCCCCACTAGTGGGAAGGTTAGAGATAATTTACAGTGTGCTATCCATGTGATCACTAGAAGACAGAAAAAGCATCAACATCAGAAACAAAGGTGGTCCCAATCAAGATAGATATTTGGATGAATTATTTTGCAAAGTATTGCAATTAATGTAATTTATTTTTCTCAATACACAGGAGTATTTTTGCATGCCTTCACAAAAGGACAGATCAGCAAGAGGACAGAATTTGCATGCACTAAGAGGAGACTTTCTCATCAAGCAAGATTTATTATTAGCAAATTATTCACTCATACTTCTCTTAAAAATAGAACAATCAATTTTAGTTTGACTGTATGTAATCAAAGGCTATTAATGCCTATTTGTAATTACACATTCTATTTTATCCCTTTATCTATTATTAAATAAAGGATAAAACTAGAATGCATGAAGAAATACAAGCGTTAGGATATTTTTAGGATGGTGTGAAATTTATTTTGTTCTATATATTGTGTGCCTTTACAAAGCACAGGAGGAGGATTTTTTTGATATAGGAGTATTGAAGTAATTTTTTCCAGTTTTGCCTTCTGAGTGTGAAGTATTTTCTACCTTTCCAATCATTTGCAGTCTTGTGTATGTTTCTATTAGTCTTGTGAATGCAAATTTCCTAATTAATCATCTTACCTTTTACAAAATTTTAGTGATTTTTGCATGATATTAATGTGCATGTTTAGCTTAGCAGTATTGTTGTGATACTTTCCCTCAATACCTCGAAGTGTTTTTCCCTTAACATTTTGTAGAAAATTGTTGGTTCGTGCACCAAGAATCCTTTCACATATCAATTGTGCATATACTCAGTCAAATCCCTCATACAATTTTGGTGTATCACCTTAGTCTTAATTATTTTATAGTCATCTTCTACCCTTAAACCCCAGAAATCAGTTTAGGATACATCAACAAGGAACCGGCCTTGATACCATAGACTCACCTTAAAATAGGTATACCCATAGACATGAGGTGTTTCCATTATATCTACGAAAGAGAGATCAATTTTTACAAGCTTAGAAAACTGTAGCCATCTCTCTATTGGGGTGAACTTTTGAGAGATAACAATTTCCTTATCTAAAACTTCCTAAAACCAACCTTAAACTACCATTCTCTAGGAACCTTTGTTATCCACTTTTTGTTCACATCCTAGAATTTAAACATGATGATAAAAATATGTTGCTTCATTTGTTTGTCATTAAATTACAAAAATAGATGTTTATCTATTTCACACTTATTGTCACTCTCTCTCAAATCGAAACAAAACAACAATGTCCTCCACCCAATAAAATTACTTCTCATAATGATCTCTCCCAACAAGATTCTAAACTCAAAACCATGTCGTCGTTTACCCAACCTCTAGTCTCCATGGCATCACTTCATGAGAACCATGTCATCCAAGATTATCCCTATCTTAAAACTAATTCTCATATCCCTCACCAATCCAATCTTCCTAAACCAACTGCACCACCATCTCCCACTCCTCTAGAGACACTCGAGCCTCCTCCTAACCCCATATATGATTTCGTATTTCAAAATCTCCCACAATCTCTCAATCCTCCCAATCTCCTCAATTGGTGGATCACATTCCACCCACATCCCTTTTTGTCAATTCTATTTCATCCACTACTAATATGCCTATCCAACCATCTCAACCTCTTCACATTTATATTCCTACTGTTGGTGCTCAAATTAGTCTCGCCCCGTTTGTCATTAAAATCCCTCAGTTTGTGATCTATGTCACATTTTTATCTCCCGTGTTGGTGCTTGAAAGACTTTTTCCTCCATTTGGTTTCCATGATTAGTCCCTTCCTTGGTCAAAGATCACTTAAAGATCCATATTTTTTTTTTTGTTTCTCCGTCCATCTGAAGGTGTCTGTAAATTAGGCATAAAACTTGGTTTGTTCCTCTCCTCCCATTTTCCAAATTTGTGGGTTGTTTTCCTTGTCACTTTTTGTCCCAAATATCCAAAGAAACATGAATGGATGTATCTCGAAGGATCATGTTTGAACCTTATAACATTTCCAAATTCTCTGTCCTTGAAGAAAATTTCATCTCCGGGCTCAAATGGTGGTTTCCCTGCATTTTTATGGTTTGACAGTGTGTTTTTCCTCGTCAAATTTACATCTCTGCATCAGTGGAAACGTGGCCCTTTTTGGTTGTATGTGGCTCGGTGGGGCACTCTAAATTTTTTGGATCATTTCAACCAAAAAAATTTTCCACATGGAGGAATGACACTCATTTGAAGACTCACCTTTTGTTTTGGCCTTGGAATTGCACCGAGGGAACACGTGGAGGACTCCACTACTTTTCTAAGACTTAGAAAAAAATTTCATGCAGCTCGTAAGGTTTTGGTAGGCCGTGGACACATGGTGGGCTGGCACTCATTTGAGGATATGCCTCAGGGTCCCACCTTAACAATTTGCGACAGAGAGACAAGTGGAGGCTTCCGCTGGCTCCGCTCTATACTTAAACTTTTTAAAGAAATTTTCTAAGGCCTAGGACATGTGGTGAGATTACACTCATTGGGGCCTCCGCTCTTGGGGATAGTCTTGGAGTTACACCATAAAGACACATGGAGGTTTCTCGGGCCTTCCTTTACTTAGACTTTTCAAGTAACTTCCTAAGGGGCCTAAGACACGTGGAGGGATCGTGCATGTTTGGGGACCAGCCCTTGAGTTTTATTTTGAAGAATCACCAGGAGGACACTTGGAGGCTTCCTCTCACTCCGTCTTTTGCTTGGACTTTTCAACAACCGAAGAATATTGTCTTGGACCATAGACACATGGCGCCATCCACTGAACCTTCAAATTTTTAACGAGACTACCGGACCGAGACGCGTGTTGAGCCCGCACTTGTTTGGGGTCTCTGCTTTTGGGGACCATCTTAAAATGTACCATTAAGATGCGTGGCCATTTGAAAAATCAAAAGGCGGGGAGGCGGGCCATTGGAGGCAACTTAGATTTTTGCCTCTTATTGTCAAAAATATTAAAGTCATCAAAATGACCAATGCAAGCCCGATAGAGAATAGTCAAAATTTGTTATGAAAGGACAACAAAAAGGTGTGGAATTTCGAGGAAATTTGGAAAATTTTCCTTTTATGAAAAATGGGGTTAAAGTGTAAAAAGGAAGCGCGGTTCCATTGGGACCCACATCAGAAGCTAAAGGTGGAAGGGAGGGGCTGTGGGGAAAATTTGGAAATTTTTATTTTTCCAAAATCAAGGTAAAATAGCATAATCAAGCTGTGGTTCCGTTGGGATCCACATTGGGACACGTGTCAAGCTTGTTTTTTAAAGGTGTAGGGGTGAATCCAAATGAGGAATTTTGTATTTTTCCCAAAAGTTGTAAAAGGTAAAAAAGAACCCCTAGGCCCATCTTAACTCAGATCTCCCACATGGATGGTCCAAATTCAAAAGGGAAATCGACGAAAACTGTGCATATGTATCTGATTTTCTGCCATTTTTGCTCCAAAGCTCCTGGGGATGCAAATTTTTATGGTTTTTTATCATTTCTTGGTGTCTCCTACACGTCAAATGAAGAGGAGAATTAATTTTATATCTTGATTTGGTGGGGAAGATATGAAAATGTCTTTTACCATTAAGATGTGATCTGACTATTAGACTCGATCTGATTTTCCAATCTTTCCTTCCTTGGCATGTAAGAAACCAATTGATATCTTGATTTGGTGGGGAAGATCTGAAAACGTCTTTTACCATTAAGATGTGATCTGACTATTGGATTCGATCTAATTTTCCAATCTTTCTTTCCTTGGCATGCAAGAAACTAGATTTGACATATTAGAGGAGGAAGTAGTTGGCACGTGAGATGAAGAGTGATTTACCAAATGAAAGAATTGAATGCTAGAAATATTTGAAGAGATTTACACTCGAGCACACGACAATTTTTTTGTGAATCGATTCGGGAATCACAATCAAAATTGGAACAAGCAATGGTGATTTGAATGTGTTTGGTTTTGGGGGGAAACCTCTGTTGTAGATTAAATGTTATAAATTGCATGAAGTTTTCATGCAAATTATTGGAGTGTTAGAGTTTAGGAGTTAACTCCTAAGAGAAAATTTTGACAGAGCCCATCTTTATGAGAAATCATCTGAGGAACCTGTTTATTTCTTTTTTGTTAAATTTGATCATGTCAAGGTTGTTACAAGTGTACAACCATTGACAAGCTTTGAGATTGTTCTAGAAACTTTCCCCTACTAATGAATTTAATCAAATTTGAGTTAATCTATGTTGATTTTGGAGAAAATTGTGTCTACTTCATTTTTGAATGTCTACAAATAGTTTTTCTTGTTCCCATTGCAATATTACATTGAAATATTTGTGAATCACACAAGATCTTATCCTTGTGATATTTTGGTGGCATTTTCAATTTCATTTATCAGAGGAGCTTTCATTTTGTAGTGAAATAGATAAATTTAAAATCACTTTACTCCTAGCATGATGATAATATTGTTTGTTAGCCTTTGAGGGTATCTTAGGCGTGATAAAACAAAGGTTGAAAATGTTCAATTAAGTTATTCAATTTGAGACTTCATCTTGGATTATTAAAGTTTGTGTGAAAACGTGTTGATTTGGGCCTCCATTGAAGCACACCTTTTGGTTAAAGGAACATATTAGCTATTCTGAAGCATTCTGTTGATCAAGCCTTCCATTTTTGTAAAAGATCTCAAAGATCTAGAAAAACAAGTTCATTCCGCCTCACCTCCCACCAAAATTTATTTAAAAACAACCAATCCTATCCATACTACCCTGTTTGTCCTGTGTGTGTATAAATGCATAATTTATATTACCAAAACATGTAAAAGCAATCAGGTTTTCATTGTCTTTAGTAGCCTGAACCTTGCTTAGAAAACATCTCCATTATCTAGGGTGACAACTCATGAGATTTAGATTTTTGTTGTATTGATTATGTTTTCTTCAAGGTGTTCTTAATAACTTTACAAAGAAGGACATCTCCATGTCCTCCACAAACAACAGAGCTACAAAAGGGTCATGTCACCTGGTTGAAAGGAACAACCATAAAGTAGTGAGCAAAGATCAAATCCTCTTAAGGGTGTTATCCATTTCTCCACATCTAAGTGACAAAGATCAAGTTTTATTTCTTCTCTAGCTACAAAATGACACACAACATGCTTTGATTATCTCTAAGGTTTCTATCAAATCTGTGATTTTGCTCACCTTCTGAGGGAGAATCAATTTGGGTACCAACACCGGATTCTCGGCATCATTTCTAGGGACACTGTGATTGCAGTTCATATTCAGACCCTGGTAAACATTTCTTACGTGCTCTAAGTGCTAGTACATTATTTCAACATCATCCTGTCTTTAGGCCTGTAAGAAGTGTTCAAAGTTATAAGTGTTGTGTGTAATATTTCTAGTTTCTATAGTTTTTGCACTAAGTTTCATTGATAAATATGGGTAAAGGAAGGTCAAATCATTTCCATTTCCAGTTTCTAGTGTTGACAAACATTTGATAGATCATATTTTTAGTGCATTTACACAACTAAGGTGGAAGTCCTTAGTGGCGACTCCGTGTTAATCTAATTTTTTGATAAATACTAGTGTCTTAACCTCTGTCAAATGAGATTTGTTGCTAATATTTGCAAAAAGCTGGAAGGAAGAAGATATTTATTTAGTAAGGATACTACTAGGACATTATTTCTAGAGCTAGGAAAAACAAAGTCGAAGGAAGAAGATCCTGGAGAGTTTTGGAGATCAGCAATCAAGAAAAGAGATCTCAATGATGAAAGTGATCAGCTTATCATTGAAGATTTCCATTCAAGTGCTTCTGAATCAGGTAGTCTTTTTATGGAATTGAATTCTCCATCTGGAGAGGGGCCTTCATTTGAATTTGAAAATTTTTCTTCTCATTTTACCCCTGTGTTTTCCAAAGTTGATAGGATTTTCCAAGAAACAAAGCCTTTAGGGGATATCCGTTTTGAAAGTTATACTCTGTGTTTCAAAGATCCGTGTCCCTTATCAGTTTTATTCTCCTCCAAGGTCACCTCCTCAAAACAACATGGCCCATCCCCCACCCAAACCTCCTTTTGTTGTAAATACCTTTGGTCCTATAAATTTTAGAGGGATGGCCGATTATCCAAATGTAGTTCCCTAAGATGTAAGAAATAGACTACCAAAGTTCCAAGGAAATAATGTTATAACTGGTGATCAACACTTAAAGCTTTTTATTAACATGATGGAAGACTTTGAGATTGAATTTGAAGATGTATATATCAAATTGTTTATCCATACTTTGGAAGAAGATGAAGGGATTTGGTATAAATATTTGCCAGATAATTCCATTGATTCTTGGACAGAAATGAATAATGCATTTAGACTACAGTATGGTGACAAAACGGACCCTAGGTTTCTTTTTTCAGAATTTGAAAATATTAAAAAGAATCCTAATGAATTAGTGCATGACTTCAACACTAGATTTAATAAGACATTGAGGATATTGCATGTAAGTTTAAGGCCATGTGATGAATCTTTTCTTATAAAGTATTTAGATGCATTTGATAAGAAAGCTGCTTACTATTTGAGGACAAAACCCTACCAATTTGAGGTAGGCCTTTACCATGGCTCTGCAAATTGAGAATAACATTAAAGCAATTGGAAAACCTCCTAAGAGGGAAGGTGTGAAACTGATTAACCCGAAAAACCTCAAGCAAGTAAGGCTACTGATTTAGAGGAAGTTGTGAAAACTTTGGCAAGGCCTTGTTATCTCTCGAAAGTGCACTCAGAGAGAGATGGCATGTAGGTTTTCTAAGCTTGAAAATTTTGATTTCTCTCTTTCATAGATACAATGGAAACACCTCAGGTTTGTGGGTATACCTATTTTGAGGTGAGTCTCAATATCAAGGACGGTTCCTTTTTGATGTATCCTATATTGATTCTAGGTTTTAGGGGTAAAAGATGACTGTAAAATAATTATAAATAAGGTGATACACCAAATTTGTATGAGGGCTTTGACTGAGTATATGCACAATTGATATGTGAAGGATTTTTGATGCACGAGCCAATAGTCTTCTACAGAATTTAAGGGCAAACACTTGGTTGTACTGAGGGAAGAATATCACAACAACATTGATAAGTTAACATGCACATTAAAATTATGCAGAAAATACCGCATTTGTAGCAGTGTAAGAGGATTGATCAAGGAATTCACATACAAAAGACTAATAGAAACATACACAAGACTACAAATAATTGGTAAGGAAGAAATTCTTCACACTCAGAAGGCAAAACTAATTAAAATTTGCTTCAGTATTCCTATATCCAAAAAGTCCTCTAGAAGTTCTTTTGTGCTTTGCAAAGGCACACAATATATAGCAAAAATAATTTTTCCCCCTTTCCTAAAAATAGCCTAAGGCTTGTACTCACCCATGCATCTTATTTTTATCCTTTACTTAATAATAGATAAAGGAATAAAAATAGAACATGCAATTACAAATAGGCATTTAATAGCCTTGATTACAATTGGTCAACTGAAGTTGACTGATCTATTTTTAAGAAAGCAAGAGTAAATAATTTGCTAAAAATAAGCTTGCTTGCAAGGCAAGTCTTTCCTATTTTAGACATGCCACTTTGTCTTCTTGTTTTATCTATCTTCTTGTGGAGCATGCAAAAATTTAACTCTCTGTTCGTGGGTAAAAGAAATAATCATAATACCCACAAAACACCCACTGTGGGGACCACTTTGCACTTCACCATAGATTGGCCATCTTTTGATTATTTGAAACATACATTATAATTCGGGTTTTCTGAAAATCAAAACTTGAAATGATAGCTTGGATGGCACGTGGATTCTTTTTCCTTTGCTTTTATGGGCATGAGGGAAAATTTTCAAAAAATTTAAGTCCTTTGCGGACTTTCAAACCTTTTTGAAGTTTTGTCCCTTTTGTGGAATTTTAGGGCTTTTGTGACTTTTAAGTCCTTTGCGGACTTTCGGGCCTGCGGGCTTATTTTGGCAATTTTAACTTTTGCTGAAAAGGTCTCAAAATGTAGAGAGGGCCCGCCGCTCCACATTTTCTTTGACTTCTATTTGTTGTTGACTTTTGCCCTACGGGGTGTTAGGCTTGCGGGAGATTTTTGGAAATTTTAACCTTTTTGCAAAAGGTTTTGAACTTAAAATACCTTTGGCCTCCACTTTTCCGCTTCTATTGTAATGACAACACATGTCCTTGTCGGGCCTGTGGATGAAATTTTTACAATTTGAAATTTTTGGAAATTTGACTAAGTTCGACTGCCATTTTGATTGGACTCTTTTGCATCGATTTTTATGACTCGTTTGTGATCGTCAATCTCTGTACTTGTTGATTTTTTATCGTCGATCTCCAAAGTATGACTTTAGGGTTTCTGACATGTATTAAATGCATTTTTAAGGGCTCAAACCATGGTTTGCATTGAAAGTGTAGATCGATCCTCAACCTTTGATCTTTGTACTTGTTGAATTCTGATCGTCGATGACTTGACCGTGGTTGAGTTCTGTTAACTCATCTCTCGAGTGTGCATGGTAAAGGTCAATTTGGCCCTAACTTGATCATTCCATTTGGATTTTCATTCTGCAGGTGAAGCCTTGGCAAAATTTTTGCTTGATGTCTTTGTTGAAGCTTCTGAAACTCGATTCAGATCATTTTTTTGGCCTTCGAGCATCTGTATCTTTCTTTAGAATTTTTTGAGAAAATCTTTTGGGAGATTCCACCATTGTTAGATTTCGAGCTCTGCTATTGATATCTTCATGAGATCTAGTTAATCTGAGCTTTCTGAGTGGAATGGTCGTGAACATTTGCCACCATTATTTCCCTCTGAAACGTGGTTCTATGTTGTTCCTTTTGATGGCCACCATTGTTAGATTTCGAGCTCTGCTACTTAGGCTTTATGTCTCTTGCATGTACTTCTGTGGTTTGTTACTCTGTCTGGGCTTGATTCATTATTTGAGAAAGATAGTCCTCTACCTTCTTCAGAACTATGTGAGCTTCTGGGTTTTTGAGATCTTTACCTTTTCCTTGGCTGCCATTGGAGCTTTGTTATGATCATTCTGTTAGAAACTTCGATGGAAGTTATTTTCTTCCTTAGTTCAGGCCCTCTGCAACTTTGAACTATGAATGCTGAAAAGGGTGAGTTTCTTTATCTTCGAACATGAAAACTATTTCATTTTCACTGAGTTCTCTTTCCTACTCTGATTCTTTGCTACCCATGAGTGGGTCTTGTTTATTTTCCGTGATCTGTGCTTCTGAGTTCCATTTTCTTTGGCCAATTTCTGTATAACCTTCCAATGTTGTGTTGAAACACCACCTTTTTTAAAAAGAGTTTGAACTTTGGATCTTTTCTGAATGGATGTAGCTTCCATTTACACTTTCTCCTTCAAAACTGAGTAGTGGTATATACAAAGTACTTTGTATTTGATATTCCAGTATTGATTTTCTTCACCATAGAGTTCTTCTTCCATTCACTTTTGATTTCTCTGACTGGAACTTGCTCATTTTGGAATGAGGAAAACATATGAGTAATTCTTCTTTGTCAATGATTCAGAGTTATATGCCTCATAAATGCTTTTCATTCAATCATCTTTGAATATTTCCACATTGCATCCTGATAATATTTGTTGAAGTTTTCAAATCTAGGGTTGACATCTCAAGCTTGATCCATGGCTGAGTTTTCAAATAATCTACTTTGTGCTGCTTAGATCTGCTTATTGACCTCATGTGAGTTTTCTTAAAATGAGTCTCTCTTCTTTCCTAACTATGTATTGACTGGTCTAAGCTTTGCAAGGTTGAATGATGTTGATAAAATTTGTAACTGAAATGGGTTGCTTGAAAACTCTGCATTTTATATATCCCTTTCTTTAGTTCACTTTTTGAAATGCCTACTTGTAACCTGTAGTTGCATTTATACTCTTTGATTATGAAGTTGAAGATTACTATGATTGAATATTGAACTGAAAATGCCAACTGCAATAGAAATACACTTATGATATTTTGTAATTAAGATGCCTTTGTACCCTGCAAGTGGTTTTCTGGAAATTACAAGAAATTCTTCTTCTGTTTTTGATACCATTCTTAGGCATAAGCCTTGATTCAAGATACTTTGTTGAAATACTGTAATCTGTTACTTTTACTGCATTTCCCTTTATTTTAGCTTGATATGGATATTGGAAAATTCATAAATGTCCATTTTACATGGCAAAGCCCTGTCAAAATTTTCCCAGAATTCTCTCTTCCTTGACTGAAATCTAGAAAGTGTACATTGTCTGCATGCATCTTCTTTGTTCTATATTGTAACCTTTTCCTTTTACAGAAGATATCTGAGTTTTGAGTTGCATTCAGCCTTCTTTCCAACATTTATATTGTCCTTTTCTGCTTGTCTACATTCTGTACCTACACACTTAAGAAAATAGTTAGAAAATAATTAGGTTCTTGACCTCTCTTATGTCCATGTTTCTTCTTCCTCTTTTCTTTCTCTTCTTTTTGAGTGAGCTATGCAGTTTGATCTTCAAGTACTCTATATCTCCTGATGTTTAGAGATTCATATGCATGAATTAGGACAGTATAGGAATATGGATTAACCTTGAGCTCTTTATTGATGATTCCTTTCTTTTTTTTAGGTACCATGCTTTGAATTGTGAAGACAAAGATGGAACAAGCTGGAAGGGGGAAAATCTACACAATGAAGAATATACAAAGGCAATGATGGGTTCACTCATATTCCTTTGCTTTCTATTTCATGCATGTGTACCTCTTTCTTCAATAGATGTACTTTACTTTTTAGTCACATCCCATGGCTTGTGTGGGAAACATTTGACCTTCCTTGTGAATAAAACATTGAATTCTGAAATTGAGTTGTGTATTTCCTTCTACATTTCAAGCTTCTGAATGGAGTGTATGATGAACTAAACAACTCAGTCATATAATTAAATGTCTTAAACATGAAGGAAAGAAAATTAATGAGAACTGTAACATTCAGTAATGAACTCTGATTTCTGTAATCTACACTTATGTTTGCTATCCCAAAACTCAACACTTCACCTACTCTGTAATTCGGTGTCTTCATCAAGACAACATAGCTGTCCTTTCGGGGCCTTTGTGTTCTTTTGCTGAAGGTATCATGAAATTACAGACTATGTGATCTGTTACATTTTGTAATAGCACACATAGTTGTAGATTTCACTTAATCATTAATTAATTCAGCAGTAACTAATAACATCATAACTTCTTTAGCTTAGGTATACTTCACCCATGAATTTCATCGTAACGATGAAGTTTTGAGTTGCCCATTTTTACACAAGTGCAAAAATTGTCAACATTTCTGGCGATCTTGTGGGGAAAGATTCTGCTAGCTTAAAGACTAGTGCCTTGCTCTTGTCCATTGGGTATGGAGTCCAAAGAGTATAACCAAAATCTACCTTTTTGAAAGGTCCAACCCTTCCGAAACAAACTAAAACTGGGAAAGGATCTAGTAAACTAGATCATGTGCATGAATGCATGAATGCTAGATCCAGTAAACTAGTTTTCTCTTTCTTTAGCATAAGCGTCGATTGGTTTAACCAATGCTACAAAATCTGGAACAAATCTTGAACAAAGTTGATTTTTCCAAGAAAACTTTGTAATGCCTTCTTATGGTGGGGCAATGATGCATTTGTGATATGGCTTTGATCACGAAAGGGTAAGTTGCTAAACCCCGCTTAAAAACAATATGGCCAAGTGATTTCCTTGATTTCGAGAAGATAGAATTCGGTGGATTTAAGGATATTCCAAATTTCTGTAAAACTGAAAAGTCTTCCTTAAATGCATTAGATGTTCTTCAGAATCTTTTGAAAATACAGTAACATCATCTAAATAAACAAGGATGCATTTATTTAATAAGATGTGAAAATCCATGTCCATTGCACGTTGAAACGTTACACCGGCATTTGAAAGACCAAAAGGCATCCTTTTGTAAGCATAAGTACCCCACTTAGTGGTAAAGGTTGTTTTATATCTATCTTCTTCCTGGACTAAAATTTGATTATATCCATTGTAACCATCTAGAAGAGATAATCTATCTGAACCTAAGACTGTTCTCAAAATATGATCCATATTTGGGAGTGGGTAATGATCTTTTAATGAATCCTTATTAAGATTTTTGAAATCTACACAGTTTGATTTCACCATTCTTCTTCCTAATAGGAACAAGATTGACTACCCAACTTGAATGCTTAACTGGAAAGATAATACCTAATTCAATCAACTTAGATAATTCTTTTCTCATCAGAGGCTCTATTTTGGGATTTGCAGGCCTCTGTTTCTACCTAACAAGTTTAGAATTTGGCTACAACTTAATTGTATGTTGTGCTAAAATGGGATCAAATCCTTTCAGGTCTTGGTATTTCCAAGCAAAAACATCCTTAAACTCCTTGCAAAGATTAATAAATAACTGCTTTTTAGTTAAGGAACATACCTTTCCAAGAAATAGCTTTTTCCCTTCATCAACCGAGATCTCTTCGTAATTATCAGCATGAGTTGACATTTTAGTCTTGACCTTTCTTAACTAATCGTCAGTACTAAAGATGTCTTCCAATGTGAGCAGACCTCGGGAAGTTTATTTGTCTTATTTGAAAAATCTGGTCACCATATAAGTGTTGTAATTTATCCGATTAACTCCAAAGCTCAGACTTCATTGCAAAAACCTGCAGATTTGATCATCACTTTCAAAAACTTGCCAATTTGAATCATTATCAGGTATTGAGGGCCTGACAATTAACTTTATATGAGGCTGGATTTTACTATTTTCAATCTGTTCCAGCACTTCAAAACTAGCCCCAACTGCTGCAAGTCTATCTGCATGCTTGTTTTTAGCTCTAGGAATAGATTGAATGTTAATAGCATCAAAATCTTCCATTAAGTTTGAAACTCTATGTCTATAAGACTTCATTAATGGATTCTTACAAACATTGAAATTTCTTACTTGATTGATAACCAACTCAGAGTCACCAAAAATCTATAGCATGTTGATACCTCTCTTTCTGGCCCAAAGCAAGCCATGAATTAAAGCTTCGTATTTAGCTACATTGCAAGTACATGAAAATTGGAGACTCAAAGCTGAGAAATACCTTTCACTTGTTGGGGAAGTGAGCATCAGACCTGCTCCTTGTCCCTTCTTGTTCTTAGCTCCATCAAAATGAAGCTTCCAAATCCCTTCTGTTGAATCTTCTATTTTGGACAGTAAGGGAAGTGGTGTATTTTCTTCATGCATATAATACACACCAAACAAGTGTTCTTCAAATTTTTACAAGGATCATGAGCATGTTCTTGCATTGTCTTTTCATCCATAAGCATGTTAGAAACATGATCTAACACTGAAACATGAGCTACCTATTCAAAATCAAACTGATCTAGGGCTGAATAATTAGCCACTACATTTGAAGAGTGAGGCTCAATGTGAAATCTGGCCAATGGTTCTGAATTGATAGTAACTTTGGTACCATAACGAGTAGTGAAAAATAAGGACCAATCTGAAGAGAGATAACCTCCTATTTTTGTTATGAAATCTCTAGATAAGCATAAGGCAAAATATGGAGGTAAATCCATAACATCTTGCAGAATATAAACATTTGGGCAAGCATGTAACGTCACTTCTAAATTTTTGATTATACCAACTGTATTAGTTGCAGTTCCATCAAGTTGTAAGACACTCCTTTCTATAGGCTCATACTACGACATAATTAGGACATTTATAGATATGAGCATCAAACAACAATATTTTGGGGGCAGACATGATATCAGAAAAAAAATTTTATTATTATGTTCAAGGGTACAAAGCCCTTGCGATGAAAAGAGAATGAAGGTGGGTTTGGTACGCTCGTGCGGTGAGACACGAATGCTTGTGTGGGTGTTCTATTTTACGTTCATCATCTGTCTCGTAACCTTCCTCAAGCTTCGCATGAATCTTCTCGGGTTAACATCGTATGTCGATCAAGAACCAATACAGTAATCCCTGAAGCAATAAATCCTCAAATTGCAGATTTCTAATGTTATGGAGCGTATCGAGCAATGAAAAATAAAATCCGATGCTTTCATAAGTTTGATTTCGGCATCTTAATGGTGATTCACCTCTTGGATTGCTCACACCGCTACTATCATTGTCTAGTATGTGTGACATGCGTTTCAACAGTCACCACCACACCAATGTTTGGGATTTCATATGCTCTTTTTTGTTGATCTACGCAGGTCGAAGAAAATAGACCCTGTTGTCGATGTCGAAAGCTCTTCACACACTGGTGCTCCAAAGATTGTTCATATGTCAAGACTTTCGTATAGGTTTGTTTGAACAAGAACATGCCAAAAACTCCATGTTTGCTAGTCGGTGCTCACACACACATGGTTGAATCAGGTCACTATGAAAACATCTACGTGCCAAGACACCACGCTGAAATAGGTCTGCGCTCTAGTTGCTAAATAGGTAAAGATTTCAAGCGCTTGTTCGAGAAAATATTGTATCACAGGCACCTTCCCACACATGATGTCAGGGGTAATGGTCAGACACCTCCAAATGACTACTTTCCATGCCAATGAATCTCCTCTAGCGCCAATTGCAAACTGTCAGACACGTTCACACCAAACAGGTTGAAGTTTGTGTGCATACCAGACAAGATCTGCGATGCGCTCTAATACCAATGATGGACACCAACGAGGGAGAATAATGAATTGTATTATTGAAGGCAATGCATGCCGATTTATAAAATTCCAAAACGGTTCGATAGAACTGTTAAACAATTATTGAAACAATATCCGAATAGGTCAGTTTACAAAACTGATGTATTAATGTATTAGTTATGCTAACAAAACCATAACAGTATAGATCAATTGAAAAATAAGATAACGTCTCATTTATAGAGATTGAACAAAGTAGATCTCCAAGATTCTTATTTATAAAATGTAGTCTTCAATTAGGAGACAAAATTTCTACGAAGAGATGAGGAAGAAATTTGTACTTTTATATGATTGTGACAATACTCAGATTAAGATTTAGCAGATTTTTTTTTTTTTTGACACATCTGACACTTCCACAAATATGACAAATACAAAAGAAGTCTATGTCCTCGTATATAATATTTGCAAGCTTTATGCAACTTGGTAGACTATGAGAGATCCATTTAAATTTAATTTAGAAAAATTCCTCTTTTTCATGTATTTCAAATCAATATTAACTCTATTTCAAGGCACACCTTGGATAATCAAATCAATATTAACTCTATTTCAAGGCACACCTTGCATAAAGAGATTGTTTTCCTATGACAAAAACCATTGAAAGGGATGGTAACAACATTAAAAGTGAGAAATAAAAAGTTAGAATATTTGAATGGTTGAGATATATAATTATATTCAATCTAAGCATTGTACGATATATTAATTATTTGTGTTTGATGTTAGATGGATCAGATAACTAATAGGGAATACCTATCAACATCATCTTTTAATAAAGACTATTAACCACTTTAAAATATATACGTAATTTTATTGGTCAAACAAGAAACAACTTACTTTTCACTAAATGAAAAATAAGTCATCATTATATTTATTTAACTAATAAAACAACATAATTTTGTTTTTGAAATATGAAACAAATAATTTTGAAAGGAAATATATCCTAAACATTAAAATAAAGCATGTCGCATTGTTGTTGAAGGGAATATTAAATTTCATCATTGTTTGAGTGAAAATTGTTATGGATTTTGACTTTCACTTGTTAAAAGTTACAAACACGTTTCATAATTTCCTAAACAATTATATATTTCATTACTTGACATTATGTTTTGATTTCGGTGTTTTTGTGTTAAAAATCACAAAACATTTCATAATTTCCTAAACAATTATATGACTACCACTTGACGTTATAATTTCGTATGTATGTCAAAATAAAATTTTCATATTAATAATTAAAAAACAAAATATTATTTAAATATTATATATAAATTATTTAAAATAAATAATTTTTCAAAAACATTAAAATCTAGACACAAATGTGATGTATTTATTTGAGGTTTGTTTTTGTTTTGTACAAGATTTTCCTTGGGACTCAAGGGATATTAAGGAATCCTTGCGAGTTAATTATATGTCTACACATAATAAATGTAACAAAAATAATATATGCACATTTCTTTTAATTCACAAGTTTTCTATTATAAAAATTATGACAATATAATTATTTTCAATTGAAAATATGATTACGTTAATATCAATTTTATTTATAATATACTCATTCACATTTGTGAGGATGTTAGATAAGGAAAACTAATATTTCATTAAGTTAAATATAAAAGAGTGAACATTAATAAAATATTTATTAATTATAATAGAGATCAATATTTTTGCTAAAGCTAATGCAAAGAGCTCACAAGTGTATGTTTATAACTTTGCAGAAAATGAGTTCTAAGTTATCAAGATTCAACATTAAAACATTAAAACCTCCAAAGTTCGAATTTAGTAATTTCCAAATCTAACATTCAAGGTTCAACATTTTACAAATAATTGATCTTCAATTTTTGTAATCTAATTTATATAACTAAAAATAAAAGATAATCAATTAAAAACTAAAATTAAAATGGTGAAAATGTTTCTATTTTATCAATTAAATTTGAGCATGTTTTTTCTTTTATAGTAGAACATTACATTACATTTATTATTTTAATTTAATCATATTTTATTGATTTCATGAATCTCACAATATACACTATTTAATTTATGAGTTTTATTAACATTATATATATATACACGAGTGTCAAATTATAAATACATAAGTTATTGTTACATTTAAATCATATATTTACATGTTAATTAGGGAATCGATTTTAAAAGTGATTGTATTTTGATATCTAAAATAACTTAAACATCTAAACACCTTACCAAATTCAAATGTCTATAATAGGATAATAATTGAATATATTAAATATTATAGATATTTTAAATACATGTATATGAATTAGTCAAGAAATATCAATCATGAAGCACCTATCTAATTATTCAAGTGAAGTATAAATATACCTAAAAGTAATAATTAAAAATAAAGATAATATAATAAGTATATTATAATAAACGTATACATATGACAGTCATCAATAAATATCAATTTCAAGGTTCTTAAGTTTGATTTTTACATACTTGTTTACTCAACAACATTAATAAATTTTCTATCAATTCCATGTTGATTTGTGACAAATGGTCATTGTGTCTATCTCAAAATTTTATTAAAAAAAAAGACCCAAACATTACTACATGGCAAGATATTACTATTTTTTATTCACTTATCCAAGAAAAAAGAAACAAAATTAGTTAAGAGAATCTACAAAAAGTCAAATTTATCAATAAACTATCACATAATAGTGAAATAAACGTCAAATTTAATATCGAAATTAAAAGTGAACAATGTACTCTATTACAATGTCATTTGCCATTATAGAACACCTCTCTTCAAGAACATGACATTACAACATACACCACTACCAGCCACAATAAATTATCTTTCGAGACATAATAATGCTGAGGTATTGTAGGTACAATGTTTAAAGACTCCCTAAAAGATAAGTGTCTTCCCTTATGACATTTTCAAAAATGCAAGCCAATAATGTTTGAACATATGTCCTCTCCTTAAACAGCTAGAATGTACTAGAGAATTCACGGATTTTAGTCGTATTCTGGCACACAGCTGAAATATATTTGTAGTCACAAAACATTTGGTCGCAAAAGCAAAGTAAAATTTGTCGCTCAAATTTATTGTAAATTTGGGTTGAAACTTAAACGTAGCACTAGCAAGTCAAAAACAAATCATCAGCTTTTGAACAAATTTGTGGTTCAAATTAGCTCGACCCTACTTTTGAAAGTGAACAATTTGACGAAAAGGAAACGTCAAAATTTGAACAATTAATGTATTATCATCTTGTACATTGACTCGCACTGATTTCAAATAGTTTCGTGGCACTGCCATGGCCGCTGATTTGATAACCCTGCCCAGATATCTTCCCTTCGCCCCCAATTTCATAAACATGTGAGGGTTTGGAATCCTCAAATGGTGATACACTTCGTATTTTGGTCTGCCATGGAAATGTCTGGTTGAAATTTCTTTCCAAGATGGGCAACATGATACCTTCGCGAGGTCATGGGCCTGTGAAGATCATGAAATTGGACGGAGAAGTAGTGCAGATGACGGTACCTGTTACCGTGGAAGAAATTTTAAGGGATTTTCCTGGCTACGTGATGTTACATTCGGAGGCAGTTCGTCATATGGGAGTGAGAGCAAAGCCTTTGGACGGATCTGCAAATCTGCAGGCGAAACACCTCTATTTTCTGGTGGAATTGCCAAAGTTAGAGAATTATGAGCGTGCGCTTCGAAAGGCGCGTTCTGGGATAAATATGAACGCAAAATCCAGGCTTGAAAGCATGCTTTTAGCGCGCAGGTCCATGTCTGATATTACTGTCATGAATTATGGGCCAGCAGAAGCCTCGCCTTCTTCTTCTGAGAAGGAGAAGATCAGAATGGAAGTCTTCGGCTCAAAGTCCGTCTGCCCAGAGCTCAGCTTGCTAAAATGATGGCCGAAAGCAATAATAGCTCTGAGACTGCAGAAAAAATTCTGGACTGGTACCTTGAGCGTCCACAAACCCTGGAGACGGAAGAGGAGAAAGATAAAGATGGGGAGGAGCAAAATCCAGGCAGGCTTACCTGGACACCTGCTCTTGTGAGCATACCTGAAGCTTGCAAAAAGGTTAAGGTATTATAATTTGCCAGTAGTAAAACATGCATATTTTGCCAATACAGGAGAGATAAACAGCGTAACAATTCGCTCGCCGCAGAATGAACAAGTGCCGTGACAGATAAGGAGTTTGTGACACTTTTTGCAAAGCAATTCATTGTAAATAGTTAAATCTTGGAGGCCATGAGAAAAGTTTATACAGTAGTAAAGTTTAGTTTATACCAGGACTGGGAAGTGAGGATGTGTACGCCTTTTTCATTAGATTGTATATAGAGTTTTGAAATCGATGTAAATGGTTACGACTTGAAAAATTAGCAAAAGTTATATTTTTTAAGACAGTTAATAAATATAGAAAAAAGAAAATATAATATTTCTCTATTTTTAAATAAACAAATCAATCTTTATACAAGACATGGAACTACAGAATTGTATATAGACCGAAACAAACCACCTTCACGGGTCCAACACTAGTTAATATTTATGCAAGGAAAGACTAGCGGCATAGGAACAGTACATATATCTGTGTTTGTTTATTCATAAAATGTATTCTCCTCAATTTTTTGTTTGTCCAATAAAATATATATTTTTTAATTTTACCAATAATAAAAGAGGCATGAACCTCTGACCAACCTTAAAGGTATGGTTGTATGATATCATGGAATAACGAGTAATAAACTTGCGTTACTAAAAGCAACACGCAAGAATGAAAAGGGACATCTTAATTATAGGTGTGAAGTCAATTTTGGAAAATATGATATTAGATTGGATGGTTAAATACCATAGGATGATAAAATATATTCTTTACAAGATTATTTTGGCTTTTTTTTTTAAAAAAGAAACATTTTGGAGGGATAAAATGTATTCCTTAATATATTTTTCTTTGCGTACCATTGTGGCTTCTCCTTAGACTGCATTGACTAAGAATCATGACAACATGGCAAGGGAGACAATCGGTGATCAAGTACTTACTCTGGACATTCTTCGGTGTTGGATCTTTGTCCTTAAGGAAGTAGAGGTACCTAAAATGAATGATAAAAGTGGGTGTTGACAATTTTTGCACTTGTGCAAAAATGGGCAACTCGAAACTTTGTTACGATGGATAACATTGGTGAAGTGAACCTAAGCTAGGGAGATTTTTTTTTTAGTTCAATATTGTTTTGTTTTATTAATTAATTATTACATGAAATCTGCAACTATGTGTCTGTTACAAAGCGTAACGGGGCACATAGTCTGCAATAATTTCATGATTATCTTCAGAAAAGAACACAAAGCTCCGAAGGACAAATGTGTTATCTTGATGAAGACATTGAAGTGCAGAATAGATGAAGTGTTAAGTTTTGGAAGCTGTTGGCACCCAAATTGATTTTCCTCTCGAAGCTGAGCAACATCACAGGTTTGACAGGAAGCTTAGAGACAAGCAAATCATGTAGTGTGTCATTTTGTAGCTGGGGAAGAAATGCAACTTGCTCTTTGTCACTCAGATGTGGAGAAATAGATAGCACCCTCAAGAGGATTTGATCTATCCTCACTACTTAATGGTTGTGCCTTTCAACTAGGGTGAGAGGACCCTTTAGTAGCCTATTGTTTGTGGAAGAGGTGGAGATACCCTTCTTTGGAAAGTTATTAAGAAGACCCTGAAGAAAATATGATCAATACAACAAAACCTAACTCTCGAGTTGTCACCCTAGATAATGGAGATATTTTCTAAGCAAGGTTCAAGACACTAAAGACAATAAAAACCTGATTACTTCTACATGTTTTGGTAATAGAAATTATGCATTTATACACACACAAGACAAACATAGGTAGTATGGGTAAGATTGGTTGTTTTTAAATGAATTTTTGGTGGGAGGTGAGGCAGAATGAACTTGATTTGCTAGATCTTTGAGAGCTCCTACAAAAATGGAAGGCTTGATCAACAAAATGCTTTAGAACAACTAGAATGTTCCTTTAACTAGAAGGTGTGCTTCAATGGAGGCCCAGATCAGCACATTTTCACACAAACTTTAAGAATCCAAAATGAAGGCTCAAATTGAAAAGCTTAACTAAACATTATCAACCTTTGTTTCATCATGCCTAAGATACCCTCAAAGGCTAACAAACAATCTTATAATCATGCTAGGAGTATAGTGATTTTAAATTTGTTTATTTCACTATCAAATGAAAGCTCTTCTGATAAATGAAATTGCAAATGCCACCAAACTATCACAAGGATAAGATCTTGTGTGATTCATAAGATTTCAATGTAAGATTGCAATGGGAACAAGAAAGACTATTTGCAGACATTTAGAAATGAAGCAGACACAATTTTTGCCCAAAATCAACACAGATTTAACTCAAATTTGATTAAATTCATCAGCAGGGAGAGTTTCTAGAACAATCTCAGAGCTCGTCAATGGTCTGTACACTTGCAACCACCTTAACATGATCAAATTTAACACAAAAGAGATAAACAGGTTTCTTAGACGGTTTCTCAAAAAGATGGGCTCTGTCAAACTTTTCTTTTAGAAATGAAATCCTGACCTCTAACACTCCAACCATTTGCATGACAAGTTCATGCAATTTATAACATTTTTACAATAGAGTTTTCCCCCCAAAACAAAACATTCAAAGCACCATCACCTGTTGCGATTTTGATCGTGACCCCAGAATCAGATCTACAAAAAGTTTGTCAAGCATTCAGAGGGAAAATCTCTTTGAATATTTCCATCATTCAATCCTTTCATCTGGTAAATCACTCCTCATCTCACGCGCCAACTACTTCCTCCTCAATCTGTCAAATCTAGTTCTTTGCATGCCAAGGAAGGAAAGATTGGAAACTCAGATCAAGTCCAATAGTCATATCACGTCTTAATGGTAAAAGATGTTTTCAGATTTTCCCCACCAAATCAAGATATCAACTGGTTTCTTGTGCCAAGGAAAATTAGATTGAATCGATAGTCAGATTACATTTTAATGGTAAAAGATGTCTGTAGATATTCCCACAAAACCAGGATATCAAATTAACTTTCCTCTTCATTTGGTGTGCAGGAGACGTCAAGAAATGATAAAAACCATAAAACTTCACATCCCCAGGAGATTTGGAGAAAAATGGTGGAAAAATTAGATATAGATGCATATGCATAGTTGCCATCGATTTCCCTTTTGAAATTGGACCATCCACGTGGAAGATTTGAGTCAAAACGGGCCTGGGGTCTTTTTTTACCTTTTTCAACTTTTGGAAAAATGTTAAATTTCTCATTTTTCTCTGCCCCTCTACCTTGAAAAATGGGCTTGACACATGTCCCAATGTGGGTCCCAAGTGGAACCGCACTTCCTTTTTATACTTTAACCCTTTTCTTCACATAATTTTTTTTTCAAATTTCCCCTGGAAGCCTGCCTCCCCGCCTTTTGAATTTTCAAACTGCCACGTGTCTTAATGGCACATCTTGAGATGGTCCCCAAAATTAGAGATCCCAAACAAACACAAGCTCAACACATGTCTTGGTCAGCAGAGTCTTTAGAAAGTTGAAATTCCAGTGAAGGCACCATGTGTCTAGGGTCCAAGGCAGTCTCCTTTCATTATTGAAAAGTCTAAGTGAAGGGCAAAGTGAGCGAAGCCTCCAAGTGTCCTTCTGGAACTCCTTCAAAATAAAACCCAAGGGTCGATCCCCAAACATGCGCGGTCCCTCCACATGTCTCAGGCCTTTTAGGAAGTTGCTTGAAAAGCCTAAGTAAGGAAGGCCTGATGGAAACCTCCATGTGTCTTTATGGCACAACTTCAAGATGGTCCCCAAGAGCGAAGACTCTAAATGAGCATGGGCTCACCACGTGTCCAGGCCTTAGAAAATTTCTGTAAAAGGTTTAAGTCCCTAATAGAAGCCAATGGAAGCCTCCACCTATCCCTCTGTCACATTTGTTAAGGTGGGACCCTGAGGTATATTTTCAAATGAGTGCCAGCCCACCACATGTCCACGGCCCGCCAAAATTGTACTAGCTGCATAAAAATTTGTTTAAGTCTAGGAAAAAGCGGAATCCTCCACGTGTCCTCCCGGCGCAACTCAAGGCCAAACCAAAAGGTGAATTTTCAAACGAGCATCGTTCCTCACATGGACAAGTTTTGGGTCAAAGCAAGCCATAGAGTTTTTAGAGTTCCCCGTTGAGCCGCATCCAACCAAAAAGAGCCACATTTCCACTGATGCAGAGATTTAAAATTGATGGGAGAAACACACCTATCAAGCCATAAAAATGTAGGGAAACCACTGTTTGAGCCCGAAGATGAAATTTTCTTCAAGGATAGAGAACTTGGAAATGTTGTAAGGTTCAAACATGATCCTCGAGCTACATTCAATCACATTTCCTCAAGTACCTGGGGAAAAATGGTAGGGACAACAACACATGACTACGGAAAATGGAAGGGAAGGAACAGCTCGAGTTTTATGACCAAGTAACAGACTCCTTCACATGGTCAGAGGAATAAAAACAAATTTTGGGAATTTAAGAGATCCTCGGCCAAGGAAGGAATTGACCATGGCAACTGAATGGAGGATAGAGCCTTCAAGCACCAACACTGGGGAGATAAAAACATGATAGAGGCTAGAAACTGAGGGATTTTAATGGCAAATGGGGGAAAGACTAATTTGAGCACCAACATCAGCTCGACTCGGGGATGGGCACTCCCTGTGAGTGCCACAAGAACCAAATAATAGAACAAGTGCCAAAAATATCCATTGGGAAAAGGAGTCATCTTGCAGAGAAGAAAACTAGAACCATCCCCCTAAAAAGAACCGAGAAACCAGCAAAACTAGGTCACCAAGGACCAGAACGAGCAAAAAAACAAAAAAAGAAAGCAACCAATGAACTATACACTATACAAATGATGTTCATCTTGATTTTGGGGAATCAATCTAGGAAATGTTTCAAGTGCCTGCCATTAATAGGCAGAAATTCGAGCAATTCCCCATCCAATTCTTTCAAGAAGAAGGTATGTTCACTAATCCAAATGTCAATGGAGTAAGGGCCCATCCATAGTGCATCAAATTTACCATGCTTTCCCTTGTCTTCATGCCTGTTATCCCATAACAAGCACAAGATCTCCAATGCTGAAAGCTCTGGGTGTTACCTTTTTGTCAAATATCTTCTTCAACATTTTCTCGAACTTAACATGCCTTTGGTGAGATGCCCTCCTTTCTTCATCAAGTTCAACAATCTAGTTAATGCGAGCATCATATGGACTAACTTCTTGATCTTCCAGTTGTTGAAGGAACTGATATGAGGATAATTACATATGCAGGGGCAGAAAAGCTTGAGTCCCATACACCAATTCAAATGGAATTTTTCCAGTAGCTCTTTTAACAGTAATTTTATCATCCCAAACAACAAACTTCAATTTCTCACCCCATTTCCTTTTGTTCAGCTCCAAGGTTCTCCTAATGATTTTTAATAGATTTTTATTGTTGGACTCTGCTTGTCCATTGCCTTGGGGGTTATAGTTGGAGGCATATGTCAAATTGATCCCATATTCTTTACACATTGCCACCAAAGGTTTAGCTCTGAAGCTCATGGCATTGTCAGTAAAAATTTTAACTGGCACTCCAAACCTGCAGATGATATGGTTCAACATGAAGTCCATGACAATTTGGTGTGTTTCTCTCTTGGTGGGGATTGCCTCCACCCACTTAGTGAAGTAATCAGTGGCTACAAGAATCCACTTATGGCCAGCACTTGAAGGGTCTAAAATCTCACCAATGAAATCCATTCCCATTGCTTGAACAAGGCTTCAATTGATACAAAGCTACAAAGGTAGGGATCCTAAAGCTTTTAGTCTTCTAGAAAAATGTTGGAAACTCTCACATCTTCTAACCAAAAGAGTTGTATCCTTGAAGAGATTTGGCCACCAATAACCAGCCCTCAAGATCTTGTGTGCTATGACTCTTCCAGAAAAATGCCCCCACAAACTCCTCCATGGAGATCAAAAATTATCCTGGGGCTTCATCTTAGATCATGCACCTCAAGAGGACTCCTCGTGAGGTTCTTCCAAGCTAAGCCAAAATCAGTAATGACATATTTCTGGGAGGCCAGCTTAAGAGCTCTTTTCTGATTCTTATTTAAATGCTCAGGGTAGTATAGATGTCTAAGATAAAAAATTACATCTTTGTACCATTCAAAACTCATTAATTTATCAAGGACATCCACCCTTCTTTCCTCTACTTCATTCACCTCAATAGTTTGCAAGTTTCTTTCAACCATACACTTAGATAAGCCCAAACCTCTTACCAACTTCATGGTTTGGATATCCATATCATATTCCTACAACTTGTTCACCCACCTGCATATTTTTCTTGAGACCTCCATCTCTGATAAGACATCTTTCACCATGGTGTGGGGAACATAAGCAACAACTTTAGAACTCAAAATGTAAGGTCTGAAAGCCTTTGTTGCTTTTACCAAGGCAAATTCTTATTTCTCCATAATGGTGTATTTCAACTCATCCCCTGCAATGCCTTACTAAAAAGGCAATTGCCTCTGCCCCTTCATCATCCTTACGCAATAAGACAGATGCAACAATGTTCTTTGAAGCAAAAGAAAACATTTGGAAAGGCTTCTTATAATCTGGAGCTGCTAAAACAGGGGCATACTTTAATGCCTCTTTGATCCCATTGAAAGCTTGAATGGAAGCCTCTTCCCATTTGATAACTTGATCCTTATTTAGCATGCAGTAATTGGAATGGTCAACTTAAGAAATGTTTGATATGAATCTTCTAATAAAGTTTATTTTCCCAAAGAAGGACTGAACTCCCTTCTTGGTTCTTGGAATTGGGACCTTGCTGATGGCCTCTACCCTCTCAGGATCAATCATGACACCATCCTTTGACACAATGTGACCAAGCAACTTGGCCTTTTGCACTCTAAAATGGCACTTCTTAGGATTGAGTGAAATGTCATACTCTCTGCATCTTATCAACATTTTTTCCAAGTGTTGCAAGTGGTCACTTCTCCTTCTGGAAAACACAGTCACATCATCATGTAAACAACAATAAAATCCTTAATGTAACCAGCAAAAGCAACATCCATTTCTCTTTGAAAAGTTTCTCCAGCATTCATCAAACCAAAGGGCATACTAACATAAACATAAGTTCCCCAAGGAGTGGTAAAGGCTTTCTTGATTCTCTTTGATTCCTTTACAACAACTTGATTATAACTAGAGAAACCATCCAAGGTAGAAAACATCTCAGAACTAGTCACTAATTACAGCATGTTTTCCATGTTTGGTAAAGGATAATTATCCTTCATTGATGCTCTTTTTAGATTTCTAAAATCCACGCACAACCTGATATCACCATTCTTTTTCTAACTAACACTAAGTTTACAACCCAAGAAGAATACCTTGTGGGCTGAATAATCCCTCCATCCCTCAGTTTCTTTAGTTCTTCTTGCATTTTAAGAGATAAGAGTGGATTGATCAGCCTTTGTTTCTTCCTGAATGGCTTTGCATTAGATTCCAAAGGAATTTCATGTTGAAACAAATCCTCTTTGTATGCCTTCAACTTCAGAATAAGACCAAGCCAAGAAGTCCTGATATTTCTTCAACAATTGGACATAGGACTATTTTTCCTCCTTGTTCAGATTGCTTCCCAACCAGATCTTCCTTGGTTTCTCCTTTGTACCAAGGTCATGCTCCTCAACATCCCTTGAGGCTGCTATATGCTTGTTAATAATGCAATCAACATTATCAAAGTTTGATTCAAGAGCAACCAGTCCTCTAGGAATGGTATTAGTTTTCAGTTGGATGATGTCTTTGCCAAACAAAGTTTCTTTACCCTCTTGCACACACCATTGGCTCCCAATCAATACATTGATCAACAAACTCCCCTTTGTTCTGTAGAAATCTTTTGACCTGAGCATCATCATCAAAAAATTGCCAATGTTTAATGTTGTTAGGGACAGATGGCCTTGTTAACACCTCAACATCATATTCACAGTATGGGGACATTGCACAACTATCAAACCAAGACCCCAATACTACAAGCTTGTCTGCCATAACATTGAACTTCCTATCATGATGCACAATGTTAAATGAATCAAACATCTCAATCAAGTCCCAAACTACATGCTTGTATTATTTTCATCCTCTGATTTTTAGTGGCATACAATTTTCTAATTTGTTTGACAATTAGTTCTGAATCTCCCTTAACAATGATGTCTTTAACATAGTATTTCAAGAAATTCTCAAACCTAACAATAATGCTTCATACTCAACAATGTTGTTAGTACACTCAAAGTTAAGTTTGAAAGAAAAACAAACTCTTCCAAGCTTGGAGAAATCAGAACTACACCAGCACCATTTCCAAATTTGGAGCAAGCTCCATCAAACAACAAATTCCATGGAGAGCCTACTTGTTCAAGACTCTTACATTGATCCATTTTTTTCTCTTTCCCATAAGAAAATCCAACAAAGTTGTTAGCATCAACACTTGTGTACAACACTTCATAAGATGCATTGTTGGGATCTTCAATGAGGTGTAAAATTTTATTTTCTCCATACAACTTGACAAGGCTTCCCTCAATTGGGATGGTGGCATAGACATATCCATTTGAACACTCCCACCAACACTTGCAACCCATTTTCTAGACAATAACATACCCCACTTGGCTGGGAAATCAACAATAACAACATCAAGCTTCAAGTTCCTACCCGGGTAGGCTACAAGTTGTACCACCAGACCTTTCACACATCCCACCACTGGCACCTCTCTGGAATCCATGGTAGTGCACTTCCCATATGTTACTATTACTTTGATATCTAGTTCATTCATGACCTCAAGAGGCATGACATTGCATGATGCTCCTGAATCAAACATACAATTGTGTAGCAATCTGTCCTTAATGATCAGAGTAGTGAAGAATGGATCTACATTTAGTTGAGACTCTACCAAGGATGTTCCCAAATAAACCTCATGTGGTTCACCTAGTTCTTCCAATGTGGTGGTGTTTCTATCTCTTCAATGATTGGAGGAGTCTCCACAATGTTTACATTTTTGCCTGGAGTATTCTTCTCTTCTTTCAACCCCAAATATTCAAATGCCCTCTTCTTGTGCTCAGGAATCCTAAGCAACTCAACAATTGGAACACTAACTTTGATTTGACTCAAAACTTGGGCAATGTCATATGGAACACACTTTGGCAAGGCAGTATTGGGAGGGAGACTAACAAACTCATCAGATGGCATGAGGAATTTTTGATAGTTTGGGCATGAGGAGAAGTATGAATCTTGTTTGGGACAACAAGGCCTTTGGAAGGTGTATCTTTCTTAGGAACCTCTTTAGGAATACTAGTAAGTAATGGAGTTTTAGGTTTTAGCTTGAGGCCCTACTCCTTTGAAAACTCTACTCCTAGTATTATAATCCTTTCTTGAGCCACAACAACATTCATCAATAACTACCTATCCTCCTCAGATGGGATTCCTCCATCATACTTCTTTATCATTAAAGCTCTTAAATATTCAAATTCATTATTGGGCAATTCAAAAGCTTATACAATATCTACTTCTAAAGTATGAGAGGAAGGAAGAAGAGGTACCTAGTGGATGCAATCCCAAAAATAAACAGTAGTTCTAGCACTTATTACCTTAGTTGAAGTTGCTCCTTGTTGTGAGCTCATGGAGAAACCCATCATGCAGACATCATCATCAAGTATTATCATCATCAACTTCCTCTTCTACTTGCTGATCTACTTCACATGGAGCATGGGGCATGAAACACATGTCACACCAATCAATTACATATTTTTCTTCAACCACAACAACTCGAGCAACCAAAGGATCGACACCATCTATTTCTCCCCGACTGGGGTTATTTATTTCAAATCCATCCAACAGGTCCTTGCCTCATCATTAGTTCTCTACTCATTTCTATGATGATTTGTAAATATGTTTCTGGGCCTTGTTGCTTGTGTTGACCTTGTGAACTCTACCCAATTCCTTTCTTTGCTCGGGATAATTTGTATGAGATTTCTTTGACAACCCCTACCAAAGTTTTCACAACTTCCTCCAAATCAACAACCTTACTTGCTTGAGGTTTTTCAGGGTTAACCAATTTGACACCCTCCCTCTTAGGAGGTTTTCCAATTTCTTAATGTTGTTCTCAATTTTTAGAGCCATGGTGAAGGCCTACCTCAAATTGGTAGGGTTTTTGTCCCTCAAATAGTAAGCAACTTTCTTATCAAATGCATCTGAATACTTTATCAAACATGATTCATCACATGGCCTCAAATTAACAGGCAATCTCCTCAAGGTCTTGTTAAATCTAGTGTTGAAGTCATGCACTGATTCATTAGGATTTTTCTTGATATTTTCAAACTCAGACAAAAGGAACCTAGGGTCCATTTTGTCACCATACTGCAATCTAAATGCATTATTCATTTCCATCCAAGAATCAATGGAGTTGTCTAGTAAAGACTTATACCAGTCCCTTGCATCTTCTTCCAAAGTATGAATAAACAATTTGATATATACATCCTCAAATTCAATCTCAAAGTCTTCCATCATGTTGATAAAAAGCTTTAAGTGTTGATCACTAGTTATAGCATTATTTCCTTGGAACTTTGGTAGTCTATTTCTTACATCTTGGGGAACTGCATTTGGATAACCAACCATCCCTCTAAAATTTATAGGACCAAAGGTATTTACAACAAATGGAGGTCTGGGTGGGGGATGGGCCATGTTGTTTTGAGGAGGTGACCTTGGAGGAGAATCAAACTGATAAGGGACAAGGGGTCTTTGAAACACAGGAGTATAACTTTCAAAATGGCTATCCCTTAAAGGCTTTGTTTCTTGGAGAACCCTATCAACTTGGAAAGCACATGTGTAGAATGAGAAACAAATTTTTCAAATTCAAATGAAGGCCCCTCTCAAAATGGAGAATTTAATTCCACAAAAAGACTACCTGATTCAGAAGCACTTGAATGGAAATCTTCAATGATAGGCTAATCACCTTCATCAATGGAGATCTCTTTTCTTGATTGCTGATCTCCAACAACTCTCCAGGATTTTCTTCCTTCTGACTTTATTTTTCCTAGCTCTGGAAATAATGCCCTAGTAGGATCCTTAGCGAAGAAACGACCTTCTTCCTTTCATCTTTGCAAAGATTAGTAACAAATCTCACTTGACAGAGGTTAAGACACTCATATCTATCAAAAATCAGATCCACATGGAGTCACCACTAAGGATTTCCACCTTAGTTGTGCAAATGCACTAAAAATATGATTTGTCAAATGTCTGTCAACACTAGAAACTAGAAATGGAAATATTTGACCTCCCTTTACCTAGATTCATCAATGAAACCTAGTCCAATAATTGTATGAATTGGAAATATTACACACAACACCTGTAACTCTGAACTCTTCTTATAGCCCGAACATAGGATGATGTTGAAACTATGTACTAGTACTTAGAGCATATAAGAAATGCTTACCAGGGTCTGAATATGCACTATAATCACAATGTCCTCAGCAATGGCACCACTTTGGATTTTGGTACCCAAATTGATTCTCCCTCAGAAGTTGAGTAGCATCACAAGTTTGACATGAAGCTTAGAGACAAGATCATGTAGTGTATTTTTGTAGCCGGGGAAGAAATGCAACTTGCTCTTTGTCACTCAGATGTGGAGAAATGGATAGCACCCTCAAGAGGATTTGATCTATCCTCACTAATTTATGGTTGTGCCTTTCAACTAGGGTGAGAGGTCCCTTTTGTAGCCTACTATTGGTGGAAGAGGTGGAGATGTCCTTCTTTGTAAAGTTATTAAGAAGACCCTGAAGAAAATATGATCAATACAACAAAACCTAACTCTCACAAGTTGTCACCCTAGATAATGGAGATATTTCTAAGCAAGGTTTAGGCCACTAAAGACAATAAAAACATGATTGCTTCTACATGTTTTGGTAATAGAAATTATGCATTTATACACACACAAGACAAACAAGGGTAGTATGGGTAAGATTGGTTGTTTTTAAATGAATTTTTTGGTGGGAGGTGAGGCAAAATGAACTTGATTCACAGATATTTGAGAGCTCCTACAAAAATGGAAGGCTTGATCAATAAAATGCTTTAGAACAGCTAGAATGTTCCTTTAACTAGAAGGTGTGCTTCAATGGAGGCCCAGATCAGCACGTTTTCACACAAAATTTAAGAATCCAAAATGAAGGCTCAAATTGAAAATTAACTAAACATTATCAACCTTTGTTTCATCATGCCTAAGATACCCTCAAAGGATAACAAACAATCTTATAATCATGCTAGGAGTACAAGTGATTTTAAATTTGTTTTTATTTCACTATCAAATGAAAGCTCTTCTGATAAATGAAATTGCAAATGCCACCAAACTATCACAAGGATAAGATCTTGTGTGATTCACAGAGATTTCAATGTAAGATTGTAATGGGAACAAGAAAGACTATTTACAGACATTCAAAAATGAAGCAGACACAATTTTTTCCCAAAATCAACACATATTTACTCAAATTTGATTAAATTCATTAGCAGGGGAGAGTTTCTAGAACAATCTCAGAGCTCATCAATGGCTGTACACTTGCAACCACATTGACATGATCAAATTTAACACAAAAGAGATAAACATGTTTCTCTAAAGATGGATCTATCAAACTTTTCTTTAGAAATGAAATCCTTGACCTCTAACACTCAACCATTTGCATGACAAGTTCATGCAATTTATAACATTTTTACAACAGATTTTTTTCCCCAAAAAAAAACATTCAAAGCACCATCACCTTTTGTGATTTTGATCATGATCCCTAGAATCAGATCTGCAAAAAGGTTGTCAAGAGTTTAGAGGGAAAATCTCTTCAAATATTTCTAGCATTCAATCCTTTCATCTGGTAAATCACTCCTCATCTCATGCACTAACTACTTCCTCCTCCAATCTGTCAAATATGGTTCTTTGCGTGCCAAGGAAGGAAAAATTGGAAACTCAGATCAAGTCCAATAGTCATATCATGTCTTAATGGTAAAAGATGTTTTTAGATTTTCCCCACCAAACCAAGATATCAACTGGTTTCTTGCATGCCAAGGAAAATCAGATTGAATCCGACAGTCAGATTACATTTTAATAGTAAAAGATGTCTGCAGATCTTCCCCACCAAACCAGATATCAAATTAACTTTCCTCTTCATTTCATGCAGAGACATCAATAAATTATAAGAAACCATAAAACTTCACATCCCTAAGAGATTTGGAGAAAAATGGTGGAAAAATAAGATATAGATGCACAACTGCCATTGATTTCCCTTTTGAAATTGGACTGTCCACGTGGAAGATCTGAGTCAAAATGGGCTAGAGGTTCTTTTTACCTTTTTCAACTTTTGGAAAAAACATAAAATTTTCTCATTTTTCTCTACCCTCCACCTTGAAATGGGCTTCACACATGTCCCAATGTGGGTCCCAAAGTGAAACACGCTTCTTTTTATACTTTAACCCTTTTCTTCACAAAAAGAATTGTTTTCAAATTTCCCCCGAAGCCCGCCTCCCCGCCTTTGAATTTTCAAATTTCCACATGTCTTAATGGTGCATCTTGAGATGGTCCCCAAAATTAGAGACCCCAAACAAGCATGGGCTCAACACGTGTCTTGGTCGATAGAGTCTTTTGAAAGTTGAAAGTCCAGCAAAAGGCGTCATGTGTCTATGGTTTGAGATAGTATCCTTTGGTTGTTGAAAAGTCTGAGGGAAGGGAAGAGTGAGCGGAAGCCTCAAAGTGTCCTTCTTAGAAAAATTCAAAATAAAACCTAGGAGTCGATCCCTAAACATGCGCAGTCCCTCCACGTGTCTCGGGCCTTTTAGGAAGTTCTTGAAAAGCCTAAGGAAGGCCAACGGAAACCTTCACGTGTCTTTATAACGTAACTTCAAGATGGTTCCCAAGAATGAAGATTGTGAATGAGTGCAGGCTCACCCATGTCCCGTGCCTTAAAAATTTCATTAAAAAGTTTAAGTCCCAACGGAGCCGGGGAAGCCTCCACCTATCCCTCTATCACATTTGTTAAGGTGGGACCCTGAGGAAGATTTTTCAAATGAGCACTAGCCCACCACATGTCCATGGCCCACCAAAATTGTACCACTGCATAAAAATTTGTCTAAGTCCGGGAAAAGTCAGAGAATCCTCCATGTGTCCTCCCGACACAACTCCAAGGCCAAACCAAAAGTGAATTTTCAAACGAGCGTCGTTCCTCCACGTGGACAAGTTTTTGGGTCGAAGCAAGCCATAGAGTTTTTAGAGTGCCCCGCCAAGCCACATCCAACCAAAAGGAGCCATGTTTCCATTGATACAGACATTTATAATTGACGAGAGAAACACACCCGTCAAGCCGTAAAAATGCAGGGAAACCACTGTCGAGTCTCAAGATGAATTTTTTTCAATGACAAAGAACTTGGAAATGTTGTAAGGTTCAAACATGATCCTCCGAGCTACATTCAATCATGTTTCCTTAGGTATCCTGGGGAAAAATGGTAGGGACAACAACACACGACTGTGGAAAATAAAAGGGAAGGAACAAGTATGAGTTTTACGACTAAAAATGTGAGACTCCTTCACATGGTCGAGGAATAAAAAACTTTTGGGCATTTAAGAGATCCTCGGCCAAGGAAGGAATTGACCATGGAAACTAAATGGAGGACAGAGCCTTCAAGCACCAACACGGGAGATAAAAATGTGACAGAGGCCGGAAACTGAGGGATTTTAATGGAAAATGGGGTGAGACTAATTTGAGCACCAACAAGAACAACAATCATAATTATAGATTCTGCAATATCGAGTTCATTGCTAAAAGTTATAGGTATTTTTAAAATTCTTTCCTTCATGATTAAGACATTCAATTATATTATTGAGTTTTTAATTCATCATATAATCCATATAGAAAGCTGAAATGCATAAAGAAATACACAAATCAATTTTAGAATTCAATGTTTTATTCATAAGGAATTTCAAATGTTCCCACACAAGTGTGGGATGTAACTCAAGAGTAAATTACAACTACTGAAGTAAGAGGTACATATGCATGAAAAAGAAAATAGAGGAGTATGAATGAACCCATCATTGCCTTAAGGTTTCTTTACATTCTGATTGATGCATTTCTAGCTCGAATTTACTCCATCTTCATCCTCGTTGCTTGGAAAATGGCACTGTACCTGAAAATGGAAAAGGAAAGATTGTCAAAATTGAGCTTAGGGTTGATCCATATTACTATACTGCCAAAATTCATGTAGGGTGATCTCTTAACAACAGGAGGTATAAATTACATCAGATATCAAAGGCAAAACTGATAAAAGTACTTTTCTGTAGCAGCATACATGATTTATTCACGTTCAGAAATAAGAAGAGAGAAGAAAGAGAAAAACTATGGAATGAAAGCGAGGCCAAAACATCTAATATTTTCTAACCAGTTTGTCTAAATGTGCAAATACAGTAAGAAGAAAGAAGTGACACATTCTGTAACTTGAATCATGAAAGTATATTTATTTCAATTCAAATAAAGGCTGAAGTTAACTAAAAAGAGATAAGATTACAAGCTGAAACATAATGAAAAAAGGAATTTGAGAAAATTTTATAGGGCTTCGCCATGTAAAATGGACATTTTACATCTTTCCATCAACAAGCCATAATTCAATAGATGAAGGATACAATGACCAACTCAAAGAAAAGTGTTACAGCTTAATCGAATACCGAATTCACATTTCTAGGAAGTCTTTTCCAATTTTTATCAAGAAATATTCAATAGTGCACAAGTACAGAAACATCAATGATTTGCATAGTCATGAAAAGAAGAGAGAAGAAAGTGAAGAAGTAAAGATAGAACTTATATAAAATCAGAGTTGCAGGTCAAGATGGCCACTTCTAGTAACTGCTATAGGGTGTATGAAAAATACAACAATAAGTCAGGATACTACATCACTTCTACAAAGTACAGATTACAAAATATAAGTCATAAAGATACAATGACTAATGAAGGAACAAAAAGATAAAGAAAAATCAATTATGTAAGAACATCAAGGCTCATAGAGAAATATGAAGCATTGTGTTAATCAATTTCCTTCGAGAGCTACATTGTACATTGTTTAAATGCTTTCAATATGTATTGACTGAAGCATGAACAACAAAGAAAGATGAAGTTGATTTCAAACATTGGCTCATGAACACTGATTCTATCATTTAGAACACTTATGATACAAGATATAAATAACATGAATTGAAGAAGCAAAGCAAATTGCAAGTACTTCAAAACTCAAACAGATCAAGATAACAAATTTCAGATGAAGAATTTCTTTGAAAGCATATGATTGAGCTATTTTCAACTTAGAATACTTATACAAGTTCAAGAATATCAAATACTGAAGTGCATCAAAGGTACAAAATTTTATGAAGCATTATAGTTGTAGATTTCCAAGGTTATAAGAAATACTAAATGGCATCATGCTTATACAAGAACAGGATGTAACCAAATAAAAAATGCTCATAAACAAGGTTACAGTCATGTTGAAGATCTTCCAAAGAGCTACAATCAAAATGGAGTAAACCCATTCAGAATGCAAATAGATCTTGAATAAAAGTAATAATGGTGAAAAGAGAATCGAATAACTCAAGCTAGACCATGCCATACAAATATTTGTTCATGGCAAAAATCAGCTTCGAGATCAAAACAGAGCTCCTCAGGATAGATAATAGATCTCAGACAAAGCTACAGGAAACCCAAGCACCGAACAAAAAATATCCAAATTTACAGTCAAGAATGAATACTCATGCCAATTAAAGTTCTAGATCTAGTGATTAAGCAAAAAATGAAAACCTTTATGCATTTTACTATTTCTAAAATGAGATGGAATGAGTTAATCATATAAAATCTACCAAGGAAATCGATGGAAATGGCCATGGCGAAGACAAAGAGCTTCTGGGCAAAGAACAAGCCGAAGCAAAACTATAAACAATGAACATCAAGGAAACCGGTTCGAGCTTGAAGGATTCAAAATATAGTTATGCTAAAACCATATCTAAAGCCCAACACAGAGCCAAATATCTAGATTTGTAGTAAAAAGATGATACCCACGTCTTTAAAAGACTAGATCTGGAACTTATTAGTTGAAAAATAGGAAACAAAGCTTAAAATCTTACCAGTCATGGTCAAGTCTATCGAACCCTCGAAAAGATCAAGTGCGAGTAAAATAATAACACCCAAAAGTATTTTCAAGCTCATAGATGGAAGCCATGCCAGAAATGTAAAGTAAACACAAGGGTTTTGAAGTTTTAATCTACTTGAGCCAATAATTAGAAGAAGAAACAGTTACAGAGTATACAAACAAGAGGCTCACCTTCTAATTTAACGGCGGCCATTAAAGCTTCCACAGAGTCCTTTCATAGTGATAATCAATTACAAAATAGATGTTTCATAGTTTTGAACCCATGCTCATGTATTGGAGGAGTGGCTATGCCAAAAGATCAAATAATAACGAAGTATAAATGCACATAAACCTTCTACAGTGAGCTTGAGGTCTCCATTAATGGCGGAGAAGCACAAATTTATGCACAGAGATTCTATAAAATCCTGAAAATGAGCTTGAGACAACTTTCATGGTAGTCGAGAAAAAAATTTCTAGGGCTTCACCCATTCCCTCATGCTTGGGAGCCAAAATGACCAAATCATTAGGTTTCAAACCTTTTTGTTATCCAGACCGAGGGCTGAGTTAGTTAACTCAACATGAGTTAGAGTACATACGTGGAGCTCATAGGGAAAACCCTAAATTCAACCAGATTACTTGATGCCACCGAAAAAGGAAGGGTCAAGTCATCATGGAGGGGCAACCACCCAAATAATTTTGTAATTATTTTCTTTAACCTTCTAAGGTCTAAACCATGATGCCTAAGAAATATCTCAAAATGTCGACAACATTATGATTTTGCAATAATAATCCCAAAAGGGGGTAAACAATGTAAGTGTGAAGCCCCACATTATAACCAATGACATATATGTCCTAAGGTTAAGGTTTTTCTTACCTTAAAAATTTCAAATGAACCTTAATCTAGTCAAATCTCATGCCAAGGAAGATATGGAGTAAGAGGAGAATATTATTTTTGCATAAAGGTGGTCCCCACAGTGGGAAAATTGAAAGTTAAATGGATTTTATTTGCAGAGGAGTATCTTTTCATGTGACCACAAGAAGACATGTCAACATCAGAGCCTACAAGTGGTCCCCATGCATTGGGTGATTTTTGCAAAGTATTGTAAATAATGAATTATTTTTACTCATAGGGGGAGATCAACTTTTGCATGTGCATCCAAGAGGGAGTTTTAAATGCTATTTTTGCAATTATAAGTGGATCAAGTGGAATAACTAGAAGACAAAGACTACATGCATTGGAGAAGACTTTCTCATCAAGCAAGGTTTATTATTAGCATTATTCACCCAACTTTATTAAAAATAGAACAATCAACTGTAGTTTGACTGAGTTGTAATCATGGCTATTAATGCCTCTTTGTATTAGCATGCTTATTTTTATTCCTTTATTTATAAATGAAGGGTAAAAATAGGATGCATGGGTGAGTATAGTTTTAGTCTATTTTTAGGAAGGGTGGAATGAATAATTTTTGCTATATATTGTGTGCAATTGCAAGCACAAAGGAGGAATTTTAGACACAGGAGTGTTGAAGCAGATTTTTCTAGTTTTTCCCTCTGAATGAGAAGTATATTCTTCCTTTCCAATTATTTTCAGTCTTGTGTATGTTTTATTAATCCTTTTGAATGTTGAATTCCCTGATTAATCATCTTACCCTATTGCAAATTCAATAATTTCTGCATGATATTAATGTGCATGTGTAACTTAATAGTATTTTTGTGATACTTTCCCTTAATACATCAAAGTGTTTTCCCTAATATTCTATAGAAAGTTATTGGCTTGTGCATCTAGAACTCATTCTCATATCAATTGTGCATGTGCTCAGTCAAAGACCTCACATAAATTTGGTGTATCACCCCAGTTTTGAATCCATTCACAATCATCTTTTACCCTCAAACCCCGAAAATTAGTTTAGGATACATCAATAAGGAACCGGCCTTGATACTGGAGACTCACCTTAAAATAGGTATACCCAAATACTGAGGTGTTTCGATTATATCTACGAAAGATAGAGTCAATTTTGCTAGCTTAGAACACCTGCAACCATCTCTCTATAGGGTGTACTTTTGAGAGATAATATTTTTTGGCATGCTCGGTGGGACAACGAATCAGATCTGTGAGCAAATTACAACAATTTACAAGTAGATTCACAACAAGCAAAAGTTACTTTTGGATCAGCAAGCTGTAACAATTTATTCTAAAGATTTAAAGATTTATTTGGCAACTTTGTAAAGCTGATTTCAGACTAGTTTTGCAGCATGTTCCATGCCTAAAGTGACTACAAGATCATTGGTAAGAGGAATTCCTTCTGAGTTTATTTCTTTACCTTTGAATTCTGCAAGAAGGAGAAGAGTTGGTAATAATTTACCTTATAATAGGGTAGATTTAAGAGCTTTAACAACCCTCCTAATATTCCTTCACCACGTATTAATTTCTCTATTTAGATCCTAGTTTTTCAAATGGCTATTCAACCACCTAGGAATTTTGTGACCTTTACTAATGGCAGCCCATTAGTAATTCTAGTTTATCATGATATCCCTAATGCTGCCATGAAAAGCTTGCCTTCATTCACGGGTGAAAATCAGGTTACACCTACAGAGCACATCAAAGATGTTGCAACCATATGTGCAGTCCATAATATTACTCATGAAGATGTGGCTTTGAGACTTTTAGTTGCATCCTTTAAAGGACAAGCCTTGCAATGGTATATAAATATAGAGATTGGAAGCATAAGAACTTGGGATGATTTAGGTGGTAAATTGCTGAAAAAATTCCAAGATCATTCAGATCATTTATCCCTCATAGAACAATTTTCTACAATTAGAAGAGCTCCTCATGAATTTATGTCTAGTTTCAACATTCGTTTTGCTAGAACTTGGGAAATAATCTCAGTAAGTGTTAAGCCTCAAGCTGACCATGATTTCCTTTATTATCTTAGAGCATTAAATAGTGATATTTCAACTATGATTCATTCTATGGGAGTTGACACTCTTCTGGATGCTTATGACATTGCTATAAAAGTTGAAAACAATCTTATTCAAGACGAAAAATTAGCACTAATTCCTTCACTACCTTTTTACTAGATTTGGCACCTATCCCACAACCTATCACCATTATAGAACCTGTTTTGTAGCCCCATCAGATGATGTCTTTAAAGCTTTGTAGACTATGGGAAATAAGCTCACTTTGATTGAAAATAGATTTGCATTACCTAGCAGGCCTTATCAGGCTCCTTATCAAAGACAACCAACAAAATAGGTAGCCTTACCAGCAGAACAAAAACTATAGGCAACCTTATCAGCAAAGGCAGTTTGACCCAAAGGCTCCTAGTTCATCTAACACTTTAGTCCCAGTTAATATGGCTACAGAAGAATGGTGTCAACCTTGTAATCAACCTCATTCAACTGCAAGTTACCCAAATTCTTTCTTGAACATAAGTCTTGTTGCACAACCTCAACCTGAGACATTGTTCATGCCTCAAATGGAGGGTGGGCAACAAGAAACTCATGTTTAGAAAGCACCTAAACAGAACTTAGTTAGTTTTAGTGAGGATGATTTCATTGCAATTACTACTAGGGCTCAAAAAAGGCCCAAGAAAGTCAAAAAAACAAAATAGGCTTGTTCTGCCCATAATCACTAATAAAACAACAACTATAGGCAAAAAATCAGCTAACAATTCTGTTGTTCCACAAAAAATAGTAGGTGTTTTAGCTAGTAAAGAGCAGCAAAAATAGCTACAGCCTGATCCAAGAAGATTATTTATACCTCAGATATCAAAAAGCAGCTAAAGCAGAATCAGTTTTCTCTAAAGCCTATGCTAAAACAATAGAGTCTGTTTCTAAAACTATTGCTTCTTTTAACATTGTTGATGTAATGAAAAATCATAATGTTAATATCTTAATGTGGGATTCTCTAAGTATTCTAGGACAACAAGAGCTACTTTCTCATGAACTTGCTAAGCTACAAATTTCTTCAAAAACAACAGAAAAGGAAGTTCAGAAAACATATATGGTCCTTGGAAAAATGGAACAGGACCGCATTAAGGAAGTTAAATAGATGGTTCAAAAAGTTTTAAATTCTCAAGACATCAAGAAACCACCACCATTTTATTTGTCACTGATTATTAGAGAGCATCTTGTTCATAATTGTATGGTTGACAGTGGTGCAAGTAACACAATTATGCCAAAAGCAATTGTAGAAAAATTGGGTTTGCATTATGAACCTACAAAGAAGAGTGTGTTATAGCTTGATGGGACTGCAACAAATATAGTTGGTGTCATCATAAATTTGGAGGTAACATTACATGCTTGTCCGAATGTTTCCATATTGTAAGATATTACTGTTGTGGATTTACTTCCTTACTTTGATATATGTTTATCTAGAGATTTTTCAACAAAAATAGGAGGTTATCTCTCTTCAGATTGGCCTTTTTGTTTTTCACTACATGTTATGGAACCAAAGTTACTATCAATTTTGAACCATTTGCCATATTTCATGTTGAGCCTCACGCTTCTAATGCATTAGCTAATTATACAAGCCTTTAGACTATTGATTTTGATAATATAACTCATGTTTCAACACTAGATGGTGTATCTAATCTGTTTATGGATGAAAATACACATGAAGAACATGCTCATGATCCTTTCAAATAAGTTGAAGAACATCTATTTGGTGTGTCTTACATGCATGAGGAAATCACACTAATTTCTTTTGTTGTCCTAAAATAAAAATGCAGCGTAAAAGGGATTTGGAAGCTTCATTTTGATGGAGCTAAGCACAAGAAAGGACATTAGTAGGTTTGATGCTCACTTCCCCATAAACAAAAAGGTATTTCTCAGCTTTGAGTCTTTAATTTTCATGCACTTGTAATGTAGCATTGAATTTTGGCTTATCATTTTGAGTTATGCAGACTTTGGATATGGACATGACTTATACTTATGTTGATTAGCATGATGTTTTGTGACTAGATGCATTTGGATTATGATTGGATTTTGTTTTCAGTATGATCTACACTGACTCATGGACAGACTATTGGATACCGATATTATTTTTATATGGATATATTGCATGTGTTCTAACATTGGATTTCTTCGCCATGATGAGTAGAATGTAGTTGTTGAATTTACATTACTATAATTTTGGATAATGATGAAATGCATAATTAAGTTGTGATTTAGACCTAGAAATAATGATTGATTGAATTACGTATAGATGTTAATAAATTTCATGCATATGGTTATTTTGGATATTTTGACATGGCCGCAAGGCCGAAGGAGGTATTTTGTATTTTGCAGGAAACACAACATGATCACAACCATGAGGGGGATTGGGAACCAAACACAACAGGATGTCGGGTGGTTACAACATTTGGTCGTCAAGGCAACTAGTGAATTGTATTGTGTTACCTTTGTTCTTTTATGTGTTAAGAAAATTTCCATGAGGGGGAAATTTTCTAATGTGACCAAGGGGGTAAGAATTTTAATTACTTGTTTTAACTTACTTTAGTAGGTGATTTTATTTGTGATGTCTTTTTTTAAAATTACTTTTGCTAAGTATGTTTAGATTAATTTAACATCTTGTTTTAATTTTAAGTTTTGGAGGGAAGTCTAGTGGGTGTAATTAATTTTGATGGTTGGCTCCTTGAGCCTTGTGTTTCCTCATGTTTTGAATGCTTGGTTTTGAGTGTTGACCACTCCAAATCCTTTGAATCTCGAATTTGAGATTTAGGGCAATTTTGGGGACTTGTGGGACAAGTTGAACTTGTCCCACACTTCCCAAAACCCCTTACCAACCATATCTATGGGTTGGGAATCCAAAAAGGGGATTATTTATTGTTTTGGGAAGGGAAATGTGACTTTGGAGTGCACTTGTCTTCCTTTTGCATTTAATTGTGCCTTAAGACACATGGGAAGGGATGGATGTGGAAAAGAGATGTCATTCAACCCAACCACCCATTTATGGTGTTTTGGGATTTGAGTTGACTAAAGGGAGGTGGTCTTGAGGATGTGTGATGTGGCATCCTACAAGGAGCCACATCACCCTCACTCTTCCCTTTTGTCTATTTATGGAAACTTCCTCTCTTGTTGAGGGGGTTGGAGTTTTTTTTTTTGTTGAGAGTTCTTTTTTTTTTTTTTCTTTTGGGAGAGGAAAGAATTGGGAGAAAGAGAAAAGAAGGAGCTTGGACTTGCATGCTTGGATTGTTTTGGAGGGAGCTTGGACAAAGCTTCTTGGTTTAGGCTTCTCCAATGGAGAGGTAGGAAACCTTCTTTTTTTTGCTTTCATATTGTTGTTGCTTCTATGCTAAATTTGTGGATAATGTATGTTTACTTTTGTGTATTGTGAAAATGGATAGAATGCTTAATGTGTAGTGTAGGAGAGGTCTATGGGAAAACTCATGAGGGAGGCATAAGAGTAGAATAGGATATTGTGGAGGGAGTTTGAGAGGGATGCCCATCTTGGGTAAGAATGTTCACATTCTTACCTTGTCTTGAGGGAGCCATAAGAGGAGGGAGGCATAAGAGTATGGGAGGAAAAAGGGGTACTTGAGGGAGGCATAAGAGTCATAGGGGCTTGAGTTTTATTGTGGAGGGTTTTGGATGGGCATCTCATCTCAATTGGGAGGCATAAGGAAAACTTTCCCATAGTTCCTTCTCTTGTTGGCTTGGATGAAAGCCTTGTTGTGAAAAGTATTGTGTTGTTTGTGTTTCCTTTTGTTTCTTCTTTTAACCTTGAATGTTGTGAAGAAAATTGTATTGTGGAAGCAAGTGTTGTTGCCTTGAGTTGGAGACCACCCTTCATTGTGTTGTGTTTGGGGCTCGGGGGTCAATGGAGGAGATTGCTTCTCTTCTCCATTGAGTTTTGGTTGGGAGGAGAGTGTTGCCTCTCCCCCTATCTTGGTTGTGATTTGAGCTACTTGGAACTTGGAGCATGGATGAAGAACACCTTGGAGCTTGTGAAGAACTTTTCCTTTATATGATTATTTGGTTGTAAAATGTATGTGAAAAAACATCATGTATTTACCCACCTTGAAAAAAGGAAAATGTAATATTATATTTGCTTTCTTTAGAATTCCATTATTGCAAATTTGTTTCCACATGAAGTAGGATATGTTGAAATAAAAATGATTTGAATGAAAGTTGTTTTTGAATTCATTAATAAATGTAATATGATGGTTTAAAAGAAAGTTAAAAGAATATGATTATGTCTTCACTTGGAAAAAAATTTCAACAACATGAATCAAATGTTAATATTTTGGGTTCTAGTTGTTTTGCTTCATTTGTAATAAACCATTCTTGAATGAAATCAATGAAACCATACTAAAAATTTTAAATTTAAGTCATATAAATGTTTATAATGTTAATGTTTTAAAGACAAATTCAAGAAATAAATTCTATACAATATTAAAAGCAATAAAACTAATATTTCAATGACACGCTTTAATATGAACCACAAAATAAATTAGTCTCAAAAGAAGACTAAATCATTATTAAATCGTATTCTAAGAGAATAACCTTTTTGATAATTTAAAAAAAAAATGATGATACATTTTTAGATATGCTTTTCGATAGACAACTTGATACACAAAGTATTCTGATGTCACAAGAATATTTAAATTGTTTTAATGTTACAAATATTTTAAATGTTTTTTTTTACAGATTAGGACACTGCGAGTGGTCTTAGCTTCACAAATATCAAGCTGCATGGCAGGCCTCGCAACTGCCCAAACAAATGTAAAGTTAGTCTCAAAATCAAGACCAGTCAATCACCCTTAAATCGTGTCTAAGAGAATAACTGCTAATATAAAAAAAAAAATGATGATACGTTTCAGTAGATATGCCTGATAGACAACTTGATACACAAAGCACTGACTGTCACAGAGAATATTTAAATTGTTGCAATGCTTGCAAAAGTGAGTTTTGTGGTCGTCTATTTAAGAGTGTTGCAATAGACAAGCAATAGTTGTTGGTATAAGAGATCCATAGAAAATTGATGGATAATTCAACATAGTTTAACAAGGCCTGCTATCCAAACGTAAAATCAATGGGGGTTTAATCGATTGAGATTCTTCTAGGGGCATGCTCTCTATGAACTTCATTTTTGATAAAACCATAAATTTCATCGTGAACCCGATTTTGGGAGAATTATTCGATTGTACAACTCGTCAAATGTCTACTGGAGCTGTCTCGCTTGCCATGGATCCTAAATCTGTCGCTCAATGGAAAGATGCACAGGCTTATATCTCTGAAACGTGCTTATCACTGATAATGCCATATCGCTTTTTACAGGCTCCTCCTCTTCCATTTTCAAAAAAAAAAGCTTCCCTCATTCGCATTTGATCAAAACCTATTGAAGGAGAATTGAAAGTATCAATGAAGGTGTCCAATGCCACTAAATACTTTAAATAAATGGGATTATTTGACAAAAGCAGTTCTAAGTTCAAAGGATTCTCACTTTTCTTCTATTTTCTTATGCTTTTTTTCACAATTTATTCCACACGTTAAGCATGCATATATCTCACTAAGTCCATCATGCCTCCATGGATCACTACCCGCCAAATTTAACAAAGGTTAATAATCATTTCCCTTAAGTTATGTTTGTGGGCATTTAGGATAGTTGTACAACTAATAAAGATAGATCATTATGTAAACTTCCAATAATGGCCATTATTCTGATATTTATCTCTGTAGTAATGTCACAAAGAATGGGAATAGATGGGAAGCGACGGTATATATTTAGTTGGAGACATGTACATCGCATAGCCCACCCATGTGCAATTATTCATTGATATATAAAAATTTGGATATTTCCAAATTTTTTAAAGTTTTGATGATTTGAAGTGCAAAAATATATATTGTAAAAAAATTTTCTCTCATGTATGCACTTGAAATAATTCCAAGTATAATTATATGTATATAAAATTAGATTAAATATACCATATATATTATCATCAAAATCATAAATTAAGATGAAATGGCAATGGCTTTATATACGATTGAATATAAAAACGAATAATTTATGTATAAGAAGAAGTAATTACTTAATGTATAAATCTTTTGATAATATATATATAAAATATAAATAAAATTTAAACAAATTAAATCTAATTAACCTTAAAAATAAATAATCTATTAAAAAATATCTAATAAGTAATAAGGTAGTGAAATACATGAGGCCTTCTTAATTGTTAATATATTTAACCACTTAAATCGTGGCATAGAAATCAATTTTTTTCTTATATAATTAAATAAATTAAAACTTTATAAATAAAATTATCTAGGTTAAATACTATATTCATAGCTCGTAATATCATAATGCAAAAACCAATAATGATGCTAAGTTCAACAGAATGCTAAATCGAGAAAGTGGATTTAGGACAGAGACAACCTAACTAGATTAAGTAAATTTAATTCTACTTTATTGAAAATAAAAAAATCAAAAAGCTTCCCAATAAAGCATGTCACAAAACATTAACGGATAAAATAAATCAAAACAAGTATCCACTTCAAAAAAAAAAAAAAAAAAAAAAATTTGTCGCATTTTCGGGTTGTATTTGTTTGGCATCAAGCGTCGTCGTCATCATGCCGAGCGAGCGTGGCGTCGTCTTTTTGCGGCGTTACATTTTGGTATCAGAGCCAGGGGTTCGAAGCTGGGACCCTTGGGCACACGCAGAAAATGTGAAACAGGAACACTTAACTTAGTACAGAACATTACTTTTAAAATATAAAACCATAATGTTGATAATTATAGTAAACAACAAATTTTGAAAACTAGCACAAGACCTAGAACGATGAACTAACTCTCGCCTTGATCTGCAGGAGAGGCGGATTGGGCGAGGGGTCTCTTCACATAGACCTAGACATACCACCGCCAGAGCAGGCCGTAGCAGCCCCCTTCGCCTCGATCTTTGCAGACACTCCAGGATGTCAATGCCGCTATACGCGGAGAGCCCTTGGGAGGACGACTTGCTAGACATAGTTTGGAGCCATCAGTAGATGCCCAGGCATCCCCTCGACACAGCGAGGAGCACAGAGCAGAGAATTTCCGTGCAGAGTCGGCTAGGGCAGAGTCACCACAGAGAGGACATGGGGACAGGATCTCAGGACATAGGGACAGGTCTCGGAGCCCTAGACAGAGGGAGGAGCATACAGAGAGATCTAGGATTCGTCATACATCAGCTGCAGACCATATCAGGGAGATCCTGAAGCTACGACCATCTCACTATTCGGGTGATACAGGTGGTTTTCAGGCAGAGGCCTGGTTGGTGAGCTTGAGCGGATGCTTCAAGCTCTGTCCTTGTAGTAGCAACACGAAAGCTCGTGTTGCGATCCATCTTCTGAAGGATGGAGCAGGAGTCTGGTGGAGGACCGAGGAGCAGAAGCTCCATGTCGACTCGAGAGACGATTACCTGGGAGCTGTTTGAGGAGCGTTTCAGGAGCAGGTATTTACCCAGGAGATTTATACAGCAGCGCATAGACGAGTTTCATGACCTCCGTCAGGCATCGATGACAGTAGCTGAGTATGAGAGTCGATTTCTGGACCTACTCCAGTACGTCGACTATATGCAGGATGAGCAGGTATGGATTCACAGGTTCATCCGGGGCCTGAACTTGGATTTAGGTGGCGCAGTGCGCATTCACTGCCCACAGACATTAGCAGAGGCCGTGGAGAAGGCCTATATTGCAGAGGAGACACGGGGAAGACACAACAGGCTAGAGATAGAGTTCGGAGCCGTATCCAGCAGATGCAGGATAGTAGGTCGAAGGGGTCAGTTCCTCCTCCACGGGGTGGACAGAGTTCAGGGCAAGCTTCATTTAGGCCACCACAGCAGCAGCAGCAGCAGCACCCGCCCACCTTACCGACCTCCTCAGAGATTCGATGCACAGAGAGGACGTAGTATGGGGCCTCCTCCTAGGGGTCCCATCAGGACACAGGGTGCACCGAGAGCTCAGTCAGTAGGAGCTCATCAGCAGAGACCTCAGCAGTCCATAGCCGGATCGTCAGGATCTGTATCTCAGTCATCTAGAGTACCAGCTGGAGCTGCTTCCCACTGGAGAGGACCAGGCAGCTGTTATGGTTGTGGTGTTGTTGGACATCATTGGAGAGATTGCCCACATAACCCTACCAAGGGTAAGACACAGAGCTCAGAGCCTACTGTTGGAGATATGGCACGGAGTCATCGGATCTACGCAGTGGTCGAGAACCGCCAGGCTGAGCATCAGAGTACTGTGATTGAGACGACAGGTAGTATTGGTGGTATTTCCACCTCTATATTATTTGATTCTGGTTCTTCTGATTCTTTTATTGCACCATCCTTAGTAGAGCGTTGTAGGCTGGTGGTAGTTAGGCAGGCCGTAGTTGGGACGTTGAGATGGCTTCTGGAGCCAAGATTTTTGTAGACTCCTTAGTCAAGGAGTGTGTAGTGGATTTGGGACCCTTCACCACTACTTCTGATCTTCGGATCCTTCCATTAGGATCTTATGGCATCATTTTAGGCATGGATTGGTTGTCCGCTCACAGAGCTAGAGTGGATTGTTACCATAAGACTATTGCTTGCATAGATGATCTTGGAGTAGAGTCAGTGATATCAGGAGTTAGGAGGGCCATATCCATTCGCACCATCTCCGCTATGCAGCTTAAGCGGTGTGTGACAGGGTTGTCAGATGTTTGCTATTACGGTCAGTGACAGATCAGAGGATGAGTCGAGAGGACCTTCCCTCGATGATCATCCCATCTTATCAGAGTTTGCCGATGTGTTCCCAGGGGAGCTACCGGGATTACCTCCCCCACGTGAGATCGACTTCCATATAGATCTAGTTCCAGCGCAGAGCCTATCTCACGAGCACCTTATCGGATGACTACTCCTGAGTTATGTGAGCTCAAGTTGCAGCTTGAGGGCCTTCTGGAGAAAGGCCTAATCCATCCTAGTGTATCCCCTTGGGGTGCACCAGTTATCTTCGTGAAGAAGAAGGATGGATCTCTTCGGTTGTGTATTGACTACCGTCAGCTGAATAAAGTAACGATCAAGAATCATTACCCCTTCCACGCATTGATGATTTATTTGATCGATGAAGGGGGCTACGCTTTTTCTAAGATAGATCTTAAGTCGATACCATCACCTTAGGATCATGGAGACAGATATTCACAAGACAGCCTTTCCGCACGAGATATGGCCACTACGAGTTCACAAAGTGGTACCTTCGGCTTGACGAATGCCCCGCAGTTGTTTATGAGTTTGATGAATGGGGTATTCAGACCTTCCTTGATCGCTTCGTGCTCATCTTCCTTGATGACATTCCGATTTACTCACGCACACGTGAGGAGCACGAGCACCTTCGCAGTTCTTCAAAGTTGTCTTCGCGAACAACGCCTTTACGGGAACTGGAGAAGTGTGCGTTCTTTCACCGAGGTGCAGATTTGGGCCACATCATTTTCGGGAAGGTATCGCATCGATCCTTCCAAGATTCGAGCCATCATGGATTGGCCAAACACCACTAGTGTGACCGAGGTGCGTAGTTTCATGGGTCTAGCAGGATACTACAGAGGTTTGTTCAGATTTTTCTCGGATTGCGCACCCCTATCACTTCTCTTCAGCGGAAAGGGAAGAAGTTTTTATGGTCAGATAGATGTGAGCAGGCCTTCAGTACACTGAAGGAATGCCTTACGAGAGCACCTATCCTTGCAGTGCCAGATCCTCATGGAGAGTTTTTCTATATGCACAGATGCTTCCTTGGCAGGACTTGGAGGAGTGTTAATGCAGGAGGGTAGAGTAGTTGCCTTTGAGTCCGCAAACTCAAAGATTATGAGCTCAATTATCCGACCCATGACCTTGAGCTTGCAGCAGTGGTACATGCCTTAGTGCGGTGGAGACATTTTTTCTTGGCCGGAGATTTACACTGTGGATCGATCACTTGAGTCTTCGCCACCTCTTCACGCAGCCCAATCCCAATCTCAACGCTCGTCGCGCGTTGATGGAGTTACTCGTGAGTATGACATGGAGATAGAGCATGTGAAAGGGAAGGAGAATGTGGTTGAGATGCCTTGAGTAGAGGAGACATGTGGCTATGGCCACCTCGGTGGGCATGATTTGCGGAGTAGGATCTTGCAGCAGCTTCCTCAGATAGTTTCTACCTTGCCAGCCCAGAGCAGAGATCGAGTCTCGCAGACCCTCGAGGGGAGATTTGATGGATTTTCATTAGAGGGCAGATGGTCTTCTGCATACGAGGTCGGATATATGTTCCTAGAGATGGAGGCTTGAGACATGACATTTTGACAGAGGCTCATCGTGCACCTTACTCAGCCCATCCCGGGTGAAGAAGATGCACGCCACCTTGAGACAGTTGTATTTTTGGAGAGGACTTGAGAGACATAGCCTCATTTGTATCCCACTGTTTAGAGTGCCAGAGGGTGAAGGCCGAGCATCAACATCCAGCTGGCCTTCTCTATCCTCACGCCATACCGGAGTGGAAGTGGGACACCATTTCTATGGACTTCATCGTTGGGTTACCTACGTCGAGATACCATCACGACGCCATCATGGTCACGGTGGATAAATTGACGAAGGTAGCTCATTTTTCTCCAGTGAAGACCACCTATACACGGCAAGTGTGGTAGGCATGAGTATATCTTGATGAGATTGTCAGATTACATGGGATTCCATGGAAGATCATTTCATGATCACGACCCTTTGTACACCTCCCATTTCTGGACCACCATGCAGTATGCCCTCGGGACGAGGATTAATTTCAGCACAGCTTATCACCCTGAGACCGATGGACAGACAGAGAGGGTGAATCAGATTTTGGAGGATATGCTCAGGATGTACGTGATGGATCATCAGTCGAGATGGGAGGAGTATCTGTATTTGGTGGAGTTTGCCTACAATAATAGTTTCAGAGTTCTATAGGCATGGCTCCTTTTCAGGCATTATATGGTAGAGAGTGCAGGACACCTCTTAGCTGGGATAGGATTGAGGACAGGGTTTCTCTTGGGCCAGCATTATTACAGGACATGGAGCAGCAGGTTACCTTGATCAGACAGAGATTGCAGGAGGCGCAGGATAGATAGAAGAAGTATGCAGACCAGCATAGGACAGATCGCAGTTTTGAGGTAGGCACGAAGGTGTTTCTTCGTGTCAGACCGCATAAGAGCCCTATCCATTATGGAAAAGGTTCTAAGCTTGCTCCTAGATTTGTGGGTCCCTTTGAGATCTTGGAGCGCCTCGGTCCCTTAGCCTATCGCTCTAGCATTGCCACCTAGCTTATCGCGCGTCCATGATGTATTTCACGTTTTTGTGCTTAGGAGATATGTTTCTGATCCTTCTCATGTGCTAGATTGGACTGCATTGCAGGTGCAGGATCAGGGGCAGGTGATGGTGGAGCCCGTGCGCATTTTAGATCGCAGGACCCTGGGCCTTCGTGGCAGAGAGATTGATCAGGTTCGGGTCCAATGGGACAGGTACGATGAGACTGCTGCTACTTGGGAGGATGCTACATCATCATGAGCTCTGGGCCTTCCACACTTATTTCAGTGACTTCCAGGAGGAAGTCTAGTCTAAGGGGAGGGGGATGTAATGCCCACTTCCCTACGACACTTAGTTGATTATCATTTTGAGTTATGCAGACTTTTGGATATGGACATGACTTATACTTATGTTGATTAGCATGATGTTTTGTGACTAGATGCATTTGGATTATGATTGGATTTTGTTTTCAGTATGATCTACACTGACTCATGGATAGACTATGGATACCGATATTATTTTTATATGGATATATTGCATGTGTTCTAACATTGGATTTCTTCGCCATGATAAGTAGAATGTAGTTGTTGAATTTACATTACTATAATTTTGGATAATGATGAAATGCATAATTAAGTTGTGATTTAGACCTAGAAATAATGGATGATTGAATTACGTATAGATGTTAATAAATTTCATGCATATGGTTATTTTGGATATTTTGACATGGCCGCAAGGCCGAAGGAGGTATTTTGTATTTTGCAGGAAACACAACATGATCACAACCATGAGGGGGATTGGGAACCAAACACAACAGGATGTCGGGTGGTTACAACATTTGGTCGTCAAGGCAACTAGTGAATTGTATTGTGTTACCTTTGTTCTTTTATGTGTTAAGAAAAATTTCCATGAGGGGGAAATTTTCTAATGTGACCAAGGGGGTAAGAATTTTAATTACTTGTTTTAACTTACTTTAGTAGGTGATTTTATTTGTGATGTCTTTTTTTTTTTAAAATTACTTTTGCTAAGTATGTTTAGATTAATGTAACATCTTGTTTTATTTTTTTTAAGTTTTGGAGGGAAGTCTAGTGGGTGTAATTAATTTTGATGGTTGGCTCCTTGAGCCTTGTGTTTTCTCATGTTTTAATGCTTGGTTTTGAGTGTTGACCACTCCAAATCCCTTGAATCTCGAATTTGAGATTTAGGGCAATTTTGGGGGACTTGTGGGACAAGTTAAACTTGTCCCACACTTCCCAAAACCCCTTACCAACCATATCTATGGGTTGGGAATCCAAAAAGGGGATTATTTATTGTTTTGGGAAGGGAAATGTGACTTTGGAGTGCACTTGTCTTCCTTTTGCATTTAATTGTGCCTTAAGACACATGGGAAGGGATGGATGTGGAAAAGAGATGTCATTCAACCCAACCACCCATTTATGGTGTTTTGGGATTTGAGTTGACTAAAGGGAGGTGGTCTTGAGGATGTGTGATGTGGCATCCTACAAGGAGCCACATCACCCTCACTCTTTCCTTTTGTCTATTTATGGAAATTTCCTCTCTTGTTGAGGGGTTGGAGGTTTTGTTTTTTTTGTTGAAGAGTTCTTTTTTTATTTTTTTTTGGGAGAGAAAGAATTGGGAGAAAGAGAAAAAAAGAAGGAGCTTGGACTTGCATGCTTGGATTGTTTTGGAGGGAGCTTGGACAAAGCTTCTTGGTTTAGGCTTCTCCAATGGAGAGGTAGGAAACCTTCTTTTTTTTTTTGCTTTCATATTGTTGTTGCTTCTATGCTAAATTTGTGGATAATGTATGTTTACTTTTGTGTATTGTGAAAAATGGATAGAATGCTTAATGTGTAGTGTAGGAGAGGTCTATGGGAAAACTCATGAGGGAGGCATAAGAGTAGAATAGGATATTGTGGAGGGAGTTTGAGAGGGATGCCCATCTTGGGTAAGAATGTTCACATTCTTACCTTGTCCTTGAGGGAGCCATAAGAGGAGGGAGGCATAAGAGTATGGGAGGAAAAAGGGGTACTTGAGGGAGGCATAAGAGTCATAGGGGCTTGAGTTTTATTGTGGAGGGTTTGGATGGGCATCTCATCTCAATGGGGAGGCATAAGGAAAACTTTCCCATAGTTCCTTCTCTTGTTGGCTTGGATGAAAGCCTTGTTGTGAAAAGTATTGTGTTGTTTGTGTTTCCTTTTGTTTCTTCTATTTTAGCCTTGAATGTTGTGAAGAAATTGTATTGTGGAAGCAAGTATTGTTGCCTTGAGTTGGAGACCACCCTTCATTGTGTTGTGTTTGGGGCTCGGGGGTCAATGGAGGAGATTGCTTCTCTTCTCCATTGAGTTTTGGTCGAGGAGAGAGAGTGTTGCCTCTCCCCTATCTTGGTTGTGATTTGAGCTACTTGGAACTTGGAGCATGGATGAAGAACACCTTGGAGCTTGGGAAGAACCTTCTTGTTGACAATGTAAAACATCATGTATTTAAATTTGAGTGGAGGAAAAATGTAATATTGCTTTGCTTTCTTTCCATTTCCATTATTGCAAATTTGTTTCCACATGAAGTAGGATATTGCCCCAAAAGTTCAAGGAAAATGTTTGAATGAAAGTATTTTTTTTAAATTCATAATAAAAATATAATATGATGGAATCAAATGTTAAAATGTTGGAAAGAAATCTTACAAAATAATGATAGTTATATGTGAATATAAGATTTTAACATGACATTTGAAAGTGATATATGTGATGAAAATGTTTAAAAATTAATGAAATTAGTGTATTATCCATTCTTTGTAATGTTGAATTTAAAAGAGTTAAGTTTTCAAATTAATTTTATCAAGAAAAACATATATTTACATTCTAACTTATTCTTTATTCATTTTATCAGAATTTTTGTAAATTTATTCAAAAATTAATAAAAATGAAATCAACTAATAAAGAAGGCTGAAATACTAAAAACCTATGCAATGTCATGTTAATAAATGTATCAATGCAATTGAAACTTAATTAAAATTCATCTAATAATTTTAATGTTTAATCCAAAAGAAATGTGAAAAAAGAAACTTAAACAATATCACTAATGTATTCTAAAATCAAACTATGTATATTAACCTAATCTAAAATATATTCCTTGATTAAAGTGTATTAGTAATAACATAAAGATATAAAATTAAATAAAATTATATATTAATAAAATTAATCAAATTTATTGTAATTAAGATGCAAACTTTTAAATAACAAAATGTTATTCAGTACAAATAGAAAAATATTTAAAAAATGCCTACAAATATTTTTAAATTTTTTTTTTACGATTAGACACTGCGAGTGGTCTTAGCTTCACAAATATCAAGCCGCATGGCAGCCTCGCAACCGCCCAAACAAATGTAAAGTTAGTCTCAAAATCAAGACCATCAATCACCCTTAAATCGTGTCTAAGAGAATAACTCGCTAAATAGAAAAAAAAAAATGATGATAATTTCAAAAGAGATATGCCCGATAAACAACTTGATGATACACAAAGCAATCGTCATCACAGAATATTTAAATTGTTGCAATGCTTGCAAAAGTGAGTTGTGGTGGTCGTCTATTTAAGAGTGTTGTAATAGAACAAGCAATAGTTGTTGGTATAAGAGATCCATAGTTGGAGATCGATGATAACAAAATTTTTACTCCTTACATCGACTAACTAAAACCTTCATTTCAGATAGAATACCCAAAATTTGAATTTTCTCCGCCCCAGCTTTCCTGCCTTCGCACAATCAATTTTTGCATAAAAATTTCTCAAGAGTGAAACCCTACACTTGAGGATCATTCAATGGAGACCTTCATAACTGCATCTTGGATGACTCACGCCATCAGTATTCTTATGCCCATGATCATCGATCATCCACGCACCGGGAGCAACTTTAAACTTTCAAGCATGCTAACTTGAATGAAAAAAAAAACTCTAACAAATCGCCTCTCAAATCTCTTGTCCAGTCATTTACCCTAAATACACGCCCAAAAAAAAATGAAATTATCCAAAAAAGTGACAACCTAAATCGTATCATCTATGTTTCAAATGCTAAGACGTTTAACAAGCATACACCCAAGAGGATTCCTCAGATACATAATTGGAAGGTGGTTAGAATACAACCCCCTTGAACCAACAAGCTTACTTTATCTTATGCCTTCCATTCCCCTCGACAGTTATTGCAAACCAAATTTCAAATTTAAACTTGAAGACTTCAGGGCTTATCCTCTCATGATTTATCACCGAATAAATTAAACTCTTTAATAAATTAAAACAATAGCACGTCATGCTAAAGACAAACCGACTTTCATTTGTGTCAAAAATAGGAGTTAAATTGGCGAAGTCAACATAATAAAGATAGATCATTATGTATTCAAAATAAATTAATCAATGTCAAGTATGTCTTAGTGCCATGAAGAGGACGAGGAGTTTGAGTTGAGTGCATGACATGTACATGAATATCACCAGCCCACATATAAATATTAATTGATTCAAAAAATTTAATGCCTTTTTCCTGAAACTTAATTGGATTAGAAGGGGCTCTAATTAAATCAAATTGATTTTGTAAAATCAATAAGATATTAAAATTACTTAATGTGGCTTGATATAAAATGTATATAATATAACCAAAAATCAATTTTCAAATCAAAATTTAATGCATTTAAAAACTTTTAAAATTTTTATAACTTTTTGTTCAAGATCCAATTTATATGATAATATATTCTAGATTTTTTAATTTAATTATATATAATAATTATAAAATAATATATATATATTCATTTTCAAATTATTTTCAAATCTAATATATTAAATAAATAATTAATCAATTATTAAAAAAAAACATTTAAAAAAATCTATATAAATATTCATAATGGTGATTTAAAAATTCATATTATATCAAAAAAATTATAAAAAAATATATATATAAATATATGTATTATTATATATATATATATTTCATAATTTTATTAAAAAGATAGAATTAATAATAAAATAAAAATGAAAATAAAAATGATGGTTAATGAATCATAATAAATTATATCTTAATGAAGGACTAAACAAAAAAAACGAGTAAATCTCGATGCAAATGGAATGAATAATTAACTCAAATAGTTCTAGATTTTTTTCAATATGAATACAAAGTAAAACTAATTAAATTTTTCAATTTTCTAAAATAAGCATCAAGTCAAAATTCATGGATAAAATAAATCAAACAAGAACCACTACCTTGCAAAAAAAAAAAAAATTGTCACATTTTCGGGTCGCATTTTTTCACGCGCGTCGTCGCGTCGTGAGCGTGGCGTCGCGTTTTTTTCGCGGCGTTACATTTTGGTATCAGAGCCAGGGGTTCGAAGCTGGGACCCTTGGGCACACGCAGAAAACGTGAAACAGGAACACTTAACTTAGTACAGAACATTATTCTTTTAAAATATAAAACCATAATGTTGATAATTATAGTAAACAACAAATTTTGAAAACTAGCACAAGACCTAGAACGATGAACTAACTCTCGCCTTGATCTGTGCAGGAGGCGCGGATTGGGCGAGGGGTCTCTTCACATAGACCTAGACATACCACCGCCAGAGCAGGCCGTAGCAGCCCTTCTGCCTCAGATCTTGCAGACACTCCAGGATGTCAATGCCGCTATACGCGGAGAGCCCTTGGGAGGACGACTTGCTAGACATAGTTTGGAGCCATCAGTAGATGCCCAGGCATCCCCTCGACACAGCGAGGAGCACAGAGCAGAGAATTTCCATGCAGAGTCGGCTAGGGCAGAGTCACCACAGAGAGGACATGGGGACAGGTCTCGGAGCCCTAGACAGAGGGAGGAGCATACAGAGAGATCTAGGATTCGTCATACGTCAGCTGCACCATATCAGGGAGATCCTGAAGCTACGACCATCTCACTATTCAGGTGATACAGTGGTTTTCAGCAGAGGCTCTGGTTGGTGAGCTTGAGCGGATGCTTCAAGCTCGTCTCAGTAGTAGCAACACGAAAGCTCGTGTTGCGATCCATCTTCAAGGATGGAGCAGAGTCGGTGGAGGACCGAGGAGCAGTAAGCTCCATGTCGACTCGTGAGACGATTACCGGGAGTTGTTTGAGGAGCGTTTCAGAGAGTGTATTTACCCAGAGATTTTTATACAACAGCGCATGACGAGTTTCATGACCTCCGCAAGTGTGCATCGATGACAAAGAGTTTGAGTATGAGAGTCGATTTCTGGACCTACCCAAGACGCCGACTATATGCAGATGATGAGCAGTATGGATTCACAGTTCATCCGGGGCCCGAACTTGGATTTAGGTGGCGCAAAGGCGCATTCACTGCCCACGACATTAGCAGAGGCCGTGGAGAAGGCCTATATTGCAGAGGAGACACGAGGGAAGACACAACAGGCTAGAGACAGAGTTCGGAGCCGTATCCAGCAGATGCAGGATAATAGGTCGAGGGGGTCGGGCCTTCCTCCTCCACTGGGGTGGAGAGTTCAGTGGCAAGCTTCATTCAAAGCCACCACACAAAGAAGAAGAAGCAGCAGCACTCCGCCCACCTTACCGACCTCCTCAGAGATTGATGCACAGAGAGGACGTAGTATGGGGCCTCCTCCTAGGGGTCCCATCAGGACACAGGGTGCACCGAGAGCTCAGTCAATAGGAGCTCGTCAGCAGAGACCTCAAGCAATCCATAGCCGGATCGTCAGGATCTGTATCTCAGTCATCTAGAGTACCAGCTGGAGCTGCTTCCCACTGGAGAGGACCAGGCAGCTGTTATGGTTACGGTGTTGTTGGACATCTTTGGAGAGATTGCCCACATAACCCTACCAAGGGTAAGACATAGAGCTCAGAGCCTACTGTTGGAGATATGGCACGGAGTCATCGGATCTACGCAGTGGTCGAGAACCGCCAGGCTGAGCATCAGAGTACTGTGATTGAGACGACAGGTAGTATTGGTGGTATTTCCACCTCTATATTATTTGATTCTGGTTCTTTTGATTCTTTTATTGCACCATCCTTAGTAGAGCGTTGTAGGCTGGTGGCAGTTAGGCAGGGCCGTAGTTGGGACGTTGAGATGGCTTCTGGAGCCAAGATTTTTGTAGACTCCTTAGTCAAGGAGTGTGTAGTGGATTTGGGACCCTTCACCACTACTTCTGATCTTCGGATCCTTCCATTAGGATCTTATGGCATCATTTTAGGCATGGATTGGTTGTCCGCTCACAGAGCTAGAGTGGATTGTTACCACAAGACTATTGCTTGCATAGATGATCTTGGAGTAGAGTCAGTGATATCAGGAGTTAGGAGGGCCATATCCATTCGCACCATCTCCGCTATGCAGCTTAAGCGGTGTGCGCGATAGGGTTGTCAGATGTTTGCTATTACGGTCAGTGACAGATCAGAGGATGAGTCGAGAGGACCTTCCCTCGATGATCATCCCATCTTATCAGAGTTTTGCCGATGTGTTCCTGGGAGCTACCGGGATTACCTCCCCCACGTGAGATCGATTTCCATATAGATCTAGTTCCGTGCGCAGAGCCTATCTCACGAGCACCTTATCGGATGACTACTCCTGAGTTATGTGAGCTCAAGTTGCAGCTTGAGGACCTTCTGGAGAAAGGCCTAATCCATCCTAGTGTATCCCCTTGGGGTGCACCAGTTATCTTCGTGAAGAAGAAGGATGGATCTCTTCGGTTGTGTATTGACTACCGTCAGCTGAATAAAGTAACGATCAAGAATCGTTACCCCTTCCACGCATTGATGATTTATTTGATCGATGAAGGGGGCTACGATTTTTCTAAGATAGATCTTAAGTCGTGATACCATCAGCCAGGATCATGGAGACAGATATTCACAAGAAAACTTTCCGCACGAGATATGGCCACTACGAGTTCACATAGTGGTACCTTTCGGTTTGACGAATGCCCCCGCAATGTTTATGAGTTTGATGAATGGGGTATTCAGGACCTTCCTTGATCGCTTCGTGCTCATCTTCCTTGATGACATTCTAGATTTACTCACGCACACGTGAGGAGCACGAGGAGCACCTTCGCCAGGTTCTTCAGTGTCTTCGCGAACAGCGCCTTTACGGGAACTTGGAGAAGTGTGTGTTCTTTCAGCCTGAGGTGCAGTATTTGGGCCACATCATTTCTGGGGAAGGTATCGTCGATCCTTCCAAGATTCGAGCCATCATGGATTGGCCAGCACCCACTAGTGTGACCGAGGTGCGTAGTTTCATGGGTCTAGCAGGGTACTACAGGAGGTTTGTTCAAGATTTTTCTCGGATTGCGCACCCATCACTTCTCTTCAGCGGAAAGGGAAGAAGTTTTTATGGTCAGATAGATGTGAGCAGCCTTCAAGACAATCAAGGAATGCCTTACGAGAGCACCTATCTCGCAGTGCGATCCTCATGGAGAGTTTTTCGTTATGCATGATGCTTCCTCGCAGACTTGGAGGAGTGTTAATGCAGAGGGTAGAGTAGTTGCCTTTGAGTCCCGCAAACTCAAAGATTATGAGCTCAATTATCCGACCCATGACCTTGAGCTTGCAGCAGTGGTACATGCCTTAGTGCGGTGGAGACATTTTCTTCTTGGCCGGAGATTTACACTCAGGACTGATCACTTGAGTCTTCGCCACCTCTTCACGCAGCCCCAATCTCAACGCGTCACAATGGCGCTGATGGAGTTACTCGTGAGTATGACATGGAGATAGAGCATGTGAAAGGGAAGGAGAATGTGGTGGTGCAGATGCCTTGAGTAGGATGGAGACATGTGGCTATGGCCACCTCGGCAGCAAGGCACAGATTTCATGGAGTAGGATCTTAAAGCAGCCTTCCTCGTGATAGTTTCTACCTCTGCAGCCCAGAGCAGAGATTGAGTCTCAGAGACCCCTTGAGGGAGATTTGATGGATTTTCATTAGAGGCAGATGGTCTTCTGCATACGAGGTCGGATATATGTTCCTAGAGATGGAGGCTTGAGACATGACATTTTGACAGAGGCTCATCGTGCACCTTATTCAGCCCATCCCGGGGTGAAGAAGATGCACGCCACCTTGAGACAGTTGTATTTTTGGAGAGGACTTCGGAGAGACATAGCCTCATTTGTATCCCGCTGTTTAGAGTGCCAGAGGGTGAAGGCCGAGCATCAGCATCCACTGGCCTTCTCTATCCTCACGCCATACCGGAGTGGAAGTGGGACACCATTTCTATGGATTTCATCGTTGGGTTACCTACGTCGAGATACCACCACGACGCCATCATGGTCACAGTGGATAAATTGACGAAGGTAGCTCATTTTTCCTAGTGAAGACCACCTATACAGCAAGTGCAGTGGCACGAGTATATCTTGATGAGATTGTCAGATTACATGGGATTCGCGGAAGATCATTTGCGACCGCGACCCTTTGTACACCTCCCATTTCTGGACCACCATGCAGTATGCCCTGGGACGAGGATTAATTTCAGCACAACTTATCACCCTGAGACCGATGGACAGACAGAGAGGGTGAATCAGATTTTGGAGGACATGCTCAGGATGTACGTGATGGATCATCAGTCGAGATGGGAGGAGTATCTGTATTTGGTGGAGTTTTCCTACAATAATAGTTTCCAGAGTTCTATAGGCATGGCTCCTTTTCAGGCATTATATGGTAGAGAGTGCAGGACACCTCTTAGCTGGGATAGGATTGAGGACAGGGTTTCTCTTGGGCCAGCATTATTACAGGACATGGAGCAGCAGGTTACCTTGATCAGACAGAGATTGCAGGAGGCAGGATGATGAAGAAGAAGTATGCACCAAAGCATAGGATGATCATCAGTTTTGAGGTAGGCACGAAGGTGTTTCTTCGTGTCAGACCGCATAAGAGCCCTATCCGTTATGGAAAAGGTTCTAAGCTTGCTCCTAGATTTGTGGGTCCCTTTGAGATCTTGGAGCGCCTCGGCCCCTTAGCCTATCGTCTAGCATTGCCACCTAGCTTATCGCGCGTCCATGATGTATTTCACGTTTCTGTGCTTAGGAGATATGTTTCTGATCCTTCTCATGTGCTAGATTGGACTGCATTGCAGGTGCAGGATCAGGGGTGATGGTGGAGCCCGTGCGCATTTTAGATCGCAGGACCCTGGGCCTTCGCGGCAGAGAGATTGATCAGGTTCGGGTCCAATGGGACAGGTACGATGAGACTGCTGCTACTTGGGAGGATGCTACATCATTGCGAGCTTAGTTTCCACACTTATTTCAGTGACTTCCAGGAGGAAGTCTAGTCTAAGGGGAGGGGGATGTAATGCCCACTTCCCTACGACACTTAGTTGATTATCATTTTGAGTTATGCAGACTTTGGATATGGACATGACTTATACTTATGTTGATTAGCATGATGTTTTGTGACTAGATGCATTTGGATTATGATTGGATTTTGTTTTCAGTATGATCTACACTGACTCATGGATGTACTATATCGATACCGATATTATTTTTATATGGATATATTGCATGTGTTCTAACATTGGATTTCTTCGCCATGATGAGTAGAATGTAGTTGTTGAATTTACATTACTATAATTTTGGATAATGATGAAATGCATAATTAAGTTGTGATTTAGACCTAGAAATAATGATTGATTGAATTACGTATAGATGTTAATAAATTTCATGCATATGGTTATTTTGGATATTTTGACATGGCCGCAAGGCCGAAGGAGGTATTTTGTATTTTGCAGGAAACACAACATGATCACAACCATGAGGGGGATTGGGAACCAAACACAACAGGATGTCGGGTGGTTACAACATTTGGTCGTCAAGGCAACTAGTGAATTGTATTGTGTTACCTTTGTTCTTTTATGTGTTAAGAAAATTTCCATGAGGGGGAAATTTTCTAATGTGACCAAGGGGGTAAGAATTTTAATTACTTGTTTTAACTTACTTTAGTAGGTGATTTCATTTGTGATGTCTTTTTTTAAAATTACTTTTGCTAAGTATGTTTAGATTAATTTAACATCTTGTTTTAATTTTTTTAAGTTTTGGAGGGAAGTCTAGTGGGTGTAATTAATTTTGATGGTTGGCTCCTTGAGCCTTGTGTTTCCTCATGTATTGAATGCTTGGTTTTGAGTGTTGACCACTCCAAATCCTTTGAATCTCGAATTTGAGATTTAGGGCAATTTTGGGGGACTTGTGGGACAAGTTGAACTTGTCCCACACTTCCCAAAACCCCTTACCAACCATATCTATGGGTTGGGAATCCAAAAAGGGGATTATTTATTGTTTTGGGAAGGGAAATGTGACTTTGGAGTGCACTTGTCTTCCTTTTGCATTTAATTGTGCCTTAAGACACATGGGAAGGGATGGATGTGGAAAAGAGATGTCATTCAACCCAACCACCCATTTATGGTGTTTTGGGATTTGAGTTGACTAAAGGGAGGTGGTCTTGAGGATGTGTGATGTGGCATCCTACAAGGAGCCACATCACCCTCACTCTTCCTTTTGTCTATTTATGGAAACTTCCTCTCTTGTTGAGGGGGTTGGAGGTTTTTTTTTTGTTGAAGAGTTCTTTTTTTTTTTTTTTTTGGGAGAGAAAAGAATTGGGAGAAAGAGAAAAGAAGGAGCTTGGACTTGCATGCTTGGATTGTTTTGGAGGGAGCTTGGACAAAGCTTCTTGGTTTAGGCTTCTCCAATGGAGAGGTAGGAAACCTTCTCCCTTTTTTGCTTTCTTATTGTTGTTGCTTCTATGCTAAATTTGTGAATAATGTATGTTTACTTTTGTGTATTGTGAAAAATGGATAGAATGCTTAATGTGTAGTGTAGGAGAGGTCTATGGGAAAACTCATGAGGGAGGCATAAGAGTAGAATAGGATATTGTGGAGGGAGTTTGAGAGGGATGCCCATCTTGGGTAAGAATGTTCACATTCTTACCTTGTCCTTGAGGGAGCCATAAGAGGAGGGAGGCATAAGAGTATGGGAGGAAAAAGGGGTACTTGAGGGAGGCATAAGAGTCATAGGGGCTTGAGTTTTATTGTGGAGGGTTTGGATGGGCATCTCATCTCAATTGGGAGGCATAAGGAAAACTTTCCCATAGTTCCTTCTCTTGTTGGCTTGGATGAAAGCCTTGTTGTGAAAAGTATTGTGTTATTTGTGTTTCCTTTTGTTTCTTCTTTTTAACCTTGAATGTTGTGAAGAAAATTGTATTGTGGAAGCAAGTATTGTTGCCTTGAGTTGGAGACCACCCTTCATTGTGTTGTGTTTGGGGCTCGGGGGTCAATGGAGGAGATTGCTTCTCTTCTCCATTGAGTTTTGGTTGGGAGGAGAGTGTTGCCTCTCCCCCTATCTTGGTTGTGATTTGAGCTACTTGGAACTTGGAGCATGGATGAAGAACACCTTGGAGCACAAGAACCTTGTTGTTGACAATGTAAAAACATCATGTATTTACCCACCTTGAGTGGAGGAAAAATGTAATATTGCTTTGCTTTCTTTAGCTTCCATTATTGCAAATTTGTTTCCACATGAAGTAGATATGTGAATGCAAATTTGAAGGAAATGTTGAATGAAATTTTTTTTTGAAAGGATGGAAATAATAAGCATGTAATATAGATGAATCAAAAAAAGTTGAAAGGATGAAATTATCTAATATACTTACTTGGAAGTTTTATCTACAAAAACATGATATCGATAATCTAATTTTGATTTTGAAATCAATATTAAATTTGAAATCTGGAATATTAGCTATTTCTTAAATGGATAGGTTTTTTTTTTGAACTCCTTAGCAATAAAGCATTCCCACCATTTAGGAAGCGGTAAAAATGTTTTCAGGGGGACTAGTGGAAAATTGTGAGACCATCGAAAGGAAATATCTAAAATGACCTTCAAGGCAAAGTGAAACTTCGAATGGACTTTTATTAAGTTTCTAAACAAATGAAATTTTAAATTGGCAAAATATCCATTAACGCCATCAGACTAAATCAATCACCCTTAAATCGTGTCTAAGAGAAAACATGCTAATATAAAAAAAAAAATGATGATATTTTTAAGATAGATATGCACGATAAAGACAACTTGATACACAAAGCATTGATATCACATGTAAATATTTAAATTGTTGCAATATTTAAAACATATTTTAAATTTTTTTTTTACAGATTAGGACACTGCGAGTGGTCTTAGCTTCACAAATATCAAGCTGCATGGCAGGCCTCGCAACTGCCCAAACAAATGTGAAGTTAGTCTCAAAATCAAGACCAGCCAATCACCCTTAAATCGTTGTCTAAGAGAATAACTGCTAATATAGAAAAAAAAAAATGATGTTACGTTTTTGATATGCCGATAAACAACTTGATACACAAAAAATCTTGATATCATAGGGAATATTTAAATTGTTGCAATGCTTGCAAAAGCGAGTTATGTGGTCGTCTATTTAAGAGTGTTGTAATAGACACGCAATAGTTGTTGGTATAAGAGATCCACTTCGAGAGAGATAACAACATAGTTGGACAACCTACATACTAAAAAAATCCCCCCAAAAAAAGAAGAAGAATTGAATGGACCGTGGTGATTATGTGCCCGCGGCTGGACATATCTCCTCACACAAAATTCCCTACACCTTTCATCCTTATAGCTGGACCGTGGATCCCCCACCTTGACGCATCCTTGCAAGGCCAATGAAGGTGAAGGATGAATGCCTCTTCTCTCTCATCTTTCATGCCGAGGCTCCTCCTCTTCCACGTCCGCCTCCTCACCACTCCATCTAAACAAAAACCAATCGACATTGAGATATTTATCAATGATGATTGTATTGCATGGTTTAACAAGGCATAAGCTTACAAATATATGTCCTCCCAGTTCTAAGGAAGACAAAAGCTTATTTATCTTATGCTTTGTTCACTATGGGCTGTTTACTAATAGCATACATCTGAACTTCTAGGGTGTATGTTCTCTATGGTCACTACTGTTGTAACCTGTAATAATCTTAGGCTGCAAAGCCCTCTCGTTGGGTTTAGGTGTTAGCTTTTTCAACATAATAAAGATAGATCATTATGTATTCATCCTGTGCGCAGACCTATTGATAGGCATGTCTAGTGAGAATGAAGAGGACGTGGGTGTGAGTTGGAGACATGACATGCATCAGCTGGCCCACTTGTAGTTATTGATTTGCAAATCGAACGAACTTAATTGGAGTTGGGCGGCTCAGCAGGTGGATTTCGGCACGCAAGGAGAGGAGTAGAATTACTATGGCAGGTGGCCATTAAAGCCACCCACCTCAACTACGTTTTCAAACTCAAAATTTAAGTGCTTTCCCACCTGTTTACTCCTCCCTTTTGTTCAAGATCCAATTTTATGTGTAAGCATATAGATTTTTTACTTAATGTAATTTTTGATAATTATATATATTCATTTTTAGTTTTGAACTTCAAATTAAATCCTTTTATACTAAAATTAAAGAAAAAACTATTCGATAATGGTGAGTGCCTAATCACCCCTCCTTAATGTGCATTTGTAAAATTTCGATCGTGACATCGAGAATTTTTTTTTGACACCTGCTCTTAGCGTTTTAGACGCCAAGGATTAAATGACTCCTCGGATAAGAACCGGCTCATGGCGTCGAGCTCTGACGACGATGCTAGTGTCGAGAAGAACGTTCGGGAGGCCCTTTGCGACCTAACTAGATTATTTTTTTTTGCATCCTGCCCTTGAACAATAACTAAGCAATCCAATTTTAAATGTGTTGCAATTCTTAAACTGGATCTCTTAATCTCGATCTTCAAAAAAATAAAAAAATTATGTCACATTTTCGGGTTGCATGGTTGTGGCACGGCGTCGTCATCGTGAGCGTGGCATTGTCTTTTTGCGGCGTTACGAAGTCTTATAGACATTAAGTTTCAAACTTAATGGATGATTTCAAGGCTATTAATATCCGATCTATTCCTAGAAACGAGAAAACAAGCATGCGAGATAGAATCACGACAATTGGTGCTAGTTTTGAAGTCTTTGGAACAAATTAAAAACAACAAGATTCAGCCTGACATAAAGTTTATTGTCATGCTTTCTATACCTGATAATGATTTGAATTGGTAGGTTTTTGAAAATGAGGAAAAATTTGCGAGGTTTTGGTAAGAAGAAGCTGAATTTTCTGTAGTAAATCAAGAGAAATTACAACACTTATATGGTGACCAGATTGTTCAATTAAAGATGAATAAACTACCTCAAGGTTTGGTTACATTAGAAGACATTTTCAGCACTGATGATCAGTTAAGGAAGGACAAAACAAAGATGTCAACACATGCAAACAACTATGAAGAGATCTCAGTTGATGAAGGAAAAATTTATTTCTCGGAAAGGTATGTTCTTCAACTGAGAAAATTTCTTTTATCAATATTTGTAAGGAATTTAAGGATGTTTTTGCTTGGAAATACAAAGATCTGAAAGGGTTTGATCCAAGTTTGGCACAACATACTATTGAATTACAGCCAAATTCCAAGCCAATTAGGCAAAAACAAGAGGCCTATAAATCCCAAGATAGAGCCTCTAATGAGAAAAGAGTTATCTAAGTTGATCAAATCATGTATTATCTTTCTAGTTAAGCATTCAAGTTGGGTAGCCAATCTTGTTCCTGTTCGGAAAAGAATGGAGAAATTAGATTATGTGTAGATTTCATAGATCTTAATAAAGCTTCACTAAAATATCATTACCCACTACCTAATATGGATCAAATTTTAAGAACAATTTCTGGTTCTGATAGAATATCTCTGTTGGATGGTTATAGTGGATACAATCAGATTCTAGTTTGAGAAGAGGATAGGTACAAAACAAATTTTACCACCAAGTGGGGTACCTATGCTTACAAAAGAATGTCTTTTTGCCTTTCAAATGCTGGTGCAATGTTTCAACGTGCAATGGACATGGATTTTTGTAGCTTGTTAAATAAATGCATATTGGTTTATTTGGATGATGTTACCGTATTTTTAAAAAATTCAGATGAACATCTAATACATCTAAGGAAAACTTTTCAGTTATGTAAACAGTTTGGGATATCTTTAAATCCTAAAAATCTATCTTCTCAGTACATCAAGGTAAATTAGTTGGTCATATTGTTTCTAAACAAAGTTTAGCAATTGATAGGGCTTTAATTGAAGCCATATCACAGCTATCATTGCCTCTTCACAAGAAGGCATTAGAGATTTTTCTAGGAAAAATCAATTTTGTTAGAAGATTTGTTGCAGATTTTGTAGCATTAGTTAAACCATTGACAACTATGTTAAAGAAAGAGAATACTTTCTATTGGACTAGAGAAGGGAGAGAAGGATTTGAAGCAATTAAAATAGCCATCTCTCAAGGTCATACTCTTACAATTCCAAATTTTGATAAAGATTTTACAATGTATGCACTTGTAAGAGCTGAAACAATCTCGACCATATTAACTCAGGTTAATGATGAAAATATCGAACAACCAATTGCTTTCTTTAGAAAAAGTTTTCATGATTACGAAATAAGGTACACATTTCTTGAAAAACAAGTACTTTTAGTAGTCAGAGGACTAAATAATTTTAAGTACATGCTTTCAAACAACAAGATACATGTTCTTGTTTCTCATCCAAGTGTAAAATATTTCTTGTTAAATAAAGAATTGAATGAAAAGAGCAGGCTAGATAATGAAGGTCATGGAATACGATGTTGATATCTATGTTGCAAAAGACAATTCGAGGTAAAGGTTTGTGTGAGCATCTAATTGTTGATATGGAAAAACAACAAGCTACAGAATCAGAAGATCCAAAACAACATGCTGAAGTTACGTATCAACAATTAGATGTCATGGTGCAACAAAAAATCAACAACCTGAGCTTTATTCAAGAAGTTCAAGAATCAAGATGGATGATTGATTTAGTTAACTATCTACAACATGACACTTATCTAGAAGGTATGGACAAGAATAAATGAAGGTATTTCAGGTTACAAGTTATACCTTATGTTTTTATTGATGGTGTGTTATTCAAAAGGATATAAATGGAATCTTGTTGTGATGTGTTGATTATGATAGAATTCAACAATTATTATCTCGAATTCCATGAAGGACTTGCAAGAGGTCATTTTTCAGCACGTACCATAGCCTTAAAAATTATGAAAGCTGGTTACTATTGGCCCAACATATTCAAAGACTATTTTGAATGGATCAGAAAGTTTAAAAATATGCTTTCTTTGTTGGAAAATAATGTTTAGCTTCACTGCCCTTATAGCCTATTTCAGTTGATCAACCTTTCATGTAGTGGGGTCTTGAATTTATTGGCATGATAAAACCACCCTCGTCACAAGGAAAAAGTGGATTTTGATTGCTACATATTACTTTACATGTTGGAATGAGCAAGCTTGAAAGATAGCCTTGAAAGATGCTAATGAAACTTTCAATAATAGCTTTTCATGAAGGTATAGTTTGCAGATTTGGTGTTCTAGCGAATTTTAAGGATCATCCGAATAACACTCAAAGATAACATTGTGGATTCATTATGACGGTGAATTAATGGAGTAATTCACCATACAAGCTTGAGAATGAATCATTGTGGATTCAAATCAAATGGAGCTGCTTGAGAATGAACCATTGTAGATTCATTATGCAGAATTAATGGAATTACAAGAGCTAAGAGATCAAGCTCATGTGAACATGGAAAAGAATCAAAAATAGATGAAGAAAACTTTTGATAAGAAGGCTAAGTTCATAATCTTCAATGAAGGAGACATTGTTTTGAAATGGGATGTTGATCGTGCAAAGCCAGGAAAACACACGAAGTTCGACATAATCTAGAGTGGTCCTTACATGATTTAAGCTTGCAAAGAACACAATGCATTTCAAATCTTGAGAATGAATGGAGAGGAACTTCCCATTCCTATGAATTGTATGTTTCTCAAACACTGTTATGGAAAATCCTACAATGTTTGTTTAGAGTAGGATTTCCCTTCAATAAGTGTAGTTCATGCACATTACAATATTTTTCAATTTAATAAAGTGCATTTGTGCACGTAATCTGGTTTACCAGATCCTTCAAGTTTTAGTTTTTGTTCAAAGGGTTAGATGTTTAGAAAGGAAAATCTTGATCACATGATTTGGAATCCATGCCTAATGGACAAGAGCAAGGCTTTGGTTTAGAAGCTAGCACACACAACTCTCCCATGAGGATAGCTAGAAATGTTTACAATTTTTGCACTTGTGAAAAATCGGATTGGATAGCATTGGTGAAGTGAACCTAAACTAGGGATTTTTTCAGTTCAATATTGTTTATGTTGAATTAATTAATGATTACATGAAATCTGCAGCTATGTGTGCTTTGCTACAAAACATAACATATCACATAGTCTGCAATTTCATGATTATCTTCAGCAAAAGAACACAAAGCCCCGAAGGATAGATGTGTTATCTTGATGAAGACATTGAAGTGCAAAATAGATGAAGTGTTAAGTTTTGGAACAACAATCATAATTACAGATTTTGCAGCAGTCGAGTTCATTGCTAAAAGTTACAGGTATTTTTAAGGTTCTTTCCTTCATGATTAAGACATTCAATTATATTATTGAGTTGTTTAATTCATCATACAATCCATATAGAAAGTTGAAATGTAGAAAGAAATACACAACTTAGTTTTAGAATTCAATGTTTTATTCATAAGGAATTTCAAATGTTCCCACACAAGTGTGGGATGTAACTCAAGAGTAAATTACAACTACTGAAGAGTAAATTACAACTACTAAAGTAAGAGGTACATATGCATGAAAAAGAAAATAGAGGAGTATGAATGAACCCATCATTACCTTAAGGTTTCTTTCATTTTAGTTGATGCATTTCCAACTCCGACTTTACTCCATCTTCATTCTCGAGTGCTTGGCAAATGGCACTTTGTGCACGAAAACAGAAAAGGAAAGACTATCCAAATTGAGTTCAGGGTTGATCCATATTACTATACTATCCAAATTCATGTAGGTGGATCTCTTAAAAACAAGAGGTATAAATTACATCAGATATCAAAGGCAGAACTGATAAAAGTACTTTTCTGTAGCAACATACATGATTTATTCACTCAGAAATAAGGAGAGAGAAGAAAGAGAAAAAATATGGAATGAAAGAGAGGCCAAAAAGCCTAATATTTTCTAACCAATTTGTCTAAATGTGTAGATACAGGTAAGAAGAAAGAAGTGACACATTTTGTAACTTGAATCATGAAATTATATTTATTTTAGTTCAAATAAAGGCTGAAGTTAATTAAAAAGAGATAAGATTACAACTGAAACAAAATGAAAAAAGGAATATGAGAAAAATTTGACAGGGTTTTGCCATGTAAAATGGACATTTACATCTTTCCATCAATAAGAAATAATTCAATAGATGAAGGATAAAGTGACCAATTCAAAGAAAAGAGTTTCAACTTAATCGAATACCGAATTCACATTTTCAAGAATTTTTTCCAATTTTTATCAAGAAAGATTCAAGATAGTGCATGTTATTCAATTTTTCCCTCTAGAAAAATTGATCGAACAAAACCTTGCATAGGATAAATGGAGAGGTTGGTTCAGTCATGCGAGCTCACATTCGATCCCAAAAAATCAAGTTGTAGGCGGGCTCAATAATGGAGAAGCAAGGTCGGAAAATGAGTGGCCAAACAATGTTGAAGGAGATCAAATTTCATGAGGAAGAAAAATGGAGAAATGCTCAAAATTTTCAGTTTTTTGCATTTTTGGAACTTCAAAAAAATAGTGCAAGAAATGAGCAGGAAATATCCAAAACCTGAAATCCAAAAAGTCTAAAATTTTGGACTTTTAGATTTCGAGGTTTCGGAAATCTCAGGCACAAAGTTAGAAAATACGCCCCAAATGTCTGAAATCCTGAATTCTGAAAGTCCAAAATTTCACATTTTCAGGTATTTGGAGAGCTCTGGGAAGCACGCTTAGAAATGAAGCAGAAATGTCGAAATCCCAGAAAGTCTGAAGTCTAAAAATTTAGACTTTTGGGATTTCAGAATTTTGGGAATTTTGCAAGAAATAAGCGAACAAAATCCATAAATCTAAATTACAGAAAGTCTGAAATTTCAAACATAGGACTTTTGGGGTTTCAGACTTTGGAGTTTGAGAAGTCTTGAGCCCCAAAACATGAAAATCGCACCTAAATGTCTGAAATCTTGAATTCTGAAAGTGTGAAATTTTGGACTTTCGGACTTTCAGTTTTGGACTTCTAGAACTCTGAAGTAAATTTGGTAGATGAACAGTGATTTGAATTTCAAAATGATCCAAAAGTACAAAAATTTGGCGTTTCGGAGGTTGTGTGCTTTTTGGACTCCAAAGCATTAAGATAAATAGTTGTAGAATGACACTCCGACCTTCAGACGACCATAAATTTTGACTGGAAGCTTGGTTTTGAGCAAGAGAGGACTTTTTGGATTTGAGAAAGAGAGGAATTTACAATTTGTTCTGAAATAAGTTCATACAATATTGTTTTCCATTGATTCCACATTTAAATTCAATTTCTTCCATGTCAGACGCTTGATTCATGTTATGCATGTTGTTCCATTAAGAGTTCATCCGTTTGTTAACTTATTACATGATGCTTATGAATATAAAATTATTAGGACTCTCGAGCCATTCATGTTTGGTCGTATATATCTGTCACTTCCATGCCTATTCATCCATCTCGGCCAATTCAATATCACAAAATCAGTAGATACGATGTTAATCAATCTAGTGTTCCTACTACTTCTTCTTCTTATCCATGCACTCCGTCGTTGCTACTCATATTACTACCGATACCCTGTCACCAACTATGTGCACCCCATGGATGTTTCTTCTTCACCTATCACAACTCCTCACTATTCTAAATATGACTCCACTCCTACCAATATTCTTGATAATGTTATACAACAAGATAATGCTAACACTGATGATTCCGATGATGAGGTTGATGGCGTAGAGCTTACGATGACACATTCCACACTCTTAACTTTACTCCTATAAAATTTGATGATCTTATTTCTAAGATAAACTTTTCACTATTGGCCTTGGTGAATATCAATTCAAAAAGCTTCCTCCATCTACAAATGTCATGATACAGTTTCGAGAGATTTGTACATACATTAGATATTCTATAACCTCGTACATCTCCTCATATTCCTTTTACTCCATGCTTGAATCGTTTCACATACACTCTCATCAGTTATAATTCTTATTTGCCTCATTTCCAATGTGACCCTACTTTTCTAATATAGTTTGCACACATGATGGGTTGGATTGGCTAGGATTTATAATCAACAATCTTATTCCTCCACCTCACTCTGCTCACTTATGTCACAGATGTGTATTCATTATTTCTGCTTATGTCCCACATGTCTTCAATTTGAGAGTCTTCCTTGCACACAATCATCGTTCTTTGCCACTCACACTTGGGTAACCTCTGTTTGATTACATTAGTGGCATACCAGATCTCATATTGATATCACATTTCCTATTCCTTTCGGTCACATTTCTATTTGAAATGACTCTTTCCTAGGTTGTTCTCCAAATATCACTCATTGGTATGCACATGGTTGTCCGTAAAACCCTTTCACAAATGAAGAATATGCAATGGGTATGTATAATTTATGGTGTAAGGGATATTTATATGATCAGCCTCACTATTGCTTACTAGGTCTTTGATCCAACTCCAATTGGTTATGATCCTGAAAATGACAATCTTCTATACAATTTTACTTGGTTATTTTCCCACGTCACACACTCGAGGGCGTCATGCTTTATCCAACTTCAATCATTATCAATGTTTTCTAGTCTCTACACATACATATTATGGTCCATTCTTTCCACGTAGTCACTCTTATACATTTTGATATATAACTTGTATTGTCATTACCCTATGACGCACTATAGTTCCATCAGTTCATACTTGACTCTTGAGGGTCTAAATCTGAAATTTACCTCACCATCATTCACTCTTCACACTCTACGCTTCGTGTTCTATTCATTGTA